>JADLZL010002855.1:0-644302 GCA_015844335.1 Chrysopogon serrulatus
CAAACTGACCTGAAGCTGAAAGGCTGCTGGACATTGATGGATGCGAGCTACCAGTAACATAACGACCATTATATTGAGCAGTAGAGATAGTGAAAAACGATAAGTTGATAGTCGGTAGGTAAACACGAATCAGTATGCAGTACATCACTGTAAGTTTAGACGGGCCATAATCCATAATGAGAAGAATAATGTGCAACTAAGCAACATGATTATTCTAGCTAATTTTATTTTCAATCATGAGACAACCCATGGCATACCGCGCATAAGACTGCGGCTTATTTCAGCACCATCAACTGAACTAGTAAATCAGAAACTCATCAGACTTGCCCTCCTGTGCAGCGACCTCCTCCAGATAGTGCTCAGCATCCAAAGCGGCCATGCACCCTGCAACATCCATATGTAAATAATAGATAGTTACATAATATCGGTCACGTGTGACCACAAGTAGTATATGCTCAGCCGATGAAATTTAACCACCAAATCAGTCTCCTAGATTGTTCTTATAAAGAGACCATTAGACCAACTACAATTCTGACTTACATTACTACACTTAAAAAACGATAACTAACATATTTGTTGAAAGCAGATGCATTTTGTATGCACATTGTTCTTGACAAAAGAGGTAATTGTTTTTGCTCTTTCTAGACATTGATGAAATAGTCACAATCACCATTTATGCAACTCATGAGAATTTTGCCACGTAGAATTTATCATGATTTCAACACTTTGATTAAAAACATCTCAATATGATTCAGTATATCTTGACTGTAGCTTTTTCTAGATAAGTATTTTTCAATCCATAGTCAAGACTCCACTTGCTATTGTTTAGTAAAGCCTGCTATAGTTTGGTCATTTTTTCATCGGACAACTTTTAAATTTTTTCATCCGACAAAGTGGTAATATCGTTGTTCACAAATCTTACAGTATTAGAGAGATATGTAAGATTTGTGGACAACATTACTATTACTTTGTCGGATAAAAAATGACCAAAATAAAAGTTGCAGACCCTTGATGAATTCAACAACTTTTATGTTTATGACTTTTGTAGCTGAAATCATTTACTACTTAAAAATATTGTTTCAATGCCATTTTTAAAAATCAAATATGTAATTAACAAACCAAAGTCACAAAAGATGAAGTTGTAACCACGCATTAAATTGATAGAGAATGATTTTAGAAAGTTTAAGAAAAAATCATTAGTTTTGGAGTTAGTATGAGGGGGGAAACTAGTTACAAGTTTTCGCTGAAGATGAAAAAAAAAGAGAAATCAGAGGTCATAAAAAATACATTAAATTTCAAAGCTAAATTTCAAACCAAATTTTGAAATAGAAAAAGATTTTAAATGAAAAAGTTGTAAACAACAAAGTTGCATAACTTTTCGAAATCTATAACTTTTATTTTGGTCATTTTTCCATCCGATGTTATTTTGAAATTTTAGTGTTTGATTTAATATTTGGCATCTATTTGTACGAGGGTCTTAATATAGAGCCACCCCCTGCGAATCAATTTATAAGGGCGGCTGGATATAGAGCCGAACTTATAATAAATGCCATTTGGACGGGAGGCTTAACACTAGCCGCCCCTATAAATTGATTTGTAGATACGGCTTGTTTCGGAATCATTGTGGGGACTGTTCCATATAAAGTTGTCCTTTTAAAAAATGGGAGACGTTGCTAAAAATCGTTTTTTACACAGTGGACATGTTCCGATTCACCTGTCTCTCGATCTTCCTCACCTTCCTCTCTCGCGGATCGGATGTGGTGAACCGTGATCCAGAGTGCACAGGGGCCTCCACAACGCCTACATAGTCGTCGCGGTGGAATCAGGCATCACCACAGCGGAGGGGAGAAATGTTCGGTCCATGTTATAGGTCTCCAGTGGATAGGGTCTCGGTGTGAACTCGCTAGCGGGCTCGTCATCAGGCTCGGCGCCCTTGTTTTTATGGTTTTTTTAGGGATCAGTGGGGAAAAACCCCGCCACCTATTTTTTGAATTAGGGTAAAAATGTTTGGAAAAGGAATTAAAGTTGCACAAGGGGTGTAAAAGGGAGCTTGCAAAGCTCAAACAGAAAAGATACAGCATTAAAGTCTATTCTCTAACCAAATATGTAAAAGGCCAGCACGGCTGCTAGCTGTTGGCTTTGGTACAAACCAAGCCAATATCTTCTCTGAACCTGTTTTTATGGTTTTTATTCAGTTGCTTTTTAGTGTGATAACACGGACCTTACACAGAGGTTGCCGTGCACCCCCGCCTCTCAAAATATTTTTCTGGTCGTCTCTGTTAATCCGTTTCATAACAGCGTAGTTCCTCTAATCGATATGTTTAACGCATGAATAATCGTAGAAGAATCATATCATATAGCGCAAGAGTGTTCACCTGATCCAGCGGCAGTAATGGCCTGGCGATACTTCTTATCCTGCACATCACCAGCTGCAAAGAGCCCCTCCACACTGGTGTGGGTGGAGCCCGGCTTGGTGACCACGTATCCAGCCGGCGAGTCCAGCTCGAGCTGCCCACCCAGGAACGCCGTCGCCGGCGTGTGCCCGACGGCGAAGAAGAGACCAGCCACCTCAAGATCATTCACCTCACCACTCACCAGGTTCTTGACCTTCACGCCAGCCAACCGACGGCCGCCGTTGCCGTCTTCTTCTCCAAACGCCTCGACAACCACCGAGTTCCAGACGACCTGGATCTTGGGGTTCTTGAACACCCTGTCCTGCAAGATCTTGGAAGCCCGGAACGTGCTCCGGCGGTGGACGATGTAGACACGGGAGCCGTACTTGGTGAGGAAGATGGACTCCTCCATGGCGGAGTCGCCGCCGCCCACGACGGCGAGCGGCCTGTCACGGTAGACCGGGGCCGGGCCGTCGCAGACGGCGCAGGCGGAGATGCCGTGGTTCCAGTACGCCTCGGACCCGGGGAAGCTGAGGCGGCGCGCGACGGCGCCCGTGGCGACGATGACGGCGTCGGCGAGCACGGCCGTGGACTTGTCGGAGACGACGCGGAAGGGGCGGGACGAGAGGTCGACGGCGGCGACGGTCTCGGTGACGACGCAGGTCCCGAAGCGCAGGGACTGCTCGCGGCAGCGCTTCATCAGGTCGCCGCCGTTGATGCCCAGGGAAAGCCCGGGAAGTTCTCCACGACGGTGGTGGTGGTCAGCTGCCCGCCCGCGGCGACACCGTTCGCCATCCGGCCCTCGAACAGCACGGGCTTGAGCTCCGCGCGCGCCGCGTAGATGGCCGCCATGTGCGCCGCCGGGCCGCTCCCCGATGATGCACACGCGCGTGCGGAGGCGGCGCAGCGGCGGTGGCGGTTACCTCCATGGCTGCTGCTTACTTCTGGCTTGGCTTCGCGCGGCGGCGATCTGTCTCAGTTCAGTTCAGCTCCAATAAGGCAATAACTCGTGTGCCTGCATGGTCAGTGGTCGGCTGAATTCCCTTTAAAGACCCACCAGCAAATCAGTGGACGTGTCAATCATGGTCGCCCTCGCCAGTCACTCACTCACTCACTCACTCCACAATGCGCTTATGTATTGGGGAAAAAAATTATATTTTGTAAAAAATATGTAAACATAACCTGTGGCAAACGAAAATTTTAAGTGAAACTAATATTTAATTAAAATAATGGATATGATTGCGTTGGATGACTCATAAATTTTCATACTTTAATTTCTTAAACCAATGTTAGCAATTTTTAGGACCGCTAAATAAATAACAACGACCTACTCATCTTTGATAAGGACCCTAACATAGCTGAAGAATGTGCGGTGGACAATCAGTTTTGGTTAATAGGTAGAATGCCATCTTTTATATTATTTTTAAATTGTTCAGCTGAAATAATATCTTAAGTGACATACTAGCTAGAGAGCTAGCTAGTAGGTTACTTCCAAAGTGAATTTTACCTTGTTCTTGAGATAATACTACACCTTATATATACTGACACGACCTCACAAAAATGCTACTAAATTTGTCTAAGTTGAGAATTGAAGGTATGTTCGAAAGTATGTTCGAAAGTGACTCTTCTAATATGTCCAAGTTTGGTCATTTTCAAAGTGACTACGTCTAGGTCGCTTAATTAGCACATTTAGCAATGACCCCATTTCAAAGGTATATAATTTGCACTACGTGTATTAGCAAAACGAAATGTTCAAATTCACACCAAATATTCATGTTTTTGAACTTTACAATAAGGGTCTGTCTACTATGGATGAAAACGGATCGGATACGGACGGATATCACTGATACCACATTTGTTTTCATATTTCTGCTCGGATTCGGATTCGAATACGGATAGTGTCATCCATGCCGGATAGGATACGATTGGACATCGACATCATAAATATGCGATTTGAGTAGTCGGATACGGATACAGTACCGGATGTTGAATATCCGGACCCGGATACGGACAGATATAAACCCCTCTAAACGAATTTGGTCGAACAGACGGTCGAATAAATATCGGGTGATTCATACCCTATTTACATCCGAGTGACAGAGGGGTACAGATCACACGATTGGCCTAAGCACAGAAAATACGATTGGCCTAAGCACAGAAAATTGGTGTAGACAATTAATTTTGCTAATATTTTAATTTTTTCTAGTTCAAATATTTTAATTGACATACAAGGGAGCTGGTCACTTCCAAAATGGATTCTACCTTGTTGAGAAATTATATTGGTACACCTATTATACTGACACAAATAAACTGTTCAAAATGGACTAAATTGGTTCGAGTTAGGAATTGAATGTCTATTCGAAAGTGACTGTTCTAGTAAGTCCAAGTTAGGTCATTTTCAAAGTGACTCTAGTAGGTCACTTAGCACATTTAGGGATGAAGCAAATTTGAAGGTAGACAATTTTCATTGTGTGTATTAGCAAAATGGAATATTCAAATATACACCAACTCTTCAAGTGTAAGGTGACTTCCAAATCAACTCATCTAGTACCTCATAGTTGCGTCACTTTCATCTGACTAACTCTAGTATGTCACTTAGCATATTTTGGAATTGATTCTAAAGAAGTTGTGTCACTTTCATAGTAAATCTGATCGGGCTCCTTCCGCATAGCTGTTGTCCGTGCACTGAGCAGTGGACAGACATGTATGCGTGCGCTCTGCATCCTCTGCTTAATCTGTATACACACTATGAGCTAACACTGATGTTTTTATAGGAATGTAGTGTCGATGACAAGCATTGGGGATATGTGAGGATGTACTTGTTTTTGCAACATATATAAGCATGTTTTGTGCTCGTATAAAAAAATTCAAAAATTATCTGAGTAGTAAACAGCTAACAGGCTCAAATTGTGGGCCTGTTTATAGAAGAAAGGAAAGAAAAAAGTATACCTTTTCTCCCCTAACTTTCATAAAAGTTTAGTTTATCTCTCCAAACTCACAAACCGGACAAACAACCTACTTCAACTTTTCAAACTATGTGTTTTACCTCCCCTGGAGTGGTTTGACGGTGGTTTTGCTATAGTGATGATGGTTTTGTCTTTTTTATTTTTTATTTATTTTGGCTATTTTTTTAAAAAAAAAAAAATCATAATAAATCATAAAAAATTTAAAATAAAAAATCTAATTTGTTGGACTCCATATAAGTAGATCTACACATTAAATATATAATATGGTATACTTTAGTACAAAGTTTTTGCTAGTCTTTTTTTTTTATTTATTTTGGTTGAATCTTTCAAAAATCATAGTAAATCACACAAAAATCATAAAATAAAAAGTATAGATCAAAATAATTATAGGAAAAAATTTTTGTGGTTTAATATGATTTTTTTAAAATTCAGCCAAAATAAATAAAATAGAAAAAATAAAACCACTGTCACTGTAGCAAGCCAACATCAAAACCACTCGGAAAAGGTAAAGTGTATGGTTTGAAAAGTTGGGAAAGGTTATACAATTTTAGAATTCAGGAAGAAAAAGTAAACTTTCGATAAAATTAGGGAAGGAAAAGTAGGCTTTTTCCAAAAGAAAATGGCATGAGATTTATCCCGAGTTTGGAGGCTTAGCAGGAATGGCTGAGGCCCAATAATCTAGGGTCCACACGGAGGCATCGATACAATGCGGTCTGCTGGGCGGATCCAGTCCAAGTGCAGTGCAGTACCAGCTCCATGGGCCTACTGATTTGTCCACCCACCCACTCTCGTGGCGCGGCATCGAGCCCATCGACAGCGTCGCCGGCCGTGACGCACGACAAGTGAAGAACAAAGTGACTTGTGCGACCACGGACGGCGCGAACAAGAAGGAAAGTACGTGCTGAATCTTGTTTTTTCGGCAGAACAACCAGAGTACTATTAGTGCTTTACGAAAAGTTTGCTCTCATAATTACGTCACAAGCTTCGCTAGTTGCCAACTTGTAACGTCGGTTCTACAAGATCATGAAAAACAACATGTAATTGAGAACACGAAAATGTATAAAATTAAAAGAAAGGGTAAAAAAGTGGGCAAGGCTTCCATAAACACACTAAAACTCCATGCTCAACTTATCACATCACCACCTAGCTGACTAACGCCTATCTGACTAACAATATACTATATAAATAGTGCAGTAGATGACCTCAGATCTACACAAAGTTCATCAACTAGATTACTTACTATCACATCATATTCCTGGAAACCACTTGTGTTAAGGTAAAAGGGAAGCAAAACTTATGTACAATTTCGACATCACAAGCTAGGACCCTAGTATATTATCACTAGTCTCTAGAAATACTCTAGAAATAGATACATACATTTTATGAAAAAGGAACAAAAGGAAGACAAATAAATATCATTACAATGCTACGTCTGCTTGCAGTACACATCAGTGTCACACAATTCGGTGATCTTCCCATAGAGCCTACTTAGCATACACGAATGGGATCACTGGTGGAGATTCGACGGTACCCGAACATGTGGCGCATCAGGTTGGGTAATCTTGGCTCTCCTGGCACGACATCTGTAGTAGCACTTTCAGTTACTTGTGTAGCTGCCTCATTTGTTGTCCTGAGTTCCTTCCAAGATCTCCTAATTGTTCGAAGTTCATGTGCCACTTCCTTCATTGTTGGTCTCATAGAAATCCTGTCTGCATCCAAAATGGTACAATTCAGTGCCAATCTCCCTAAATCCTCAAGCAGAATGATATCTTCTTCGGCTGTTACATCCTTATCGAACAACGCCTTCCCAGTTTTCTCCGTCTCATATGCTTTGGTGAATTTGGTGACGAGGTCCTCACGATCACTATCCTTATCCCTACTGATCAGTGCCATGAGCACACAACCAAACCTGTACACGTCACTTTCCAGGTTCATCAACACAGAACCGTAGCGAGACGGGTCGTTGTTGAGAGCTTTTTCTAGAAGGCTGCTACTAATTGCACCAGCGGCATTTTCACTATTCTTGAAAAGCATACATGCCCTTGAAAACTCTGTGAGCTTTGGTACGAAGTTATTATCCAGAAGTATAGTGGATGCTGAAACACTACCATGTCCGATGACACCAGTTTCTGATGAATGTAGGTATTGTAATGCTTCTGCAGTCTTGATGGCGATCCTCATACGCAAATCTAGTGGGAAATCTTCCTGGCTACCCAAAATGTCAAGGATACTACCTTTAGCAATGTACTCATATAGAAAAGCAATAGTTTGGGCTTCCAAACAACAGCCCAAAATTTTGACAATATTCTTATGGGCAAGTTTGGATACGACCATCCCTCCATTGATAAATGCTGCTTCAGCTTCGCCATAAATTAATTTATGCACAGCCACCATTGTATTGTCCTCAAGTGTTCCTTTATAAACTTCAGTTGCTGACGACGCTGTCCCTCCACTGAGTAGATAGGAGTAACTATGTGTCACTTCATTTATCTCCTCCTTTGTAAAAATTCTTACATTGCAGAGTTCAGATAGAATCTTAGAGTAGCTAGTATTTCCCTTGAAAAAGCTCAATTTCTTCTTAAAACTAGGAGACCTTGAGCCTTGTGTGTACTGTTTGGCCCATACAGAGTGTGTTGCCAATATGGATTGTGGACTACCCTTTAGATTTTTCTTGAGCATGCGAAGGCGTTTTGCCACTTCATTCATTTGAGGGCGTGTATGGATGTTCAGTGACAAACATTGTGCTGTTAATTTCCACACTTCTTTCAGAATCTTCATATTATCCTCTTCAGCTATTGCTGCATCAAATAGGCCCTTCAATCCTTTCCCCTTGGCACAGGCTTTATTGAATGTAGGAATTAGGTTAACATCCCCAAATTTTGCCCTTTGACGAGTTATTAGTTCCAATAGGACTATGCCAAAACTATATACATCACTTCTCGGGGTCAAACAGCCTTCATGAAAATATACAGGATCCATGTAACCCATACTTCCTTTTAAGGTTGTGGTGAACTGAGTAGTACCACCGAAAAGAAACCTCGACAGTCCAAAATCTGATACTTTTGTTGTAAGATTGTCATCTAAAAGTATGTTGGCTGGTTTAATATCACCATGATAAATATGTTTGTCACTCGGTGAGTCCATTGAATGCATGTAGCTCAGTGCCTCTGCACACCCTATTGCAATGCCCAATCTTACATCCAAAGGGATAGGAGCGTCACTTCTATAAAGTATGTCATCAAGGTTTCCATTGGAGATATACTCTGTTACCAACATCAGAGTACTTTTACCAATACAGTAGCCTATGAGCTTCACCACGTTATTGTGGTTCATCATACTGTGGATGTTCACTTCTTCCATAAACTCCTCACGCAAGTCTTGTCGGATATATCTTTTCACCGCGACTAGATCATTGTCAGCATCAAGGACCCCTCTATAGACTTCTCCAAAACCACCTTTTCCAATAAGAGTGCTATAATTGCTAGTAATGCTTATAATCTCATCTTCTGTGAGGATTTTAATTTTATGACTCATTGAACCCATGGATTAGATCTGTACTCATAAGCTAATTTTCTGGATACTCTGCTCGAGTCAGCCAATGATTTCGGCCCCGCAATGAAGAGCTAAAGTTGACCGCCTGATAGAAAATGATTATTTAAACGTCATTATTTGGAAGACATGGTCAGTTGATTAATCTAACTACATCTATTTGTCAAGTGCAGAGGACACTATAACTTTTAGTTTCCAAGCCCAGAACAGTTCATTCAGCATGGTTATGAATTCTAAGGAATCTTAGCACAGTGCACAACCTAATGAAATTTGACCTTCTTGTATGGATGCATGAATGGAATTTGACTTGGACTATCTGTCCCTCTAGGTTGTACCCTTTTCCTGTGAACTTACGAATAGGCAATTCATGGGTTCATCCAGTATTTGCCATCCCAATTGCAATCCCTTTTTGAACTGTGGGGAATTATCTGTTATAAATAATTATTGTTTTTTTTATTTATAATTCCCACAGTTCAAAAGGGTTATCTAGTTTAATTCAGGAGGAACCTTGAATCGCAAGCTTTCTTGAGCTGAGCCAAATTGATGCTATTTAGGAAAATCTCTGTGATGATTCCTAAAAATGGAGTGGCCTTTTTTTTAAGAAAGGATAGCAAAAACTTTGCCGTGATTTTTACTAGACGAGAAAAGCCAAAAAAAGATAAATGCCAGCCTATTTTTTTTAATAGAAACTAGGCCAGAAAACCATACAATTTAAAAGAGTGCCTCATCCTGCACGACTTTAGTATAACTGTATCCACCCACATCACAGTTTTCTCCAAGATTGTAATTTCAAGAAACTACCCACAACATCCCTACTACTACTCTACTGCTACTACATCGCAACAACCCACCCCTACTTTGACCAAATGCTTATTATAATGCATATGATTTTCACATGTATAATCTGCACAAGTTTGATTGATGCATGGGGACAAAAAGCTCGAAAAAGATCTCTCACGAAATGGTTTTCTGCATCTCAGAGAGAGAGAGAGAGAGAGAGAGAGAGGGGGGGGGTGGGGGGGTGGGGGCGGATGTTGGGTTGGAAACAAGCGTACGTGCGATGGAGAGCAGCCGTCTAGGAGTGGCGAGCCACGGACGCGCACCTCGCCGGCAGCCGATGGGCGCCCTTCCGACAAAACGCTGCCAGGGCAAAGGCCGTGGCGCCGACGACGGCGAGAAGCTTTCCCCCCTTGCTGCTCTGTGAGGTCTCCTCCTCCGTAGCTCAGCTCTGGAGCTCCACACAAAACGAGACTCGGCAACAAAACAATAAAAGCTCCTCTCCTCTCCAGCTGGCGTCGGGACGGCGTTGACTGCCGCGCTTGACTTTGAAAAGTAGTACAGTACAATATTGGTTTTTTTTTTTTGACAACAAGTACAATATTGGTTTATTTACGGGTCGGTTTGCAGATGCGACAGATAAACAGGATAAACATGATTAAGTAGCTGATTGGTCATCTAATCCTTTTTATGAGTATATATAAAACCGGCGACAGATAAACAGGATAAACATGATTAAGTAGCTGATTGGTCATCTAATCCTTTTTATGAGTATATATAAAACCGACGGCCGGAGCATCTGCCGGAATCATCACCGGAGAACTGTCGCCGTCACCTATAGGTCCTATATATATAGCTCCCAAGATAGTTTCAGGAAGCGACGACGGGTGGCGTCGCCATCCAGCCTCGCCTTCGTAGCCAAGGAATAATATCTTTCTCTCTTCGCCAAGATTGAGATGGCGATGGATGGGGAGAAAAAGGGATTTTCTGTCTTGAGTGTTTGGCCTCTAATCTCGATTCCAGCTGCTCCTGCTTCTTGCAACAGGGACGGCAGGCAAACCTCTGGAGCGGGCCTTCTAGCGCAGGGACGACCAGACGAGTTTTTTTTTTTTTTTTTTTTTTTTTTTTTTTTTTAGGTTGCCCGGGTCATGAGTTTGGGGAAATTCATTCAATAGGAAAGGTGTGGAGTGTACGTGGGCTGGTTGCCCGGCTGTCGGGAATTGAAGTTTTGGCCCATCTCAACATGAAATTTGTGGGCTTGCTAAATTCAAACGAAAATTTTGACTGGCATGCATTTTTTTGGGGCCGAGTACGAGTAAAAAATTGTAGAACTAAAAACATGACAGGAGCCATCAAGTTTCAACTATTATACTCCGAGAACAAGGAATCTTGTCTTTTGTCTCCGAGAACAAGGAATCTTGTCTTTTGTCTTGTGGGATGCTAGTCTGTCACTGTTCCAAAGTTCAAGTGGGCTTCGACCTTCTCTAGATGGTGATGTGTGATGTGAAATTGATATGTGGGGCCTACATAAAAAGTGGTGCTCTTCTATGTGATGCCTTCTCTCATTCAAGAGCACATGCCGACTATGGCTTCCCTGACACTAGATCTGCTGAGAATGCAAAAATATGAACCCATCCCAAACACAAAGTAACATCAGTGACGTCAATTTGGTTGGAGGAACATGAGGGTGTAAAAATATGGATGCGGCCTAGCTGGATCTAAACACATAATGTCCTAGACAGAGTAACATTATATTCACCTTTTGTTTTCTTATCTTTTTCGTGGACCTTTTGAAGGCATTGTTCACTTTATTTACTATTAAGGGCACCCTCAACAGCATGAGCTAGCTAGTTACTACTAGCTCTAAGAGAACTTCTCCAATGACAAACTTTTACCAGTAGTTCATAATATGAATAAACCCACATGACAACCTCAAAATAACCTTGGAACTCTATGTATGAAACTAGCTCTTGAGCAAGCAATAGTTTTCTCTCTTCTATTAAAATATAAAATAAAATTCTTAGAGCTACCTCATAAGTCACTATTGGAGATGTGAATTGGCACAACCAGTGTTGGTTTGTTAGGAAAAGATAGAGCCACATGACATGTAATGTTGTAGAGTTCATCACTTTTCATTTGAAACCATCATAACCTATATAATGTTCAGATATACATACTTTTTTTTACAAAGGATGACAAAAGCTTTGCCATGGATTTTATTAGACGGTGAAAAAGAGACATAGAAATACAACTCACTATTTACAACCCTAGAAATGAAAAATTACCAACAACTGTGAGTGGAAAAAGAAAAACAACTACGTCGACAAAAACCACTACGTACGGAAAGAAAGATCACTGAGCAAAGCCTACTGCAAGTTAGCCGAATTAAGCGTTGAACCCATTGCTAAGGCATACTTCTTTACGTCATCTTTGCACCACATTGCCACTTGTCTTGGGCTTGCACTTTTTTCTAGAAAGTTCGCCTATTTATCTCTTTCTAGATGTTCCACCAAAAGTAGATTAGGATCCCATTAAAATACCGTTGCTAATTTTGGTCGACCTTTCTTCTCATCTTTGCCAGTAATTATGAAGTGAGCCAATTGTGTTTATGGAGCTTAGGTCGGTTAGGCCAAACCACCTCTTGATCAACTCCCAAATTTCCTTAGTGAAGGGGCAATCTTTGCACAAGTGTATTGGAGTCTCTTGTTCACTTTCGAAAAGTTTACATATGGGGTCGTTTGTCCATCCACGCTTCATTAAGTTATTTGCAGTCAGATTCTTTTTGTGCATAAGTGTACATGCAAAAAAAAATCTGCATTTTGATTCCATCTTCGCCTTCCATATTGCATAATCTAAGTTTGGAATAGGTCCTGTGGAACTGAATTTTATAGGCACTTTTTGTGCTGTACTCTCCATTTTCTATCCTATGCTATTTTATTTCATCTTCCACATTGTTGCTTAATTGTGTACCCTTGATCGATTCCTAAAGGCTAACAAACTCAGAAACTTCCTCGGGTGAACTCGGAGGGTAAATGTGACTAATCCATCTGTTATTTTCTAGAGCCTACTGAAATTTTCTTCCTATGTGTTTTTCTGAAAAAGGCTAGGCCCAATTGTTTTTGCCGATGTGCCATTTATCCATGAGGAGGTCCAGAACAAAGCAGTTTTTCCATTCCCAATTGATACTACAGTTGATTGTGTTAAAAAGCTCATGATCAGTCTTGTAACAAGGGACTTCCAGATTTGTCCAAGCTCTTTCCTTTTGTTTCCACTTGATGATATACATACTCAAATCTATATACATACTCAAATCTAATATTCGTAGTAATGATCATTTTGGCACAAAAAGCACCAAAAACATTGAACTAAAAAATCACACTACATCGTTCTAAAGTGGTCTGATGTGCTTTCCAGCATATGATGTGCTACCTCCATATATATGGCGACCTAAATAGCCCTCCTTGGGCCTAGAAGCAGCATCCCCTTGTATGCATGCAATCCTGACAAGTGCATTGGTGCAGGCCAGCCGACCTGACCTACCTCCATGCATAGTGGTAGGGTAACTGGCTTTGGCTGCTTCATCTCATGACAAAGATGGTCAAAAGTTTCATAAAATAAAGATGGTCAAAAGAATATCCATGTCCGTAAATGGATACCAAAACTATCTATCTTCGTACTGAAAACCAAACATAGATTTGATTTTAATATTTTTTGTGACCGTGCCTTCGCGCAATTTTCATCAAGAAGAAACAGAGTTGTTACAACACATGTTGAAGTTTTTTTCCCTAGATTACTAGCTCTAGCAACCCACAAAGATTTGATTTTTAGTATTACAGGTAGCATGACTTGTTGAAAAGATTTGGATAACTACAAGCAAATGACAGGCTAAGCTGGACATTTCTCTTGAATGTGACAGGAACAGCACCCCTCCGTTGTGTGCTCTGCCCAAATTTGCCTATGTGCCACTCTACTCAAGAAAATTAAGTATAAATACTTTATGGATTAAACCAGACATTTTTTGCCGAACCAAATTTAAATCGGACTACTCGTATATTAGGAGGTAACAATATTACTACACTACATTTTAGAACACACATTTTTTGACCCACACTTGTTATATGTCTTAGACACTAATTATAGTATAATATAGTTATGCTTTGCGTTTGTTCACACTTATTTTTTTGAACTACCTCACACGACATGTTGCTAGTGAAGGAAGAAAACATTTGAAATATATAATATAATAATGGCTATTAGTGACGTAAAATTGTTCCACGTTTTTGTGCCTTTTGACATCTCCAATAAAGAAACACACTTGCATAATACCGTGTTTTTGTTTTTCCACACACTTGTTTTTAAGCTATCTCGTGCCATGTGGTGCTCAAGAGTGTGGAAATCATTCCTCATATGTATAACAGTAACTAGTATTATAAAGTTGTCCCATCCTTTTGAGCCTTTCGGCATCCTAAATTAATAACTACACTTACATAATAATCATGTTATGTTTTTTCCACTCACATTTTTTGACCTACCACATGTCAAGTGGAGCTCACGCGCATGAGAAACATTCCCGATATATAATGGTTACAGTGCCATGGACCATTCTGTCCTTTTGGTGCCTTTTAGGGTTTTCGACAAATCAACACATGAACATGTACATATAACTATCCGTACAGCTACGTGTATATACACATATGAAATTAGTTCTAACAATAGCAATAGAAAGACACTACAGTATGGGTGTGTTTGGTACTTTGGTTCCCTATACTCCCCCCTAGACAGTCTTCCCTAATACAACCTTGGAGTGTTTGGTTCTATGTAAGGCCTAGTTAGACAGACTTCCACAAGCCCATGCAGTGGTGATAGCTAGGCTTCCTGGAAACACCAGCGGCGCTCATTTCCATAGATCCAGTAATTGGATTGGGCGTGCAGGGAGTGCCTCATAGGCCTGCACAATGCACTGAATAAATGGGCGCTTCTGCCTCCACCCAGTTAGGGTTAACTCTCTTTTTCCATTCGTTTACTCTCCGCTGCTCACTCGCTCTAGTACACTTGCTTTCCCCTTGTGCTATCTCTATCGCTGCTAGGGTTCCCAAAGGGGAGCCCGTCAAAGAAGCTCATCGTCCCACCCCAAGTGGTCATAGGTGAGACACTGTGGTCAGTAATAGAGGACTCAAACCAGATCACTTTCTATTTGCTCGTCCTCCTCGTTGGGCAAATCATTCGTTTTTTAGATCCAGATGTTTCTTGCCTTTTCTACTGGTGCTTATGACTGGATCTGATGAGCAATGCGTACTTCCACTACTAGCATTTGTTGTTTCTTGTGGTGTTGTGCCATGCGTACTTGATTTTTATGCTGAATCCTTAGGAATGGTTGATCATGTTTGTGGATCTAGGTGTCACATCTTGTATGTTGCAGTCGGTCCTTGTTTAAATTACTGATTATTCCAAACTTACGCACCGGTGCCATACTAATTATTACCCCCAAATCTTGTTTAGTGCTATGGATCCGCAATTAGGTGTCGTTGGCTTATGGTTAGAGAAGCAGCCTAGGTTTTAGATTTATAATAACGACTACTAGTGTTGTACATCCATTCTACCTTTTGGGTGTCTTTTTTGAGGCCTCAATTAGTAAACACATTTACCTAAGTCTGTTGTTTGTTTTTTAACACTTTTTAACTATCTCATGCCATGCGGTGCTCACAAGTGTGGAAAAACATTTCTAATACGTTTTACAATTACTAGTCTTATAAAACTATTCCATCCTTGGGCCTTTTCGCATCTTCCATGAATATGCACACTTAAGTAATAATAATGTACAATATGTGTTTTCCACTTGCATTTTGTTGACCTACCACATGTCATGTGGAGCTCACAAAGCATAACAAACATTCCTAATATATATAAAGGCTAGTAGTGTTATGGAACCATTACGTCCCTTTTCGGCAACTTTTAGCATTTCCGACAATAAACACATGAACATATACATGTAACCATCAATACATCTACATGTGTATATACATATGAAACTAGTTCTGCTCATACAATAGCATAGAAAGACACTTCAGTATGGGTATGTTTGGTTCCCAGCACGCCCTCTTGATAGGCTTCCCCTAATACA
The DNA here is from genome assembly GCA_015844335.1 of Chrysopogon serrulatus. NCBI lineage: Eukaryota > Viridiplantae > Streptophyta > Magnoliopsida > Poales > Poaceae > Chrysopogon > Chrysopogon serrulatus. Next base: position 15,807 of record JADLZL010002855.1, read on the forward strand.
ACCTTAGAGTGTTTGCTTCCCTGGAAGGGCTACATAGATAGGCTTCTAGAAGCCCAAGCGGGGGTGCTAGCTAGTCAGACTTTCTAGAAATGTCAGGTGCACTAATTTTTGTGGATCCATGTTTTGCTTGGCTGCACAGGGTGAGATACTCATAGGCCTGCACAATGCACCAAATAAAAGGGTGCTTCCACCTCCACTCGATTAGGGTTACCTCTCTCATCATCCACTCATTCAATCTTCGCCGCTCACCCTCTCTCTATTCTGCTCCCTCTCCCCTTGTGTTGTCTTCACCGCCGCTAGGGTTCCAAAAGGGGGGCCATCAGAGAAGCTCATTGTCCTTCTCCAAGTGGTCGTAGGTGAGACGCTATGGTTAGTAACAAATGACACAGACCAAATCTCTTTCTCTTTGCCACTCCTCGTTGGGCAAATCATTCTTTTTGTTCAGAGCCAGATGTTTCTTGCCTTTTCATCCAATACTTATAATTATGACTTTATCTAATGAGCCATGCATACTTAATTAAATTACTAGCATTTGTTTTTTGTTGTGGTATTGTGCCATGTTGAAAGGTCCTTGTTTGGTTTTGGTAATTGAGTGACAACCTAGGTGGACTAATTATGCTTATATGAGATTTGCAGAGATTTAGTCCATAGGTGCATGTGTGTGAGCAACTATGCCATGGAGGTGGTGTGATGTGTTGCAAGGCTCACACATGTGGTGATGAAGGAGCTTAATGCATGATACATAACATGGAGTCATGTGGCTAGAGGTGAAGATCGAGACAAGACTTGGCTTGATGGACCTGATTGTGATGGTGAAGGGCAAGTTGGAGGCTTTGAAGCCGTTAGTACCGAAAGTGTCGTCGGAGGCTTGAGCAAAGACTTGGCGCTGAAGGACCAAAGCGATGGTGAAGGGCAAGTGAGATCAAGATATATGAAGTGGATCATATCATTCATGTGGAGTGATCGGTGCATGTGTTGCATCAACATCGGAGGTGATGGAGTGGAAAGCGCAAGGCAAAGGTACAACCTAGGGCGTTTCCATTTCACCGGTCATAGGTGAGTAGAGAAGATGATGACCGGGTTTAGGATAGATGACCGTACTATCAAGAGGGGCAAACTTGTTTGTATATCGGTCATCAAGTGCCACTTGAGCGATCTAACTTTGCATCGTGTTGCTAGGATCGAGTGGCGATGTGAGAAGGAGTGAAAACTCTTTGAAAAATGTTTGTGAAAATGCTAACACACTTGCACATGGTGATGTACACTTGGTGGTGTTGGCACATTTGCAAAGGGGATGGTGTTTGCCTGGTAGAGGAGGGGTTTAGGATCCTCTCTCCCTCCCGCCGAGCTTGCGAGGCGGGATTCGGCGTTTTCGTGGAAGTGAAGTGCTCATTTTTTATTTCGCCGGAGGCCGGAAATGGAGGCGAAGTCGTCGAAGTGTTTCTCGCTGAGAAACACTCGACCCATCTTTGGTCGGGGAGGGACCGGACGCGTCCGGTCAAGTGTGCACGTCCGGGGCGTTTTCGGTGGTGACCGGACGCTGGCGACCGGACGCTCCGGTGCCGCGTCCGGTCGGCGTGCACAGGCGAGGTGTTGGCAAGCTGAGGAGGACCGGACGCCGGGAGAGTCCGGTCAGTGCTGATCGGACGCGTCCGGTCAGGATTTTGGCTCTCGGGAGCTCTCTGGTGTGTGACCGACGCCGGGCGCCGCAGGCGTTCGGTCGGTGGACGGGACGCGTCCGGTCAAGGTGGCGTGGCGCGCGCGAAGTTAGCCGCCGCTGCGCGCCAACGGTTACTTTCGAAGGACACGTGGCGGATGGGAGTGATCGGATGCCGCGACCCGGACGCGCGTTCGGTCGTCTTCAGGAAGGCCCGGTCAGCTCTGCTGACCGGTTTTCGGTGGCAACGGCTCTTTAGCCCTTCGGGCTATAAGTAGTTGCCTTGGTCGGCTTTTGGCGGGAGGCTAAGCACCCTTGGGCCTATGTGGCTTTGTGTGGGAGTGCTTGGAGAGCCTCTAACTCGCTTTTATGATTATAGTGATTACATCCGATTGCGAGTGAGCGATTCTGTGTGTTGCATTGAGAGATTGCAAGGTGTGGCACTAGGTGATCGAGTTGTAAGCCGGTGGTGCTTATTACTCTTGGAGGTTGCCACCTCCTAGATGGCTTGGAGGCTTGTGGGCATCGTTGTAGCACGCTCGGAGATTGAGCGGTGCTCCGATTGCTAGTCACATGGAGTGACATTGTGAGGGGGATTGTGCTCACCCCGTGGGAGATCGCGAAGAGCAACTCTAGTAAAAAGGGAGACACTAAGAGCGACAAGTGGTTCGGCGGGTCAAGTGCTAGAGCTCGTGGTGAGCACTCCGGTGGGGAGAGCGTGATTTGAGGGTCACCGCTAGCAAGAGGACCGGCGACAACCTTGGAGCTTGTCTCAACGAGGACTAGCTTGGTGGCAACCAAGTGAACCTCGGTAAAAAATCGACGTGTCAACTTGTCTACTCTTCTCGTCGGTTTGCAAAGTCTCCGATCACTAGCTTGTCTTTACTTGATTTATTACTTGTGCTAGTGAGTAGTGTTGTTCTAGTGTAGCTAGTTTGCTTGTGTAGCTTCCTAGTTACCTTCTTAGCTTGTGTAGCTTAGAAGTAGCGATTGCGTGGCTAGTTGGCTTGTGTAGCCTTGCTAGTCACTTTGCTTAGTTTGTGTAGCTAAGCAAGTGAGCTCACTAGTTAGGCTTGTGTAGCCATGCTAGTGAGAACTACTAGTGTGCTAGGCTTTGTGCGCTTTGCTCACTAGTATGTGTAGGTGCTCCCCGGTTTGATTGAGTACTAGTTGCTTAGGTTTGTGTGACCTTGCAACCTAGTATTGGATAGGCGAGCACTACCTAGCCTTGCACCTTAGTGGCTCAACCTAGGATTATTTTGTAAGGTGCTTGATCATAGATAGAGGGGTGAAGTCTTGATTGGACCGATAGTTTTAATTCGCATTTATTTCGGTCATCATTGTGATTAGATTTTAGAAAGGACTATTCACCCCCCCTCTAGTCCACCATCTCGACCCTTCACATGTATACTATATTTTTATGTTGAGTCCTTAGGAATGGTTGATGATGTTCGTGGATCTAGTCACATCTATGGATGCAAGGTGGGATGGGCTGGATTGCCCGTGCCACCAACCCGTATAAGCCCATGAAGTAACCCACATAGATAGAGTGGGCTGAAGTGGGAAACCCACATATCCCAAGTTCCCAACAGCAACCCACATCCTACTCTGATGGAATGCAAAGGTCATCACTGATGAGTCATGGAACTGCGGCTTATGCTCGATTGCTGGCGCAATGAAGCAGTTTAGCCATTGTTCCTTGAAATGTTGGGCGCAGCATGCTGTCGGGGCATGGCAGACCAATGATTGGTGCCTACAGGCAATTCATGTACTCGTCCCTCGTTGCCTATAGGTTAAACCTCGCTCCTAGCACAAGGCAGAAGCCAAGCCAGAGCCATCCCCCTCCTCTATCTGCTTGCCTCTTTCACACGGCGAAGTGGCTAGCGATGACGACCAGTCGTTGGTGGCGATGGATCAGAGCTGCGTGCGCTGTGGGGCATGGCAGTGCCGATCACAGCGCTCAACTACGTCGTGTACCTACATGCAATGGCTTCCATGCTCTGCCTCGACTGGCTGGGCCCACTATACCTGGCACTGTCATAGGGTGGAGGAGGATACCAGCTTTTTTGAGAAGAAGAGAAGGATAGCAGTTAGCAGCAGACACGGGTTGCGGCACTTTGCGTGCTGCCGTGCATCCCACAAACCGAGAGCGGCGAGATGTGGGCTACCACATCAGCTCACATAACACTTGCAGGTGATGCGGACGCAGGGTGGGTTGCCCATCGCCGCCCCACTTGCATCCTAAGTCACATCTTGAATATCGTAGTCGGTCCTTATTTAAATTACTGATTATTGTTTTCATACTTATGCATCGTTTGCCATACTACTTACTACCCCCATGTCATGTTTAGTGATATGGATCTAGTAATTAGGTGTCGTCAGCCTATGATTAGAGGAACATAAGTTTTATATTCATAATAATAACTATTAGTGTTGTAAAATCCATCTACCTTTTGGTGACTTTTTACGTCAAAAAAATAAATAAACACACTTACATAATTATATTTTATTTGTATTTCCACCCACTTTGTTAACCTACCTCATGCCATGCGGTGCTCACGAGAGAAGAAAACATTCCCGATAAGTATGATAGTTACTAGTCTCATAAAACCATTCTAGCCTTTTTGGGCCTTTTGGCATCTTTGATGATAACAAAACTTACACTATAATCGTGTTATCTGTTTTTTCTGCTCGCATACACAATAATCATGTTATTTGTTTTTTGCTCGCATTTTGTTAACCTACCACATGACATGTGGAGCTCACAAACATGATATATATATATATATATATATATATATATATATATATATATATATATATATATATATATATATATATATATATATATATATAATGATTACTAGTGTTATGGAACCATTCATCCTTTTGGCATCTTTTAGCAATTTTGACATATAAACACACGAACATACACATGTAGCCATCCATACATCTACATGTCCATATACATATGAAACTAGTTCTACTCAATAGCATTGTGGCTTCAGCATAGAAAGACACTTATGGGTGTGTTTGGTTCCCTATACTCCCACTGGACAAGCTTCCAAAATACAACCATGTAGTGTTTGTTTTCCTTGTAAGGCCTAGTTATATAGGCTTCCACAAGCCCCACACAGGGTGCTAGCTAGACTTCCAAGAATGTTAGGGCCAGTGCTCAGTTAGGTTTGGCTTGGCCATGCGGGGTGGGCCTCATAGGCCTGCACTATGCAACAAATAAAAGGGTGCTTTTGCCTCCACTCAGTTAGAGTTCCCTCTCTCATTCTCCACTCGCTCACCCTCCGTTGCTCACTCACCCTCCGCTGCTCACTCTCTCTCATCCGTCAATCTCCCGTTGTACCTCCCCCAAGTGGTCATAGGTGAGACTCTGGTTAGTAACAATGAACTCAGACCATATCTCTTTCAATTTGCTCCTCCTCATTAGGCAAATCGTTTTTTTTTGTTTAGATCCAAATGTTTCTTGCCTTTTCTATTGGTGCTTATGACTGGATCTGATGAGCAATGCATATTTCCATTACTAGCATTTGTTGTTTGTTGCTGTATTATGCCATGCCTACTTGATTTTTATGTTGATTCCTTAATTAGGAATGCTTCATGACGTTCATGGATCTAGGTGTTGCATATCTTAAATGTTCTAGCTGATCCTTGTTTAAATTATGCACCGGTTGCCCTACTACTTATTACTGCAGTGTCATGTCTAGTGCTATGGATCCGTCAATTAGGCGTCATCGGCTTATGATTATGATTAGAGGAGCAGCCTAGGTTTTATATTTATAATAATGACTACTAGTGATTTAAAATAGTTCTAGAATTTTTTGTCTTTTGATGTCTCTAATAAATAAAACACTTAAATAATTCTATGTTATTTTTTCCACCCACTTGTTTTAACATACATCGTTCCATGTGGTGTTCACGAGTGTGGAAAACATTCCCGATATGTATGACTGTTACTAGTCTTATAAAACTGCTCCATCCTTTTAGGCCTTTTGGCATCTTTAACGAATAAGCACACTTACATAAACATCATGTTATGTGTTTTTCACTTGCATTTTGTTGACCTACCACATGTCAAGTGGTGCTCATGCACATGAGAAACATTCTGTTAAATATAACGGTTACTAGTGTGGAACCATTACGTCCTTTTCGCATCTTTTAGCGTTTTTGACAACTAAACACACGAACAAATATATGTAATCATCTATACATCTACACGTGTATATACATATGAAACTAGTTCTACTACTTAGTGGCACAAAAAGACACTTCAGTATGGGTGTGTGCTTCCCTATACGCCCCTGGATAAGCTTCCATTATACAACTTTGGAGTGTTTGTTTCCCTAGAAGGCCAAAATAGATAGGCTTCCACAAGCCCACACGGGGGTGCTAGCCAAACTTCCTAGAAATAGAAATACTAGGCGTGCTCATTTTCGTGAAGCCAATTTTGTCTTTGGCCACGCGAGGTGTGCCTCATAGACCTGCATAGTGCATTGAATAAAAGGTGCTTCCACCTCCACCCAGTTAGAGTAAACTCTCTCATTCTCCACTCGTTCACTCTTTGCCACTCACTCCCTCTCGTCTGCTCACTCTCTCCTTCTCCTATCTCTGCCACCGCTAGGGTTCTCGAAGGGGAGCCTATTAGAGAAGCTCATCGTCCCTCCTAAGTGGTCGTAGGTGAGATGCTATGGATAGTAATGTAGGATTCGAACCAGATATCTTTCTATTTGCTCCTCCTCATTGGGAAAAATCATTTTTTTATCAGACCTAAATGTTTCTTGCCTTTTCTACTAGTTCTTATGACTTGATCTGATGACCAATGCATACTTCCATTACTAGCATTCGTTTTTTATTGTGGTATGTGCCATGCGTGCTTGATTTTTATACTGAGTCCTTAGGAATGGTCGATGATGTTCATGGATCAGGGTGTTACGTCTTGAATGTCTATGCGCTTGAACTAAGTTCGACTTGTTTCAGCTTATTCTCCCACACAGAATCAGTCAAAACCAGCCGAAATCAGCCAAGATGAACAAATTAGGGTTTTTTTCATATGTATGCACAACTTGCCATACTAATTATTGACCCTATTTATTTTTAGTGCTATGGATGTAGCAATTAGGTGTCGTCTGCTTATGATTAGAGGAGCAACCCTAGTTATATATAATGACTATTAGTGCTATAAAATCATTCTACCTTTTTAGTGCCATTTGATGGCACTAATAAATAAGCACACTTACATATTTCTGTGTTGTTTGTTTTTTGCACCCCCTTGTATTAACCTATCTCTTGCCATGTGGTGCTTACAAGCTAGTCTTATCAAACATTTAGGTTTGATGCATTTCTCAATTTTCAAAATATTAAACGCGGAGTTGAGCTTGTCGTATTAAAATTTTAAATCATAAATTGTAATTCAAAATATTATAAGTTGAATTGAGCTTGCAACGTTAAAATTCAAATCATAAATTGTGATGATTGTCTATTACCATGCCATGACCAATTGCAAGTCGTCATAATATGGAAATCCTTCCGTTTACAACCAACGCTTCTAGATCTTAGTGACGGACACATAATTTTCATCATAAACTCATACTCCTACCAAATAACGTCATAAAACAAAATGACTTAGCAACAAACTTAGTCATCATCATAGAAGGTCATATTTCTTGTAGTGTCCATTCTTTTTAGGCCTTTTGGCATCTTAGACGAATAAGCACACTTGCATAATAATTATGTTATGTGTTTTCCACTTGCATTTTGTTGAGCTACCACATGTCATGTGGAGCTCACGCACATGAGAAACATTCTCGATATACATAACAATTACTAGTGTCATTTTTTTAGTGCTTAAGACAAATTAACAAATGATCATATACAAGTAACCATACATACATCTACATGTGTATATACATAAGAATCTAGTTATACTCAGTAGAGTTGTAGCAGTAGCATAGAAAGAGACTTCAGTATAGGTGTGTTTAGTTCCCTGTACTTTGCCTGGATAGGCTTCCATAATACAACCTTGGAGTGTTTGTTTCTCTATAAGGTACACTTAGATAGGTTTCCACAAGCCCGCATCGGAATGCTAGCCAGGCTTCCTAGGAACACTGACGGCACTCATTTCCATGGAACCAGGTTTGGCTTGGTCACATAGGGTGGTCATTGGCTCTCATCAGCCCCCTAAGTGGTCGTAGGTGAGACTTGTGGTTATTAACGAGAGAGGGCTCGGACCAGATCTCTTTCCATTTGATCGATCCTCTAGTTGGGTAAATTGTTGTTTTTTGTTTGGATCCAGATGTTTCTTGTTTCTACTATCGCGCTTCGATTGGATCTAATGAGCAATGCATACTTCCATTGCTAGCCTTTGTTCTTGTTTGATGTTGTGGTCTTGTTTCTAGGAGCGTATCTTGAATGTCGCAATCGGTCCTTATTTAAATTACTGATTAGATTTTTTTTTATACTTATGCACCAGTTTTCATATTAATTATTGTGTCCATGTCTTATTTAGCGCTATGGATCCGACAATTACATTAGTGGCCAGTAATATCGAAGTGAGGTAACATGACCACTTGATGGAAACGGTGAGCGGATGCACGGGCTAAAGCAGCGAACCAAATAACACTTGGTTGGCTTGCACATCGAACTTTCCCATATACATTGACAACCAAACAAATTTTAGTCTAAACCAACTAAAACAGAGTAAACAACCAAACAAACTCATCTAGCATTAATGTACATGGGCTTAGACTGCCTAGGCTTAGGATCCTAACCATGCCAGTAGCAGCCTAGACAATCAAATACACCCTGACTCATGATGTTATTGCACTTTTGTACATAGCTACGTATTACAAATAGGGCATAAATAACACCTAAAAAAACTCCATTCCATCCTTCCCAAACTCAAGAAAGAGGCTTCGTCTCCTTCGCCCTTTCGACCTCGTTCGCCGCGCTCCACCTCAACCCCGGCCCTCGCCTCGCCGTCGCTTCTTCCCTCCCCTGCCCCCGTCAAACACATCCCGAGTGGCAGCGCAGGAACGCGCGCCGACGTCAATCCTCCCATCGGCACTCCCCATGCCCTGCATCCTCCGCCTGCCGCCGAGTCCCCAACGCCACCGCGGCCGCGCCGAGCCGTCCATGCTCGCCCGGGCTTCTTCTTGATTTTCGTCCCGTGCACGCGCGCCTCCGGTTCGCTCCTCCCGATTCCTTTGCCATGCCGCCGATGCGAGGGCGCGGGGCCAAGCGCCGCCGGAAGGCGGCGGCGGAGAAGAAGGCGGCTGCGGCCGCAATGGCGGCCGCCGCCGTGGGTGCCCCGCCCGTAGTCTGGTGGGACGCCTTCTGCAGGCGGATGTCAGGTGCGTCTCCCTCCCCGTCCGTCCGCCTCTGGCTGTCTGTCTGGCGCTGGCCGGTGGCCGTGCGTCTGTTGTCTCCGTTAGGATTTGTTGCGGATTGGTGGTTGCTCCTGATCATCGGGCGGCGATTGGTAGACTGTGTTGCGTCAGGGGGGAATTACGCCGGTAATCTTGCGGGTCTGTCGATCGTTTTTGGGAGTAGGCGTGATTAGTGTGGTGGTAATGCTGGAGTTGAAGCAATGCCGCTGGCCGGATTGAGGAGTGAGACAGTGCCTGTCGTCGTGTTCGGTTTTAGGTGTGAACAGTGAACATTCCAGTTTTAGGTGCGACTGAATTTTTGAATTGGACTAGGTTTCAAGAACTGAGCAGCACTGAGTTCTTTATCTCTGCTCTGATTATTAAGCTGTCAGGATAAAAAAGGTTTAGTTTTCGTTTGATGGTCTGAATTACCTAGTGCAGCTGAATGGCTAATTGCAGGAGGGTTTGACTCGAAATAGTCTTCATTAGTCCATAAGACTGATAGCGATGGGCTACAGATTTGATAGCTTTGTGATTGATTTGCCATTTGATTCAACCTTGCACCAGCACCTGTATCAACCATTCTATTTTTTGCACAGTACACATTGGACTTCATTTATTTTTGTTTTAATTAATTAATTTCTGAGAAGTTGAAGGACTTCTCAAATCCTAATTTTCTCAAGCAGAATAGAAGTTGTACGTAAAGGGTAGTGATGCTCTTTCTAAGAATCTTTGAGGAAGGAGGATGCCCCCTAATTAAACACGATCAACCACAAACTTATTTCTAAACTATTATTCGTAAGCTAACCTTATTGTCCCAGTTTTACCAGCTATAACTTCAAACTAGTTTTTAAAAGAAATTTCTTTTTATTTATAGATGTCACATAGATAACTGATGCGGTTTTAATATTACTGTTTCATTTTGGTGCTTGACTATTCAGGCATCAAACTTACTTAGCAATTACAGCTTGTAGGGTTTGTTACCCTGTCAGTGATGGAAATTGTGTAGATTGGAGTGTGATCTGTAGCAGACAAATACTTTGCTGTCAAGTTTAATAAAGCTAGATAGAATGCTCCAATGTTATGCATCTCTGATTACTGTGGTCTCTTTTTAACTTATTGCATGAAAAGCTCTTGCTTATCATAACCAGTTATCGAAGTTAGAAATTTATAGCTAGTCTTATGTTTCCTTAGGAATCTTATCTTCTATTGAGGATGCACAGAGATTCAAGTCTGTATTCAAAATGCCAAGAAGAGCCTTCGACTATGTCTGCAACCTGGTGAAAGATGAAATGATGGTGAGGTCCAGCAGCTATACCTTTCTTGATGGCACAGTGTTGTGTTTAGAAGATCGAGTAGCCATTGCTCTGCGAAGGCTGAACTCTGGTGGGTCACTGGTGACTGTAGGATCCTCTGTTGGAGTGAACCACTCAACCGTGTCACTGATTACTTGGCGATTCATTGAAGCTATGGAGGAGCGTGCAAGCCACCACTTGCGCTGGCCAGACTCTGGTGAAATGGAGAAGATCAAGTCCAAGTTTGAGAAGATCCATGGTCTGCCAAACTGCTGTGGCGTTGTGGATACAACACACATCACAATGTGCCTTTCGTCAGCTGAACCGAACTGTAAGGTCTGGCTTGATCAGGAGAAGAATTACAGTATGGTATTGCAAGCTGTTGTTGATCTGGATACAAGGTTCATAGACATAGTGACTGGATGGCCTGGTAGCATGAAAGAGTCGAACATTTTGAACAGCTCTGGCCTTTTCAAGCTCTGCGAGAAAGGTGAGCGGCTGAATGGCAGCAAGGTGAAGGTATCAGATGGATCAGAGATTGGGGAATACTTGATCGGTGACTCAGGCTACCCCCTTCTTCCCTGGCTACTCACACCATACCAAGAGAAGGACCTCACACAGTCCAGTGCTGAGTTCAACAGTAGGCACTCTGCAGCAAGAACAGTGGCTCCAAGGACGCTGGCCAAGTTCAAGGACACATGGAAGTTCCTGCAGGGGGAGATGTGGCGTCCGGACAAGCACAAGCTGCCCCGGATAATCCATGTCTGCTGCTTGCTGCACAACATAATCATAGACCTTCAGGAAACATCCATGGATGAGGCACGGGTTTGGTCGAATGACCATGATGCCAATTACAGGCAGCAAGTGTGTCAGTTAGCCAACGAAAATGGAATCAAGGTGAGGGACAAACTGTCCGAACACCTGATCAGCAGGTGACCAAGAGGATGAAAGCTTAGGAATGATCGAGAAGAGTGATATTTTCATCTTTTTCAAGCAGCTCTGAATTTTTTTTGATGTTCATCAGTTTTGCAGAGCTGTGAATGAGACAGGAGAGGGCATCGGATCATACTTACTGTAACTCTCTTAAAAGCTGTTGCAAACTTGTCGAATCAGGCTCATTTGGTCTATCGTGTTTGTGCCTTGGTGGTCCTAGAAAATCTTTTTTTTATGTATAATTGCTATGACGAGCGTATTAGATGCACATGGATTTCTAATGTCGGATCTTAGTTTTCATCTCGACTTGATCTTCTTTGAAACATCTAGAGCTCTGTTAGTTTCTAGAAAAGTTGTAGAACGTGCAAGCAGTTCGCATTTGCTCAAGAAACTCCCATGAAGTAGGACTAATTTAATTCTCTCAATGGAAGATTTCTAGCCATAAAAGTGTTAACGTTTAAAGCTGTTTATGGTCAAATACTAAGGTCCTGTTTGGTTACTTGTGAGAAGGGGCTACTGACTATTTAGTAGCCCCAAGTAGTTCTAAATAAACCAAACACAGAAGCTACTGACTATTTAGTAGATAGAAAAAATAGCCCTTTAGGAGAGTGGCTTTTTGGGGCTACTAGACTTAAATTACAGCTCATGCCTCTCTCTCTTAAGCTATATTAATGGTTAGTAGCCCCTAGTAGCCTTTTGAACCAAACACAATCAACTGGCTACTAAATAATCTCTATAGTAACACTACCAAATAGCTCCTCTAACCAAACAAGGTCAATAATAATATTAGTGGTAATTAACATTATGCGGAGGGATGCTTTTAATTTTCCCTAATTAACATGGTAATTTCAAGACCCAACATCTGATAGCTACTTTACTCAAAGTCAAAGCATTTTAAATTGTTTATATTATATACAAGTCTTGAATAGAGTGATAGCTTTATACTTGTACCCTAAAACGGTTACGTATCAATAATGCCAAATAAAAAGGAAAATGTGTTAATGCCATTGCACATTTGCATGTCATCTGCAAATGATCCAAGAAAAAAGCAGAGCACCTTCAGGCAATCAGGCACCTCTATATATTTCTTGGGACGGGGTTAAAGCGCGACACATCGCGCTGATGGGTGAGCGCGCGACCGCGGACGCAGCATGCGTGGCCAAGCCAACCCCTGCTACTTGCAACTTCACTGTTCCAGCCACTTTCCCTTTTAGCTTCTGGTTCGAAGCACAGAAGGCTAGCGCGTGATGTGCATGATCCGACACCCGGCCCCCCACTCCCTGCTGCATGTCGCTGCACGTGCCTGACATCTAGTATACAAAGCTGATACAAGCTGCTGATGTAATCGAAAAAACAAAAACATTATCTTTAAACTACTATTACTATTGAATGGTGTATCCGTTTTCAGCTTCATTTGCACGATATGTTTTACATGACAAGATAAATAAAATTAAATAAAATTAGATCCCACTTGCGTATGTTTCAAAAAAAAAAACTTTATTTTTATAGCAATTTACGTGTAAAAACGTATTAAAAGATTTATTAAAGAAGCCGCTACACGTAATATAAAACTTGCTACTCAAAAAATATAATAAAATTTTTACATGGTATATATGCACATTGATTGTTACTGTTGGAATATAATAAATTCGTTATATAGTATTTACATAAAGACAATGACCCTAAAGAGAGTAGCATACTAAAACAAGATAAGCTACAATTTAGAACGGTAAATTATTAAAAATAAACATTGTATAAGCTACCAACTAGGACTAGGAGGGCAAGTTATTATACAACACATTACCAGAAATTCATTAAACATGACTTGTTGCCAACTAGGGTATTTATTAAAAAAAAATGATGGTAACGGCACAAAACCAGACAAGCTGCAACTTGAGGGTAAATTATTGGAACAAGTATTTCATAAGTTGCCAATTAGAGAGGCAAGTTTTGTAGCACCCACTGTATGAGCCAGAAAACATGCTAGTTGACAATTAGAGGAACATTTATTAAAAAGACCAAAAGTAACAACTTAAAATAAAACAAGCTACACCCTAGGAATCAAATTATTAGAAAAAGTATTGCATAAGGTGCCAACTTAGAAGGTAAGTTATTATACAACTAACACATAAGACTTAGAAATGCATTTAAAAAGGTAACTAAAAAATGGAAACTAAAAATATTTAAGAAAAACTGAAACTAAAAAACTGTATACTGAAAATAAAAAATTGAAAAAAGAAATGAAAACTGAAACTAAAAAACTTTAAAATAATACTGAAACTGAAAATAAAAAAAATGAAAAAAAAGAATACTAAAAAAATTGAAAGATAAAACATTTAACTTGACTAAAATAAACAATGAAAAACTGAAATGAAATAATAAAAGAGAATAAAAGCAACAAAATTTGAAAAAACGAAACTCAAAGTGGGCAAAGTGGGCTACCCTGCCTCTCGCACGTGAGTGAGCACAGGCGGGCTGGCCGCCGGGCTGCCACTCAAAAAAATAATAAAAAAGGCCAGGCTACGCATGTATGATGGGCTAATGGGTCGTATGTGAGTCGCGTGCTCCCCTGCAAGCGCGACCAGACGTGCGATACCTTTTCCGTATTTTTTGGGGGGGGTGTTTGAGCATCTATCTCTACATCTTCTTGAATAGCATGATGAATGGCCCACAGGCTAGTTGGAAAGCCCTGTAAATTGTAATACATGACCTCAGGCCCATTGTAAGAATACGGCCCGCCAGACCCAAGATGGGATGATACCACTCTGTTCTTCATGCCACCCATATGGCGTGACATACGCTGCAGATCACGACAATATTGGCTTAGTTGGTTTTGGAACTTTCGTTTTATTTGGACCTAACTTATGTCCCACTTAATCTCAGGATTACCCGAGATCAACTTCTAACACCAATTGCATACATCCCTACAATATACAATACTTATTTATAAGATGAATACATTAAGACAAAGTCAGTCTGCTACTTGTATATATATTATATATTAACATATATACCTACTGTTGTCCATTTTATTTATAGGAAGAACAATACAAAATCATTTACAAAATGAAGCAACGATTTAGGACGACATGTGGCTGCAGTTTCATTTTTTCCTGCTCTGTGAAGCGCGCTCCATATCAGACAAAGAGTATGTACTGGATCTTGCAAAAGAAAAAGATAAGCAGAGAGCTGGACTGCTGGATACTGCTCCAAATCGAGTGTAGCGGCATTTCTTAACTATACATTCCGTTGCCCGACGAGAACCAAACAAGGACTGACTGATACTGATATATATCGTTTACATAAGTCACGGTGTGATTCGATTCCATTGCCGTTTGCATTTACCACAATACAAAACAGCTGCACTAGTATATATTTTGCTTTACCTTTGCATGCCTGTGCTCATAGCGTTAGCCAAGACAAGCTTCTCAGTGTTAAAGCTGCCCAAAAACCATTCCAACTCTGTAATGAGACTCAAGGACCTTAAACAATTGGCACCCTTATGCATCGAGAAGAATTTGTTGGATGAAATTGACATGCAATCATCGTAGGCGTCGCATCGAGAAAACATCGAAGAAATTTTGAAGGTAATATGTACAAATTGATTGATAAAAATAGTGTCTTTGGATGAATTTTCACAAGTGCTTATTTTATCACATTATATGTACAAATATATGTCACTAATTATTTCGTATGTAATTTTTTCTCAAATATGACCTTTGTATTAAGAGAGGAAAGAAGCCTTCGTACAAAGATCACCACCTCACTCCGGGCGAGCCGTGAGTAGACCGAAAAAAGGACAAACGAGACTAATCTGACCAAACACGTCACCGTGGACCATGTTTATCAATTGTGAAGCGTTATTGAGAATGAAACAAGCCCAAAACTGTTGATGAAACAGAGATCTCGTCCGTTACCAGCTCTTAGCTCTTAGCTCTTAGCTAAGGGAAGTAAAACAATAAGAAAAGTCAATCGATCAGAGAACTGAGTAAATCGATGCAGGCCAAGCAAAAGGTGAAACAGCCATAAAATGTCGTAATTAACCAGGTTCACGTCAACCATCATGCTCACATAAGTTATACTAACGAGTGACTGAATCCTAGACCATCCTAATAACAGAAAGTGGCAGAACAACAACATGCATAGGCAAAACAAGGTACTGTCATCACAAGGTTTTTTTTTTTTTTTTTACATTTGCAGATAGCCAAGAGATGGTAGATCTATCAGCCTCCCAGTTTTTCTCTTCCTTACTTGCAAAGGAAATCTGTACACAAAAAACACAGTAAGTTTACAGCAGAATTTATTTAAAAAAAAATCCATTACTTGAGAATGAAATGAAACTTAAAATGCCAAATCACAATTCAGCAAGTAGGAAATCCAGCTTGTGGTTCAATCTGATTGTCCCAAGTTATAATATGCTATACAGATATGTAGCTGACCAAAAATCTCAAGTCAAATAGTTTTCCAAGTTATGATATCTCAACTTTTCTCTACATGCATAAGCTATGACAAGAATGCACCTGATTCCCAAGAACCCCTACATCAACATCGCATCAGAGTTTGATCTTTAGTACAAACCATCAGTTACAGATTTTCACTCGCTTCAAAGCCAACAAGTGAGCAAAAAGGCTGACAAGTAAACTGAAGAATGAGACGGCAATATTAGTGAACATCGGTGCAAATCAATGTAGTTACCATGATGATCACTTGCTATGTGGCACTTATGGGCATCAGCGCAACATCCACCGCTGATGCTGCTGCTGCTGCTGCTGCTGCTGCTGCTGCTCTCTTGAGAGCAGCACTCACACACACAGACACACACAGCACACACACACACGAGCAGCACCTCTGCTGAGAGTTGCTCTCTGAAAACTGAATATGTTGCAAATGCTGAACTAAATATTACATGGCATGGTTGTCTATTTATAAATAGAGGGTAGGTCCAGTTTGTGTGTGAACTGGAGCTACTGAAGGTGGGCTGCAACTGCAGTCAAAGTACACTACTGTCCTAGCTGCAGGGTGCCTGCAAAAACTTATTAGCAAGGGACACTACCAGCCTACTTCTAGCCTAGTGTTCTCACTACAGCTTGACTGTTGTTCAACCTTTGAAAGTTGGACTGCAGTTTCAGATTTCTAGTCTAATGTCCACACCAAGCTGCCGAAGATTGGTCTGCAGTGCAGACTTGCAAGACCAGCAGCAAATTATTCAACATAGAGGATCTTGTTAGGACTATCTGCATAAACACAGCACAGATGCTTTCATGCCGCATGATAGTGCCACGAGAATAGTATTGCAGCATATCACACAACATATAAATGACTATAGGTTCTAAAAAAAACATATAATGACTATTTTGAAAATTATAATGTGCAACGGCAGAAGGAAACGAAATCAAACAAAATAAATCATATGATAAACAAGCAATTTCCTGCATAATGTAAACTAATAAAAATCATGGCAAAAACTAGTACATAAGTTATGCAGAATCCTCAAGAACAAAGAGAATATTTCAGAAACTAAGCTTATAGTGTAAGGATACCATACTACTAGCTACGCAACTACAAAAATCTGAGAAGGTGAAGAATGAATGCATAATCCACAAATAATATATGCCGAATGGCATTACTTTTGTTCCTAATCAAATGCATGGTGTTAGTTTAGTTTCAACAAACAAGAACCAAACTGATGTTTTGTTAACAAGGGAATGAATTGTTTTCTTGTGCAGATATGCAGGAAATTTACAAAAATCACAGAGAGCATCAAGAATGTCACCAGTTTGAGAACTCTCAACTACCACTTCACATTTGCGCATACAATAGAAGCATACATAGATTACTAAGTGTGCTATTCATAGTGCCATAAGAACCGAATTGCTAGATACCACATCATCAAAAACAATGGTTACTTAGCAAAATGGGCAATGATAGAAAGAAGGAAAATCAAATAAATTGATTAAAAACATTAGTACAGCTTTCCAACCCTATAGAAATAAAGGCAAGCACAAATGCAACAAATCATAAGCAATTTCCTACAGGAAGAAGATTAAAAAGAAATTATGTAAGACAATGGGACATAAGAATATGCAAACTCCTCAAGAACAAAGAGAGCATTCAGAAACTTAATATTTGGTGTAAGGATACCACATTAATATTTACGCAGCTACAATTATTTGAGAAACCACAAATACTACCATTATTTCTGAAGGAATGGATTCGATGCCTAATCAAGTACATGCACTTGATTTCTACAAACAAAAATAAGATTGATATTTTAATAAGGGAATGTAACATCTCACAGATCTAGTGTGAGATGCTCATATATGAAGGTAGCACTCAAAGCTTTGGAAGCTTAGAATAATGTAAAAATCTCAAGGAATAAAACAGTCATGAATTTGTGTTTATGTTGACAGTTAATAAAAATATTAAGAACTAACAGAAGATAATGTGATACTTTTTATGCAGAGCAATTTAATTTCAGCACCTCTCTGTATATCTCTTAGCTCTCTGCACAAGGATTGCCAAAATAAAGGATTCAAATATGTCACCCTCATTGTTAAGTTAATTGAACACTTGCCAAGAAAGTAAGGAGCTTATTCAGTGCTTATTTTCATTTGCACACAAGAAGGAAAATTTAAATAAATTATAGAGAGCACTATACGTATTTTGCTAGTTCACTTACGTATGCCAAATCTACCAAGAAACTTCAAAACTTTGTAAACTTTCTTGTTAACTACTTCACTTTTGACTCTGATTTCCTTCAGGTGTTTTGATATAGTAGCTGATCTCTCCATTTGATTGTACCTTCCTATCATTTCCACTTTATGTTGAGATCCCTGAGATAAACCACAATATTCTATCCGTGTCAACCAATAACATATAACTAGTTCAACAAAGCAGTAGTTAATTATTCAGAATATATACCTTAGTAAAAAGATGAAGGGTGAGCTTCTCCAAAACTGGCGAATGTTTGAGAAAGCAATTTAAAATATAAAGGTTAGGATCCACACACCATTCATTTAGCAGTAGAGTCCTCAAGTTGTTAAAAGTTGGGCACCATTTCAAATCCCTGCAAAAATAAGCCTGGACGAAATGCAGACATGAAAAAATCGACTATTATTCATTGTGAAAACAGACCAGCTTCGGTTTTTAAGAATATATATGGAACTTGATACAGATACCGCAACAGAATAAAAACAGTGAGGTTACCCAGGTAACACAACAATGGGAAAATAATAATCAGACAGCATAAGCAGACAAAATAGCAATGGAAAAAATAATAATCAAACAACACAGCAATGGAAATAATAATAATCCAACAACATAATAAAGGCGTTAAGTGCAAAAGCGTAAGCATACCCCATTGTAGTCAGACATCAGTGTCAAATTCTCAACTTCCGACAATCCTTGCAGAAGAATGCAATCATTGTATTCATATTGAGCCAGTTCATAGTGGTCGTTACAAGTGTAACAATCCGTATCCATACATTCCTTGTTAAGATCTCTCAAAAAAGCCTCCTTTAACAACGGCATGCTATCCAGAATAGGAAGCGAGCTGAAATGAATATCTAGCCTAAGTGAAACAAGGCTTGGCGTACAAATAAGAGTGCCATCCTGAACCGCATCAAAATCACAGTAATGGCTGAAGCTCAGGTGTTTCAGGGATTTTGAAGAGATCGCATTTACCAAAAAGAATTCACACTCAGCGAACTCTAGATTTTCCAGATTCGGGCAATTCGAGAAGTTGCAGAGATTGTTGGTCAATGCTACACCGACGAGTGCTAGCGTTGCCAAGTGCTGAGAGACAAGAGGCATGCCAAATTCGAAACGAAGGTCCTCGATTTCGAGCCTGAGTATCCGAACTCCACAATCCACAATATGGCGGATCCAGAGATTCAGACCGAGTTTATCATCGTCCAAAGAATGGCCATCCAGGTAGGCCGCCGAAGTCTGGTCCCGTAACCTGAGCTCGCATGTGTGGAGAGAAGAATCACGGTTGCGGAGGAGCAGCAGATTGATCACGAACTGTCGGAACTTCTCCATAGACGGGGGCTCACTCCCATGGCCGAACCAGATTCGCAGGCCTGTGGCGGACTTCCAGTGTTGGCGCCAGCGCCGGGCAAGCAAGCATGTCCGCACGGCGTCCTCCGCCGGGAGGAACGAGAGGACGGTGATGGAGGGCGTCGTCCGGGAGCGCGCTGATGCGGTCGCCGCCAGCATCCGGCGACTCCGCACCGTCCATCTTTCCCCTTTTCATCGGAGGCATTCCCGTTAACCAACGGGGGGTCGCTGCGGGCCAAGAAAATGGTGAGAAGGAGCGGAAAGCTTATAGCTTTTAATAAACGGGGAAGGCAGGAGGAGGCAGGAGCGGACCTGATGGAGGTCGCCGGTTTGGTCGCGCCGGCGGTCGCAGGAGTCGCCGCCGCCGTTCTGCGGGGTGCTGGAGGGCTGGACAGTCCGGGGTGAAGAGCTGTAGCAGCAACGAGACGAGTGCGCTTCCCCAAGCGCGTGCTCACAGCCGGCCCATTTATTAATGGGCCGTATGCGTTTGCCGATGATCATCCAAACCCGTTCAATCCAATCCACAGCAAAGCTAAATGGGCCGTTTGTGTTTCCTGATGATCACAGGATTCAACCCCGTTCGGTCCAATCCACAGCAAAGCACCAGAATTTTCACGGCAATGCAATGCATCCCAAATTCCCAATGTTTAAGCCCGTTGGAAGAGAGAAAAAAAAAAGAGGAACGGTTGAAATATGGGATTTGCTAAATCAAGGTGTCTGCATTTTAGTTTGCTTTTAGATGAACGTGCCACGTGAACGTTCAACACATATGTTTTCGTTTTCATCACTTTCGGCGACGTGGCATACTGGTTCACCCTTCTAGCATGGAGAAGACATCTCCTTATACCGAAACCAAGGTGCAAGCGAAGGCAGGAGAAACAGGCCACATCGCCTGCAAATCGCGGTCGTCGGATCGGGCGGCCGCACGGCCGAGATCGTGCAGTATCGGCCATTTTGCAAAAAAAGTCCTTAAAAAATAATATAACTCAACCTGCAGTAAAAGTCTTCCTCTCATGAATTTTTTTGCAAAAAGGCTGAAATCAACCAGCGGTCCGCCACTTCTTAGGCCCGTTCATGGGCCTCGGCCTACCTCTCCGTGCGGACCTAGGCCTCGGTAGGCTGAATTGGGTCCGATGGCCTTTTTTTTATTTTCTAGCCAATTTATTAGTAATCTAGACTTGCTGAAATATTGCAAAAATCATAACAAATTAAATAAAAATCAAAAACATACCAAACCAAGTTTGTTAAACTCTACATGACTAGCACTACACTCTAAATATATAACATCACATATTTTGTTATAATTTTATTTTTATAAATATAAATCTATCGTACCATACACTTTACCCATGAAATGCTCCTCATCACATAACACGCATAAAATAAAATGATTTATTTTATAAAAATAAACTCCCATTTTCTCATAAGATGGCCCCCTCTCTTAATGAATATTTTAAATATTTCTTTCTACAAAATAAATATAGCCAAAAATATAATATTTCTATTTCAACAACTCCAATAATATATTACTTAAATAATACAAGTTTTCAAAATATATACGTAAAATTCTGAACATCGTGAATCCTACGTACAATCACCACTGGTCAAGACGGCGCGGCAACGCCGCGCCCCAAGTTTTCTAGTGTGAAATGATTGTCTTGCCCCTAACTTCTTACCCTCTTGCTCGGGCCCACCTATCATCACCTTCCTCCTAGGCTACTAGCCTATTTGGTCCCCAACTGCATCTCTTTAGGCTATCTGCAGCGCAGCAGTAAATGCATCTGCTAGCCATCATCCAGTATTCTTTACCGTAAAATTTCTCTGCACTGGTGCCCTGTAAACTGTCCTGGATGCTCACGGGTCCGTTATTCTCAGCGGTGTAGCGCTCCAGTGCTATATGCAGACAAGACTGGCCCCCAGGCGCAGAGCAGAGAGCAGCGTAGCATGCACCACACGCCCAGACAAAAAAGTGCATGCACGTCTCAATTAGTGGTGGGCCCCACCATTCTAACTAGAAAAAAATATCATAACTCACGAACTGAAAATCTAAATTAAATTTCGATTGCACAATTAAATTCGTTTCAATAAATCCTTCAAAACAAGATGTCACATAGATATATTTAGATAAAGTGATAAGTGGGCTCCACAATAGATAGAGGATGATATAGAGGATGCATGGGTGCGGAAGAATTGAGTATAGAGGAGAAAATCTTGATGACCAGACTTTTTAAAGGATGAATTTAGAGTACCATGAGTGCGGATAGCCTTATCACCTGCAAATAGGGGGACACCTCTTATCGGGTCCACCCAACCACTAGCTGGCCCTTTGTCTCGCATTCCTCTTTTGAGGTCGGGGCCATGCGCTTGAGGCAGTGGGGCTCGACGATTCTGCCCCGCATGTCTCATGCTTCTGCCTGTGGGCTCCCTCCTCGCCTGGTCCTCTGCGCGCGTGGTGTTTGCCGTTGCAAACATCGAACCTTGCACCATGTCGTTGCACGAGCTCCGCATGCCACTTTGGGCCATGAGCTTCGTGCCTATTGAGAGCTCCGTGCGCTGCCCAACCGCCGGCCATGCACGCGTCCACCCCACTATGGTCGTGTTGCCAGGCCAGTCTAGCTTCTTCGTCGCCAAAAACGGAAGGTGGGAGCCAACGGTTATCAAGGCCACAAAACGTTGTGCTAGGTCTTGTATCATTCTAGGCATTCAGCTCTTGTCAACCTTACCCAGCCAGGACTATGAGGTCTTTAAGAATGCACTCCTTCTGTTGATCTATTCCAAATTTTATGATTTAATATCTTTAACCTCAAGATTGACCACTCCTGTACAAAATATCACTTCTTTTACTGTGGCTTGCTTTATTAATAAAACACACGAAGAATAACTTAAATTTAACTAATTATACAACTTTTTTTTGAATAAGACGAATGGTCAAACTTAGAATAAAAATAGTTATTTTGCATCTTTCAAGGGTGAACCCTGAACACATGATGCCGAGTTGTTCGTTCAAACATGCTGCTAATTTTGTCCAAAAGTCTGATTCATCAGGAAAATGTGAATCGTTATTCTGATGAAACTACCCCAAAACTGTTGATGAAGCAGATAACTCATCCGCCACCGGCTCTTACCTCTTAGCTAAGTGAAGTGAATAAAACAATAAGAAAAGTCAATCGATTAGTGAACCGAATAAATCGAGATGCAGGCCAAAGCAAAAGGTGAAAGAGCGATACAATGACATAATTAACAACCAGGTTCACGTCCATCATCGGATTCACATAAAGTTATACTAACGAGTGGCGCGCGCTCAATCCTAGACCATCCGGATAAAACAAGGTACTCATGTCACCAGTCACCACAAGCTTAAGCCTTACATTTCCAGATAGCCAAGAGATGGTAGATACATCAACCTTCCAGTTTTTCTCTTCCTTACTTGAAAAGGAAATCTGTGAATGAAAAAGCACAATAATAAGTTTACAGGTAGAATGTAAAGAGAAACACTCCATTACTTGAGAATGAAACTTAAAATGCCAAGTCACAATTCAACAAGTAGGAAAATGCAGCTTGCAGTTCATTATGACTGTCTTAGAGTTATGATACAACTATGAAGCTGAGCAAACAGTTCAAGTCAAATGGTATTCCAAGCTATGATATCTGATTTTTTTTCCTCTCTGCACTTGTAAGCCATGACATGAATGCATCTGGCTGACAAGGACCCCTACATTATCGTCTCATCACATCAGTCTCATCACGTCAGAGTTTGAGGTTGAGTACAAACCACCAGTTAGAGGTTCTCACTAACATCAAAGGGCAACGAGTGAGCAATATTGCTGGCTAGCATGGCATAGCTTGAAGGTTTTAAGGGCATCAGCGCCCCTCAGCTGGAGCCTAATTTCAACAATTATTAGGGTTTATTAATGGGTCCTTTGCGTACCCGATGATCACAGGATTCAAACCCGTTCGGTCCAATCCACAGCAAAGCATCAGAATCTTTCATGGCAATGCAATGGATCCCAGTCTTCAAGTCCGTTCGGAAGTGACGACTAAAAAAAGAGATAGTAAAAGAGAGGATGGACATTCCTTCAAATTAGCAAAAGGTGTCATTTAGATTCCTCTACTTTAAAAATAGTAAATCTGGTTCCTAGAAATTGGCTTCGGTGTCATCTAGATCTAGATTAGATGTTGACGTGGCATGTGGGCATGGCTCTTCAATCTGAGGCCCAAATGTCTGTTAGTTATATTTCTATTTTTTGCTGTTGTGTGGCATGCTGATTTTTCAAAGAATAATACATAACATTTTCATATGAGCTCGGATAAAGAGAACTTTATATTAGAATTATAGCGCCCACGACATGATCTACAACTTTATAGTTGAAAAGTTTTAAATAAAAACAGTTTAGGGTCCCAAAATATCGTTTTATTTAAGTTTACAGATTTTGAATTTTAAAATTTAAAATTATCAAAAAATCTTGGATGTTGACATGATTTATATGAAAGTTATAGTTCAAGATGCGATCTACAACTTTGTAGTTGAATTTTTTTATTTGAACTTATTAGTGTCCTAAATATACGTTCTAAGTTTATAGATTTTTAAATAAGAAACTTAGGACACATATTTAGAATACTAAAAAAGTTCAAATAAAAAATGTTAAACTACAAAGTTGTAGACCGTACTAGGAACTATAACTTTCATATAGACCATGTCAACATCTGAGATTCGTTTTGATAATTTTAAATTTCAAATTTTAAAATATGTGACTTTACAATAGTATTTTAGGACCCTAAATAGATTTAATTAAAAAATATTTCAACTACAAACTTGTAGATCATGTCGAGGGTAATAAGTTTGATATAAAGTTTATCCTCATGCGAACTCATATGAGAGATTTATGAATTATTTTTTGAAAAAGTCAGGATAATACATATCAACATAAAAATAGCAAAATAGAAATATAACCAACTGACATATGGGCCTCACATGTAGGAGACATTAGCATCTAGACAGGGTTTGGACCCCGTTGACGGTCGTTAACGTCAACTTTTACTAGCACTTTAAACCCGAAGGAGAACATGAAAACACACTAGTCTAGGGTTTTAACCGACAATTTCCACGAAGTTTTGGTGATTTGTGAAATTTCTAGGGAATTTTCGAGAAAAAAGACAAAAGGAGGGATTTAAGTGCAAATTTACCACAAAACTTAACCGCAACGCAACTACACCGCCAACGGGATCAAGAAGGTTCGAGAAGACACCCGTAGTGGCCGGGGGCCTGGCGGAGCCAGTGGGGCCGGCCGGCCCCCACCCTGGGGCGGTTTCGGCGCCCTAGGTCATCCTCTCTCCCCGCCGCCTTCGGAGTCTTCCTCCCACGGTTCCTTGGAAGCCAATCAAAGCATCCCTACGTTGATTTTAGGTCGGTTTGATCCGACGGTGCACACAAGATGGAGACGCGGATCGCTGACGTGGCGGTTCCTTGCCCCCTACTCCACCTCGGCCTATATAATGACGCCCCAAGGCCCCTCCTAGAGGCATTCTACACCCCGGTGCTTCATATTCTCTACAAAATTAGGGTTAGGGTCCCTCTAGTTGATCTAGTTCTAGTTCATCTAGATCTAGTTCATCTAGATGTAGCAATTAGGAGAGACTAGTTCTTCTAGATCTAGTCTTGTTTAGAGATTAGAGAGATTGAGTAGAAGAGTAGAGATTCTGGAGGAGTTCCGGCATGTCGGTGCTTCTTCGTGGCTGTATTCTTCTGGATTCAGCTTCCTCGCCCGGAGCTGCGTTCTAAGGTACTTTTGTATTTACCATTCCGATTTAAGTAAGCAACTTGTTCTTATTCGTTCTTTGGTTCACATCTCATATTGAGGGTTTTGATCTTGGTCATTACTTGGTTGAAGTAGTATTTTGTAGTGTAGGCGTGGTGCCTAGGCTAGATTTACTTGTGAATGTCCCCCCGATCGGCCGGATAGTGGTAGCTCGCGTAGGTGACTTTATAGCTACGTTGAATCCTCCGTAGTCCACTTCCGTTGATAGGACTGATAGGCTTATAGGTGTCCGGTAGGAAGATTACTCTATTTCTTCTCCTATTCAGGTCACTTGTCCGATAAGACGATATTATACAAAGTTTACCGTAGAGTCGAGAACTAGAGTACATTAGCTATTTTCTTTTTCTTGATATGATCTAGCCTAATTGTAGGATTAAGTCTATATACTTTGTCATCATCATAACTGTTCCCTCGTGGATACGATATTTAAAACCTCCGGGTAAAATGTGACACCTGGTATGATATAGGCTAAATGCGGATAATCCTACTTAAAACTTATTTAATGGAGTGCGGTTAAAAATACCAATGACCCGTTTGGACCTAGATAACAACGAAGCCAAGTTCGTGGACCCAGAATTTTTATTTTGAAAGTAGACGGACCTAGGTGGCACCCATTGCCAACTTGAAGGACCGTCAATAATTTTTTCTCGGTAGAAAAAAATATAGGAATCTAAGAGAAACTACAAGAGCTTTTTTTTTATTTTTCTTTCTACTATTACTGATAGCAATAGAGATTTTATTTAAAAATACCATTCACCAGCTTGTCTAGTTAGATTTTTAAATCTAGCCATCCTCAACAATGAATTTCTCCCTAGCTAAAGATAAAGAACAAGTCTAGCTCTCTAGAGTACGCATAAGATCTAAAAAAGCAAGTGATTATGGATAATTACACTAGAAAATAATTGTTGTGCAAATATCTCATCAAATAATATTTTAGGGCATGAGTTTACGAAAGACTCTTTTAGATGCTCTTAAGCCCTTTTTGTAAATTACATAGTGCAACGCTCTACCCACAACGCATGCACACTCATATATACAAACGAACACACATAAACTCTACCATTAGGAGTATAATTTACATATATTTAATGTAAAATAATTTACATAATTAGATGGAAATATAAGTACCATGTTATTACCATTTTTATTAATTTGATGCAGTTGTCGAACCTTGAATTCTTGGCTAGGTTAGCAACCAGCCCTCGTTCGCGAGGTGCAAGAGGCGCCATGGGCACCACATATGGAAATCGTCTTGTTTTCTCAGAGCCTGGCTAGCCCAAGTGTGTGCGTGAACACCAGAGAGGAGAAGATTGGTTTGCGTGAACGCTTATTGGTTTAATTTGCTTGGAGCTTCCTACAGGTAATCAAACAGCATCAACACGCAAAGCAACGAAACAAAACACAGTTGCACTCACTGAGCCAGCTTGTCCAGCACTGACTTTTTTTTTGACAAGGAACATATATTAATCAGCAGCACGATGCTGCGAAAATCCTTACAGAATGTAAGGTTACAAAGTGCAGTGCTGTCAAGAAAGGGCACTGAATAAAATGTTCTGGAGAAGTACAAGAATGGGGGGGATGCATAGCAAGATTATCATCTAAAGCTAAGGCCGATTTTGCTAATGTATCTGCTGTAGTATTTGATGTTCTTGGAATTTTGTAAATTCTGCCATTTCGGAGCGTGGTGTAGTTTTTGAAATGTTGAGTGTAGGCCTTCATTCGCCAATCTGGTGGGTTTTCCTGTTCATCTGAGTTAAGAAAGTGTACAAGTTGGCTCCTAGGTGTAGTCTGGCAGGGAAGACAAACCAATCAAGCCCTTGTTTGTGTGAGCGTGTCGCATCTGTTGAAGTTCCTCTACGTGCAAAGTTGGCCACGCATGCAGCCCGCGGCACCAACCCTACACTTTTGGCCCGACACAAGCATGGCTCGGCCCGGTGGCGTGCGGGCCTAGGCTAGCACGACACAAAGTAACATGCCATACCCCAGCCCCAGGCATGCATGCTGGAACGAGCACGGCCCGACCTACAACGGTCGACACGGTACAATTCCGGTTGTGAATAATAACACTTACCCTAACCCTAATCTTCTTCTTCTATCTTGATTTATTGATCTGCCTGACTGTCACTGATTGTTTTTCTTTTGTTATCCATCTCTTTGCACAAGTCAGTAGCCGATGCATCATCTTCTAGCTGTGGCATAGAGCGACCAAGGTGGCTCCGCGCACTGTTGTGGAATGGTGCTAGAGAGCCCTCCACAACCGAGGTCGCCATGGCTAACAATGATGTCGTCTACCCGCTCACCGACAATGATGACCTCCTCGTAGTAGGCCTGGTCCTTGAGGATGACAACAACATTCAGGATGATGTTATTACATTGCTCGGTATCGATGTTGGTAGCGGCTCTGCTGCTCCGATTGTCGAGCTAGACGGTGACGGTGGTGAAGGGCCCACTGGACTAGGACCTTAATCAGCTCCAACACCAACAATTCATCTCCATCTGCTCCTGGCACCTCATGTTGTTGGTAAGCGCAAATCTGTAGTCCGGGTTGATTTTCATGACATCTATGAGACTGTGAATGGTAAGAAGATTTGCACCAAAGCTAGGTGTAAAATGTGTAAGCATACATTGAGTTCTAGATCTAATGCTGGCACTGGCCATGTAACGTCCCGCCTCCTCGAGGCCGGGCCCGCTTACATCTAGTAGCTTTAATAGGACCAATACTTCCCCTCACGCACCAACACCCGGTCTTTTTTCGCAAGACTTTGTCCTCACTCATGCGCACCCGGGAACGAATTCCCGGTCGGTCATCCATCCTAAAATTGCTCCAGGCCAAGCACACTTAACTCTGGAGTTCTTTTAAGATGAGTTTTCGGAAAAGAAGTTGCAACTTGTTGGTATGAGTATCATATTAATCATATTAAGCCCTAGGCCGGGGTGTTACAGGCCACTTGAAGAGGCATAAAAAATCTCGAAGGACTAAGGTTGATCAATCTGCTAGGGTTCAATGTAGCTTTTCTTATAATCCTGATGGTTTTGTGCATAACTAGGACTATAAGCCTAAAGTTGCTAGATCTAAGTTGGGTCGGTTGATTGCTAGGCTTGATCTGCCGTTAGGTATAGGCAAGATAGAGGCTTGAGAGGAGTACATAATCTTGGGTTTTTAAGGTATTTAGACAAATCACCTCTAGAAATCTTGGTAAGCATTTTACTGTATATTGTATATCGTGATGTGCTTAAGAATTATATGTTGGTTGCTGCTTCCTCTATTGCTTTGACTTTAGACATTTGGTTTGGTAATGCTAAGGAGGACTATATTGGTGTTTTTTCTCATTACGTGGATGCTGATTAGAAGTTACAGAAATAGGTTTTGGGTCTTAGGTTGATTGAGGTTTCATATTCTAGTGAAAATATTCCTTTGCATGCATTCTTTGATCCTAGAGTTAAGATGAGAGGAGCATATTTGGTGCAACTAGGTGTAGACAACCATCAATCCATATTGGTAAGAAAAAATAGGCATGGGGGAAAGATCTTTTGAGGCCCTGGTTTTGATGTTGTTGGTCTTTCCCCTATCTTTGTCCCCCACTTCATCCTGCTATTTATGAGCTCTTTGTTTATCTGGACAAAGACAATGTCACTTTATATGAGGATGATTTTGATATACTTCTCTATGACGTGACCACAAACTAACATATCCAATTCTATCTATCTATTGTCTCCTTAGAGTCGAGTTTTAGCTTAACAGGTAGGATAGCTGAGGAGCGACGCGGGCACTTGTTGCCTAAAACTATGGAGATACTGACTTGGTTAAAGGACTAGGAGTTGGGAGAAAAAAAGAGAGCAACATGCCGTTGATAACCAAGAGCTTGAAGATTCTTTCAAAAAACGTGTACCTTGATAAAGGAGCTGGTGGTGGTGGTGCTCGTACTTAGAGAGCTTTAGGAGCTACTGGTGGTGGTGCTGCCTGCTGGTACTTAGAGAGAGTTGAGAGTAAGAGCGATTTTGTGTCAATGATATGTGAGAGTGAGAATGTGAGACTGAAACTTGGTTAGTAAGCCTTATTTGAAGAGCTGGTTGCACTCGTTTTTTCTTTTTAGGATTCTTTTTACAAAGGTGAGTTTTACCTAGAAAGTTTTTAACAAGAGAGAGCGTGAGACTGAAACTTGTTTAACATTTGAACAATGGTTTGTAAGGCTTAATTCAAGAGCTAGTTGCACTCTGTTTTTCTTTCTAGGATTTTTCACAAGAATGAGTTTTATCTAAAAAGATTTTTTACAAGGCAGTATTGCATAAAACAGCTCAGTTATCCTTTTAATTATCTCTGAATGGAGGTACTTCACACTGAACAGCCTAAAAAGGCAGCAACCTCTACCTAGAGCAAAGAAGCTTTGCCAATCTTATCACCGAATTCAATAAGAAAGAGAAGCAAATCTATTCTATATTTTATGTGTCAATATGCAATCGGTATCTTGGACTATTTAGAAAAATGAAAAATAGGTCTTTAATCCCTCTGTTTATCATTCGAATCAGGCATTCCTTTTTCTTTATTCAATCTATCTTACCTTCCTTATATGCAGAATCTTTCAATCTATGTATTATTTCAAGTCTTGTATCTTTACTTATCGTAATCTGTGAAATTTGAATCTGTTAAGATGAGTTTGATTTTGTGAAAGTGCTAAGAGAGAGCACGCTCATGTGTTTTAAGAGTGTTGGGTCTCGAGCTGGCACGGCCTAAAAAGAAGCCTGACATGCTATGGTTGGGCTGTTACTTAGGCCCATAGGCCAGTAGGCACGGCAGAGGGGCCTGGCTTTCCATGCCGACCAGACCTCTATTGGGCCATGCCTAGCCCGTGCCCGTGCCATGTTGTGCAGGCTCAGCCCGTTGGACATTTATAGATGCGTGTACCTACATACTTATACAATGTGCTGGTATTCTTACCCAAGTCGTCTTTGCTCATAGAGTTCCACTCTAGCCTCGGGTGCCATCGCTAAGACAGTTTCTACTGCAGGGTACTGAAAATTGCAAGACAATTTCTGTTTTCGTTGCCCTGTCCAACTATCTGCAACAGAACGTTGGGCTATGTCTTGTACCATTCTAGGATTTAGCTCTGGTAAATCTTACCTAGCAAGGACTAGGTCTATGAATGTAACTAAATCATTGTAAAGCATTGAGTTTACTCTCCCACAAATATTGTATCTTTCAAAGGGTAAATCCTGAACACAAGATGCCGAATTGTTGGTTCAAACATGCTGCTAATTTTGTCCACAAGTGTGATTCCTCCAGAAACTGTGAATCGTTATTCAAAATGAAACTAGCACAAAACTGTCGATGAAACAGATAACTCATCCATCTCCAGCTCTTACCTCCTAGCTAAGCGAAGTAAAACAATAAGAAAAGTTGATCGATCAATCAAGAGAACCGAGTAAATTGACGCAGGCCAAAGCAAGAGGTGAAACAGCAATAAAATGACATAATTAACCAAGTTCATGTCAATCATTGTGTTCACATAAAGTTAAACTAACGAGTGACCTAATCCTAGACCATCCAGATAAAACAACTAAACAAGGTACTTATGTCACCAATCACTAGGCACTTAAGCCTTACATTTTTTTTTTTTTTTTTTTTTTTGCGAAACACAACCTTTATTAAAATTAAAGAGTATCATTACAGACAAGAGACAAAACAAACTCAGGAAAAGAATAAAAAAAGACCTGACTACGACCTGACCTAATAGCAAACTGAGCAAGTTCATGTGCTACATTATTCTGACTCCTACTAATTTTAACTATCTCCAAACGACACAACTCCTCCATGCTAGTTCGTGCTTCCTGCACAAGGGACCAGCCCACCGATCGGTCTTGCGCTCTGCTCTTTAGCTTTGCAGCCACTACAGCACAATCAGTTTCCAACACCATGGGGACTTCCGGCCACCGCGCCGCCAAGGCAATTCCTTCACAACATGCTATTGTTTCCGCCTCCTCAGCATCTCTGCAATGGAAAAGCACATGCCATGATGCCAACATGGCCTGTCCTGTATGGTCTCGAATCACAACCCCCACCACAGCTGCCCCCGAGTTCGGGAAGAACGCCCCATCCACATTTATCTTCATCGTACCATGCGGAGGTGGACACCAATTCTTCTGCATTTGTCGATCTGCAGCTGGCTGCCGGGACATCCCCACCAGCGCGCATCGTTTTCCTTTAGCATCATGCTGCAAGCTACCATAACGATTCTGCACAAAAGCATACATATAGCGCGTCAGAAAAGCAACTGATCCCTCCACAGACAACTGCTGCCCTGCACGTAGCATACTATTACGGACACTCCAAACCCGCCACAAAAGCATTAGCAAATTTGCATTCATCTCAGCTGAACAACGACTCATGAGAACAAGTAACCAATCCGACCCTGTGTAAACCAGCTCTGTCTCAGCAGGAAGAACCCAGTGCTCTCTCATGGCTTGGCGTAGGGCAACCGCGTGGGAGCACTGCACAAGCATGGTAGCAGTCCTCCGTGCAAAGTCCACAGATCTCACAAACATCCTGAGAAGCAATGTGACGATAACATTTGTTGGCTTGAGTGGGAATACCATTATTAACTACTTTCCATGCAAAAATTCACTTTTTCAGGAACCCGGACAGACCATAATCCAAACCTTCCTTTCATTAGCAGGAGTGTCACTGCCTCCAATCTCACCTTCACCATGTTCCCTCCGCATCGCCAATCTATAGGCACTTCTAACAGAGAAAATTCCAGAATTCTCGAAATTCCAGGCTACGTGGTTAAGCCTTACATTTCTGGATAGCCAAGAGATGGTAGATCTATCAACCTTCCAGTTTTTCTCTTCCTTACTTGAAAAGGAAATCTGTACATGAAGAACAACAATAAGTTTACAGGCAGGGAAAAAAACACACCATGACTTGAGAATGAAACTTAAAATGAGAAATCACAATTGAGAAAGTATGAAATGCAGCTTGCAGTTCAATATGATTGCCTCAAGTTATGATACAACTATGAAGCTGAGCAAAAAGTTCTCCAAGCTACAATATCTGATTTTTTTTTCTGCACTCATAGGCCATGACATGAATGCATCTGGCTGACAAGAACCCCTACATTATCATCTCATCACATCAGAGTTTGAAGTTTAGTACAAACCATCAGTTGGAGGTTTTCATTCACATCAAAGCCAACAAGTGAAGAAACGGCAGAAAAGTAAACTGGACAATGAGATGACAATATTAGTGAACGTTGGTGCAAATCAAAGCAGTTAGAGCATGACGACTTGATGAGAATTTGCTAAAGTTTTACGGGCATCAGCCCCTGTGAGCATACATGTGGCAAGATGGCAGAAGCAGCGCAAATGGAGCCTAATTTAACTATTAGGAGAAGAAAGTCATAAGGAGATAAGATCTTTGATAAGAAAGGTTCTATTAGCTGGTAAGATTCTCTTTGCCATGAAATAAATGTTGTTTTACCGGCCAATGTATAGCTACAAAAGTGTTTTGAGTCATAACTACAAAAGAAAGAAATAAGCAATAGGCAAGAGTCTTTCTCCGGACCTGCTCTTGTGGGGCACTTCTGTGTTACATGGGTTTAGGGGACGCCTCAAACTGACCTAAGGGTCTTTACCCCAAGTCCCAACGAACCCCATTTAGTATCATGTTATTGTGCCATAATTCAGCACATCAAATCTTTGCCTACCACATTAGATATCTGAATTATCAATCCCAAATTGTGAGATACATGCTAACAGTATGAGATCATCAGCATCACCTGCAGCTGAAAATATTGAACATGAGACCGACATGATATGACCACCTTCTGTGTATCTGTCCTCCCATCCTTACCTATGCTATCTACTTTCTGATAGCTCTATGCTATGGAGATCACTAGCCTCCACCACCCCTCATCTCTATGTCCAGGACTCAGCTCCTGGTTCTTCCCGACTATCCTCAGCTTCACTGAAGAATGCACAGCAAGGAGGAATGAGGCACTGCAGCAGCACCGACAAGTTCAGGGATCCATTCTCTCCAGCGCCAAAGGTCTGCACTACAAAGGTGTCAACAAAGGACACCACCACCCACAGCACGATCTGCACAGCTGCAAGTCCACCTTGGCTGCACATGGTGGTTGGGATCACAGGAGAAGGGAGGGTACAAAGGATTAGCCTGGGGCGCAATAGGGAGAGAGGTGCTTTGCTGCGATGCGGTTGAATACTTAAGTGAAGGGGGGGGAGTGGGGACATCTTCAAGAAATATGATTTCATCACCATGCGGTGTGTGTGTGTGTATGTGTGTGTGTGTGTGTGTTTGCTACAATAGAAATAACTGAAGCAAAGTGCAAGTAATGGACTTCTACAGACTGCCAGAATCACAGAAAGTCTTCAATGGACAAGATAGGTGAGGATGCGATCCCATGAGCTGAGGTGGGCACCATACACACTACTTGGGAACAGGAATGCATCAAGAAACCTAAACAGATATATAGGGATCTTTTTTTTGGATGATATGCACAAACAAAACACAGATGCTTTCCATCCATAGTGCCACGAGAATATATAGTATTTCAACATATCATACAAAACATCAAGAGCTATCTGCAAAAATGGATGCAATGGCAGAAGGAAACTCAGACAAAATAAAGCATGTAATAAACACTAAGCAGTTGTCTGCATAGGAAAATTAATAAAAATAATGACAGACACTGGTACACAATGGGGCTGAATCCAGCAGGGGCTGTGCTAAACAGTGTTTTACCCAAAGCTGATTCCACACGAGGGAGGGAGGGAGGGAGAGAGAGCTTAGTTCAATATATCTTGGATGAAACCATTTCAGTTGCTGTTCAAAGATTAGGAAGCCAGCATAAGGTATTAATTGTATGGGAGAATTAAATTCTGATAGTGCTAAGTTCAGAACTATCAATTAACAAAACAAATATTATTAACAATTCAACAGGAGAGGATAACATGCTACTATGTATTCCCTATGAAGAGCTTAATATGGCACCTCCTTGAATAAAAGTTAACCATTTAGGCAAGGTACCCAAACAATGGACTCAATAATGTCATCCTCATAAAGAAGAAACCAAACCATCAGCACGAAATGTAAGCAAGGGTTTTTATTTTACTACTAATTTGATACTCAAAACATTTGATGTTTTCTAAGAAAGTTAGAAGCTTATTCAATGCTTGCTTTCTTAAGCAGATATGCAGAAAAATTTTCAGAAACCACATAGAGCATCAAGAGTGTTGCTAGTCTGAGAAGTTTCTCATCTACCACTTCACATTTCGGCATAAAATAGTACAATACATAGACTACTAGTGTGACATTCATAGTGATACAAGAACAGGATTTCTAAATACCACATCATATTAAAAAATAGTGGCTACTCTTAGCAAAATGTGCAATGGTAAAAAGAAGGAAGATGTACTAAAATGACTGGAACGATGAGGAATACAACTTTCCAACCTTGTAAACTCCCTTAAAAACTATTTGAGGAGACTATTTGGTGTAAGGAGAAGACTACAAAAATATCATCATATGTGAAATGGCATAGCTTTGATTCCTAATCAAGTACAAGCACTTGGCATATATAGTGACAAATATATCAAGGTTGCACTTGAAGCTTTCGAAGCACAGAATAATGTAAAAATCTCATGGAATAATCCAGTAGTGATATTTATGTTTATTTTCAGAGCTAACTAAAATATTAAGAATTGACAGAACATAATGTGTACTGTTCATATAGAGCAATTTAACTTGAGCACCTCTCTGTATATCTCTTTGCTCTTTGGACAAGATTGCCAAGGAAAGGATCCAAACATGTCACCCTCATTGTTAAGTTAATTGATCTCGCTTTGAAAAAAAAAAAGTTAATGGATCACTTTCCAAGAAACTTAGAAGCTTATTCAATGCTTGCTTTCATTTGCACCCATGAAGGAAAGTTCAAATAAATTATAGAGAACACAAAACGTTTTGCTAGTTCACTTACGTATGCCAAATGTACCCAGAAACTTCAAAACTTTGCGAACTTGCTCGTTAACCACATCACATTTGACTTCAATTTCCTTCAGGAGTTTTAATATAGTAGCTGATCTCTCCATTTGATTGTACCTGCCTATCATTTCTACTTTATGTTGAGGTCCCTGTGATAAACCACAATAATCCATCAATGTCAACCAATAACATATAACTAGTTCAACAAAGCAGAAGTTACACAAAATATATATACCTTAGTAAAAAGATGAAGGTTGAGCTTCTCCAGAACTGGAGAGTGCTTGAGAATGGAAATTAACCCATAGAAGTCCAGATCCAAGCACCACCATTCATTCAGTAATAGAGTCCTCAAGTTGTTAAAAGTTGGGCACCACGCCAAATCCCTGTGGAAAACAACCTGGACAAAATGCAAACAGAAAAAAATGACTATTATTCAGTGTGAAAACAAAGGTCTTAGTTTTTATGAATATCTAGAACTTGGTATAAATACCAGAGCAGAAATAAAAATCAAGTCAGACCAATCGGACAACATAAGAATGGAAAAGATAATAATAATCAGAAAAAATAGCAATAGAAAAAATTATAATCGGGATAAAACAGGAAATATTAATAATAATCACCGAACAATGTAATAAAGGTGGTAACGGACAAAGTGTATGTAAGCATACCCCATTGTAGTCACACATCAATGTCAAATTCTCAGCTTCAGACAATCCTTGCAGAAGAAAACATTTGTTCTTATACTCAGATTTGTCAGGTATGACATCTTTATATTCACCAGCACAAGAGAAACAACCATCATTTTCACAATCCCAAATATGATCTCTCGTAAATGCCTCTTTTAATGATGGCATGCTAACCAAAACTGGAACTAAGGCAAAAGGAGCATCTAACCTAAGTGAAACAAGGTTTGGGGTACAAATAAGAGTGTGAAATCCCCTATAACTAAAATAGCAACCGCTGATGCTCAGGTGTTTCAGGGATTTTGACGAGATCTGGGGGGCGTCATGAATGTAACAGTCACCAATATCTAGATGTTCTAGATTCGGACAATTGGAGAAGTTGCAGTGACTATTTATGCGCACACAGATAAGTGCTAGCGTTTTCAAGTGCTGAGATACAGGCCAATCTAACTGAAATCCTAAACGGCATCATCGATTTCGAGCCTGAGCATCCGAGCTTCGCGCTCTAGAACATGCCGGATCCAGAGTTTCAGATCGATTTCCTCTTCATACAACCAGTAGCCAGGATTCTGGGGCTGTAACCTGAGCTCGCATGTGTGGAGGCGGGAATCGCCCTTGCGGGGGAGAAGCAGATGGTTGACGAAGTGTCGGAGCCTGTCCATGGTTGGCGGCCGTGTATCCCCATGCCTGAACCCGATGCGCAGGCCAGTGGCGGACTTCCAGAGATGGCGCCAGCGCCGGGCGAGCACGCATGTCCGCACGGCGTCCTCCGCAGGCAGGAACGAAAGGAGATGATGGAGGGCGCCGTCCGGGAGCGCGCTGATGCGATCGCCGCCAGCATCCGGCGACGCCGCACCGTCCATCTTTGCCCTTTTCATCGGAGGCATTCCTGTTAACAAACGGGGGATCGCGCGGGCCAAGAAAATGGTGAGAAGGAGCCAAGGCTTTTATTGCGGTTAAAAACGGGGAAGGCAGGAAGAAGCAAGAGCGGACCTGCCGGAGGTCGCCCGCGTGGTTGCGCCGGAGGTCGCCGGAGTCGCGGCGGCCGCCGCTCGGCGGGGAGTTGGACAGTCCGGGGTGAACAGCTGTGGCAGCTTTCGAGACGACACGAGGCAGCAGCAATTCCTTCCCCAATATGCCGTATGCGTGATCTCAGCCGGGCCATTTATTAATGGGCCACATGGGCTTCACGGCAATGCAATGCATCCCATTTCAAGTTTTGCTTAAAAAAAATCCCAATTTTTCAAGTCCGTTTCAAAGCGAGGAGAAAAACGGTAAACAAAAATAAAAATATTGAAAAAGGTAAAAATATAGAAATTTATAGCAACTTTAGATCCATCCACCTTGAAACTTGGAGATGTTGCTTTTATGTCAGCTCTTATAATCACAGCTCCTTTCCTATATTTAAATATAATATAAAGCACTTTTCTCATCCCGCGGCCCCCAAGTGGTTTTATGTCATCTCTTGTAATCCAAATAGTCAAAGCTCCTTTCTTATATTTTCAAAAAAGGCTCACACACACCCACACACACACAACTCAGGTGGCTAAACCCTAGTCGCCATGGCCCTCCCCTCTCTCATTGTGTCATTTGCTAAAAAGCGAGCCGCTGGGGCGGGCAAAGCACGCTGGGGATGGTGATGGCGGCCCTTCCTCTTGTCTGGTGGCATGGTATAGCATGGGATGTCACAGGGTGATAGGGTGTTGCTCGCCCAATACGGCACTGCCCCTGTCCGCGGCGGCACTAGCTAAAGGCCTTGGCAAGCACGAGATGTACCCTCGCGGCGGGCTTTCTCTTTTCCCCTTCTGCCTCACATGGCAGCACCGACAGGGCTAGCCTAGGCTGCTCCATGGCCTGGATGGCTGGATCTGGTCCCCTCAGGTCGAGGGCGACACCGGTGTGGCTACGCAACCTTAGGGCACCAGGTTCTCTGTCCTCTTGGCCGGATCCAAAACCCTTTGAGCTAGGGTCGGCACCCACAATGGCGGGGCATGCACGCTCGACGGTGGCTAGTGGTGGCTAGCAACATTGGCTGCGGATGCAAGCCGAAGACGACGACCGGCAATGGCTTTAGCATGTTGTGGTGTGACACACGTGGAAAGTTTCCGTGTGCCCGGCCGGAGAAGGCAACAGTCGATGCCGCTATGCAGTTACTACATGCAGCCAGCGTGTCGATGCCCCTCTGGAAGGGTTTCTAAGGGACAGCAAGGCAGCGATGACTGTGGAAACATCATACTATGACCTAGGGTCTTGTGTTGACCTATGCTGGGGGACATCTTGAGCGAAAGCCTCAACGACGGTGATGTCTTGGCCAGCTCTTCCTCGATACAAGGCGTCATGTTCCCCTAACACTGTGTTTCATGGGTGAAAGCCCGATCCAACTTGGAGGAGCGACGATGTCGTCCCGACATCATTCCCTTTCTAAAGGCATCACTATTAAAGTTCGTCTTGGCCATGAGGTCACCTTTGGTTGATGCATTCACTTCTCAGGACCCGGTATGCATGTGGAGTGGGGCTTGCAGCATAAAGTCAAAGCTGCTATGTTAGTGGATGTGGTTCAACAATGATGAAAGCCTGTTCTTCATTGACTGGACTCTTTCGAGGCAAATACCCGTGGTGGGACAGAGAATCAAGATTGGAAGTCTGAGCTCTCTTTAGTTTGAGCTCGGCAACGATGACTTGCTATGCCTTTCGTTTTAGGTCGTCTGAGTGTTTTCGTTAGTATTGTCTAGGGTCGAACATGAGAAGTCGGAGCTAGCTGCATTGCAATGATGCTTGGCAAAGAGTCATGACAATTTTATTCTTTTCCGCATTGACATCATGTTTGGCTACCTTTCTTGTACATGCATTTTACAAAGGTCTATAAACTTTGGGAAATAAATTTTTGGATCACACAGGTCTACGAACTTTAAAAATATATTTCTATATCTCTAAACTTGTTAAGTGGCACACGAAGATCCATATCAGCCACGTGAAAATTTCATACCTGGCATATTTTTTCAACATTTATTAAGCGCCAATCTTTTCTCTCCTCTCACAATAGACAATTTAGTTTCCTTGATTCTCTCTTCTCTCACGGTAACTACAGCCCGTGGAGGCGTGGACGCCAGTTGGCTAGCTCCCCTCGCTTCACTGCTACAGAGTGCATCATGCTACGGTCACGGTGTAATTGGATTGCATTACCGTTTGCATTCACCACACATGGCAACCAAACAGCAACACAGTAGATAGTTTGCTTTGCATTTGCATGCATATCAATTGCTAACTGGGTTCGGGTCTTAAATTGATCTACTAGACCATTGCTTCGTGCTCGTTTTTATCTGTTTCTAAGGAGAATCTAATATTTCTAATGTGGATCGGACCTTGTTCTCTATATATGCCTGTGATCGTAAAAAAAAGAAAAGAAAAAAAAAGAGAGCTTCTCAATGATAAAGCTTCCCAGGTGCAGTCAGGCAGGGAACGAAGAGACAAAGCAATCAAGCCCATGATGTGTGAGCATGTTGCAACTGTTGAAGTTCGTGTGCTGCGTGTGTACCTACATACTACAATCTGCTGGTATTTTTTTACCCAAGTCCAGTTTTTTGCTCATGGAGTTTCACTCTAGCCCCCGTGTCCTCGTGAGAGTTCCTACCGCAGGGCACTGAGAATTGCTAGTCTGTTTTATTTACCCTGTCCAGTTATCTGCAGCAGGGCCACACGACGTTGTGCTAGGTCTTGTACCCTTCTAGGATTCGGCCCTT
This sequence comes from Chrysopogon serrulatus, assembly GCA_015844335.1. Lineage (NCBI taxonomy): Eukaryota > Viridiplantae > Streptophyta > Magnoliopsida > Poales > Poaceae > Chrysopogon > Chrysopogon serrulatus. The sequence goes on from JADLZL010002855.1 coordinate 55,359, forward strand.
GTAAACCTTAGCCAGCTAGGACTAGAGGTCTTTATGAATGCGCTCCCTCCATTTCAAGTCAAAAGTTGTTTTGACTTAGATAAGTTTACAACTTTTATTATTTAATTATGTATCTAGACATATCTTAGATGTATAGCTAGCAAAAGCTTTTGTATCTAGAAAAGCAAAAACAGCCTATAATTTGAGAAAGAGGGTGGTATCTAACTATTGTACGGCATTGAGTTTATTATCCCACAAATATTCTATATCTTTCAAGGGTGAATGCTGAACACATGATGACGAGTTGTTGGTTCAAAACATGCTGCTAATTTGGTCCAAAAGTGTGATTCCTCCAGAAATTGTGAATTGTTATACAGAATGAAACTAGCCCAAAACTATAGACGAAACAGAGAACTCAACCGTCACCAGCTCTTACCTCTTAGCTAAGCGCTAAAACAATAAGAAAAGTCAGTCGATCAAGAGAACCGAGTAAATCGATGCAGGCCAAAGCATAAGGTGAAACAGCGATAAAATGACACAATTAACCAGGTTCACGTGAATCATCGTATTCACATAAAGTTATACTAGCGAGTGGCTCAATCCTAGACACCACAAGGTACTTATGTCACCAGTCACCACAAGCTTAGGCCTTACATTTCCAGATAGCCAAGAGATGGTAGATCTACCAACCTCCCAATGTTTCTCTTCCTTACATGAAAAGGAAATCTGTAAATGAAGAACAATAAGTTTACAGGCAGAAAAAAAAGACTCCATTACTTGAGAATGAAATATAAAATTTAAAATCACAATTCAGCAAGTATGAAATGTAGCTTGCAGTTCACTATCAGTTCAATATGATTGTCTCGAGTTATGATACAACTATGAAACTGAGAAAAAAAGGTTCAAGTCAAGCTACGATATCTGAATTTTTTTTCTCTGCACTCATAAGCCATGATAAGAATTCATCTGGCTGACAAGAACCCCTACATTATCATCTCATCACATCAGAGTTCGAAGTTGAGTACAAACCATCAGTTAGAGCTTTTCACTCACATCAAAGGCCAACAAGTGAGCAAAAGGCAGAAAAGTAATCTGAACAATGAGATAACAATATTAGTGAAAGTCGGTGCAAATCAGAGCAGTTAGCATGATGAGAATTAGCTAGCCAGCATGGCATGGCTTGAAGGTTTTACAGGCATCAGCCCCTCTGCCCCTGTGAGCATACAGAAGCACTGCAGCTGGAGCCTAATTTAACAATTAATAGGGGGAAGAAATCATAGGGAGATGAGATATATTTGTTAAGAAACGTTCTCTTAACTGGTAAGATTCTCTTTGTTACGAAATAAATGTTATTTTACTGGCCAAGGTACAGTATAACTAACTACAAAAGCAAGAAATGAACAAGCATCTTTCTTCTACCGTGCTCTTGTGGGGAATTTGAAGGTCAATGGGGCCATTATGTTACTTGGGTCCAGGGATGCCTCGAGCTGGCCTAAGGGTCTTTACCCCCAAGTCACAACAAACCCCATTTAGTATCATAATATTGTGCCATAATTCAGCACGGATTATTTGCCCATCTCACTAGGTATCTGAATTATCAATCCCAAATTCTGAGATCATTAGCGTCACCTGCAGCTGAAAATATTTAACATGAGACTGATGTGATATGACCACCTCTGTATCTGTCCTCCCATCCTTACCTATCCTATCTCCTCTCTGGCTCTATGGCATGAAGATCACTAACCTCCACCATCCCTCATCTCTATGTTTAGGACTCCACTCCTGGTTATTCCTCACCATCCTCAGCTGCAATGAAGAATGCACAGCAAGGAGGAATGAGGCACTGCAGCAGCAAAGACAAGTACAGGGCTCCATTCTTTCCAGCACCAAAGATCCGCACTCCAAAGATGTCGACAAACAACATCACCGCCCAAAGCGGATCTGCACAGCCATAATTCCACCTTGGCCGCAGGTGGTTGGGATGACAGAAGGGAGGGCGCAATAGGGAGGGCACTGCTGCAATGCGGTTGAGTCCGCAGGTGGTGGTTGGGATGACAGAAGGGAGGGCGCAATAGGGAGGGTTCTGCTGCAATGCGGTTGAGTATTTGAGTGCAGGGAAGGGAGGGGTGGGGAGGGGGCTTCTTCAAGAAGAAGATTTCATCACCATGCAGTAATTTTTTTTTTATTTCTGCTACATTAGAAACAATTGAAGTAATGGAGCTCTACAAACTGCCAGAATCACAGAAACTCTTCAATGGACAAGATAGGAAAAGGTGCAAGGCCACAAGCTGAAGTGGGCACCATACACACGTACTTGGAACAGGAATGCCTCAAGTAGGCTTAAGGTTCTTTACCCCAACCATGCCCATTACATTTGGTTATTCAATGCTTGCTTTTTTGCGCAGATATGCAGGAAAATTTTCAGAAATCACAGAGAGCATCAAGTGTATTGCCAGTTTGAGAAGTTTCTCATCTACCACTTCACATTTTGGCATACAATACTACAGTACATAGACTATTTAGCGTGCCATTCATAGTGCCACAAGAACAGAATTGCTAAAATACCATATCATATATAAAATAATGGCTACACTTAGCAAAATTCCCAATGGTAGAAAGAAGGAAAATCTAATAAAATGACTGGAAACATGAGGAATACAGCTCCAACCCTGTAAACTCCCCATGAACATCTGGTGTAAGGATACAATATTACTATTCATGCAGATACATGTATTTGAGAAGACTACAAATAATATCATCATATGTGAAATGGCATAGCTTTGATTCCTAATCAAGTACATGCACTTGGTTTCTACAAATAAGAACCAAATTGATATTTTAACAAGGGAATGTATCATCTAACATATATAGTGACTAATATATGAAGGTTACACTCAAAGCATTGGAAGCACAGAATAATGTAAAAATCTCATGGAATAATCCAGTAGTAATAGTAATATTTATGTTTATTTTCAGAGCTAATCAAAATATTAAGAACTGCAGAACATAATGTGTACTGTTTATGCAGAGCAATTTAACTTCAGCACCTCTCTGTATATCTCTTAGCTCTCCAGACATGATTGCCAAAAGCTTATTCAAATGCTTGCTTTCATTTGCACACACCAAGGAAAGTAAAAACAAATTATAGAGAACACCAAGTGTTTTGCTAGTTCACTTACGTATGCCAAATGTACCCAGAAACTTCAAAACTTTGTGAACTTTCTCGTTAACCACATCACATTTGACTTCAATTTCCTTCAGGTGTTTTAATATAGTAGCTGATCTCTCCATTTGATTGTACCTGCCTATCATTTCCACTTTATATTGAGGTCCCTGTGATAAACCACAATAAACCACGAGTGTCAAGTGTCAACCAATAATAACATATAACTAGTCCAACAAAGCAGTAGTTACATAAATATATATACCTTAGTAAAAAGATGAAGGTTGAGCCTCTCCAGAACCGGTGAGTGCTTGAGAATGGTATTTAACCCATAGAAGTCCAGATTCAAGCACCACCATTCATCCAGCAATAGAGTCCTCAAGTTGTTAAAAGTTGGGCACCACTCCAAATCCCGGTGGAAAACAACCTGGACAAAATGCAGACACAAAAAACCGACTATTATTCAGTGTGAAAACACCGGTCTTAGTTTTTATGAATATCTAGAACTTGGTATAAATACCACAGCAGAAATAAAATCAAGTCAGACTAATCATACAACATAAGAATGGGAGAAATAATAATCTGAAGAAATAGCAATAGAAAAAATTATAATTGGTCGAAACAGGCAATAATAATAATAATAATCATTGAACAACGCAATAAAGGTGCTAACGGATAAAGTGTGTGTCAGCCTACCCCATTGAAGTCACACATCAGTGTCAAATTCTCAGCTTCAGACAATCCTTGCAGAAGAAAACATTTGTTCTTGTAGTCGGATTCATCAGGTATGAGATTGTTATATTCACAAGAGAAACAAGCCTCATTTGAACAAATCGGATCAATGTGATCTCTGGCAAATGCCTCTTTTAATGATGGCATGCTACCCAAAATTGGAGCCTAGGCAAAATGACCATCTAGCCTAAGTGAAACAAGGTTTGGGGTACAAATAAGAGTGTGAAATCCCCTATAACTAAAATAGCAATCGCTGATGCTCAGGTGTTTCAGGGATTTTGACGAGATCTTGGGGGCCTCATCAATGAAGGACTCAGCGATCTCTAGATGTTCCAGAATTGGACAACTGAAGAAGTTGCAGTGGCTATTTAAGTGCACACAGGTAAGTGCTAGCGTTTTCAAGTGCTGAGAGACAGTGTAAGCACTAGAGTTGCAGGAAGATAGAATAGGATTGAAGAACAGCAATAGTTCAGAGGAACATGACTTAGAACAGAAGGTAGCTTAGAAGGATTCTATTACAAGATATTGTTTATCGATATCTCTCCCTTTCTTCTCTTCCATTACTAATACTATTCGTTCACGCCTCTCTTCTCCAGCTGGACAGAGCAAACCCATTCTGGGCCCTTGGCTCTCGCACTGGGCCTCCGCTCCCGTGTACCACGCCGTGGGCCTGGATCCATTGCTCTGTCCTGGACGACGTCGTGCTCACCAGCCTGGTCGACATCGCGGCTTGGGAACATAGCAGTAGCGCTGCTGACATCCCCTCCCTGATAGGAACCAGCTTGCCCCCAAGCTGGCGCACGCGGAAAGCGTTGGCGAAGAGCTTCAACATCCTCCCATGTTGCCAAGGTTGCTGGAAGCCCGGACCATTGTATTAAAGCCTGGAGTCGAACAGTGGAGCCAACATTGGCCACACGTTTCTGCAGAACACGCTCTGGAACCTGCAGACCATCGAACGAAACTGGTAATGGAGCAGCAGTGTGAGTGATTGGAACAGCACCTTTCAATTGGGACACATGGAAAACCGGATGAATAGAAGATGAAGCTGGTAATTCCAATTTATAGGCAACAGACCCAATGCGTTGCAAGATTTGGTATGGACCAAAGAAGCGATAAGCAAGCTTCTGGTTAGCACGAGGTGCCACTGAAGTCTGTATGTATGGCTGAAGTTTAACATAGACCCAGTCACCAATGCTGAAAGAACGATCAGATCGTTTTTTATCCGCTTGAATCTTCATTCGGTTCTTGGCTCGAGCAAGGTGCTGCTGAATCAGGGCTTGCATAGCAGATTTCTGTTGCATCCATTCCTCCAGAGAAGTAGCAGAGCACGCTGCAGAAGAATCAATGCCTAACTGACGAGGGGACTGTCCATAGAGAGCTTGGAAAGGTGACTGATTCAATGCAGAGTGCCACGTGGTGTTATACCAAAATTCAGCAAGATGGAGCCAATCAAACCATTTGGTGGGAACAGCATTTGCAAAGCATCGAAGAAAAGTTTCCATACATTGATTGACCCGTTCAGTTTGCCCGTCCGATTGTGGATGGTAGGCCGAACTCATACGCAGCTCAACTCCTGCCAAACGGAACAGTTCTCGCCACAATTGACTGGTGAATATTCGATCTCGGTCAGAAACAATGGCTGTAGGTAATCCATGAAGCCGGTAAATGTGAAGCATAAACAGCTTAGCCACTGACAGAGCACTGTAAGGGTGTTTCAAGGCAACAAAATGGCTATACTTGGAGAAGAGGTCAACTATGACTAATATACAGTTATAACCATGCGACTGAGGTAATCCTTCCACAAAGTCAAGAAAGATCACCTGCCAAGCTGCTGAAGGTGTTTGGAGGGGCTGCAAAAGACCTGGGTACTTGACTCACTCGGTCTTGGCTTGCTGGCAAGTTGGACAGCTCCGAACAAATGCAGCAACATGCTTTTTAAGGCCGGGCCAAGCAAACAATGCCTGAAGGCGCTTGACGGTTGCTGGAATACCTGAGTGGCCCCCAATCGGTGAACTGTGCATTTGCTGTATGAGCTGTTGCTGGAGTGAGTCATTGTTGCCAACCCAGATTTTGGTCTTGTAGCGAAGAAGACCATCCACTAGAGAAAAATTGGGAACTGCGGATGGATTGGTAGCCAATTTAGCCAGAAGAGTAGTGGCCTGGGTGTCAGACTGGTAGCCATGGCGGATGTCAGTACACCATGTTGGAGCAACGACTGACAAGGCATAGCAGTCCTCGGATGTGTGCAAACAGCGTGAGAGAGCATCAGCAGCACTGTTGTCAGTCCCTCTCTTGTAGATGATCTTATAGCGAAGTCCAAGAAGTTTGGTAAAGACCTTTTGTTGCCACACTGTGTGTAACCTTTGATCGTTAAGATGTACCAATGCTTTCTGGTCAGTATAAATTTCAAATTCTGCAAGCTGTAAGTAGGATCTCCATTGTTCTACAGCCACCAATATAGCAAGATACCCTTTTTCGTAAGTGGACAGACCCTGTGTCTTGATGCCCAATGGCTTACTGACATAAGCTAAGGGGTGTCCATCTTGTAATAGAACTGCTCCAACCCCATTGTGACAAGCATCAGTTTCGATGGCAAAGGTCTTGGTGAAATTAGGAATTCCTAGAACTGGGGCTGAACAAAGAGCCTGCTGTAGAGCTTGAAAGGCTGTCTGATGCTCCGAGGTCCAAACAAACAGAGTATGCTTCTTGAGTAAATTAGTAAGAGGGCGAGCTAGGACTGCAAAATGGCGCACAAATTTGCGGTAGAATCCTGCGAGCCCTAAGAATCCTCGTAACTCCTTCACATTTGTTGGAGGTGGCCAGTTCAGGACTGCAGCAACCTTTTCTGGATAGTGTGGACTCCCTTGGAACTCAGAATGTGTCCCAAATAATGAATCTCTTGCTTAGCAAAGCTACATTTCTTGAGCTTAACAATCCACTGGTCCTTAGCCAACAAGGTGAGGACTTCATGCAAGTGGCGCAGATGGTCTTCATAAGAATTACTGTACACTAAAATATCATCAAAGAATACTAGCACACATTTGCGAAGAAGTGGTGCCAATGTTGAATTCATTGCACCCTGGAAAGTGCCCGGTGCGCCAGACAGGCCAAATGGAACAACAGTGAATTCAAAGTGACTAGCATGGGTGGAGAATGCCGTCTTGAATTCTTCACCGGACTGTAGACGAATCTGATGATAGCCAGAGTGTAGGTCCATGATTGAGAACCAAGAAGCTGACCCCAACTCATCAACAAGCTGATCAAATATCGGTATCGGATAGACAGACTTCACAGTCAGAGCATTGAGATACCTGTAGTCTACACAGAAACGCCAAGTTCCGTCCTTTTTGCGAACCAAAAGAACCGGTGAGGAAAAGGGAGAAGAGCTGGGCTGAATGAACCCTTTATCCAACATATCACGAACTTGTCGCTCAATTTCATCCTTGAGAGTAGGCGGATACCGATAGGCACGAATATTGACAGGAGTAGCACCCTGTATTAAAGGAATGGTGTGGTCACAAGCTCTTGTAGGGGGAAGTGCTGTAGGACTGGTGAATACCGAAGGAAATTCTGCTAGTAGAGTAGCTATCTCAGGTGTTAAGTCTGAAGCACTGTTTATTGATGCCTGAATGTTATCAGAAACAAGCTGAAATACAATTTCAGGGTCTGCAGGAGCTGTCAAGCCTTGTAACAGTATTGTATTCCCATTGTAAGGCAGGGATATCCATTTAGATTTCCAGTGGATGTTCATCGGGCTGTATAACTCAAGCCAATCCATCCCTAGGATCAAATCATAAGAATCCAAAGGCAGTATCCGCAGATCATGCTGAAACTGATGTTCAGCCAAGGAAAATTGACAGCCCAGAATAACTGAAGTGCAGCGCAGAATCTGACCATTAGCTATCTTCACTGAGGCCTGCATTGGTGTGCGTTGGAGATGAGGAAACTGAGCAGCAACTGAAGCAGCCAAAAAGGAAGCCGAGCTGCCTGAATCCACTAGAACGACAACATCGTGCCCCTGAATAGTGCCTCTAAACTGAATGGTGCGATGTCCTTGGGACCCCATTTGAGCTTCATGAGACAAAGCCAGCAATAACTGATCGGTGGGTTCCTCATTCGGTTCTGGCAATTCCTCCAAGTTGAAGAGTCCCACACTTCTTGCATTGCGTGTAGCTGAATGTTGGTGGCACATTTGTGTCCCCTAACCCACTTTTCAGAACAGCGGTCACATAATCCACGGGCTCGCCGATGCTTGCGGAGTTCAGATAGCTTGTCTGCTATATTAGGAGTGGAAGATTCTAGTGACATATGCAACCTTTGAGCGTTGTCAGACTGTGGTGGCCGTGGTAGAGGCGAGGCAGTCTTGAAACTGGAACCAACACCTGCTCCAGACTTGGAGTAGTCTGAATGCTTCACGGGCTCCGACACCTCTTCCTGCAACAATGCCAAGGAATACGCAGTATCGAGGTTTGTGGGGCGTTGCAAAGTAATAACAACACGAATATCAGGTTGTAGCCCATCTACAAAGCGAGTTGTGAAGCACAACATGTCTGTGGAAGTGGAATAAGCTTTGAGTTGATCTACGAGGGTGGAGAAACGCTCAACATAATCTGTGACAGTGGTTGTCTGGTGGATATGAAACAACTGGCGAAGCAAGGTTTCGTGCTGATCTCGCCCAAAGCGGTCTAAAAGGAGTTTACAGAACTCTGACCAAGAAAGTCGTTGGCTAGGGCGATCAAGGGACTGAATCCATCTTTTGGCAGCTCTATTAAAATGCATGCCAGCCACCTTAATCCACAGATTGGGAGGAACACTATACATGTCAAAATAATCCTCAGCCTGGGTAATCCACAGTTTGGTGGTATCACCGTCATAGCATGGAAAATTGAGCTTAGGCAAGCGATTGGGAACATTGTGGCTACTCTCAGGAACAAGGAACCCAGACTCAACATCGACAACAGGAGTAGGAATATATGGAGCAGAAGCATTGGTGAACATACCATTGGCCGGGGAATGGATTAGGAGAGAATTTCCCCCAAGTCCATCCACCCGTGATGCAAATTCGACGTGGTGCCCGCTGGGCCGAGCAGCCATGGTGCTGGCAGATGAGCGCACGGCGGCCGACTCCAGAACTGGTGGTGCTGGGGAGATCAATCCAGGTGACGTGTAGGCGTTGTCAAGGACTGATCGATCCCAATGCTTGGTGAGCTTGCCCACCTCTATCTTCAGGTCATCCACCTTCCCCTCGGATTCCTGACGCCACACCTCCAAGGATCCCGTCGACTGCTGGATCGTGAGGATGGACGCATCCTGGCGCTGTACCGCGTCTGTGAGGAAGGAGGATTGTCGGAGCTCTGAATCGGAGATGCGGCGCTCCCAGTTGAGGTCATACTCGGAGAAGCGACTGCTGATGGAGTCGTCCATCTCTGTGAGATGCTCGGTGACGCCGTCGTCGAACTCGGCGAGGCGCTTGTCGAGCAGACGGTCGCTGTCGGTGAACCGCGAATCGAGCTTGCGATCCGACTCCGCGAAACGCTCATCGATGGCGCGTTTCTGCTCCGCGAAGAGGCGATGCATCTCGTCGAGAAGGATCTTCGAATCGGGGTTCATGGCGCCGCGGCTACGAGCGAAACGGGTGTAGTGCGGGTGCAGCGGCGGCGGCGGTGGAGGTGGTGGGGGTGGATCCAGAGTGGAACTCTGATACGGATCAAGCGCGTGCGGGGAATTACAGAACTCGAAGATCGACCCTGCTGATCTGAATTCCTACCCGGGGCGAGTGCGACTCGATCGACGAATCAGAGAAGGGAAAAGCGGAAGAGAATCGAATGTATCTGATACCAGATGTAAGCACTAGAGTTAAAGGAAGATAGAATAGGATTGAAGAACAGCAATAGTTCAGAGGAACATGACTTAGAACAGAAGGTAGCTTAGAAGGATTCTATTACAAGATATTGTTTATCGATATCTCTCCCTTTCTTCTCTTCCATTACTAATACTATTCGTTCACGCCTCTCTTCTCCAGCTGGACAGAGCAAACCCATTCTGGGCCCTTGGCTCTCGCACTGGGCCTCCGCTCCCGTGTACCACGCCGTGGGCCTGGATCCATTGCTCTGTCCTGGACGACGTCGTGCTCACCAGCCTGGTCGACGTCGCGGCTTGGGAACATAGCAGTAGCGCTGCTGACAGACAGGCCTGTCTGCGAAATCCGTAACTGTAGGCAGGGATTTCGAGCCTGAGCATCCGAACTTCACGCTCTAGAACATGTCGGATCCAGAGATTCAGATCGATAACCTCGTCAACCAACCAGCTGCCAAATTCCCGGGGCCGTAACCTGAGCTCGCATGTGTGGAGACAGGAATCGCGCTTGCGGAGGAGGAGCAGATGGTTGACGAAGCGCCGGAGACTGTCCACGGACGGCGGTTCATCCTCAACCTCAAGGTCATGGCAGAACCCGATGCGCAGGCCTGTGGCGGACTTCCAGAGGTGCTGCCAGCGCCGGGCGAGCACGCATGTCCGCACTGCGTCCTCCGCCGGGAGGAACGAGAGGACGTGATGGAGGGCGTCGTCCGGGAGCGCGCTGACGCGGTCGCCGCCAGCGTCCAGCGACGCCGCACCGTCCATCTTTCCCCATTTCATCGTCGGGGGCATTTGCTGCGGCCTGCGGCTGCGGGGCAACAAAATGGTATACGTGAGAAGGAGCGGAAGAATTAAAGTGGTTAAGAAACGGGGAAGGCAGGAAGAAGCAGGAGCGGACCTGCCGGGAGGTCGCCGGTGTGGTCGCGCCAGCGCTCGCCGGAGTCGCGGCCGCCGCTCTGCGGGGAGCTGGGCGGTCGGGGTGAACGAACAGCTGTAGCAGCATTCAAGACGAGACGAGGCAAAGCAACAACAGCACTTTCCAAATCGCGTGCTCTCAGCCGGCCCATTTAATGGCCCATTTGCGTTTCCCCGTTCGGTCCAATCCATAGCAAAGCAAAAGAAATTTCACGGCAATGCAATTGCATCCCAATCTTTTGAGTCTGTTCGGAAGTGATGGTGAGGACTAAAAAAAAAAGAGGAGAAACGGTAAAAAAATATAGGAATCTTATAGCAACTCAAAAATACTATGTACATCTCCAAACCTAGCATCCTCTATTTAGGATTTTTCACTAGCTAAAGTCAGCGAATAAGATTTTTTTTTTATTTGTAGCCTCTTTTAAATCAGTGTTGTATTAATACCCCTCCTAAAATGTATTTTCACCTATAGTCGCACAAGTCTTTCTAGCGTGACAGGACGATGCTTGTCATGCCACATGCCCTAGTGCGACTGATGACGCCATCTTGTAAACTACTTATGACATGGCCTAAGGTGGAACCCACCTTGTTGCGCCTTTGACACGGGCGCTACAGAGAGCGGCTTGCGCTATCCTGCCTGGTGCGTTAGACTTGTATATCCCTCGTCTGCTACTAGCTACCGGCCTACTGCCTTTACCCAAAAGCCACCTCACAGGAGCCATGCAAATGGACAAATTGCATAATAATCATAGAAAATGCGCATTTGTGAAGAGCTGATCCTCAATAACTTAACTAGAACTTGAACTCCCAAATACCAACAAACAGACAAAATAGATGGAGTTGAGGTTGCACACGTTACTGCCACAACCCGAAGTATGTCCATCCTCCCCCCCCCCCCCCTCCCTTCCTCCTCCTCCAATCTAGCTACCACAGTATACACATAATGATGTACAACTTCTATGTTAGAATGATCTAAGTGTTATATCTATTTAGCTACTACTCGATCGCGCCTTCTGCATCACAGATTTTGCAAGCTTGATCCACTGTCTCTGTTTTTCACGCTTATTTGGTTCGCTCTCCCACCCCTGCTCGTGTGTGGAGACCGTGGCGGCACCTCATAGGAGTTGCTGCCATTTAAGACACCCAAGGCTGTGCCAGCACCCCTCCTCTAGTGTCGTAGGTAACTAGTTGATTCGCCCACAACTTTAACGACGTTTGATTAAAAAGAAATTTGAAAGCCACAACTATTCAACCAAACAATTTTCAACTTTCTCATAGCTCACAGACTCACAACAACTTTTTCGAAGCCATAACTCAATTAAGTAGGATAAGAAAGTAGAAGTTAAGGTGTTTAGAAATCTTTTCTTATTGCTTATACCGATATATTTTGATGTCATGTTTTTTTTCTGATGCAAATGCAGTTTGCAATGGTAGAGAAGCATCAAAATATATGAGAGTTCATCGTGGGGATGGCGGAGAGCATAGACATCTAGGCGGTTCATATAGTCGGCAATACTCCCTTCGTCCCACTGAAAGTGTTGTTTTTGACTTTTTTGACTTTTTATTTGATTATTCAATTTTTATATAAATAATATAATAAATAAATTATTATTAAAGTACTCTAATAATAAAATAAGTCATAACAAAAAATAATGAATAAGAGAAATGAATGTTTACATACAGGCGTCCACCGATACTTTGAGGACGAAAGTACACCATGCATCAAAGCAGAGGAAGGCCTCGGAGAACTGTGGCCGACAGAGCTTTTCTCTCCCTCCAAGCTTCACCAGCCGTGTGCCTTGTGACTCCTCTTATCACCTGCAGAAGGTTGTCATTCAAATGACCACATATATAACCCTATTATATTATTTTGGAACAGGACACGTTCTGGTTGGTCGAATGCGGATCGAACTAGACAGGAATTAGTCAATTGATTTTGGTAATCTTATTTTGGAATTAATCAGTTGACTATGTAACTAACTGTATCAGTCCAGTGGTGCTTGGAAATCCGCTGTAATGTAGATGTAGTCCACCACCGACGCTGATTCACTGATTGCTGATGGGTGATGGGCTATTGGCATCAAAGGATGAACACCGTAGAGAAACTGATTCATGAAGCAACTGTGAAATCCTTCTCCAGTAAGAAAATTGCTCATTCGAGTAGTACCAGATGCATGCCAAAAAATATATATATATATAAAAAGACAATGGGCCTGTTCCGCTGGCTGGAGAAGGTGTTGCTGCGGCTGGAGCTGGCAGATTTCTCACTCACGGAGTACTGTAGCAATAGACCAGCTCCAGCCAGCCGAACAGGCCCAATGCCAAAGGGTTAAAATAGACATACTTGGCTTTAGATCAGAATTAGGATTAACATACATATATAGCTTCTAGACAGCACCTTATTTATAAACATTTGCCTAGGGAAACAGAGTTACGGAAACCGAACATGAACATAAAGTACCTACATCTGTTAGCAGAAACAAATTCAGATAATCAGATTACACATCATGAACTAGACAAAATAAGCGGCAGATGGCATGCACGCAAGTTCAGATGACATCATTTCAACTGACGGCATAATTGCAAATCAAATTGCAGCGCACGTACATTACAACACATCATTCACAGTATGTACATGATTGAATGGTCAATCTCTAATATCTGAACTAAGTGGCCTGTCAAGTTTAGTGCCTTCAGCTCCTGTGATATGAGATTTAGCTACGGTTTTAGATACCAGTGTAGCTCGCTCTGAAGAGCACTTCTTCCAAGATCTCATAATTATTCGAAGGTGTTCTGCTACTTCTTTCATTGTTGGTCTCTGATCTATTTCCTCACAAATACACTTCAGCGATAGCCTCCCCATCTCTTCAAGCAGATCAATATCTCCACCAGGAGCTGCAATATCATCATCAAAGAATGCCCTTCCACTGCCATGTGCTTGGCAAGCTGTGCGGAATTGTGAAATGAGGTCATCATGATCGGCGTAAAATACAAAGTTCTTCCGACTAATGAGTGTCAAGAGAAGGACCCCAAACTGGTAGACATCAGTTTTCACTTTTAGTGACACACAGTGATCCTGAATTGTGTCATTGTCGAACCCGCTTGATGGAAGCTGATTACTACTAATTACATCGTCGCTGGCAATAATGTTACTCTCCTTGATAAACTTCCTTGCCCATGAAAAGCCTGTGAGCTTTGGCATGAAATTATCATCTAGAAGTATCTTGGATGGTACAACATAACCGTGTCTGATAATACCAGTTGCTGAGGAATGGAGGTATTCTAATGCTTCTGCAATTTTACTGCAATCTTCACACGTAAATCTAGTGGAAAGTCTTCATGCCCATCCAGAACATCAGATAGACTACCTTTAGCAGCATACTCATACACGAAAAGATGGACAATCAGCATCCAAGCAATATCCCAAAAGTTTGATGATGTTCCTATGGAATATTTGAGACAGGACCATCCCACCATTGATAAACGCTTCTTCAAAACCCTCAAGTACTTCAGAAAATATTCTCACTGCCACCACTGTATTGTCCTCAAGTGTTCCTTTGTAAACTTGACCTGAAGTACCACCACTGAGTCGATAACAGTAATTATGTGTGACTTCTTTTAGCTCCTCCTGTGTGAACATTCTCACAGTGCTGGGTTTCGACTGAATCTTAGAATTGCTAAGGTTCCGCTTGAAAGAGCTCAAACTCTTCTTAAGCTGCACCTTAGAATTATAGCTGGGCATGATTATCTCTTGCTTGTTGCTTTTGCGCCATGAGTGGTGTGATGCCAAAATTGATTCTGAATAATTTTCATGTCTGTCCTTTAATTCTTTTCTAAGCATCCGAAGGCGTTTGACCACATCAGTCATCTGAGGGCGCTTATAAATGATCAGTGATAGGCATTCAGTTGCCAATTTCTTCAGTTCTTTAAGAATCTTCATGTTGTTCTCATTTGCTATTGCAGCATCAAATATTTCTTTAAACCCTTTACCACTTGCACTGCCTTTACTGACATATCCAATGAGGTTAATGTCACCTTTTCTTACCCTTTTCCTAGCTATTAGTTCACAGAGAACTAATCCAAAGCTATAAACGTCACTTCTTGGAGTAAGACATCCCTCTTGAATATATATAGGATCCATGTAATCTATACTTCCTTTTACACTTGTAGTGTACCAGTGATGCCACCAACCAGGAGCCTTGAAACTCCAAAGTCTGTTAATTTTGCTGTCAAATTGTCATCAAGAAGTATGTTGGCAGGCTTAATATCACCATGACAGACAAGGTTGCCAGATGATATATGCATTGAATGCATGTAGCTTAATGCCTCTGCACACCCTATAGCAATGCCCAATCTTACATCCAAAGGGATCGAAATTTCACTGTAGTGGAGTATGTCGCTGAGATTTCCTTTGGACATATACTCCATTACAATCATGAGAGTATGTTCCCCATTGCAATAGCCTATGAGCTTCACCACATTCTTGTGGCCAATTTTACTATGGATACGTACTTCTTCCATAAACACTTGTCTCAAATCTTCATTGATATATTTCTTCACTGCTACAGGCTCATTGTCATCATCAAGGATTCCCCTATAAACTTCTCCAAAACCACCTTTTCCGATAAGAGTGCTAAAGTTTCTAGTAATTCTTTCAATCTCATCTTCTGTAAAAATCTTAATGTTGCCATTGATGCCAGCTTCATGCTTTATCTTATCATGGCACTGTATGAGATTTCAGTCATAATCTTATTTACTGCAAGTTGGGGTGTATAACAAAGCACATTTGCCACAATGCTTAGCACCTGTGGTTGACAAAAATTAAAAAATATATAAATAAAAACAAAACTAACAGTAACAAAAGTAAGACTTGAATGTGAATATGTTGTTAGGCATGATAAAACTAATTTAATCAGATGTTCTGTATATAGCACATTTAATTGGTTTAACAGTTGTTTTAAGCACTTTACTATCTCTGTGGATTACCTTTTTTATCCATTCAACTGGTGAACAAGAAAGATTGTCTAGCCTACTGATCTGATAATAGAAGCTCAATACTAAAGGAATTAGTCATTGGCTGTGCAATCAGTTGTTCTAAACTTATTTTTATTCAAAAACATAGCAAATCTCACAAAACCCCGGTATGTAGAAAAAAATTTATAACAGCCCATGTTTGTATTCTTCTGCAGAAAAAAAAACATGGTCATGGGCATTTATAGTAACACAAAACCACATATTTTAGCACCCTCCATTTGAGCAAGCACACAAACTAGCATCCAGATGACTTAGAACTGAACTGCCACGTCGGAAGGAAGACAAATATCATGTTGGAGTGGAGTGCGCAGATTCAGTCAATACAGTGTGAATGAAGCATGTAAACACAAAAAATATTTAGCACGCAGATCGTGAAGGAAAAAAAAAGGGTTGATTGAGATGCATGTGAGTACAACAAAGATGTCAGTATCCATGGTTGTACCTGCCAAAGCATGCAACTAGGAGGAGAGGATAAGGATGGATGTTGGACTATCATTATTCAAACACTACGGCTCAATCTGATAAATTCCCCATGTTAAGATACAGATTTGGATAATCCCCATGGTAACTGGAAAAAACCCCTCAAATGAACAGCCCAAACTCAAAGAAATATGCTTAATTGGTCAGGTAATCCAAGACAAACTCTTTCCAAATTGACCCAAAACAAACCAAAAATCCCTTTTATTAGTCCAACATCAAGTTCACACGACCAGAGTTCACTGCAAGTTCACAGAGCAAGCTGAAGACGTTGGTCTTCAGCGCCATGGATCTGCACTAGCTTTGCCCCCTCTATGTGAGAAAGACGAAGAAAGCATCCAGTAATTTTCCATCCTTTCGATGTGCCATGGCAGCCTGAGGCCATTTCAGTGTCCGTGTGGGTACCCACTTGGAATCAAGAATTCAAGATTGCAAAAATAGTACATGCCGAAACAAACTGAAGAATTTCTTGCACATAGATCTCTAAACTCAGGAGCCATGGAAAAATAAAACAAAAACAACCAGCACTGGAGGTAAACATACCGTGCACACCTAAGCGTCAGGCTTCTACCTCCTCAACGCCGGCGACGATGGCCACCACCAGGACTGACTTCTCCGGCAAATTCACGAGCTGTCAGCCACCTCGAGCAGCTTTATTTTCTCCTCTCCGTCGAGCTTCACCTTCACCAGCCGGTGCTGCAATGAGCCAATGATTATTCCTGTTCCTCCCAGCGGCGAAGGGAACCTTCATACGTAAGTGAGGCACATTACTTATAGAGGATTGAAATGCGAGAGCTGACCATGACTTTTTGGGCTTTGGCAGATCGAGGCTGTGTATGTGGTGCTGGGTGCAACGGGGAGCGAACCCACGTGGCAGAATCAGTCCATTCGCTTCGCGAATGTACCCAGAAGCAGCTGATTGGTTGAATTGTACGTCATTGGAATAAGTCAAGTGTTTGTTTTCTTTTTTGTTTTCAAGAAGAGGAATTTTCGCGGATGCAGCAGTGAGTGATGCCTGCAGATCCGCCGCAGCGCGCAGGACGCTAAGTCAAAGCGTCGGCAGCTGATTGCTACTGCACGGCGGGCTGCAGCCATCAAACTGGCAAACGACAAATGATTGGAGAACTGCATACGGGAGTTCAGTTTACAGCGCATGGAATGGAACAGATTCCGGAGTTTTCAGAAGGGTTTCCCTGAAGCCTGAAATCTTGCATTGTACTAGTAGCAGCATATACAAGAACTGAGAAGTGAACAGAACGGAACAGAGGCAGGAGTAAACTGATACCAGTGGTTGCTGCTGCAACCGAGGGGTGGTACACTGGTACCGGAGGCGAAGGCGAAGGCGGCTGGTGGGGACGCTGGCGGGCGGGCGGGTGACCAGCCATGAGCCATGGATGCGGCGGCCGCCGCGGGGCCTTCGCCTCGCTGCTCCGGCGGACTCTGGCGAACGGATGGGCCGCGGGCCGCGGCGCCGCGCAACGCAGGACGCCAGGTGGAAAGCGAGAATGGGCCGGGCTTTTGAGGTCGTCGAGGATTGGCGCTGGCCCAGCACGGAGTAATGTGGCCTATGTAACTGGTTTTTATGTTTTCAATTCTTTCATTCTAAATTATAAGTTATAAAAAACTATAAAAAATATATAACAAAATAAGTATATGATGAAAATATAACCAATAAAGAAGCTAATGATACTTAGTAAATATTATTATTTTATTATATAAATTTAGTTAAATGTAAAAAAAAATGACTCTCTAAGATTTTTTGAATTAGTTATAATTAATTAAGATGAAAAGAGTATTATAGTAGTTGAGAATATTTTTTAAATTGTTTTTTATTATCGACAGTCTGTCCTCTCTCTCATTTTTTACTCGTACCCAATGGCTATATAATTATCTACTGAGCCTAAATCAAGGTCCCTTTTTAGATGTCTCTTGGTGAGCTGCACTACTAGAGAAAAAATTACTATCCAGATCACTCACCATAGTAGTATATAGCATAGTTTTGCACGTGTCTACTATAGAGGGCCATTTCTCTACCTAAATGCAAGCCGCCACTAACAATAAACAAACTTCCTCCTTCGTAAACGAAACATACTCCCTCCGTCCCTTTTTATTTGTCACCGCGCTTCCCAAGACATAAATACCGGTAATTTTAATAAATAATAAATAGCATCGATTAGTATCATAATTAGTATCATTGGAAAGATCTTTGGATCTAGTTTTTAACAAAATTATTTAGAGATATAAATATTATACATATTTTCTATAAATCAAGTCAAACTTGTGACGCATCCCACGGCGACATCTATTAAGGGACGGAGGGAGTACATCGGCACATCAGCCTTTTCATAGATAGTACACACTACGGAAACCAGCACTGACGCTAGTGCGTTAATGCTGATTAAAGTATGCTAATGTCGCTCTATTTTTCACATTAATTGATCATATAGTTTGTGTTCACGTCTGAACGACTTTGACCTAGCGTCAGTCAATCTAATTTATGTATATGACCTGCACTGCATCATCTGAACGAGAAGCATTCGTCATTGAGGGGGTGTTTGGATTCCCGTGGCAAATTTTTTTGCCTGGCCCCATCGAATCTAGTCACACATATATGAAGTAATAAATATAGTCTAAAAAAATAATTAATTACATAAATTACGATAACTTTTGCGAGGCTAATCTTTTAAAGCCTAATTAGTCAATGATTTGACAATGTGGTGCTACAGTAAACATTCGCTAATGACAGATTAATTATACTTAAAAAAATTTGTCTCAACGACGTTTCGACGAGTTCTGTAATTTATTTTTTATTCCTATTCAAACCCCTTCCGACATCTCTCCGACATTCCGATGTGACACAGGCAAAACTTTTTCCACACCATCCAAACACCCCCTGAGTATGACTGTTTGAAGTAGGCACACCGCCCACCTGCTGGCTAGTACGTCCTGTATTTAAGGCCGGCCCGCTGCTCTCTGCTCTACCTGCAGCTGCAGGCCTTCTTCCTAATTCCATGTTCCAACCCCCTCATCCCTCAACTCCAAACCAACACCACCTCCCATAAATCCAACCACTCACTCACTCCATCGCCATATCCGCCACGCGCCCACGTACGTACGCCAAGGTGTAGCAAGAAGCCTGCAGATTGGCATCAGCCATGGCGGCGGCGCCATCATCATCGCTGCCACGGCGAACCGCCCTGCCGCCGCCGCTGCTGCTGCTGGTACTGTCTCTCCTCCTCCTCCTCTCCTTCGCCGCCGGCCATGCCGCTGCAGCGAGAGTAGCAGTGGCGGCGGAGGCGAGCTTCATCAGAAGCCAAGAGCAGCATACAGATGTGAGTTATGTTATGCCTACCGTACCAGCCTCATATTAACATTATTTTGTGTTGACAGTCTTGATACTTTTGACCCATATGTAGGTGTACGAGGAGAAGGCGGCGACGAGCTTCGCGGCGGGCGATGAGCGGTGCGGCGGCGCCGACGCCGGAGGGGGAGAAGGACAGGAGGAGGAGGAGGAGTGTCTGATGAGGAGGACGCTGGCGGCGCACACCGACTACATCTACACCCAGGGAGGAGGCCACAGCTAGCTACCATTCAATCATCTCCATGGTATCTTCTCAAAAAAAAAAAAAAAAAAAAAATCTCCATGGCAGCATGCATGCATGATCCATGGAAATTGAAGGCGGCTGATGCAATGCTCCGTATTGCGGCACGGCTCTCGCTCTGTTGTGTTGTTGTGTATGTATGTGAGCTTTTCTTTGAACTGGTTCAGTTGATTATTGCCTTGGTGTTGTCGTCGACGACTGTGCATGCTGCTGTACCTGTAGTACGAACTTGCATCTGCATTGCAGTTGGTGAACGAACACGAACTTGCTGGTTAATTCGTTGTTAATTTCTTGTCTAGTTGTCTGGGGCAGGATCGGAGGCCCTACATATATACTCCTGCTGGCTCTTGGCTCTTTGAGTAGGAACACGGCAAGGGATCTTTCTAGTTGTAGGCCGGCCGGGCTTCTATAACTAACACACATGGGATTGTTGGTCGGGTCCCAGCCAGCGGCTGAGTGAATGATTGCTCGACTCTCCAGATCTCACGCTCCCAAGTCCTACTGTTTTACCTTTGGACGATATGATCTGATTATGATGTCTACTCTCTCCTGCAATGGCTATTCAAATCCATATATGCATATTGGATAAGTATACTATATTTTTTTTTTTTTTTTTTTTGTTCTGAAATTAGACCAGCTACCAATGTCGTTGTGGTAAAACATCGTCTACCAAAAACTTTTTTGTTATGGAATGGCTACATATAGATGGGTTAGCCGATAGACTCCGGATAGCCACCTTTCTCTAGGAACTACCTTAGGGTTTTTTTCTTGCTTGCCCCCTAACTGATACGACATGATGATCTCTTTTATAGAAACAACTCACTTGACCCAAGGTAAATATTCTAACCGAATGAATCTAATTTATCCTTTTCCTAACATACCAAATCAATCTAATTTAATCTAACCCAATATTGCTACAGTGCCACATGGCCCCCGAGCTGGATCAACTTGCCATAACACCTTTATATATATGTCCCTTAATATATAGGTCCCATATACATCATGCTGTGAAACTCTATCTATCTCCTTCATAGCTAGCACATAGATCCACAAATCTTTTATGTATTGTAAAGCAAAACAATAATCACTAGTACAGAAATGATTTTACAAGGCGGTACCTTTTTATTAACCGTGGCGGTCAAAAATATAACTGCCACGTAAAATACCTAAGATTTACCGTGGCGGTTGTTTTTTATTTACCGTGACGATTAAAACTGACCGCCACGGTAAATCTGTTTATCGTGGCGGTTAAGAAATGAGCACCACGGTAAATCATTTACCGTGGGCGGGTCAAGAAAATAATCGCCACAAAAAACAAGGCCAAGCCCATTTCCAAATTCAATTCGCCCACGTTGGCCCAACACCAAAAACGACGGTATATATATCAGAATCTAACCCTAGCCCAACTCCTCTCCCTCACCTAGTCGGTCTCAACTCCTCACCTCGCTCATCTCACTGGCCGCATCTCTCGATTCTCTCCCTTGCCCTCTCACCACTCTCTCTCACGACGGCGGTGGCCACAGGGCGTGTTTCACGGCGGTGGCGGCCACGAGATCCACGGCCGGAGCGGCCGCGTCTAAGCCACCCCATCTCGCGCCGGGCAGCGGGACACGCGAAGGGCAACGCCACCGGGCGGCCACGGATCCGGGCGGGCGGGGCCGCGGCCGGGCCGCTTGCTTGGCGGCCACCAGACCGGGCGACGAGCGGCCACGCTGGCCACGCTTGCCCAATGGGCCACTAGATCCGGTGGCGCTTGGCGGAGCTGCCACGGCGGGCCGGCCGCTCACCGGCGGCCGGCCACCGATCCGATGGCGCGAGTTGGCGGAGCGGCCATGGCGGGCCACGCCTCGCTCGCCCGGCGGCCACAGATCCGGGCGTGGAAGCGGCCCGCGGGATGCGCCGCAATGTGGAAGCACTCCCGGCCGTGGTGCAAGGCCCAACAATTTGGATTTGGTTCCCCTCCTCCCCCCTCTCTCCCGGATCCGCTGGTGGTGGAGCGGCGGCGGCAACGGCGGTGGCTGCCCGTGGATGGGCTTGGCGGGCCCATCGATGGATTTTTTTTTTTTTTTGTTTTCTCAGATGGATTAACCGTGGCGGGCAAAGCAACCGCCACGGTAGGTCCGGATTAGCCGTGACCTTGGCTTTGTGGCGGTTCTTTGAAACCACCACGGTTAATCGCTTTTGACCGCCATGGTTAAAGTTTATGTACTAGTGAATGAAGGTTTGCCAAAAAAAAAAAACAACCGCTAAATTAAATTAAACCACTCTGTTGTGGGTGCCGGTTGGCCAAATCCAACCTATGAAACTTAGCATGTGTATCATTAATGAGGGGTATGATAGGTCATAACCATGCTAACATGTTGTTAACTACTGTACTTGCACTAATGGTATTAGCCGAACCATGGAACAACCACAACCAACCAAGCACACCCCTCAACGTCACTCAGCATCAATCTGATGCCACCAATGCAACAAGCTGCCATTAAAATGCAGGCAAGATTCAAGAAAGCAGCAGCAGTACAATCCTGTGACTCTTGTCCTATGTGCCATGTTCATGGTTCGAGTTGACGTGTGACCTCATGAGTGGACAACGAGGTAGACCCCAGAGCAGAGCAGACGTCTACTAGTATGCCTCACCTAATTCATTTTATTTTATTTCATTTCACTTTGTTCCCAATATCAATCCAACTTGTTGATCGATCGCTGGATCAAGTGCATCTAATAATTCAGCATCCAGCTGCGTTAAAAAACTACTGATCAAGTGCGCACCGGCCAACAATGGTTTCGCCGCCAAAGATTTTTTAATTGGTTGAATTTCTGGCGCTTGGCCGGACGAATTCTGCCTAATATCTTCTTCTCTATTTTTTATAACGGCCTAATTTCTGTTGTTCTCGTTTACTAGGACACTTCTTGAATTTGGATACTTCTGTTCTCTACATAATCATACACGAAGCGTTGTCGGATTGAGATTTTGTTGATATATACGTACTCACTCCTGCCGGATGCAAACGCGTTTTGGCATTGTAAATGGTCAAACTCAGGGTGCCTACTGACTATGGACACACTCCCTCCCATCAAAAATACTTCGTCATAGTTTGACTTTGCACGGTCTTTTAACATGTGGTGACTATAAATTTCTTCTAGAAAATATTAAATTTATGTTATTTTTGCAAATTTATTCGAATGCAAATCTACACATATGGTTATATTTGAAAGTTACTAAGGTTTGTAAGTTTTTAAGGTTTGACCAAATCTTATCCCAAAATACCGGTAATAATTTATAAAAAATAATGAGTTAAACAATATGGATCAAATCATCATAAAAGCAGCTTCATAATAGTATAATTTTGCTATGTTCTGTATATAAATAACATGGTTATGAGTCAAAAGTTATGTTTTGTAGACCACATTAATTTCAAAGACATTAATTTCAAAGACACTACTAGTTTTCTATTCTGTGTGGGAGCTGGGGGTACTTGCCCCCACTATGACATAGCCAAATTGATCCTCACTAGCATTGTTCAGGGTACATGTTGGAGAAATCAGGGCACTGAGTCAAACCATCGAACAATTTAGACTGTACACTGCATGCTTGGATCAGTAATTTCCAACCTGAAAAGTGAAAACGGAGGACTCTGGAAACCCATGATTTTCGCTAGGCACAGAGAGGACAGAAGTGGCGCACATTCTGAATCAGTGGGATTGGATCACAAAATCCCCATGAGACCACATATGGGACATCAACCAAGATCATTGTACCGAATCGTATAATGGAATAGGAAGCACAAATTAAGCAATATGATCAAGCCTGTGATGTCAGGCTGCATCATCATCTTCCTCCAGATCACTGAAAGATATATCTTCATCATCTGCTACTGGAATTTTTGTGTTTCCTGGGTCACCTATTTCCTCTTCCAACCATTCATCCCCATCATCATCATCTTCGATGTCACCATCCTCAACATCATCAGTTTTCTGAATGTCAACTCTTGATTGCTCACTGATGTCAGCCAGTGGTTGTTTCTGCTGATCATCTTTAGGGGGAGAGTTGTCTGTCAATGGTATTTCAGACATTTGCACACTCTGCTCTTCTTTTGCTGCATCTTCTGTAGAGAGATTGCGTGTGCTTTCTTCCATCCTAGATAGTGTGACCACAGTAGTGTCTTTCAATATGGGCACTAGCTGTACAGGTACACTGCTGCTGATATTATCTGAAGAAACAACTCCAGTCTCACTGATTGTATCATTTGATAGAATATCCTGTTTGATTGGTCGTGGCTTGCCAAAGTCTATGTTGCTAAAAGATGTGAGCATTGCTGAGTCATCTTGGCCCTTTAATACACCCAAAACCTCTACAGGAGAACCTAAAACACCATCTTCATTGCTGAAAGGCACAGGTACGGTGTCTCCATAGCTGCCTTGTAACTTCGTCCGATACTGCAAATCATGTGACAACTTGTCTCTAGCTTCCAAAATCTGTGCCAAGGCAATGAGGAACTGATAAGAAGTCTGCTAGCAAACAATGTCTTGAGCTGACAGATACCAGCTTATCTTTTTGTGCAGTCAGCACAAATAAAAAAGTCTGTTGATGCATCGTAACTAGTAAGAAAGTAAAATCATCAGCAGAAACTACTAAAGCATTGAGATCCTATGGAAAATCACACACTGCCAATATATCTGCCTCTCAAGACTCATGCATGCATCTGATGAGGGCTAAAAAGTGTAATGAATTATTCAATCATCATATTGCACTTTATGTCCCATGGGCCATGGCTTTTGTTGAGTCAATATTCACTTGATGGATAATTCTGACTTTTTGCTATTTGACATGGTTCCTCTATTCACTTCATAATATGGCACTTCAGAGTTCAGACTCATGCAAAGCATCATTCTGGGAACAAAATTGGACTAAGGAAGAAACTGAATCACTAGAAATACAGTAACAAATAAAATTGGACAGAGCACTCAGTTATTATAGAAAATTAGTAGAATATAACGAATCACTTGAGCTGTACAGAACAACCTAGTCCAATTGAAAACTAGGGATGTATTTGGATGGGTAACCCATCATGACTTGCAATAAAGAAAATTTAATAAAAACTACTAAAGCATCAGAAATACTAGACTTTCTGTCAATATATCAATAGCTAAAGCATAGATGCCAGGGAGGATAATAATCACAATGAATCAATTAAGCTATAAATTCTATGGTGAGCCAATTTCAAACTGTTGGCCTAGTGCAATGTGATTTAACTCCACTCCCATAGAAGAGCAAAGCCAGCAAAAAAATAAAGAATGCAAATTAGTTTCACTTCTAGGCAGGAGGAAAGGGAATATAGGAAGGTTTCACCAAAGTTCAGCTAGGTGCTAGGCGGAATCTAGGCGCTGACCCATTGCCTAGTGCCTAGTCGCACATAGTCGCCGAGTACTCGGCGCCTAGCCGAACTATGGGTTTCACTAGCTTAGATGACATGAATGAGGTGTTGGATTCAGATTATAATCCACCACATTTGTGACACTTACACTTGATAAGTAAAAGGCTTCATGACAAAGGATAGGTTCCATGCAGGCACAGAAGCACAAAGCTTGAGAATGTGCATGTGCATAAGTGTGTGGCATGAGGCTATGGTTAAACAATATATTTTTATGATTGTCGAAAATCGAAGAAATCAATGTCTTGAAATTAAATTCTAGAGTGAGGTCAATGATCGAGTTTCAGATGGAACCATTAGGTAATGTGTAAAGAGGGAACAACATAAATATGGCAATGATATATTGACCATTTTACTCAAATAGTACATCATCTCATTTGAAGAATGCAAGTGCCTAGCCTTGCATAGGCTGCTCAGTCATTCTGAAACCGTAACTATGGCGCATTTTTTTTTTTTTTTTGGGGGGGGGGTACGAATTGCTTATGTACATTTTTTACCATATTCTCATGCATACTACCACAGTTCTCAAACGAACATGATTGCCTTAACAGGACACAAAACCTTAGGTGATATACCAAATCAAAGTGCAAAGCAATCACAAGCACTTAAGTTTCTTGCCACCGCAATCTTCCATGATTTCCAAATACAATGTAGCAAATATCAAAATGTCAAACACAACACAGTATCAATTTAATAACTAATCTGATCCTGCATCTTATTCACATTCCTTTACTCACCTCAGCTAACAAATTTTAGGCTGTTATTGGTCCACAGGTTAACTTATTACTGATTCATCGAAGACAACTAACTTAGTTAACTAGCATCAAGGAAACTCCTCAGTTACTCAGTGAACTTGTATTACTAATTCATTGAAGTGTTGAACTTAAGATGCCAATGAAAATCACCTGTGGAGTGGATAAAATCTCGGCATCATCCTTCCTGAGCTTCGGATGCAGCAGCACAAAGTATATCTTCCAGAAGCAGCCCTCGCTCATGTGGCTGGGGCAGAGCTCGATCCTCAGATCAGCCAGCTCGGGCGCCAAGCTTTCCACGGCCAGGGCATGGTCTTGCTGCGCATCAGTCATGTCAAAATCTGCGCTCCAAGTCAACAATGCAACTGATAATTAGCTCATCTCAACCGAGACCAATGAAGGAGAGCTTCTGGGGAGGCGAGAAAGGATAGCAGCACGAACCATCGGAGTCGGCGTCGTCAGGGAGGAGGGGGAAGTCGAGCCAGAGCTCGGGCCGCGAGGCCGCGTCCCGCGCGAATGCGACCACCTCTTCGGTGACCCCGGCTGCGGCCTCCGCCCAGTCCGCGTCGCCCTCGGGGGCAGCAGCGAGGACGCGATCTTGGCGAGATCCGCGACGGCCTGGCGGCCCGGGAGCCGCGCGAGGCCGGCGCGGAACCGCCCCGCGATCTCGGCCGGGTCCGGCCGGCGCAGGGCGCCTCCGCCTTCCCTCCTGGCGCGGGGGAGCGAGGAAGGAGGCGAGGCCCTGGAAGCGGTTCGCGAGCGCGCCGGTGAGCTCGGAGAGGTCCTCGCGGACGCCGCGCGGGGGGGGAGAGGATGAGCCCGGGGAGGCCGAGGGGCCGGGGTCGGTTGCTTCGGGTTCATCCTCGGTAGCGAGGAGGGAGTTGGCGATGGAGCGCGCGAGCCACGCCATTGCCGGCGCCCGGCGGCGGTGGCGCGGCCGTGCGGGAGCGGGCGATTGGAGCGGAGGTGAAGAGGTTTGGTGGGTGCCTTGTGTTGTGTCGTGTCGTGTCATGTGTTCCCCCCTGTCACTGTCGGTTGGGCCCGGTAGTTGGGGTTTTCTTCCCCAGGAAAGAACACGTGAGTTTCTGAAGTACACATTCCATGAAGCAAAGCGTAAACCACAAATGTACTGGTTTTTTTTTAAAAAAAATTATACACAGTACAACATATACACCCACCTATAGGGCTTGTTTGGATCCAATGAACTAACAACTAGTTCAATTAGTTGGGTTTTTGTGGACTAGTGAACTAGTACTAGTTGAGTTTGATTATATATTAATTCACCCACTAGTTCACATACTAGTTCACCTGTTTGGATTCCGATGGACTAATTGTTAGTCAACTAGTTACTAGTTCATAGGATCCAAACAGGGCCATAAACACATGCATATAAATCCTATCTTTATAAGTAACTCTGTAAGACTGCACTAGCAGATCTTAAAGATTTTAGATATGTAGTTTCTTAAATAATTCATGATATATAAATACCATACTTGCTATGCGAATTGAGAGGTAATTTCAAGTGAACATAGAATGAATGGAGAACTATATACATACCATGGAGAAAAATTAGGTGGTAAATTTTTTTTACCAAGTTACTACCCCTAAAAAATTTCATTTGTTTTAAATTATGTAATTTAAGTATATTTGTGGCTTTGCTGTAAACAAACTTAACCGAGGCACCAGTAATACGTTCACGAGTTGCATGTGCTTTGTAGGAATCTATATACCTAGAGGTGTTGGATAACGATCAGCAAATGCTATAAAAATGTTTTTAAAACATGTTGATGGCATACATGTACGCATCATAGCCATGTTTGTTTGATTCGAAGATTTCAAATTGCGCAAACTTGATGTTGCAGAAGAAAAACAAATAAACGTGGAGAAAATTTTGGTGTGAAATTTTTGACCAAGTTAATTACTACCTCCTAAATAAAATATTTCATTTGTTACAAATTCTGTGATTTATGGCTTTGCGCTAAAGAAATTTAGGGTGTTTGAGACTGTTCGCTTCACATTTTCTAGCTCCGCTCCACGTTTTTGTAGCCAAACGATTTCAGTTTCATGCATACAACTCTAGAAAAAAGATAAAGTTATGAGAACACCTAAAAAGGGTTCTCTATAAATTTCAGATTTTTTTTATAAAAGCTGCTCTACGATGGAGTTTGTACAACAAAATTCGTGGAGCAAACACCCCCTTTAAAAAACAGTATCTACCCTATTCTAATTCCACGGTGCCTGTGGTCAAAGGTACTCCTTTTCGTCCCTTTTTTAATCGCCGCTTGCGCTTCGAGAAACAATTACCGGCAATTTTAGTAAATAGTAAATATCATTAATTAATATTATAATTATTATCATCAGAAAGATCTTTGGATCTAGTTTTTTTAACAAATTTATTTAGAGATATAAATATTACACATATTTTCTACAAATCAAATCAAATTTATAGCACGAATACCTAAAAGCGATGACTAATAAAGGACGGATGGAGTAGTCAAATCCAATATCCATCTGAAAATCGAAATCTCGCATCTGGACCCTTCTCAACTGATCTATTCTCAGAACCACAGTCCACACCAGCATTTCGCCGCACCGCACCCACGGCCCAACCTCCGACTCCGAGCAGCCGCCGCCTATTCAACTCCCCTGCTCCACCCGCTACAGTTGAGAGAGGAGAAAGAGAGGCGATTCGTCCTCCCGCTGGCAAGGTCGCCGTTCCCCTCCACCTCCGGTGGCCTTCTAGGCCTCGAATGTGTGGGGGAACGGTGGATCTCTGCCCGGTGGTGTAGTTTAGGTCCTAGTACTTCTAGGGTTTCGTGTCCGGCGATGTCGGCGAGGCGGTGGCGGCAACGGCATATTGGAATAAGGTCCTCTCGAGCTTCTCCCCGTCATGGCGGTGCTTTACTCCGGCGCTGTCATCGAGCTCGTGGAGGAGGGGTTTCCAGTGTGGAGCCTCTTTTTAGGTGTCCGCTAGCGACTCGCCCGGTCTGGTGCGAGGTATGTCCGCCGGCTTTTGCTCTGTGTACTGCGGCGGCTGTGGGTGGTGTGGTATGCTGGAAGGCGAATCGAGCTCGAGCTTCCTGCGGCGTCTGTCATCATCGAGCTTCGATTCGGGATCGGCGGGGCTCGGGGTGTATTCCCGGCCGATGTTCATTTCTTGGCGTCCATCCCAGCGTCCGCGCCGGGTGTCTACTGCGGCTCCTTCAAAGCTTCCATGCGATTGGGCTCTACCGGTTCTGGGATGGCCATGAAGTCTTCCTCGACGATGCGACCGGCGATGCTTCGACGGTGGCGGTCGGTGGAGTCTTCTGGCGACTTCGAGGAGCACAAGGTCCTTGGACCTCCTTGTAATTTTTCTTTTTTGAGGGGTCTGTGTGTAAGATGGTGGGGACAGCTGTCCAGTATCCTCGAACGTATCTGTATGTGTGTATTTGTACGACTTCCTTAACCAAGTAATACAGGTATGTTTATCAAAAAAAAGGGACCACCGACGCAGCCCCTCAGCGCTGCCATGGGGCGGGCCTCGTTGCCGGCAGGAGCTTGGAGACGCCTTCTCTCCCAATCGGTGTAGCGGACCAGCCGCCGGAAGTGAGCGCCGGTGTGAAGGACGTCGGCGCGGTCCAGTCTTGCCTGCTCCCTCGACCCTTGCCTGCTCCTCAACCGGGCCGCCCCAAATCCTTGCTCTGATTCCCCGATTTCTCCGGCATTCCAAACCCTAGCCCTCCTAACTCCTATGCTGGTATGCTATTTCCCTTATTCTGTCCAGATTATATGATTTTTTGGTTGGCCCGTTGGACCACGTTCTAATGGGTATTGTGAGTTGTGACACTTATTACAGGATAGAGGAGCAGCAAAGAAGATCCCGAGGGGTACAGCATTGCGCGTGGAGTAAGTGCGCCCAGTCTCCCTTTCTCCCTCGGTTTCTGTTGAGTGTTGATGTTACACAGTCGTGTATTCTACTAGGCTCTTCAATTATGTGGTGCTCTGCATATTTGTTTATATATGGCTATTAGGGATCGATCTGTGGTTGCGTTGTAGTAGATATGCACGTGGGACACGCACATGTTCTTAGAGGTTGAGGATAGATCAATATAAAAATGAAGTGTTTAACAAGTCAATATCTATATTCATATAAAAGAACCTTTTTGATCTGTATCGACAACATACACAACAATTTATGTATGGTAGCAGGAATGCACATGTTTATAAAAAAATTGGAAACCCCTTCGTGGGTGGATAGCAATTTTTCAATAAAGTGAAGGGCAATTAAATTTTTGAGAACATAGTTCATGTCATATAAATTCATGATATAAGCATAAGATCCGAAATGGCACAACAAAATATACACCTCATAATTGAAGCCATATCGCAATTTCCGTATATTCATTATTGACACCAATAATTATTATGTACATGTAATATAGTACTATATTCATTACTGGCACCAATAATTATTGGGTACATGTAATATAATACTCAGTGTATAGCTCCTAGATACATTTATTCCTTTTTTTTAACTAATTATAGAGCTTTTCATGTCTCCATTCTCTTCTTCAACTTTGATCAGTGAGACACATGGTTACATTTATATTCTTTTATTTCTTTAGAAATTTACATGCCACCATTCTCCTCCAACTCTGATCTGTGAGGCACGCATGGGCTCAATCATTATACTCATAGAATCGTACAAGTGTTTCATCATTGGCTGCCAACATGCTTCTAAGTTTAGGCCAGCATATATCCAATCCAATATAATGAGATATTGTCTGTTTGTCTTCATGATCAAGTGAGCATAAGGCTGAGTGCAGTACAAACCACAGTCTCAGGTTGATTCCTTGCATTAGAA
Organism: Chrysopogon serrulatus; assembly: GCA_015844335.1. NCBI lineage: Eukaryota > Viridiplantae > Streptophyta > Magnoliopsida > Poales > Poaceae > Chrysopogon > Chrysopogon serrulatus. The sequence goes on from JADLZL010002855.1 coordinate 86,147, forward strand.
CTTGTCACTTCAGTGGGAAGCAAAAAATGAGAAGTGAAGCAAAAATGAGAAAACCTTGTGGCTGGTGGTTGACTGGTTGTTCGTGGGGTCCATAGTAGATGGAACTATCCATGTAGTAGAACCTGTCTGGCACCAACAAATATAAGCATGAATTAGAGGGATAGTTTGAAATAGGCAATTTATTAATAAGGGAGGTACTATCAATTAACTAGCAAATAATTTTGTTTGACTATTTTTTAGGTTTAATTGGTAATTAACAGACTCAGCACACTAGTACACAGAGCATTTGCGTTGATGGTGGGCATCCATTTGTACAGGCGGTTGTAGTTTAGACACGCCACTGAAAATCAATACAGGGTCCCCATCTTTATAACCGCCAGTGAAAAAGGTTCAACACTGGCGGTTCCTTAAGAAAACCCCCAGTGTAAATTATCACATTTACACCGGTGGTTCACTTAAGGAACCGCCAAGTGATAATGAAGATTTTCACCGGGCGGTTTACTAAACAAGCCGCATGTGAAAAATGACACCATTTTCACAGACGGTTTCCTTACGTAAACCGCCTGTGGTGAGCTTCTCCTATATATACCCCCTTCTTCTTCCCCACCAGAATGAACAGAACTGTAGCCCGAGCAGTGTGCCATGGGAGAAGCTTTAGAGGTCCAGATTTGACCCAATATAAGGGACGAGGTTTTGATCTTGATTTCTTTGGAGAAAGTAGCTAAAAAAGGTTAGTTTATGTGTTTCTTGTCTCATTTCCACCTTTTTTCCTCAATCCCCACCACTTTTTTGAGATCTAGGGTTTTACCTCAAGAGAGAGAAGAGTAGCTAGGTTTTAATTTTTTTCAATAATTCTAGTCACTTTTTATCTAGGGTTTCACTTTTTTTTAGCTATGGTTTATCCTTTAGAGTTTTATTAGTTACTCTTATTTAATTATTTAGTTATGTTTAGTTTAATTAGCTAGTAGTGATGCTTTTAGTTAGGTTGTCATTAATTAATCTAGTTTTAGTTATTTAGAATTTTTCTAGATATTGATGCTTTAAATTAGTTTTTGTTTAATTATTTAGTTATGTTTTGTTAAATTAAGTAGTGGTGAGGCTTTAATTAGGGTTTTAGTAACTAGTCTTGCTTTAATATTTTGGGTTTCAACTAATAAATTGATGCTTTAATTATTTTGTTATTTTTTGTTTAATGAAGTATTGGTGATTATTTAATTAGGGTTTCATCAATTAGTCTCTTTTAACTATATGTAATTTAGCTCGGATGTGTACTATTCTAGAAATATAAAAGTGAGGGGTCATTTTCATCTATATATACTCCTTTGAACGAGTGTATTGATCATACAAAGGTTAGTTAATTAATATAAATAAACATCTATGTCCACTTTTTAGTGATTACAATATATAAATCTATTAAACTTTTTAACGGTAATGATGGATAGAGCATTCTGGATGTATAACTTAGAAAGAGTAGATCCATCATACATACCTGAGGTTCAGAAGTTTATCGATGCTGCCAAAAACTATGCTTTGAGAACACAAAAGAAGCACATATGTTGTGTTTGCATAGACTGCAGAAATATTGTTATTTTTAAAGGCATAAGAGCCAATAAAGAAGGTAATTATTGATATATGTTTATAGTCTCCAGATAAATTAACGTGCTCTGTGATGACAAATTTATTTTTGAACCTTGTAGCTAAGGCTACAGGATCCGATAGCAGAGGAGCAGAGAGAGAGCAGGAGTGCCAGACGGTAAAAGCAAGGTCAAAGAAAGAAAAGAAAACGGATTCCTCCCTGAGGGACCATGTCGGCCCTCTTCTCTGCAACCAAGAAGCCAAAAACCTGCAGCTTTTGCATTGGGGGAGAAACTATAGGTTTCTTCAACCCCAACTTGGTCCGCGTCGCCGCACGCTACACCCATCCAAACCAAGCATCACATATAAATAAGTGTGCAACATCACAAATGCAACATCATGTTCCTATGCTGTGTATTTGATTCTAACTTATAAAAATATTATGTTCCTAGGTTCACATGGGCACATAATGCACAATTAGCTTAACCTATATATGAACAATGCTAAATTTGAATCCATGCACTAAACTGGTAAGAACAATGAACAAAAAAAAGGATGCATGAGCTATGCTCTTCAAAGAAGAAGACAAATAGAAAAGCATGCATGGGTGCATACAAGAACTATAGTCTCAAGAGAAGAAGACAAGAATAAAAGCATGCTCTAAGATGGCAGGACGGTAGCAATGTATTGCAGTAGTATAGTCTTCATGAGAGCGATGGATCAACGAATCAATGCTAGCATTTTCTGCTATATCAGACAAATAGAAAACTCATACATGCTTTTCTATTTGTCTTCTTCTTTGAAGAGTATAGCTATCGATATTTTTGTAGTACAATAAAATCATAATGGTGAAGAGATTCAAAATATAGCTATAAAATACCATGGACAAAGACAACTTAATTAAAATAATTTAATCAATAGTCTAATAATAAATCTATAAAATATAAGAAGACTATAAATAGTATATCAATTGCTAAATTTGAATGGATAAAAATTTATTCCAAAAGTATATAAATAAAAATAAAATACTAATCAGGTCCTCTTATATACTCATGCTAAACACCTCGGTGACCTCTGACGATCTAGATCCATAGGCTAGGCTTGAACTCCCACTGGCCTAGGTACTTCTACTCCTTCCTTGTAATAAAATACTGTTTGAAAATAACCTTGTGTCCTAATGGGAAATCCACAATATGCTGATGGAGTAACGCATTTTTTAGGACAAAAAGTTTATCATGGTCTAGATTTAAATGAAAGTTTGGTATATGCTGAATTTAAAAAGCTGGAATTTAATTCTTTGAAGAAAGCGGGCCAGAATCTGTGACACTGTCTCGTCATTCTGTTCACCATCAACGTGTCACATTCACCCCTGTTGGGTCACATCCGATCTTGTTCACCCACATTTCCTTTCTCCCTCTTTTTGCACTCGCACTCGCGTCGCTCCTCCGTTTTCACCCCCGGCGTTCAGTATTCCACATCTCCGCATGGCCTCGGTCATTCGCTCGTCTCACGTCGGCGTGAAGTAATTTGCTTCCCCTCGGCGTGATGCGACCATGCCCCCAAGCCGTCGATCTTTGGCACACCGAGACCAGCCCCACTGTCGATGTCTCGACCATTGTAGACTGGTCAATCTTCTCGAAGACACCTCGCCTGGATCTCTACAAAAAAGCGAGCCACCCGGGCTGCTTTTCACCCACACCCACGCTGGCTAACCATCCCCAACCTTCTTCCTTCCTGAGCAGAAGCCCATGGCCTCACAAGAGCCACGATGCCCTTGCCATCAGTATATCCACCCTTCCATCTAGCCCATAAGACAGGTGGAAGGAGTTTGGACTAGCACCACCTGTTAGGACGTAGAGGGATTTCCCAAGCTTCTATATACCACCATGCAGTGGCTAGGAATCCGAGACCACCCTGTGTATGAAGGTTATGAGTTTGTAGAGCGTGGCACTGAGCGGTGTGAGGTCACTGTCTGCATCGGGAAGAGTGAGAACTCTCCCTGTGCAGATGGTTGGAGCGCCACCACCATCGGCTTTCGCTTCTCCGACACCTATCAAGCTGTAGCTCGCAAAGCCCTACGAATCCTGTGCCAGATTTATGGGGATTCCCTTGCCCGCAACCCCATGAGGTTCTTTCCGCCTACGGATCGGGACTCTCCATTCTGGAGAACCCGCATGGAGACTCTGCAAAGGCACCTCCGGCAAGCAGTCGACCCCACCGTGGTATCCCTGGCCACGTATCTACTGGCCCTAGATGAGCACCACGAGCAGCTTGCCTCTGAGCTGAGGAAGTGCATCACGCGAGCCGAGGAGGCGGAGCGTTTTAGCCGGAAGCTCCATGTGAGCCTTGCTGTGGCACACTCCCAAGCCGCCGCCGCCGAGAGCCAAGAGACTGTCACCACCGAAGCCATGCGAGAGGAAGGAGACCGCTACGCCAAGCAGCTAAGAGACGCCTACCTCTTCGCCCGAGACCACCGGAGGACGCCTGCCCCAGCCGTGCAGCAATCCCCGGTCCTGAAAGGAATACCCATCTGTCCCTGGGAGCGGGAGAGGAGTGTGGCAGCACCCACTGTTCTGCCACCCACTCCCGTGGAAGCCTCTGAGGTGGAGTCTTCCCTTCTCTGCACGCAGCCCAACCCCACCGAAGACCCCAGGAGAACAGTCGTGAAGCCCTCTGCCTCGATGAAGTAGAATAGCTACCTTGGGAGAGATGTACCATGGTGTTGTAGCACGTGTCCTTGCCTTCTCCAGATGTTGTACCCTCCATTGTATTTTGAAGCAGTGTGTTTGTCTGGCAACCTAGTGATGTTGTGTATGGTTATCTAAAAAACATATCATTTCCTGCAATAATTATGTTTATGTGTGTTTAATATCTTACTAATCATAACTAGTCAGGCTAGTTAGGTTGTCGCTTTAAGTTCTAGGTAGCAGTATAACTTTTCCGTAGTTTTAGACCTGTGCGAGATGACCGTTGCCATCATCTTTCCCTTTACAAATTGATGCCCTCGGCTCTCTCATTTTCACATCTGTACAAGACCACTCCCCTTCTTTTTCCTCAATCGCTCACATGCCACCACGTCACGTGAACCCTGTCCCCTCCCTCTCCTTTTCCCCACTTAGGCTCGAGTGCGGAGCGCACTATGGCCGTTGGCTGCCCCACCACGTGATCCACCATCGTTTTCCTCCCTCTCATCCTCGTCATTCTCGATGCGCCGCACAACGCAACCACCCGCCCTCCCCGCAGAGCTATAAACGTGACCCCGATCCCTCCCTTCACTACCCAACTCGCCATCTCCACAACGCAAAAATCATCAAGCAAATCTCTCCCCTCTGATGAAGCTTGGCTAGATCTAGAGAGAAGCTAAGCCAGGGAGGAAGGATTTGCAAGCCAGCGCTGCGAGTCAAGTCTAGCCCAAGGAATCTGATCTTCGGAGATCACCAAGTGCACCGGCGAAGCAGAAGATCTGATTTCCATTCCAAGAGGTTGAGTCTAGCCTCAGAGTTCTTGATGATTGAATTCCCGTAAACTTGTTTCTGGATCTGTTGGACATACGCCATGATCTGGATTATCATCATCTTATTGTTTCTCCATTGTCCCCGTCTCGCTCGGCTGCTGGATTGAATGTTTAGGTGTGTTGAATTGCTTCGGTCATGTAATCTCCCTATTACTTTAGATCTATGCAGTATGCTCACATTTTCCTCGTTCTCTTTACCTGCTCTGAATCTTGGGACGAGATTTTTTTAAAGGGGGTAGGCTATAACAATCCGGTGTTACATACTTAACCTCTTGCTAAATCATCTCATAAACATCATCATGTAAATTTAAAATGAATCAACTTCTATTTTGCTACACTATAGTAATTCTTTCCGCTGTCATATAATGCTCTGATTCAATGTAAGCATGTGATGTAAGAAATGTAACATTGTTGTAAACTTTCCCTTATTTATGATCCTGATGAAAACTGTGGATCTTTGAGTTCTCCCATTGGGTGTGCTCGACGGAATCAATTAAATTAGTGCGCTCCCTTGAGTTCTTAGTGTTTAATGGAAGATAAGTACTCTTGTGAGTGTATTAATTTAGACGATTCCGCCACAGTACATGGGGCGTTCTCGGATTCCTAGCCACTACGTGGTGGTATACAGGAGCTTGGGAAATCCCTCTATGCCCTGACAGGTGCTGCTGGTCCGAACTCCTTCCGTTTGCCTTATGGGTTGGATAGGAGGGTTGGTAAACTAAAGGCAGGGGCATAGTGGCTCTTGTGAGGCCATGGGCTTTTGCTTAGAAAGAAAAAAGATTAGGGGAATGGTTAGCAAGCTTGGGGTGTGGTGAAGACAACTTGGCTGACTCTCTTTTGTAGAGGTCTGGGCAAGGCCTCTCCGAGAAGATTGACTAGTCTACAGTGGTCGGGACGGGTCGACAGGTGGGACTAGGGCTCAGTGTGCTGGCATCGGCAGCTTTGGCTGCATGGCCTTGGCATCACGCTTGAGGAGGAATAGCAGACTTCACGCGATGTGAGACGAGTGAATGACCGAGGCCACGCGGGGATGTCGAGTACGAATGCAGGGGTGAAAACGGAGGAACGACACGAGCACAAAAAGAGAGAGAAAGGAAACACGGGTGAACGAGACCGAACGTGACCCAACGGGGGAGTGGGTGCTCGCCATCATTGACAGCATTGAGCGGGCATCGTGGGGCTGAGCTGATGGCACTACACGGTTTCGTGGGGGACAGCACCCGGCAGCCTCGTGAGGTGACAAAGACGACGCAGCGGCGTCCACAGGGCGGTGGTGCGGTGTTGGTCCTATGGCTACTTGCATGGCTTTTGGATGCGATCCGCTATGTACTCTTCCGGGTTGCTGCTTGGTATAGAATAAATGTAGCTGGCTCCAATAGCTCCTGACTTGTTATTTCTCCTGGCTTAGTTTTGTTTTATTTGTGTGGTCATGTTATGCTTACCACTATTTTGGCAGCCTCCCACACAACTTGCACAAAAGAACACACATGTCCGTGAATAATGGAACATTATGGATATGCCGCCCTCGCCTCTACCAACTGAGGCCTCCTAATGAATTTCTAAGATAGAGTTAGCCGATGGAGAAAAGATTCTCCTAATGACTCAGGCACCACCAGGAGATAGCGTCTGCCCTCTTTCCATCCCCCTGGTGGATTTCCCAAAGTACGAAGAATGATCTAAGTGGAAAAAGGGTCCCTCAAGAACCACTGTAGTGCTTATTATTTCCACCATAATGTAATAGCACATGGTGTTGTGCTCTAGGTTTAATGATGTTAGTTGTTTGAATTCCATTTGATCTAAGTGAAAAAAGGGTCCCTCAAGAACCCACACCGTAGTGCTTATTATTTCTACTAGTAATGTAATTCCACATGGTGTTGTGCTTTGGATTTAATGATGATGTTAGTTGTTTGAATTTCACTTGAGCAAATATTTCTCTACACCAACATGCCAATCATTCTATTACATATCTTTGTGATGAAAAATACATATTAGCTTTTTGAGATATTTTTTAGTACAGCGTACATATGATCCCTAAGATTTGATATACCAAGAAGGTCATCTTCGACAACATGGTAATACAAAAATTAATTAGCTTCCATTGAGATACACTACTACAGAGATGGGCTTTAGCCTCGGGGCCTAAACGGCCTTTAGTCCCGGCCGGAGCGGGACTAAGGTTTCGGGACTAAATGTCCCACCTTTAGTTCGGTTCCGCGGCCCGGGACTAAAGGTCCACCTTTAGTCCCGGTTGGTAACACCAACCAGGGACTAAAGGGTGCGCAGGTGGTGCGCCACTGCCGCCTTTTTTTTAGTCCCGGTTGGTATTACCAACCGGGACTAAAGAGTTTTTTTTTTTTCCTTTTCTTTTCTTTTGGTTTTCTATTTCTGGTTTACAATTATATTATTATTATTTTTGAATGCGTATTGTTATTTTGCTTGTTTATGTAGACGCCGCATCTATAATTTATATAATTTAGAGCATTACATATAAATATACTATATAACACTATTTATATGTTATACATGTCTATAGGTCCATAATATAATATTTACACATATCCATCATGGATAAAGTATTTACAACTTAATTGTTCTCTGTCACTCAAGCATCGTACAAATGATCATCTTGGTTTGGTTTCATTGGCTCGTCAGGGTTGAAGTAGTACTCGCCGGCGGGATTCAGGACTTGGTCGTTAAGAAATCCTGCGATTGTCTCCAGAATTCCTTTTAGGCGGACTTCATCCAACACCTTCTGCCTCAACCACGTCTCCTTTAGTAGACATTAAAGAAAAAAGTTAGAGGTATGAATAAGATTTATTAAATAGCAACAAATAAATAAAATAAACTTATTATATATACATGTTACATACTTTTTACGTGCTCAAGATTTGTTCTTTTTTCATAGACCGTCGAAATTCGCGGAACATAGTAGCCACACAAATTTTTGCCCGGTGGCTGCCGTAGAATCGAAGTAGGATAGGCTTTGAAAGTGGCGCTTTCAAATCGGGACGGTGTTTACGCATCGAACCCAGCCCAAACCCTAGCAATAAAACGATCATTATTAATTATCTATTACCGAGTTAAAGAGCTGAAATTAATATTTAGAGATCGAAGTTACCCTTGGATAATATTTATCATTTCTTGGTAATCTTCCTGTGGTTTTCTCAACGAGTCATAGATTACCAAATAACATTGCCAAAGATCAATCATAATTAGTATCCAATGATAGCTGTATTTGTGTGTAGGCAAAATAATTATATATCTTCATACCGATCTGATTAATTGGTTTAATAGAATGTACACACGATAACGATACTTACTTAAAGTTATAGGGAAAGAGTATATATCTTTTATCCTTTTAATTGATCAAGTACCTCCGTAGATTTCTCTCCGTTTGAACTCTCCATAAGACATACTGAGTCTTGGGGTCTTTGCAACATAAGGATCTACAAATCCAATCTCCTTGTCATTTCTAACTCGAGGTCCCTCATCATGTTTTCGCATATGTATAGCCGGTTTCGTAATTAGTTGTACATATACATGATAAGTTACAAAGTGACATTATTAAAAGAAAGAATCACTTACGCATGTAAGCGGTGATTAGAGCTTTGTCCAGAGCGTCCATGTGGCATAGCTGGTGTAGCTCATTAAATTGAACGTAAATAACATCATCACCACGGAAGTAATGATGGTTTCTAATTCGGACACAAATATAGTCATCTGCTCTTCTGCCACACGCTGCGAGGTACCACTGGTTTAGCAAGTACATTTGCGTGCCAAGTTTCCTGAGGGCCGCAGGGTTGAATAGACTCTTGCCATATTCATATGTCTTCTGCCAATGATCAATTACTGGAACACTTTCAATTGCTGCCCCAGCTATCATTTGGGCTAAGTTAAGACCAGTGTCCGCAAAAAAATTATCAAGATCCTCATAGTTCAAATCTGGAGGTATCTGTTGGTCTAGCACGTCGATGTTTGAACCATATTCATTCCCAATGACTAGCGGGGGCACTGATTGCTTTGATTGTTCCCCGAGCTGTGCTACACCCTTGCGTGCTCTTTTCTCTTTCTTATTCCCTTCTTCTATAGATTTGCTTAGAGTGCGATTATAGTCCGATAACGATGATGATTCTTTCAGAGCTTGACGCCTCTGTTTTTGTTGAGCCTGAACCTTTTGCCGTAGATCTTTCGATCGTAGTAAGAGGTATGGCTTCTCGTGGTTTCGCTTGGATTCTCTTTTCATCCTTAAGTTTCTTGAAGAAAGCGTCCACATCCGACTTTTTACCGAAGCCTCTATTTCTCGCAGCTAGTCTTCTCATAGGGACAGCTTCTTAGAAATGATAGGTTGTTTCTTTTCGGAGGCTTTCTTCTTTGGAGGCGGGGCGGCCGACACTTTTGATTGTGTGGTCGGCCTCTTCTTCAATGGTGGGTCTACTGGTTTTGGCGCTGGAGCCACGTGTGGAGGCGATGGGGCGGCCGGTGGGGGGTTGGAGCCCGACGTGGAGGCGAAGGGGCAGCCGGTGTCGGTGTTGGAGCCCGAGGTGGCGGGGTTGGAGCCCGAGGTGGCGGCGTTGGAGCCCGAGGTGGCGGCGTTGAAGCCCGAGGAGGCGGCGTTGAAGGCCGAAGCGATGCAGCCGTGTCTTGCACTGCCTCGTCATCACCCGCAGCACTATGACATGTTGGTGACCACCTGTGAAACCAAAGAGGTATATGAGTAAACCGCTAACTAAGGGAATGCAAAACAAAGTTAGTGAATAAATGTATCGTCAAGTTTCATCCGCACCTAGGGTTAGGTTCATGACGAGGAGGTGGTGGTAGACTACTAGGTGATGCCCCAGGAATAATGATGTAGCGCTTGCGCCAACAAATGAAAGTCTTCTCTGCTTGTTCTAGAGTCTTTTCTCCATCACCTCCTTCTATCTCAAGCTGCATATTTTCGAAGCCTTTGACAACTCTATCCACCGAGACACTAGCATATCTAGCTCGAACTATCGCCCCATGGATTCTTGGTGTCTTCGTAGGGTCGATAGGAGTTACAACACCGACAGCAACCATGACTGTGGCAGCCCCCTGTGGAATATGCAGCTCACATGTTGTCTTAGCTTCAGTGACATCATCCACCGGAAAGCGCAGCCCCACGTCGTCTTGAATAGTTGACACCTCCGTGGAAGCGCAACTGCTTTTCAACTGACCGGGGGGGCTAATGTTGACTCCTGGCTCTGATGCAGTTTGCCTTTGTATAGAACTTACTGCTTCCTGCACTTGCCTTTTGATTTCCTCGTTCATTCTATCTTCTAGCGCTTTCTCTCACGCTATCGCTTCACGAGCCGCTTCGCATGACTCCATCACCATTGCCTCCAACCTATGCAACCGCTCTGCCTCCTCTTCCTTCTTTCTTTGGCGGCTTCTATAAGTGGGTCTATCTTTAGGGAATCCATGCTCCCACGATATCTCCCCCATAGCCTCTTGTTCGCCCACCGTGTTCAGCAGTCTCCGTGGCGTATGTCGGCTCATCCTTCTCTCTATTTGGTCGCCAGCGCCACTTTCAACTAATCCTCGGGCATAGGCCATTCTCTCGTCCCACTCTCTCTGCAGCTTCTCACCGTACACTACCTTTTCGGGTCTCTAGGTCCGTGGTTCCCCATGACCGAAGAACCAATACTTGGCGCTTTCAAGGCCGGTCGGTGATTCCGTTCCATCCCCTTGTCAACAATCTCTGTTCCAGCTTCCGCCACTTAGAAATAGCAAGTCCCGGTAGCCACGAACCCAAGTGATGGTGGTATTGCTTGTGTCTAGCATTTTTCCCGATTACGGATCATCCGTGCACGACCCTCATCTCGAGTTCTTAAAACTGCATACGAACTCGTCCCAAAAAGGCCTCAACTTGACGTAGGCCTTGTTGGTGAAATCTGGTGTCCGGTTATTTGCAACAAAAAGTCTTGTGGAGTTTCTTCTTCCAAGCCTAAAATTGTTTGGCCATCTTCTCGCATAGCCAGATTTGAACCTTCTCCTTCAAAGCTTCATCCCGTGTATCGAGCGTGAAATGTTGAAGGATATCTACCTATAGCAATTCCTTGTCACGATCCGAGACATAACTAATAGTAGGGTCATCTTTCCGTTGCCTCCATTCTCGAGCACCGATCGGGAGCCCTGTCCCTTACTAGTTATCCACAAGTGTGCAATAAATTTCTTTGAATGTTCCCCAAGTACTTGGCCTGTACCCTCGTCGAATTCCGACAGAATGTACCGACCCTCCAACGGCTTCTTCGGGCCTCGCACTTTTCTACTACTCTTTAAGTCGTCGCCGATCCGTAGGGCTACACAAACAAGTATAAATATATTAATACAAAAGCCATTTTTTAATTTCATGTATAAACATATATACTAGATTGTAGATAGACCTCATCAGGATTGTCTCCCACAAGTTCTTCATAATCGGAAATAATCGACTCCCCATCATCTATTTGTTCATTGTCATCACCTTGGACTTGGGGATTTTGGTTGCTGCCGCTGTTGATTAGGTCCATTATTGCCTCATCCATGTTATCATTAGGATCGGCCATTTTGCAAAAAGTTGTTAATTAAAAGATGTTAGAATTTAATTTGTCATGTAGCGCCACAAGAAAAAAAAAAAATATACATGAGGAGGTTAATAAAGTTAATTACTTGACATAAAGTTACATAATAAAGTCACATGATATTACTATTATTAATAAAGTTACTTGCCATTCTATTAAAATATTACAATGTTACAAAACCTTAGATATTACATGAGGAGGTTAGTAAAGTTAATTAAAAGTACCATTAATAAAGTTACATGACATAAAGTTACATAATAAAGTCACATGACATTACTATTATTAATGAAGTTAGTTTTGCCATTCTATTAAAATATTACAATGTTACAAAACCTTAGATATTACATGAGGAGGTTAGTAAAGTTAATTAAAAGTACCATTAATAAAGTTACATGACATAAAGTTACATAATAAAGTCACATGACATTACTATTATTAATGAAGTTACTTGCCATTCTATTAAAATATTACAATGTTACAAAACCTTATATATTACATGAGGAGGTTAATAAAGTTAATTAAAAGTACCATTAATAAAGTTACATGACATAAAGTTACATAATAAGGTCACATGACATTACTATTATTAATGAAATTACTTGCCATTCTATTAAAATATTATAATGTTACAAAACCTTACATATTACATGAGGAGGTTAATAAAGTTAATTAAAAGTACCGTTAATAAAGTTACTTGACATAAAGTTACATAATAAAGCAATTCTATTAATAAAGTTGCTAGGTCGCCGTGTCTTGTTCGTCCGGTCGTCGCTAGGTCGTCGCTAAGTCGCTAAGTAGGAGTTTGGTCGTCGTGTCTTGTTCGTCCGGTCGTCGCTAACTCGCTAAGTCGCTAAGTCGTCGCTAGGTCATCGTGTCTTGTTCGTCCGATCGTCGCTAGGTCGTCGCTAAGTCGCTAAGTCGCTAAGTCGTCGCTAGGTCATCGTCCGGTCGTCGCTTGGTTCGTCCGGTCGTCGCTAAGTCGTCGATAGATAGCGTCACTAGGTCGTTAGGGTTTCAAATAAAATTAGGCCGTTCGTGCTCTCTTTCTCGCGCCAACTCCTGCATGGACATGCTATCGGCTCGATGGCCGGCCACAACACACATACAACACAGCGTTGTCCGTGGCTCGACGGCCGTCCGCATACACACATCCGCGATCGACTCGATGGCCGACGCAACACGCACATACAACACAGCATGCAGCGCTCACCAAATTGCGCGCGTGAAGGACGGCGAGGCGGCGCTCCCTGCTCGGCCATAGTGAAGAAGAGGAGGCGGCGCTCCCTGCGAGGCCGCAGTGAAGGGGCGTCGCTCCACTGCTGCTCTGGCCGGCCGGAGAAGAGAAGAGGCGGCGGCGGTGACCCTCCCCGGCCGGGCCGGAGAAGAGAAGAGGGCTGGCCGGCCGGGCGGGCCTCGGCCTCCGGCCGAGTTGAAGGAGGCGGCGGCGCTGCGGGGAGGGGCGAGGGACGGCCGGCCGGAGAAGATCGACGAGGCGGCGGCGAGGCGCGGGGGAGGGGCGGGCGGCGCCTGGGTGGCTCGGGAGGAGGCAAAGAGGCCTCGATTTGGCCGGAGATCATGGAGGCGGCGCTGGGGGGAGGGCCGGGCGAGGACGGTCGGAGAAGGACGAGGAGGAGGCGGGCGGCGCTGGGTCGCGGCGCTTAGCGGCTCGGAGTGCTGGGGGGAGGAGGAGGAGGACCCCGGGGCGGGGCCGCCGGGCGACGGCCGCTTAGGGAGGAGAGGACGGCGGGCCTCTCGGCCGGAGTTGAAGGAGACGGGCGGCGCAGAGACGGGCGGCCCGAGACACGGCGGCGGGGAGACGGCGGCGGCTAGGGGCTACGCGGCGTATGGGGTGTGGATCGGAGGAGGAAGACGACTTTTTTTAATACATGGGGGACTAGTCCCTGCTTGGTGGCGAGCAACCGATTAAAGCAGCCTTTAGTCCCTGGCGGTGGTACGCACCGACTAAAGGTACACCCTTTAGTCCCAAAGGCGACCACCGCCCGGGACTAAAGGTTACTAAGTATCCTTTAGTCCCGGTTGGTATTACCAACAAGGGACTAAAGGTTTTTCCTCCCCGACAGTTTACATGTATTATTTTTGTTTATCTATGCTATTTCTAAATAGATTATTTTTGTTAATTGCATAGTAAATAAAAGAATGGGTATTAATTTCTTAAAAAATAAGAGTTCTATTTTATTTTGTATAGTTACTTATTTGGAAAATTGGGAACATAAAATCTTTTCATCCCTTATAATAACAAACACAAATATTAAAAATAATTAGTATTTTGTTAATGCAAAAATGTTTGACTTATTTAAAATACTTTAAAGTAGTTGTATTCAATAGGAAATTTATTTTTGCATTATTTTAACGTAAATTTTATTCATGTATCACTATTTATCTCCAAAATCGTGATATACGTGATATTCACCATTAAATTGAATTATTTTTTCAATCCGGCTGTTTACATTATATTATTTTTGTTTATCTATGCTATTTCTAAATAGATTATTTTTGTTAATTGCATAGTACATAAAAAAGAATGGGTATTTATTTCTTAAAAAAATAACAGTTCTATTTACTTATTTGGAAAAACTTTACCTTCTCTAATTGCAGCGGCTATACCCATCCGAGACATAACCTTTAGTCCCGGTTTGTGTTGTGGCCTGGGACTAAAGGTGTATTTGGCCCACAGCGTTGAGATTACTGATTTCTTATTTATTTATGCTTACAATAATAGTTTAATTTTGTTAATTGCATAGTAAATAAAATATTAGGTATTAATTTGTTAAAAAAAAATAACAGTTCCATTTCTTTTTGTCTAATTGCTTTCATAATAAATTTGGGAACATAAATTCTTTCCATTCCTTATAATAGCAAACTTAAATATGAAATCTTTCCATCCCACATGTCATGTCAATATTTGAAATGATATAAAATAAAAAAAAACTAATATAAACATCTTATGTTACAATTGTCACATACACATACTCTAATACACTCTATTTATTAGGCGGGCACAGTAGTGATCTTCTTTTTTGACGTATGTTCCTTGGTCATGATCTTGACGTAACCATGGAGTGTCCTCAGCATTTATCATGATGCTCGGATCTTTGGTCACATTGAAAGGCGTAATTCGGCCATCCCTTTCATAATCTTCTGAAATATCTGACTTGTCCTCAATTCCCACAATGTTTCTTTTCCCTGAGAGAACTATATGGCGTTTTGGTTCATTCGTTGATTTGTTGTCATTTTTTCCTCTCTTCTGTTTTGTAGACATATCTTTCACATAGAACACCGATTCACATCAGCAGCAAGGACGAATGGTTCACCTTTGTAACCAATATTGTTGAGGTCCACTGTTGTCATTCCATAGTCTTTATCAACTGTTACCCCGACTCCGGTATTCTTGACCCATTGGCATCGAAACAAAGGGACTTTAAAATTAGGTGCGTAGTCTAGTTTCCAAATCTCCTCTATGCAGCCATAATATGTTTGTCTGTTTCCATTTGGGTCGGTGGCGTCTACGCGAACCCCACTGTTTTGGTTCGTGCTTTTTTTATCTTGGCCTAGGGTGTAAAATGTATTTCCATTTATCTCGTACCCTTTGTACGTGAGGATGTGTCATGATGGTTGCCTAGCCAACAAATATAGTTGCTCATCAATCTGGTCATTACCCTGACATTCTTTTCGTAACCAATCACTGAAAGTGTCCATGTGCTGACGCATAAGCCAAGCTTCATTCTTCTCTGGGAACTGGGATCGTAGAAAGTCCTTGTGTTTCGTGACATACGGCTCCACCACGGATGAGTTTTGAAGAACAGTGTAGTGTGCTTTATTGAAATAATCGTCCCCCGTACCGATGTATGTTTTCTTTCCTATTGTTCCCTTTCCACTCGGTCTCCCCTCGTGTCGCGATTCGGGGAACACCAATTGGGTCAAGTTCGGGGAATGAATTCAACACGTAACTCAATGACCTCCTCTGTCCCATAGCCCCTGCGATGCTTTCTTCCGGCCGAGCACTTTTGGTGAACATATTTCTTCAGGACTCCCATAAACCTCTCGAAGGGAAACATATTATGTAGGAACACAGGACCAAGAATATTGATCTCCTTGACCAGATGAACTAGGAGGTGTGTCATGATATCAAAGAAGGATGGAGGGAACACTAACTCAAAGCTGACAAGACATTGAACCACATCATTCTGTAGAGTAGCAAGTTCCAGTGGATTGATTGCCTTTTGAGAAATTGCATTGAGGAATGCACATAGCTTAACGATGGCCAGACGTACATGTGGAGGTAGAATTCCTCTTAATACAACTGGAAGCAATTGCGTCATAAGCACATGGCAGTCATGCGACTTTAAGTTCAGAAATTTCTTCTCGGGCACATTTATTATACCTTTTATATTAGAGGAGAATCCAGATGGGACCTTGATACTGCTTAAGCATTCAAACATGATTTCTTTCTCTTCATTGCTAAGAGTGTAGCTAGCAGGTCTTAAATATTGGCGTCCATTATCTGTCTTCTCTGGATGCAGAAGGGGTTGTCTCGCTCTTCCATGCGCTGCAAGTCTTGTCGTGCTTCAAGTGAATCCTTAGGCTTCCCATACACACCCATGAATTCTAGAAGGTTCACACAAAGATTCTTTGTCAGGTGCATGACGTCGATCGTATTCTGGACCTCTAGGACTTGCCAATAGGGTAGCTCCCAAAATATTGACTTCTTCTTCCATATGGGTGCATGACCGGCTGCATCTTTTGGAACTGGTTGGCTGCCCTGTCCCTTACCAAAAAACTACTTTCACATCCTTAGATAGACATCAATGTCATTGCACGGTTGCTTCGGGCCTTGGATGAGCACCGGCATCGTAATGAAC
This sequence comes from Chrysopogon serrulatus, assembly GCA_015844335.1. Lineage (NCBI taxonomy): Eukaryota > Viridiplantae > Streptophyta > Magnoliopsida > Poales > Poaceae > Chrysopogon > Chrysopogon serrulatus. The sequence continues at coordinate 102,694 of JADLZL010002855.1, forward strand.
TTTCGCTTCATGCATAACCATGGAGGAAGGTTGTAGATACATAGTGTAACAGGCCAAGTGCTATGATTACTGCTCTGCTCACCAAAAGTATTCATACCATCCATACTTAAAGCAAACCTCAAGTTTCTTGCGTCTTTTGCAAACTCTAGAAATTCCCTGTCTATTGCTCTCCACTGGGACCCATCAGCAAGGTGTCTCAACATGTTGTCTACCTTACGGTCTTCTTTGTGCCACCGCAACAACTTTGCATGGTCCTTGTTTCTGAAAAGACGTTTGAGACGTGGTATTATAGGAGCATACCACATAACTTTTGCAGGGATTTTCTTCCTGGGACGTTCTTCCCCCTCAACATCGCCAGGGTCATCTCACCTGATCTTATCTTTGTGATGCTTTACATACGGGGCATTCATCTAAATTCTCGTAGTCCTTGCCACGTGCACGGGATGCGATCGTTAATTAGGACATGCATGTATCTTACGGATTTCTAATCCCAAAGGATGACGACCTGTTTTTGGTTCGTGCGTAGTGGTGGGCAATTCATTAGGGTTCGGAAGCATCTTTTTTTGGATCTTCAGTAATTTTCTAAATGCCTTATCGGATACACCATTCTGTGCCTTCCATTTCAACAACTCTAGTGTTGTACCCAATTTTTTTTGCCCATCTTGGGCGGATGGGTATAGTAATTTCTTGTGATCTTCTAGCATGCGGTCAAATTTTGCCTTCTCTTTTTCACTTTCGCATTCTTTCTGTGCATCACGAATGGCATCACCAAGAGCATCATCTTCAGCAGGTGTGTCTTCTGCACCTCCCTCTTCTTCAGCTTCTCCCATTGCTGTATCATCGAAGCCACCGAATTGAGCAATAATGTCGTTAGGCTCCATTTGTTCTTGTTCTTCTTCATATTCTTCCATCATTATCCCGGTTTCTCCATGCTTGGTCCAACAAATATAGTTTGGCATGAAACCCGACTTCAACAAATGTGAGTGAATATTTCTAGAGCTAGAATATTTCTTCAAATTCGACACAAGGCACATGGGCAACGTATGAATCCATCCCGCTTGTTTTCCTCGGCCACTCTTAAGAAATAATGCACACCATCAATGAATTCTTTGGAGCGGCGATCGGCATTGTACATCCAATGACGTGTCATTGTCTGCATTGCAACATAAAGTATTATAAGTTTCTAATTTTTACTACAAAAATAAAAGTAACAAATAACCTAAAATTCTCTATTTCTAATTTTTCTCAACAAGCAAAAATAAAAAAAAACACCAAAGTTCTCTATTTCTATAACTAATCATGAAATATGGTAGGCATACTAGTTATAAGTAACTAATTAACCCGGTCACAAATTGCAAATTAATGTATGATAAGTTTCTAATTTTTTATAAAGAAATGAAAGTAATAAATAACCTAAAATTCTCTATTTCTAATTTTTCTAAACAAGCAAAATTAAAAAAACACCAAAGTTCTCTATTTCTCTAAATAATCAATAAATTTGGTAAGCATACTAGTTATAATTAACTAATTAACCCAGTCACAAATTGTAAATTAAAGTATTATAAGTTTCTAATTTTTAAACAGAAATTAAAGTAACAAATAACCTAAAATTCTCTATTTCTATTTTTTTCTAAACAAGCAAAACTAAAAAACACCAAAGTTATTTATTTTTCTAACTAATCATGAAATGTGGCATGCATACTAGTTTAAATTATCTCATAAACCCGATCACAAATTGTAAAATAAAGTATTATAAGTAACTAACTAACACATAACCTAAAATTCTCCATTCTTATTTTTCCTAAACAAATTTTATATTCATACTTAGTTATAATTAAATAATCCTTTGAATGTATTATTTATATTTAGTTATAATTAACTAATTAACCAGATCATAAATTATAAACTAAAGTATTATGAAATGTTAATTTTTTAAAAACTAATTATAATAAAAAACCATAAATTTAGTATTTTTTCTAACTAAACCATAAAATATGGTAGACATAATAGTAATAAATGGTGTATACTAATTTTTAGAGTCTTAATTGTAGTTATCTACATCTCATATTCAAACGATGAAGTGATTGGAGTTTAAAATAATATAGAAATTAAAAAAAAAAAAACCACATGTATAACACCACAAAATGAGATACGCTGCTGCTAAAACTTGAGAAGATGAAGTTAGTAACCTCTAAACAAGAAAATGACGGCGTAGATGTGACGAAATGAAAATCAATGGCCGGAGATGTGAGCAAGAACCAAGCAAGAACGCATGAAGAACAAAGAACAATGGTGAGCTCGGGCTCGGCCAGAGGAGGAAGAAGGATTCAAATATGGGGGGAGGATTTAATCCCGGTCTTTAACACCAACCGGGACTAAAGGCCAATCTTTAGTCCCTACTGAGTCACCCACCGGGACAATACCTTTAGTCCCGGTTGGGGGACACCAACCAGGACTAAAGATTGTCCTTTAGCCGGTTAGTAACACCAACCGGGACTAAAAAGTCCCCCATCACAAGATGTCGACAACGTAGGCGGGTTGGGCGGGGACTTTTAGTCCCGGTTGGTGTTCCTAACCGGGCTAAAGGTGTTTTTAGTCCCGACGCAATGTTTGTGGGAGCTAATGTTCATTTTGGCCAAGTGACCAAAGGCCTGTTCTGTAGTAGTGATACTTCCGAGTACCACATATTCATGGTCTCGAAAGTTTTATCTATCAAGCAGATCACCCGCAACGAAGCGCGGGCACAAGTGGCTAGTGTCAACAATCTTCCTCCCAATATCTCTGCCACCAGCCCACCACCGTGTTTCAAGTCAGCAAACAAGGAATAACATAAAATTGATTAGGTTTGTATCATTTTTGGAAATATAATGAATCAATTCAAGTAAGAAAGCTAGAGATAAATCCGCTGCATCCACAGCATTGCCATGTTCTCCATATGTGAGGACGTATCTCCATTAATCATAAGCAGCATTAGCCAGCAATTCCTTTTGAAGCTTCCCCTATCGAAATAAGAGCAGGAACATACCCCATCAAACAACCAGTATTGAGAGCACGCGATGATGACAGCCCATATTCTGTGGCATTTTCCTTCTCATCTTCTGTAGCTGTCACTCTTCTAACAGTATGAGAGCGTGGCCTAGGGGCTGACACCATATCCTGGACTCAGAAACACCAAGAGTATCAGCGATTAAACTAAAGCCTATCACAAGCCTTGACAGAGTTGCCGAGGTAATCACAGAAAGCCATGAGGAGGGTCATCTGCCTAGTCAGCTTGCCATGTCCACTCTACAATACATTTTTTTAAAATAACAATTCAGAATCAATCGGAATTACAGAAAATGAAGAAAGCAAGGCAAACAAATTAAATCAGGGGGCCACAAGACAGAAGACATGCCCAGAATAGGCGAGGGAGGAATCCCGTGTAAAAGGGCACGGAGACAACGCATGACAGCACAGAGAAGAAATTGTCCAACACAACTTGTGAACTTCTGCAATAATTCAAAACTTGAGAAACATCAAAGATACTTAAATCTACAAAACTAAGTATCAGAGTTTTACAAGACAACTTTTATATTTATTTATAGGCTAATTGCCAATCCACTCAAGTTAGATGTGAGAGAATGAACTGAAGCCAAGTTCATCTTAAATTACTCGATGAGTTAATTTTACCGGCCCTTGCTAGAAATTTTGTCGATCCTATGGACATGAAGGACGCGACGGCCTAGCAAAAAGCTAGCATCATCGAGCGTTTATACCTTGTAGAGATTCAACAATTCGTAAAGAGGAGCATTGACATGCAGTTAATTTGTTTCTTTGGGGAAATTAAAAATTAGCCGTAACCATAGAGGTGGACATTAGAGAAGGAGATGTCACAGCGAGGGGACAGACCTGGAACCTGAGGATGGCCGCCGCCTCGGCGTGCACCCGGCGCGTGACCTGCGGCTGGACGGGCGCGACGGCGTGAGGTCATACAAGGAGGGCGCCCACACCCACCCGGCCATCGCCGACAGTGCCACCGCTTGCCACTTGGTCAGGCCTGCGCTCGCATCCAAACCCATGACTACTGCTTCCATGTCCAACTCCAAACGCCGCTGGCTAGAAAGAGAACGAGCCAGAATACCTGCTGCGGTGGGTTTCGGTCACTTGTGAATCATAGGGCCCATCCTCGTTGATCCGCAGCATGGCAATGCTGTTGCTCCGTGACACGGCGGCGGAGTACTGACGCCGCTGCCACTCCTGAACGGTTAATGGGTAGAAGAAGCATCGTTTTTTTAAAGAAAAAAACTCACCGAGGAAAAAAAACGCAGACTAACGTGTAAGACTTAACACGTAAGTTCTTACTACGGGCCCACTCTTAGATTAACAGGAACCATTAGATTAAAAGAGACCAAGTCATCAACGGTTCAGATGTTAGGTGGGTAAGGGTAAGGAATTTTTGGGTGAGAATTCTTTTCATATCCTTCGCTCTTTTATAGTATAGATGTTGGTTGTTTAATAGCGCGGAGGAGCTCATGCCTCGTGTACGCGTAGTAGGGAGCACAAGAGTCGCTAAGAAACCATTGCTGACCGACCGTAACGTAGAGCGCGGAGCTGCATGCACGTGTAGGTCAAGGTCGAGGACAGGGTCGTTTCTGGGTAAGTCGAGTAAAAGCGTAGCTGGCGGCTGGTCGGCGGATAAAAATTTATTGCGTGTATGCATTGATATGGAGAAAAACAGCTGGAGAAATATATGGAGATATATATAGATTGGAGAATATATATATATATATATAGATCGGAGAATATTTATAATAAAAATATTAAAAATATGACTTAGCTTGTTAGGTGAAGAAAGTCGCCGTGGCCGAGTAGAGTAGTCGACACGCCGAGTAGGGAAGTTGGTGCGCCGAGCGGTGAAGTCAGCAGATCGAACAGAGTAATGGGCGGCCGAGCGGAGAGGACGACCCGGCGTACTGCATGGAGAGATCGGTGGCCGAGTGGAGACGTTGGCATCCGAGCGAAGGAATTGGCGGATCGATCGGAGTAGTCGGTGGCCGAGTGGAGGTACGGTATTGACACGTTGGAGAGGTTGGCGGCAGAGCGAAGTAATCGGGGCGGATCGAGCGGAGTAGCGATGCAAGTGGAGAAATTATTACGCCAACCCGAGGGATCGGCGTAGTCGACTGGAGGGATCGGCGTGTTGTGCGGAGAAGTTGACCGGCGACTGAACGAGAAATCGGCGACCGCATGGCCGAGCGGAGAATTCCGCTGGAGAAATTGGCGGCCGAGCGGAGAAGTTGTCGACCGAGCGGAGGAGTCGGCGTCCAAGGGGAGGGATGGCGAATGCCTCAGACAGCTTGCTTGGAGATGGCGTGCCGATGCATCAGATTTATGTAATCATGGCCAGAGCATTCGTCGGGTCATGCAAGTGCAGATTGAACGGCAAAGAAAATCATGCTTTGCCGATGCGTAAGTGCAGATATGAAAATATCTTGATTGTTTTAATTAAATTGCATGGTTGTTTGTACTTAGCTTGCATTGCATGGACGTGTAGATCAGATCGTGGCGCTGCTTGCTTGCTTTGGCTCGATCGCTGAAGACACGGCGTTGTTCCAGGTTGCGGTGAACGACGAGTCAACGATATGATGACTTGAGGATGATTGTGCAGATCGCGTCCTTGTTTGCTATCGGTGGTGGTCGGAGAAGGCGATCCGCTGTTTGGCCGTGCCGGCTCCCGCTGCTCTTCGGCGAGTAGTAGCAGCCGATGGTGGCCCGAATTCGGGATCGGCGACGGTTTCGGCAAACAGACGAGTAGGCGATGGGATCAATGGCAGGGACAGGGCTGCCGTAGTAGATTGATGGTAAGCCCGCCGATCTCGTGTTGGAGTTGGAGTTCGTGCTGCAGGATGAGATCCGATCGGCGTGACGTATGAGTGTCTGGTTTGGACGTCGTAATGAGATCTGATCGGCATGTTGCCGCCAGCAAGCTGCGTACGCGATGAGTTGCAGCAATTGCTGACGAGCGCCGACGAGAGCCACGGCTAATCGTCGATGACGACCGACGAGAACCGCGGCGAGAAACCTAATCCCGGAATCTCGCAAGGAGACTACAAGATCGGATTTGCCATCTCGCTCAACGACGGATCTGGAGCACTCCCCTACCTGGCGCGCCAGCTGTCGACGATATCTGGTCGGCAGCCTACCTTGGGGGTGCCCGAGGTAGTAGATTAGATGATGGTGGTGGGGTGCACGAGATCAAGAACGAGATGGTAACCCAAACACAAGCACAGAGACACAGATTTATACAGGTTCCGGCCGTCGGCGTGACGTAATACCGTACATCCTGTGTTCTATACTGTATTTGAGTTAATTATAGGGGTACCCCTGTCCCTACTTATATAGTCTGGAGGGGACAGGTTTACAAGTAAAGTAACCGAGTTGGTACTAATCTAGATTACAACATCTGTCATATCTCATGGGCCGATCCGCTGATGGCGCGGCCCATATATCATCATGAGCATACCGGGGGGCTATACCCCCACAGGTAGGCAGTGTGATTTGTTAATGTTAGGTATATTATATCTCGGCCCCTGCAGAGTGACATAGATTATAATTCTGAGATTAAAGTCATTGCAAAAATATTGTGTGGAGTGTTTTGATTGGTGTGTGATACAGCTGCCACTAGTGTTACCATGCCCCAGTTTCTTGATCCACCACTTAAACTGATTCCGTGCACCAAGCTGCAAAAATCTCCTCAATCAGTAGGAGCATCCAGCCACCAAGTTTCCTCCGATTGCACCTTGTTTATTAACACTAGTCAACCAGCACAACACTCTCTGATCTTTATACCAAGATTGGAGAATCTTGATAAAATTGAGGCATGGGAGGAGGGAAGGGAAGCTGCAAATGTGGGTGCTGATGGTATCTTGCATTCTTGCTGTAGTACTGCTGACAAGAAAAGTACAGCTGGGACAGAGAATATTGTACTCAGAGGTTGACATATGTTTCCCACAATTTTTTTAACAATTCTGTTTCAACATTATGTGTATTGGCCTATTGGGTTGACATTTCATCCTAAAAACAGCCCATATTAGTTCCACCATGTTATGAACCTTAGTTCATTAGGGAGGATAACCATTGCCAAGAGGAAGGCCAGGCAAAGTCGGCTTGGAGGGAGACTAGAATATTTGGGGTGACTGGATTGTTTGTTGTTCATTGCTTAATTCATCAGAGACTGGGTACAGGGTATAAATAGAGGTGCCCAGCCCCTTGCTCAGGCGCCCAGCCTCTAGCTCCTCGTTTCTCTCCTAGCCACTAACTTCTTACTCCCTAACTACTACCATTGATTGCATGCAGCTGTCTGTGCATGCGCCTCCCTGAGTTTTAACCACCTAACTCGCAGCTTAACTGCCTTTGATTACAGCAGCATGCACCTCCTGGGTTACCATCCTGGCTGCATCTTGAGCTTTGGGGCGCCCTTGGTACTGGCACCTCCACATCACACACCATGGATTGAAACCAGATTGCAATGGTGAAGTGGTTAAAAGGTCCAACATTTTTTCTCGAAAACGCAGGAGAGGTGCGCTAAAATGTCCAGCATTGACTAGTGAGAACTGACAAGCTTTTTCTTTCCTCCAAGTACCGAGATTGCTATTACGTTCATTTTTCTAATTCATTTTATTTTCCGCTTGCGACAACACACTTCATTTGCATATTATTCTCACAGTGTAGTCCTTTAGCTTACATTGCTTCCGATTCCTTTGTTCTGCAGAAACAGTATCCGTGCACAACACCCACTAGATGGAATGCCCCTGATGAAGCAAATTCGTCTAGAAACAGGGATGATTGCCTGTGATGGTGAGGAGAGTGGCCCTGACAGGATCAGTGACCTACCAGATGAGTTGCTCCTCCATGTCATGGACTTCCTAACACTGCAGGAGGCTGTGCAGACAAGTCTGCTGTCACGGAGGTGGCAGAACCTCTGGGCATCATTGATGTGGCTCTGCATCGATGCGACCAATTTCAGCAGCATGGGAACTTTCAAGAACTTTGTTAACAATTTGGTCATGTACCGAAACTCTTTGCCGGAGCCACTGTCATTGGATTTGTTTTCGATTTCTGCCATCTGCAACAACTCCCAAGATTCCCTTGAATATTCTGACATCCATCCATGGATTCGCCATGCCCTTGATAACAATGCCTGGTCTCTAGGAATACTGAAGCATTCTGGCCCTAATCCCCTTTCTATAGAGGGTTATCCCTTTCCATTTGCTTCGGTGCACTTGAAAATTTTATGCCTTTGCCATTTTTTGGTAGATGACTGCTTTGTCCAGAACCTCTCCATCTGCTGCCCAGTGTTAGTTGATCTGGAGTTGACAAGTTGTGCCATCCATGTCACCATGTTTTCGTCAACCAATTTGAAACGTTTGAGCATTACTAGTACAGAGAATGAAAAAGATTTCCCTGTAGAGTTTCAGTATCTTGTGATAGATATGCCAAACCTAGTCTTCCTGAGATTAGAAGAGATACCTAGAAGAACCATTCACCTCGCGGATGTGTCATCTGTGAGAAAAGCCTCAATTTACCTTTTTTCACTCTCTTTCGAGAACCCTCAGGTTCCCTGCAGTATTATTAGTGCTCTATCAAATGCCATGGACTTGACTTTGGCATCTCCATCTATCTTTGAAGATGTATGCCATCTACTTTAGATTTACTTTTGCTCTAATGTACCATTTTTGTGTACCTTTTGAAATGTTTCTGGGCCTATTTTTAGGTGGTGCCAAAGGTATTACAGCGTGATCTTCAAAGGTGTGAGACATTCGATGGTGCAGCTTGGGCGTCATGGGGCACTGAATTGTATTTATGATCTTCCCACAGGATGGAAAGGCTGTTGTATTCGACTCCTTGAGAAAAAGCAGAAAAAAAGCGTACAATGATTTTGAATTACGTGTCCGATAGTAAGTGTGACATCACATTCATTTATTTACACATATAAATCGTATCAATTTTGATGTTGACACGAGTGGTTTGCATACAAGTGCTTACGGGAAGTACCTTGAAGACCCCAACCGCTTGGATCGGAGGTCCGAGAAAAAGAAGTTGAAGTACAAACACGTACTCAAAGTTAGGTGACAATTCCGGTAACTATATATCGGGAATCTCTAATGTGCTATAACATCGTCCATCATGCTCTCCATATGGCCTAACTATTTCAGACATTATAACGTTCATGCAAAGGTGCTCTAAACAACCCGAAGGATCGCTTCTATGTGGATACTATGCTTGTGAGTATCTTAGGGCGTGCATGGAAGTACAGTGATGACTACCGACGGTGAACAAATCAAAAGGATGGTGGAAGAGGAACAGGATCGACAAGATGATCATCGGTCAAACAATATCCGACGTTTGCAAGTTTGTAACCGATCAATGTTGTCATGTCGATGGCAAGTTCTTCTACGAAGAGAGCGAGCTAGCAACCGAGGACAAGTAAATGAGAAGCTACGCAAATGGAGAACAATGCTAGATATGAGGGATTATGTGTTGCCGGATATCTTCGACTAGTTTAGCTTGTGATATACTTCTCATATCGCTTATGTGTATGTGTTTGACTGTGACTTTGTGTGCATGTAATTTAAACTTCGTGGTGGAACTTGAAATGATGTTTGACATCAGATCTCTTAATATATGTTCAAACCTTTTAAGCGCTTATTCTATGTGTTCCATATGATCTGTATTTACTATATTTAATATTGCTTATATTTCAAAATATTAAATGATTAATATAAATTACCCGAAAATATTTTTTTAATTTGAAAAATAATAACAGAGGCGGTTATATTATAATAACCGCCTTGGTTAATAGACATTAACCGAGGCGGTTTTATAAAGGAAACCGCCTCAGTTAATAGACATTAACCGAGGCGGTTTTATAATATAACCGCCCGGTTAATAAACATTAACCGAGGCGGTTGTTATAAGAAAACCGCCCGGTTAATCTTTTAACCGAGGCGGTTTTCTAACCGCCTCGGTTAAGGCCACGATTAATCGTGACCTTATCTTCGAGGCGGTTAAAAAAACCGCCTCGGTTAACCAAAAATAACCGCCTCAGTTAAGTTTTCTGTAGTAGTGACTGCTCTGGGTAGGGAGAGGAGATGGGCGCGCGACTGATGTAGAAGATGGAGCACGGTGTGGGAAGCAACATCACTGTCGACAGCGAATCAGAGGTGGAGCAGCGAGCTCTAATAGGGAGCACAATGGGGAGCAGCTGCCCGTGCTCCACGGCTGGTAGGAGCAGCAGCCGTGAGAGAAAAGGTGGAGCAACAAGCTCCAACAGGGAGTGCGATGGGGAGGCAGCTACCCGCGCACCACAGCCGGCAGGAGCAGCAGCCATGAGTGTCGAGGCAGCAAGCTAGTGGATTCGAGCAGCGGCCCGCGCAACACGGCCAGCAGGAGCAGCGGCCGTGAGCCTCGAGGTGGCAGGCAAGTGGATAGAGATTAGGACGGCGTTCCTTGCAGGGCAGCAGGATGGGATCCCTGGCCGACGGCGCCTGCTAGCTGCACGGACGCGTTCTTGGCTAGCTGGTGGCGAGCCCGGACTTCAGGTGAGCAGGGAGCGGGAGCTGCTTCCGGCGAGCGGGAGAGGGCTGTCTCCGATGATGCCGGCGCGGGTCCAGGCGGCGAGCTCGCGCGCTAGTGCGGGTGGCAGCTGGTTGGGGAACGGATGGTACAAAGGAGTGGATAGGAATGAAGAATGAGTGGATGAGCAATTTTCTTTTTTTAATAACGCGGCACAAGATAAGTCAGGCGGAGGGAGGTGTGGGGCTGCAAGTGCAGGCCGCGTGTCCGGAACTGGTTGGTGGTGGCGGACATTTTAATTAAATCATTACCGTAAGTTTATCTGGGACTAAAAAATGATATTATAATTTTCTGATGCGACAAGCTCGTGAAAAAAAGTGTACCCCATGCCACGGGCCCACTGGTCTGGTCAAATCCAATATGTGTTTGAATTTTAAAAGACTCGCATCCAAAGTTCCAAACCCTTCTCAACGGATCTCCAGTCCCCCACACACTGAGACACATAGGCCTTCTCCTTGCCTTCACCCGGCCGCATCGCACACCGCTGCTCAAAGCGCTGAGCCGCTGGCGTTGGAAACCCCCTCCCCGACGGTCCGACCTCGCAGCTAGGGATCACCGACGCGGCCCTTACGGCGCTGCCATGAGCTAGACCCAGATGCCAGCAGGGGCACGGAGCCGCCTTCTCCCCCGATAGATCTAGCAGGCCAGCCGTCGGAGTGAGCACCGGTGAAGGACGTCGGCGCGGTCCAGTCTTGCCTGCTCAGATCCCCAAATCTGTCCGCCCCAAATCCTTGCTCAGATCCCCGATTTCTCCGGCATTCCAAACCCTAGCCCTCCTACACTGGCATGCTATTTCCCTTATTCAGTTATTCTGGCCAGATTCATTTTTTTTTTGGTTGGCCCGTTGGACTAAGTTCTACTAATGGATATGTGTCGCTTACAGGATAGAGGAGCAGCAGAGAAGATCCCGAGGGGTATAGCATTGCACGTGGAGCAAGTGTGCCCAGTCTTCCTTTTTTATTTGTTGGTTTCTGTTAAGTAAAAGTGCTGATGCTATGCAGTCGTGTATCTTTATTCTACTGGGCTCTTTATTGCGTGGTGCTCTGTATATTTGTTTATATATATGGCATTATGGCTAGGGATCTATGGCTGCGTTGTTTATCTAGATGTTGGTGCTGCGTTGTTTATCTAGATGTTGGTTGATTAAAAGTGATGCACGTGAGATGCCCCACTGTACACAACCTTTCAGGTGTTGCTGGTAGCGTGATTTTGTGGTGATGTTAAGTCGTATTATATCTCAGCCCCTGCAGAGCCACATAGATTATACTTCTCTGAGATAAAATTCATGGCAGGAATATTGTGTGGGTGTGATTTTATTCGTGTCTGATACAGCTGCTGCTGGTGGTACCAAGTATTTGGGGGTTTGCACTGTGCCCAGTTTCTTGATCCACCACACTTAAACCGATTCCCTGCACCAAGCTGCAAAAATCTCCTCTCTCAGTAGGAGCATCCAGCCACCAAGTTTCCTCTGATTGCACCTTCTTTGTTAACACTTGTCAACCAGCACCACACCCTCCGATCTTTATACCAAGATCGAAGAATCTCAATGAAATTGAGGCATGGGAGGAGGGAAGGGAAGCTGCAACTATGGGTGCTGATGGTATCTCGCTGCACTACCACTGACAAGGAACGTGCAGCTGGAACGGAGAAGATAGTACTTAGAGGTTGACATAGGGTCCCACCATTTTTTTATAATTACATTTCAGCATTATGTGTATTGGCCTATTGGGTTAACATCTCATCCTAAAAACAGCGCATATTAGTTCCACCCTGGATTGGAACCAGAGTGCAATGGTTCCTTTTTTTTTTCTGCTTGCGATAATGCATTTCGTTTGCATATTATTCTCATAGTGTATTCCTTTAGTTTACGTTGCTTCTCCTCTATGTATTCCTTTTTTTTCCTACAGAAACAGTATCCATGCACAACACCTGCTAGATTGAATGCCCCTGATGAAGCAAGTTCCTCCAGAAATAGAGATGTTTGCCTGTGACCAGTGCCGGCCCTAGGGGAGAGGCAGGGTGTGCGACGGCCGAGGGCCCAAGCCGGAGAGGGGCTCAAGCCCATGTATACAAACCCCCAGGCCCTATATACCAACGTTTTTGTATTTGTACGTGTCTTTCCGCTTGTACGTAGTGCCGGCCCAACAAGAAGTAAGCAAGTAGTGCCGGCCTTTGTACGTGTCTTTTTTGATTTCACCACGATAGAAGGCAAGGAGCCGCGCCGCACGCCCGCATCGTCAATTTGCGGAGTTGCGACTTGCTCTCGCCACACACAGACGATGATCGAAGGGCCTGTGGACGGAGATCGAAGAACGGTGAATGACGCAATAACGGAGGCGAGGCGAGGCGGGGCCTTCTCCGCTTCTCGCCAAGTCGTCGATCGGGCCCTAGGTATTTTTTTCTATTTACTTTTTAATAATCCGAATTTACCATCAAGAGAGATCTTGAACACTTTTAATCTTAATCCTGCCCTTGATGATTTTGCATCAAGAAATGCCCGAAGAAATATATTTTTATGAGAAGCGATGGATATTACGAAATTATATTCTTCCTTAAGATATTTTTTTGTCTATATTGTTCCTCGCAAATATAGACATGTTAAATTTAAAATATATCATTGGATTTGATTTCGCTTTGCAAGAAAATTAAGACTTATATATATTATAAGATTTTATATATAGTCTAGAGGGGCCATCGCGATAAGTTCGCCAGAGGGCCCTTCAAATCTTAGGACCGGCACTGCCTGTGACAGTGTGGAGAATGTCCCTGACAGGATCAGTGACCTACCGGACGACTTGCTGCTCCATGTCATGTTCTTCCTAACACTGCAGGAGGCTGCGCAGACAAGTCTGCTGTCACGGAGGTGGCGGAACCTCTGGGCATCTTTGATGTGGCTCAACAACGATGTGGCCAAGTTCAGCAGCATGGGAACTTTCAAGAACTTTGTTGACAATTTGGTCACGTACCGAACCTCTTTGCCGGAGCCAGTGCCACTGGATGCGTTTTGGATTTCTGCCATCTGCAACAACTCTGATGATTCCCTTGAATATTCTGACATCCATCCATGGATTCGCCATGCTCTTGACAGCAATGCCTGGGCTCTAGGCATACTGAAGCATTCTAGCCCCAACCCCTTTCTATGGAGGGTTATCCCTTTCCATTCACCTCGGTGCACTTGAAAATTTTGGCCCTTTGCCATTTTTCGGTAGACGACTGCTTTGTCCAGAACCTCTCTATCTGCTGCCCAGTGTTAGAGGATCTTGAGTTGACAAGTTGTGCCATCCATGTCACCATGTTTTCATCAACCAATTTGAAGAGTCTGACCATTACTAGTACAGAGAATGAAAAAGATTACCCTGGAGAGTTTCAGTATCTTGTGATAGATATGCCAAACCTGGTATCACTGTTACTAGAAGAGATACTTAGAAGAACTATTCACCTCATGGATGTATCATCAGTGAGAAAAGCCACATTTTACTTTTTTTCACTCTCTTTCCAGAACCCTCGGGTTCCCTGCAGTATTATTAGTGCTCTGTCAAATGCCGTGGACTTGAAGTTGGTATCTTCATATGTCTCTGAATATGTATGCCACATTGCCACCTACTTTAGATACACTTTTGCTCCAATGTTCCATTTTTGTGTATCTTTTGAAACTTTTTTGGGCCTGTTTTCAGGTGGTGCCAAAGGTATTACAGCGTGATCTTCAAAGGTGTGAGACATTCCGCTACTTGAAACGGTTGCACCTTGGCGAGTGGTTTCTGAACAGTGGGTGCTATCCACTAATATGCTTTCTTCGGCACTCGCCTGGCATTAAAAAAGTTGTCCTGGAACTTTACAAGGCAAGATATACTACCCCCTCCTTCTGCAATGAGGTTTCTGTTTATTAATTGAATTTGACAATGGTTTCTTTCATCTACCAGAGTGGAAATGATGACTATGAGAGTGGAGATGATGACTATGAGAGCCTTCCAAATGCTAATGCTGAAATAGATCCTCCTCGTGTGGAAGCAGTGGAAACGTTTAGTTGTGAAAAACTTAGAAAAATCACAATCTTCTGCGACCCACAGAATGACGAAAGAGCCCAAATCATTGTGCGCATCTTATCAAGGCATCTTTGTCCTCTCCCTAATATCAAAATCAAGCCCTACTGATATTCAGGTTTAGGATGGTAAGTTGCTTAAAATCCACCTTGCATCCTTGCAAAATCGTGAAATTTACACCTTGCGTGCTTAAAATGGAATTAGCTATTTATGTACTGCAGGAATTGACAAACATCATTGTTATCTGTTTATGTTGTTGGAGGTGATATGCATCTGGTGACCTGGTAGCCATCTGGCCATGGATTGGAGCTTCTGGCAGAATGGCACTTAGAGTTGCATTGCTGAGTGATGACAGTACTTGTGGTTTGGCAATTGCAACTGCCTGTACCAAACTATAATGTCTTTGTTTAGCGTTTTGCATGCTACACTTATGATGCCGCTGAACTTTTTTTTGCGTAGAACTTTCCTTTGTGGTATTGTGGAGAGCTAGTGCATAGCACTTCTCTGGTAACCTATGCTGTGATTCTGTGTGTGGTAAAATGGACCAGGCCATTCTTGCATTTTTTTTTATTTTTTATATCTGGGTGGTGCTTGTGAATTGGACAAGAAATGTGCATTGCGATTACAGCGTCTCTGGTCACGACACTGAATCTCGGATGATGTTTTTGCTCGCGATTGAAGGTTAGGAAAATCTGTGCTTTGATGAGTAGCTTTTGATTATTGAACTATGGTTCTCTCCCCATTTGCCTTATTGCCTATCAGTAATTTATCCAATTGGCTGAAGCCGTTACTACAGATGTGCCATTACTTGTTGCACTCACAGGCCACACATTTCCTTGGTCGATACAGGAATATTCTCAGTAGTATTACCTAATTTCATACTGGTAGTTCTGAAATGTATCCCAAGCTCCTCAATATTTCAGTTGACCAGCTATACGCTGTCGGCTGCTGTCCTGTCTCTTTCCTCACTGACCCGCTCTAATGCACTTTTTCCATATCTGAATCGTTGCCTTCGGTCTGCGACCAAGAACTGTGCAAGGCTATGCTGCGTGCAACGGCGAAGGCCTCTTGTTTGCACAGTCAGATTCCGTGCAAGCAAAACCACGTGGAATTGCTCTAGCTTACGGGCACTGAGCACTGACCGGTCCTAAGAGTAGATACTAGTACTATGTATTGTAATCGAGTTTAGTAAATACTAGTACTATGTATTGTAATCGAGTTTGGTCAGACTGACCGCACTGGGATACTCCATCCCATCCGGAAGCTATTTTTGGCGTATGAAAACTGTGCAGCGGCGTCCGGAACGGTGACTGGCGTCCGGAATCGCGGCGCCCGCGACGCCAAACATGGCGCGGTAGCGGCCGTCCGGGGAGCGCCTGCGTGGCGTGGGCCCCACGCGGTCCGCCCGGCGTGTGGGAAGGAGAGAGAAAGGGAGAGAGAGAGGAAGGGAGGAGATGGAGATGGCCGCCGCCCGGCCCGCCGCCAGCGGCGGATAGGACACCCGCGAGCTCGAGCCTCGCGCCCACCCTCGGCCGGAGGCTGGCGGAGATGGAGGAGAGCTCGGCCGGGAGAGTACAGCGCGCCCACCTCGGCCGCGGAGCCGCGCCGTGCCGCAGCGGCGAGGAGCCGCCGCCGGGCGCGCCCACCTCCTGCGCGTTCGTCGGCGGGCGCTCGCGTGGCGGCCGCCACGCTTCGCCGTGGTCGGGGCCGCAGGCGCCCGGAGATGGAAGAGCCTCGCGCGCGCCTCGCCCGTGGCGGAGAGCGGCGCCGCCGCGCGCGGTCGCACCAAATCCGCCCGTCGAGGGCCGCCGCACGCGCCGCGCCGCGCCTTGTGCTGGCCCCAGGCGCGGCGCGCCATCGTCAGCGCTGCGGCCCCTCGAGAGCGGGCCCCAGCGCTTCGGTTGCTGCTCCGCCTCGCCATGGCGACCACCGGGAACTCCGCCCTGGAGCTCTGCGGCGCTGCGCCCAGCGCCGCCGGACGCAGTCGCGCGAGCTTTCGGCCAAGCTCGAAGCTCCGCCGCCTGCGAGCGCCGCCGGATGCGCGCGCGCGCTCCGCCCCGCCATTGGAGAGAAGAGAGACAAGAGGGAGGAGGGAGGAGGAGGCGGCGGGGGAGAAGTGGACGGGCGGCGCCGGGAAGGGAAGAAGAGAGAGAAGGGAGGTGTCGGTGGGAAGCATGGATGAGAGAAGGGAGAGAATGAATAAATAAATCTGACACGCGGGTCCCACCAGTGTAGAGTAGATATATAAAGGATGGATGAGTGCGGGAGAAAGCGGTATAGAGGATGGAATCTTGCTGATCAGGACGGAATATTCTTTTTAGAGGATGACTTTGGAGTATGACGAGTGCGGATAGCCTCAGTGCGCACTGAGGATGTGTACATTTGTTTAGGACACCCGTACATGTCAGAATAATACTATAAATATATCCAAAGTCCTAGTATGCGGAGGAGAAATCTTTGGTGACCGTTAGCTATTGAAATTGGGTGGTGGCCATTGAAAATGGTTGCTCTGGAACCTGTCAAAACTTGATCGGTTGTTTGGGTGTTGATTCGGACAAATGCAGCTATCGCTAATTTTGCGCTCTCGAGTCTCGACAACAAAATAAAATTTGTGCTTAATGTTATTGCATGAGTGTTAAGGCTTTGTTTGGCTATACTGTACATAGTTACATCCTAATCCATATGATTTATCCCAATTCAGATGATTTAGAAGGGATTGACAATAAACTATACACCGAAGAGATCTGCCTACTACTTATACAGTAATAAAATAACCAAAAGCACATGACAGCCTCGACAAGTACAGCACTGAATTGTTGACGTTTTCAACACATCCCGTGGCGGCTCAGACTCGGACGTCGGAATCGTGCCCATAAAAGTACTCCACGTCTCCACTTGACCGTTCTCCTGTCCCGTCACTATCATTGGATAATAATAACAACAATGGCACCCATGCTCTGCAATTTGCATGAATTCTCAAAGAAAATCGTTCAGTTTCTTCGTTCACAGTACTACAACCACTGCAGTAGAAGGAGAGGATACTTCTATCCTCTCCACGTTTTGAACTAGGCTTCTCTGACTCTGAAAATGTTGAAAAACCGATCAACTTTTTCATTCATGGACGAAAAAAAGTTCAACTCTGCAGCTTCACCGAATGCATTGTTGTTAAACCTGACAATGGTCTGGGCTAAGCCCGGTTTTTTGGTTTGGTTTTGCTTTTGGACTGTATTAGTTTGGGGTGAAATAGGCTAAAAAGCCTATTGGGTTGGTTTGGTTTGGCCCCTATTAAAGTGGACTGATTTAGTTTGACTGTCAATAATAGAGTTAATAATAAATTTTTATTCTATCTATTCATTTTTTGCTTGTGTTTATGACTAAATATAAATAATAGCATGAGGTGCTAGTGAATTGGTGGGTTGAAAATGTATTTTAATGGGTTGAACATATAAGTGGTTTGGTTTGGTGTGGATGATTGAAGTCACGGTCTAGTTTGGTTTGGATTTGACTTTCAAATATATATGCTTTGGATTGGTGCGGGTTTAGTTTGCATCTTGGCCTATTGTCAGCTTTAATTGTTGTACAGTCAGAAAGCCAAGTATAAATACCACAAACACAAAAAAGCCCCCATTTTGACTTTGACCTTTGAACTATCTTACTGTCCCCCATAAAGCTTTGAGCAGAAAACCAAGAACTCTGCAGGCAAGCCAACGCCGCAGGCTGCTCGCGCAATGGCCTCGTTCCATGATCTCACCGCCTTGATGCTCCTCTTGCTCTTCTCCGTCCTCTCCGGCGGGTTAACGCCGCCGCAAGTCCACGCGCAGCAGCCGTACGGCAGCCAGATCGCGGACTGCACCAACCAGCACAACGCCTCCGGCCTGCTCGGCTACTTCTGCGGCGGCGCCGGCAGCGCGCCGTCGTGCCCGACGTTCCTCACCTTCACCGCCCGGGCGCCGTACACGAGCCGCGCCTCCATCGGGGCGCTCCTCGGCGCCGACCCGGCCAGCGTCCTGGCGCCCACCGGCACCGAGCAGGCCGCCGCCGCCGACGCGCCGCTCCCGTCGGGCACCCGGGTGCTCGTCCCGGCGACGTGCACGTGCACGGCCACGCAGGGCGGGCGGTTCTACCAGCGGAACGCGACGTACGTGGCCGCCTCCGGCGACACGCTGCTCATCATCGCCAACAACACGTTCCAGGGCCTCACGTCGTGCCAGGCGCTGGAGGTGCAGGGCCTCGGCGGCGCGCCGCCGCAGAGCCTCCTCGCCGGGCAGCGCCTCCCCGTGCCGCTGCGCTGCGCGTGCCCGACCGCGGCGCAGGCCGCGGCCGGGGCCAGGTTCCTCGTCAGCTACCTCGTCGACGTGTCCGACTACCTCGCCGCCGTGGCGGCGCGGTTCGGGGTCGACGCCGCGGCCGTCGCGGACGCCAACCAGCTTCAGACGCTGCTCGTCCCCGTCGCCGCGCGGCCGAACGTGTCGCGCATCCAGACGCCGCCGGCGCCTCCGCCGCCTCCGCCGGTGGTTGCGCCTGCGCCGGGGAAGAAGAGCGGCAACCATGTCGGGGTCTACATTGGCGTTGCCGTGGCGGTGGTTGCCGTCGCCGCGATTGTCTCTGCCGGATCTTTCCTCGCTCTGAGGGCGAGGAGGAGGCGAGCCGGCGCCGTTCTATCCTCCGGCGAAGTGGCCAAGAAGGAAGGTAAGGGGGGCAACGACAGGACGGCAACGTCGTCGGGTTTCACCCTCACCGGCGGCGGCGAGTTCTCGCTCTCCACCAGCGAGGCGTTCTCGAGCATTTCCGTGACGGACATCAAGTCGTCGCTGAAGGTGTACACGTACGCGGAGCTCAAGGCGGCCACTGACGACTTCAGCCCGGACCGGCACGTCGGCGGCTCGGTGTACCGCGCGGCGTTCAACGGCGACGCGGCGGCGGTCGAGGTGGTGGACCGGAACGTGTCGACGGAGGTGGAGATGATGCGGAGGATCAACCACCTCAACCTCATCCGCCTCATCGGTCTCTGCCACCACCGCGGGCGGTGGTACCTCGTCACCGAGTACGCCGAGCACGGCGCGCTCCGGGACTGCCTCCTCGCGGCCGCCGCGGGCGCGGGCGCGGGCGCGGCGCCGCCGCTGACGTGGGCGCAGCGGGTGCAGGTGGCGCTGGACGTCGCCGAGGGGCTGCGGTACCTGCACGAGTACGCGCGGCCGGCGTGGGTGCACATGGACGTCAGCAGCGGCAGCGTGCTCCTGGCCGGCGACGGGCCGCGCGCCAAGCTCCGGGGCTTCGGCGCCGCCAGGGCCATCACGGGCGCCACCACCGGCGCCGGCGGCGAGGGGAGGGTGAGGCGCTGTTCACGATGACGAGCCGCATCGCGGGGACGCGCGGGTACATGGCGCCGGAGTACCTGGAGCACGGCGTGGTGTCGCCCAAGGCGGACGTGTACTCGCTCGGCGTGGTGCTGCTGGAGCTCGTCACGGGGCGGGACGCCGAGGAGCTGGTGGGCGACGGCGTGGGCGACCCGTTCGTGGCGCTGCGCGAGCTCGCCGAGGAGCTCGACGGCGGCGGCGGCGGCGGCGCCGTGCTGCAGCGGCTGGAGGAGCTCGTGGACCCGGCGCTGCCGGCGGGGAGCTGCCCGCAGGACGGCGTGGCCATGCTGGTCAGGCTCATCGAGAGGTGCGTCAGGCAGGACCCGGCACGCCGGCCCACCACCGGGGAGGTGGCGCAGCGCCTCCTCAAGCTGTCGGGGGTGTCGGTGGTCAGCTGGCGGAACTCGCCGGAGTCGCCACGCAGCTCCGGCAGCGGAGAAGGCCTCATGTACTAGTACTAGTAGAGCGGTTAGTAATTAATAGCCAATGCACATAATACGTGACATTGGACCCAAATTGTGAATGTACCGGAGACACAGAGAAATCTTATGGTACTTTCAGTTTTGAGTTGAGTTTTGTTCACCACACGAAGAGAAACACAGTGTACAGACGTACGTATGTACGTTTGATTGTATTCATGCGCAAAATGTAGTTATATATGGAACAAATCATTTTTATAGACTTAAAAAGTAGAGCAAAGTTACTTGCTTTAAGACGAAGTTACTCACCAGTTATGTCTACATGTCGCGTTAGCTTTTTTCCTGAATCAAAGATATACTATCTTTGACCATCAATTTCAAAAAATCCTTATACTTTTACAACATATAAATTATATATTATGAAAATATTCTTTCACAATAAATCTAAATCTAAATCTTATATAGTAAACCTATATATTTTTTCATAAATTTGATAGTCAAAGACATAAATGTTTGACTTATAGTACAAACTAATGACATAAAAAACAAACCGATGGATTAAATTGTTTTTTTTAGAATCAACGGATGGATTAATTGGATATCTTCATCTTAAAGTCGGAAGGTGTGCAGTGGGTGCGACGGCCCAGGGCCCAGCCCAGGAAGTGGCCCAAACCCAAGTATGCAACCCTCTATAGCCGGTATTGCCCATCAGAGAGCCCAAGAGGGAAGAAATGCCGAGCGAGAGCTAACTGTATCGATTCCCTTCCATCGGCGATAATCCGGTGCGCTCGCTTCGTCTCCGGCGAACAGGGCGGCGAACCGGCGATTGCGAGTTGGCAAGTCGCGATCTGGCGACAGACGGAGGGATGGGGCCGTGCGTGTCTCGGTGTCTGTCGCCGACGGCCGACGCCGCGATCGACCGCCGCCGGCTGATCGCTCGTCTGATGGGCGACTATGCAGTGGATGGCAACTAATAAATGGTACTACTACTTCTGTGTATGCATATGTCGTCGAGGTTTTATAGATTCTGTTCATTAATTCATTGGAAGTTGTCTCACCTTTCCGATCGATCGCCTGAATGCCTAACCGATTAGCAGAGAGCCGCGTACTGCGGTTTCTGATGAAGACCCGAAATCAGTACTGTAGTTTATTAGTGGTCCGCCCCTTGCCTCCAGTCTCCACCAAGTTAGGGATTTTTTATGTTTATTTTTCTGTTCTTACCCAATTTTGATCATAGATACTCCACTGTGCATTCTGCATTTATACTAGTAATTGTTGATTTATTCCTTGCGCCTTTTTCGCTACCAATTGTGTGTCATAACACAGTGACATCTACTAGTTTTGTACTCTGTTCCTATGAGTTATTGGCATTTTGAAATTGTGGGTTCTATACAGAAGTCATAACTTATTTTCCTTTTTTCCCTATTATACTTATTTCCCCCTATATTATACTATGTCTCTCTCTCTCTCTCTCCATTGAGTCCTATGAATTTCCATAGAGCCGTAGAGGTATCATTCGTGGCTTAAAGATTGATGATGATTTCTTGATTGAATAACTAAGCCATTTCCAAAAAAATCATTTGTGGTTTAAAATTGATGATGATTATTTGATGCAATAAGTCATTTCCAAATAAATATTACAATGATAAAATTAAAAGAATCCAAATGGACATCAATCCATTGTCGTCTAGTCCGGTTAGGATACCTGGCTTTCACCCAGGCGACCCGGGTTCAAATCCCGGCAATGGAATCATTCTTTTTTTTCGTTTCTTTTTTTTTCTTCCTTCCTGTCTTAACGCTGACCGTCCAATCACCTATCGGACGGCTATTCTGCCTCGCCGTAGGGTTCAACGGACCCATCCCAAGTTCCCAACCCCTCCTCTGCGCCCCGTGTCCCTCCCCAGCGATTCCGACGACCGCCGCCGCCGGCGATGGCCGCCTCCGCCGACGACGTCGCCCCGTCAACCGCCTCCGCTTACCTCGACCCCTCCTACTGGTTCGCTCTCCCTCCTTTCTCCCGCTTTACCCTACACATATATCATCGAGCTGAAGCAGCAGGCAATCTGACTGTCTCTGGCGCGACAACGGATGGCCGGTCGCTCGCAGGGACGCGCGGTTCGGCAAGGAGGAGCACTACGAGTGGTTCAAGGACTTCTCCCACTTCCGCCACCTCCTCGCGCCGCTCCTCTCTCCGTCCCTCTCGGTGCCTTCCCTCGCCCTCGCTCTCTCCCTCTCCCTCTCCCTCCTCCTTCCCTCCTTTTGCCCCCAATTCTGTGTCACGCAGCGTCAGTGGTAATTGGTAAAGAGGAGCTCTGTTTGCTTGCGTGTAGGTCCTCGAGGTCGGGTGCGGCAACTCGCGGCTCGGGGAGGAGCTCCTGCGGGAGGGCGTCGCCGGCGGCATCACCTGCGTCGACCTGTCCCCCGTCGCCGTCCAGCGGATGCGCGACCGCCTCGCCGCTCAGGGCACCAAAGGTTAAATTTTGCTGGTAGAGCTAGGAAGCTTTCGCACCATCTGGCCAGGTTGAGATTTCAGTTCTTGCTCCTTGCAGGCGTGGACGTTGTGGTGGCAGATATGCTTGATCTGCCGTTTGAGCAGGAGAGCTTTGACCTTGTCATCGAAAAGGGCACCATGGTAAGCAGTGTTCATGAGCTCGTTCCATCTTGTGTGTGGCACTAAATAAGGCCTTGAAGTCTGAGAAATAGTACAGACTGACTAGAAAGGCCATGGCCTCATTTGTTTGGCCAATGCTTTAGTGTGCTAACCATAGTGCTGAATTTTGGAAGATATCAAGACAGCTATTTTTAGCACCATTGCTCACGCGTTACCAAGAACAAGAGAGGCTTGCGCTGCGTCTAGTTAGCACGCGTGCAAACTGCAAAATCTCAACAGTACAGCGCGGTTTAAAATTAAAACTTGAAGGATGGCTTGTTGTCTAGCGTTGAAATGAACATATTCAATTTTAGATGCAATACATATATTATACAACTTTTATTTAACAACAGTACGGCAAATATGTTGGAATTGTGAAATGGTTTCAATGTAGAACTTCTGCCAGACCTGGTCCTACATTAATTCATGCCATCAATTAATCATCATTTGAAACAATCGAGAGCATGATGTATTCCATTTATTCTACTGGTTAATGCTATTATTTTACATGATGTTGTTGTCTGTTACACTTAACAAAAGACTATCCTTTTGTGCAGGATGTGTTGTTTGTGGATAGTGGTGATCCATGGGACCCCAATCCTACAACAGTGGATAACGTGATGAAAATGCTTAAATGTATGCACAAGGTTTTAAAGCCAGAAGGTGTCTTTGTATCAATTACCTTTGGACAGGTTAGGGAGATTCACCAACAATCTTCTGTCAGAGTTCTTTTGGTTTTTCCACCTTTCGGTTTGGTCTGAATATATTTGATTTACCTATTTACATTTACAGTATATAAACATGTGCATTACATAGGAATTGGGTTTCTTTTTGAGTAAAATCACTTTTCTTGAGAGCTATGTGCTACCGAACCATTGCTACTGGAAGATGATATTATGAAATAGTTAAAGACTGTCTTTCCTAGAATTAAATAAGTAAGATGCAAAAAACGATCTGAACTGAAGGCGGAACTGTTCTATTATTCTTTCCTTTTATCTACTAATCTTCTGTTCTCAATGAAGTACTTTTCATATTCAGCCACACTTTCGGCGGCGATTTTTTGAAGCTCCTGAGTTTACATGGTCTGTTGAGTACAGTACCTTTGGTGATGGCTTCCATTATTTCTTCTACACTCTTAAGAAGGTTAATTATGGGCACTTCCTTGATCTCACTCCATCCTATCCAGTTTAGCTTGAATATTTTCCTCATACAAATTATGATTCTTCCATTATACAAGTTTTTTCATTGCTGAATCTACTTTGCCCCCCTAGAGAAAGGCTATCTCCTTAATTATTTGCCTTCTCTGAATCTGTAGGGCAAGAGGTCACTGGAGTCCTCCAGCAGTTACCAAAAGACATTACCTGCTGCTCCAAGAATAAATATGGTCCATGAAGAGCTGGAGAGCGAGGATTTTATATTCCTGACAAACCTTGATGAGCCGTGAGTGGCAACTTAACGCAGCTGAGCTAACACGTCAAAAGAGTGACCATACCAGTCAAGGGTTGGCCATCCTGCAGTGATGTGTGTGTGTGTGTGTGTGTGTGTGTTTTTTTTTTTTTTTTTTTTTTTCTGGGCGGCAAATGGGAATGATGCCTGTAAAATGTGTGATTTAGGATAGAATTAAATTTTTAGCATTATTGTTTAGTAATGCTATAATGTAATACCGCAGGCTAGAGATATATGTATGATCTGTTTTTCCTTTCGACATCTGAACATATTGGAATGAAATTGCATAATTTCTGCTGTTATTTAAAACTTAGCAGCCATGTTCTATTGTGAGAACAGGAACACGAATGTTCTCGGAACGAGGAACGTGCCACAGTCCATGGTGTTCGACTGAATATGGCCATGTTGCATGCTTCTGGCTGCTAAGATTTGAAATACATAAATATGAGTACTTGTTAAGTGGGCCATTTCTTTCTTTTCCAAAGTTCATATTGCTTATTATTTTGTTTTTTTTATTAATTAATTCATGATGTTGTTAAACGCTGAAACTTTCACCGACCTCCAGCATTTAATTGTTAGTGTTACAAACTAAATAAAGATGAAAATTTGAAGGTACCTTTTATATTGTAAAGAAGAAATTAACCACCTCTTCTGCCATCTAATTTGCATTACACCGGATCGCTCTATTCTCTCCCTTCGGCCATCGCTCTTCTGTCCTCAGTTCCTCTTCATCGGCGGTCGTGCCGTGCCTGCCCTGCCTCTAGGAATGGGCCGTATTTTTCCGGGCCCGCGCTGAGCCAGGCCGGGCGGCCCATATAGGCATCTACACGACCCACACCCACCGCAGAGCAGAGAGCACCCACCACACAGAAAAGCAAACCCGACCTCCCCCTGTCGCCGGCGCCGGCGGGATGGCTTCGTCGGCGGCGTACCCCGACGCGGACGAGAACCTGGAGGCCATCATCACCCGCATCGAGCAGAAGTCTCGAAAGATCGAGACCCTCCTCAAGCAGTACGCCCCTCCCATCTCGACCCTGTCCAGCCCCTCCCTCCCCTGCTTTTGGTTCGCCTGCTCATTCCTTTCCTCCGCGGCGTGCGGGCGGGCAGGTCGAAGCCGGTGGAGGCCCTCAAGACGGCGCTCGAGGGGTCGCCGCTCAAGACCCGCGACGAGCGATGCAAGGTTCGGTCTTGCTGTCTCTGGCTCCTCCTCTCGTTTCTTCCGTGGATTCGATCGGGTTGTTGATGTCGGTTGCGCGCAGTCGGCGAACTGGATCGTGGTGCACCGCGCGATGATGGCGATCAGGGACGTCGACGGCATGTTCAACTCCCTGGATCCCGAGTACTACGACATCCTCATGAAGTAAGAGAGGCACCTCTCCCCTGCTCCCCCCTCCTTTCCATCATTCGTTTGCCAGATCCGAATTTACTTGTCAGAGAAGGTCAGTGGTTTGCATTTGCCATTCGAGTCCTGGAAAATCACCTACTCCATTTGAGATTCCAGGACTAGATATCAAGCACTGTATTACAAATTTTGTTGCATTGGTCAACGGTGATCGTGTAATGATATTGCTGCTACAGAACATTAGTTTTCATGACATCAGTTTTGTGCCATGGGCTGGCCTTTGATGACAACAGTTATGCTGCACGCCTGTAAACCGAATCTTGGATCGTACCATTACTTTTGTAGTATTTTATTTGACCGTCACAATTTCTAGTAGAAACACGAGTGTATTCTAGAATGCATGCAGTCAATCTATTTTATACTTGGTAACAGTTTATTTATGTTTGCATGGATGGAACATTAATTAGTAGTTCAGTGTTAGAAAGCTTATTATAATTCCATTGGCCTACGTTAATCTAGAATAGGAATTACTGATCAAAGTAATGCTTTGGACTGGATGACACACCATTTTGTGAAATGTGTTCTATACCTGAACAAGCTTTGGATACCTGAAAAATCTATTGTTATACTTGGATGTGTGCATTTCTTTTTTAATATTGCTCACAACATGATCAAATCAACATGTATGTATGCTGATCAATATTCCTATGCTTGTCCACTTTATCAAGTCATCCTAATCTCCATTTAAAATTATGCTGTGCTACTCACTTTAGAACTGTGGTCAAATTAAGTTAGCGGTACACCATTTTACTGACATGAATCTCTTTATTTCTGTCTTTGAATTGTTGCCTTCTATGATTTGTAATTCCTTTCATGCTAATCTGAAGATTATTTTTCTCTAAATACCGATGTGATGCAGGTACCT
Source organism: Chrysopogon serrulatus (assembly GCA_015844335.1). Taxonomy (NCBI): domain Eukaryota; kingdom Viridiplantae; phylum Streptophyta; class Magnoliopsida; order Poales; family Poaceae; genus Chrysopogon; species Chrysopogon serrulatus. The sequence goes on from JADLZL010002855.1 coordinate 129,487, forward strand.
TTATAGAGGTTTATCTACAGGGGATAGACCAACATGTGACCAGTGCCTCAAAATTCATGAAAAACTGACTGAGAAGGCAGGCTTAGGCTGTATATTGCGGTCCCTTGCTGATACTGTAAACACTGTATGAGCTTTGTCTCTGCTGCTGAGGATGGATATAACAAAGTTCTCTTCCTGTTCTTTACTGTCATAAATTACATCAGGCAAACTAGCTGTAATTGTTAACTAGATATTTACTCTCTCTCTTTCTTTGCCATTAGGCAATTTCAGTTAGAGCATCATTGTACCTTACTAGAATGACTGAACCAAATATGTATTATGTTTGTTTCCAAGTATTTGTACTGGACTGTTAGTTTTCTTTTGCTACCACGGTTAAAATTCAAAGTGATCTCTATACCATAAGAGCTGAGTAGATGTCTTTTTGCCACCAATTATTACACTTCCAGCTGATGGTTATGTTCTTGATCCTAAATGTATATTATCTTGCTGTCAGAGCCCTGTGCCTAATTGTGCTCTCAATAAATGTAGTAAGTGCTTAGAATGGTTATTCTTCTTTCTTTCCCAAATGTTCTTTTTCCATACTAGCAAACAGAAAAGGTCGTGCCCTGTGACAGATGCTGAAAGTGAAATTATTCTATGGTGCTAGAATAACATCTACTGATATTATTCCTGGGTCTCATCCGGCTCCACAGAGCAGAAATTGCGGATGGAGCGGAAGCAGAAGGTCCTGTTTGGTTGGTGGTGAGTGGTGACATGAAGATGATCCTGGAGTGCTGCTCAACAAGGTCTAAGTAACACTAGTTAAAACCATTGTTCTACCTGAAACCTAGAAGCCCTATATCAGGTAGTTAAAACTCTGAAAAATATTTCAGACTAAGCCCTATATCAGGTAGTTAAAACTGAAAAATATTCCAGACTAGTAATAACGATACTAGTGAAAATATTGCTGCATTATACTCCATGTTAATGACTTGTATAAATAGCCAAATTGCATCATCTCAGTGCAACAACATTTTCAGCACCTGGGAGTGATTCATATGAAAGATTCATCATCTAAAAACCATGAGGAATGCACGTTTATTTTGCACATGAGGGCAGTAAAGCATGGGTAATAATAGCAATAATGATCTTCTGAAAACCATATAAGATCATAATGATTTTTTGAACGAACATATACGATCAGAATGAATGAGACCGCATGAATTTGCACATACAAATTTAAAAGATGATACGATGAAATCATCAAGGCAAATATGCTAGAAGTAGAACACAGCAAATAAATGAGTATCCAAATTATGTACCGAATTCATACCATTTTATTATATCCGTCAGTACTCGTATTATCTCCAAATTAACTGGACCATCTCCAGGATTTTTCTCCCGAGGAAACAAACGGTTTATTACCGGAAACATAGGATCAACATTACAAGTGCAAGAAACTAGCATTGGGAAGTCTATGATAGCCTTGACGACAATTAGAACATCTAGAACATGATGGGATCTGCACAGCAACCGGCAGGGATCCCCATGAGCCCATCCATGGCCTGTCCCGGCATGTCATCGAGCAGCCAGTCCTCAAGCAGTGAGAATGTAGCGGTGCTTGCTCCCATCACCGGCGCCACCACCATCTCCAACGCTGACGGAGACTTGTTGACGTCACTGCCGCCAGTCATCACCATCTGTTCCTTGCAAACGATGGGGGCTGCAGAAGTATCTTGTTCTTCCTGGAACTCTTGCATGGAGATCTTGCAGTCAGCTGCTGCTGCTGGTGATGGCCTCATCCATGTCTGGAAGAGGTTGTAGACGCCGGTGGTTGCAGTCTCATTGTTGCTTGGTGCGCCGCTGCAGGCGGTATTGGGGTAGCTGTTAACGGGCTGCTGCATTCCTTGGAGGCTGTGGTGGCTGCTGCTGCTAGAGCTGTAGTAATTTGGGCTGTAGGTGACTGCATTGGAGTTGGAGGAGGCAGTGGTTTGGAAGGAGTCGGCTGGCGGTTGTTGCAGCCTCTTCACCTTCTTCTTGAGATGTGTGTTCCAGTAGTTCTTGATGTCGTTGTCGGTTCTTTGAGGAAGGTAGGAGGCTATGGCTGCCCATCTGCATCAAAGCACAAGCGATATATATGAGACATCAAACTATTTATGAGACATTATGTCTAGATGCATAGTCAAATTTATGTATCTAGAAATGCCAAAACGTCTTATAATTTGAATCAGATTGAGTATTAATTAAGAGCAAGGCAGATATGGAGAAGTTGTCTGTTGAAGCCATAGGTTATGCTGTTTTATACAATTGTTATTCATAGCTTTGCTTGAGCTACTTCAAGCCTGTTTGTCTAGTCAAATGAAATGGAATGGAATCGATGATGAATATGAAGTTGAGAGTTCAGGAACGATATTGATCTATGGTAGACTAGATGTAACTTTTTTTTTGGTGCTTACACAGTGTGTGGTACATGCATATAAATTTTTTTTTATTAGGGGGTTCTAAAAAAATTGATTTTTAGGAATGTTTTTTTTGACAGCAGATTTTTAGGAATGTTGATTATTACTTGTTGCCAAGCAACGCCTGGAGGTGGATGATGATCCCTTCCTCATGAGGAGTGAAGTTCCCACGCTTGATCCCCGGCCTGAGGTAGTTGGTCCACCGCAGCCTGCAGCTCTTGCTGCACCTCATCAACCCTAAACAAAAAATTAATACATGTAATAACATCAAAGAATCAAACACACTGCTCCCTTCTCAAAGAAAACCAAAACTAAGCACAACTCGCTCAACATGTATGTAGTACATCCCTTCAGTGAACATCTGATCATGCATGTGAGCAAAGCAACAAAGCGAGAGTGTTCAGCGATCCAACCTGTGTTCTCTGGCACAGACCGCCAGTTCCCAGGGCCGTGCTGCTGGATGTAGGAGACGAGCACGATGTCCTCCTCCGGCGTCCATGGCCCTTTCTTGACGCCGACGCCGTTGTCGCAGCACGGTGGCCTCCCCATGCCTGTGCCTGCTGTCTCCTACCTCGGACGATAAACCTAGCAAGCAGCTAGCTAGCAAGTAGCAACGCCTAGAGCTAGAGCTTGACTAGTCGTAGTACATAAAGTAGGCAAGTTGAAGAACAAGAAGATAGGAAGCAGATGTGCGTGGCTGCTGCCTACACAGCCACGGCGGCCCTGCACAATGGCCTCCCTTCTCTTCTCCCTCCCTGGAACCCTCTGCTGATATGAGATGTGCCTCCTTTTATTGGACTAGGAGTCTAGGACACGCCAGCAGGGCCGCAGGCCCTAGCTGCTTTATGATCTCCTCCTACCTGTCCCCTTGCACAGGTGCCCTAGCTAGCCAGCTGCATGTGAATGCTTATATACTGCATGACCTCATATAAGCCACTCCCTGTGCTGTGCTGTGCTGTGCTCTCTTTTGGTCTCGCACTGTTGCTTTCCAATGCAAAAGTCAGCCAGGTGATCACATGATGAATGGGCGTCTCATCTTGCTCCGGGTGTGTGATCTTTGCTTTGTTGCATGCATGCGCTGCTTTCGCGTGTGCATCAAAGCCAAGAACACGGCCGGTTGACGTATTGCTGGAGGACTCCTTTTCTGCTGTGGCGCTCATGAAGGGAGTAATTGCTCGCGTTTGTTTGTGTCTCTCCAGATTTCTTGGGCATTGATGAGGACCGTGTGTGTGTGTGACTGTGCGTGCGCACCTTTCACACGCAGGCTTGCTCTTCTCGCTTCTAGATTCAGAGGGCGACTGTGAAGAATCTGCAGGAAAACCAAATCACTTCCTACACATCACTGAAATTGAAAACTCTTCTCTAAACCATTTAGGTTTGGATTTGGATCGGAGGGGAGAATTACCTCCACCACTATCGCCTTTAATTTGGGGATGATCCTTATATATGGTGAATCCCCGTGCTCAAGTATTGTATTGACCACCTTTCCTCATAGATAGGTTTAAAACCCTAGATACTGTCAGCAGAGGGTAGAACCGAAATGTGTTTTTTTTTTCCCCAAATTTTGAGAGGGGCGGGCAGCAGTACAATTTTTGCAGCGGAGCGGAGAATTACCCGCACCACTCTTCACCCCTAATTGGAGATCCTTACGGTGGATTCACTATTGGATTCCTCTTCTTTGCCGAGCGCCTAGGACACTTGGCAAAGACCTAATTACACTCGGCAAAGACTCTACCGAGTGTTACAATCGGCAAAGACCACAACAAACAATTAATCGGCAAAACCATCTTTGCCGAGTGTCTTTTATCAGGCACTCGACAAAGCCTTTGCTGAGTGTTGGCACTCGGCAAAGATGAAAACGAAAAAAAGCCAAAAAAATAATAGCAATTTTTTTTAATTGGAGGAGAGCCCCACTGGACTCCGCCCACCCATCTCCATCCAACTCGCAAGTCGCGACATTTTTTTTTACGACTATGTGTCTAGCGTTCGAACCCACGACCTCCCTGACACCAAGCCTTCCCTACCACTACACTAATACTCACATGTATCCATATTCAGATTTGGTTCCTAAAATATTATACCAAACCGAGTGAAAATTGCATGTTTAAGGCCCTAAACGAATTCAAATTAAAAACTTATTAACTACAAATTTTCATAATTTTTTGAGATCTACAATTTTCATCTAAGGACTTTTCCCATTCGAGGCCGTTTACAACATTCGAATGTCTATTTGAGGAGATTTAGATGCAGTTTTGCATAACAAGATAAATTTAAATACAAAAGTTGCTAACTATAAATTTCATAATTTTTCAAGATCTACAATTCTTATTTTGACTGTTTTTCCATCCAAGATCATTTAAAAATTTCAAATTTCAAATTTGAGAAATTTTGACTGTACTTTTCATTAGTAAAATTAATTCATATTAAAAATAGTCAACTTATGCAAAGTTTTATAATTTATCACAATCTATATCTTTTATTTTGGTCATTTGGTCATCCGATATAGTGAAAAAACATTGTTCATAAATCTTATATATCTTTCTTGTAGTTTCATAAAATACGTGAGAGATATCTAAGATTTGTAAATAAATTTAATTTTACTTTGTCGAATAAAGATATAGCGAAAATAAAAATTGTAGATCTTGAAAAGTTATACAACTTTATAGTTGAATTTTTTTATTTGAATTAATTTATTGTTCCAAAATATACTCTGAAAATTATCTTTGCCAAGTGTAAAGAAACACTTGGCAAAGACCTTCTTTGTCGAATGTAAAAAAAAACACTCGGCAAAGGCGCTTCTTTCTTTGAGTGCAAAAAATACTCGGTAGATTTGCCAAGTGTTTTTTACATTCGACAAAGAAGTGCTTTTGCCAAGTGTTTTTTCACCAAGTGTTCTTTATTTGGCTCTGGGCAAAAACTCTTTGCCAAATGCTGAAAAAGGCACTCGTCAAACCTCTTGGCACTCGACAAAAAGCTAAATTCGGGTAGTGATTATTGGTGGATTCTACGTGAGAATTGACCACCTTTCGTCAGAGATAGATCTAGACTTGTTTGGATCCACCAAACTCAAAGCTAAGCCAGTTAAAAGTTCTCCCCGTTAAAATTTAGCAAGAATATTTGAAAGGTCTTAAAAATGGCCGGAGGAGGTGCGAGTGAATAGCCTGTAAAAATTTCTACAACAACACTAGTAACAAATGAGATAATAAAGTTTTTTGTGCTAGCCTACATAAAAATACAAGCCACTTACGAATCAATTTTAGTGTGCTATAATCTCGAAGTCACACAAAAGGCTAGGTTGCTAGAGCTACCACTAGTGAGCTATTAAACAAGGTAAGCAACTAAGCTACACCAGCTATCTCTATACAAGATACTATGAAAGTAAAAACAGGAGAGGTAGTGAGGTATATCGAGACAGGCAAATGATCAATCACAATATGATATCTAAGAATATCTGAGACAAATTAATCATAATGAAATCAATTAATGACATGGTAATTTATCTTGAGGTTCACTTGTTTGCTGCCAAGCTAGTCCCCATGTCATAGTAATTGACCCATGTTGGTATAAATTAACTGCACTCCATTAAATAAGTTTTAAGTAGGATTATCCGCAAGCGCACAGATATCATACCAGTGTCACATTTTACCTGGAGGTTTTAAATATCGTATCCACAGGGAACAGTTGTGATGATGACAAAATATATAGACTTAACCCTACAATTAGGCTAGATAATATCAAGAAAGAGGAAATAACTATTGAACTCTAGTTCTGACAATCGGTAAGCTTTGTATAATATTGTTCTAACTGGGCAAGTAACCCGAATAGGAGAAGAAACAGAGTAATCCCCTACCAAGCACCTATAAGCCTATCAGTCCTATCAACGGGAAGTGGACTATAGAGGATTCAACGAAGCTATAAAGTCACCTTCGCGAGCTACCACTATCCGGCTAATCAGGGGACATCCACAAGTAAACCTAGCCTAGGCACCATGCCTACACTATGAAATACTACTTCAACCAAGTAATGACCAAGATCAAAGCACTCAATATGAGCTGTGAACTTAAGAACAAATAAGAACAAATGCTTACTTAAATCAGAATGATGAATACAAAAGTACCTCAGAACGCAGCTCCGGGCGAGGGAGCCGAATCCAGAAGAATACAGCCATGAAGAAGCACCGACAGGCCGGAACTCCTCCAGAATCTCTACTCCTCTACTCAATCTCTCTTACTAATCTAAACAAGACTAGATCTAGATGAACTAGTCTCTCCTAATTGCTACAACTAGATGAACTAGAACTCGATGAACTAGAACTAGATCAACTAGAGGGACCCTAACCCTAATTATATAGAGAATATGATGCACCGGGGTGTAGAATGCCCCTAGGAAGGGCCTTGGGGCGTCATTATATAGGCCGAGGTGGAGTAGGGGGCAAGGAACCGCCACGTCATCGATCCGCGTCTTCATGTTGTGTGCACCGTCGGATCAAACCGACCTTAGATCGGACGTATGGATGCTGCGCTTGGGTGCCAAGGAAGCGTGGGAGGAAGACTCCGAAGACGGCGGCCGGATGCCACGGGGGGCGCCGACCGGGGGGGGGTGGGCCGGCCGCCCCACCTGGACTCCCCAATGGGTCCCGCCGCCGGTGTCTTCTAGATATTTCCTGAGCCTGATGATGATATTTTCTGATGCGGATAAGTTTCGTGATAATTATGCACTCTAATCCCTCTTTTATGCTTTTCTAGAGTAATCGCTGGAAAATATAGAATATGCAAAACTCGTGGAAATTGTCAGTTAAAACCCTAGACTAATGTGTATTCATGTATCCTTTCATGTCTAAAGTTCTAATAAATATTGACGTTATCCACCGTCAACAACCCACTTGAAGGTTCACACGCTAATAGGCGCCTAACCCGCACTCGAGTACCGCACAACCAACACAAGATGAGGATCCACAAGCTACGAGCAATTTACTAGAGATGATTTTGTAATCTCCTATGGGGAAGGCTCAAAAATCCCTCGGAAATCACTAGGAGATGGCCACGAACAATCACCGACTCGTGCTAATGCTCCTTTGCTACTCTAAGCCATCTAGGTGGCGGCAACCACCAAGAGTAATAAGTAATCACAATTTACTAGAGATGATTTTGTAATCTTCTATGGGGAAGGCTCAAAAATCCCTCAGAAATCACTAGGAGATGGCCACGAACAATCATCGACTCATGCTAATACTCCTTTGCTACTCTAAGCCATCTAGGTGGCGGCAACCACCAAGAGTAATAAGTAATCTTGGAGCGAACACGATTACTAGTGCTACTAGATGCTAGAACACTAAGCAAATGTACTAGATTCATTTTCAATCGAACTAGATTGATGAATCAATGAGAGAGATGAGTAGGAGAGGATTGGCTTAGCTCACAAGGATGTATCAATCATCAAAAGTCCAAGCATGTGAGATAGAGCCGGCCAACACCTATTTATAGAGGTCCAATAAGTTACATACCCATTGGGCTCAAAATCTTCCAGTTTCGCACTGATCGGACGCACCCAGATTCGTCTGATCATTTAGCACTCAGCGTCCGGTCACTCTGGTCAAGCCACGTGTACTAGCCGTCTGAAACGAGCAATGGCAAGCCACTCCTGCATGCGACACCATGCATCTACACTGAACGCTCCAGATGGATCGACCATATGCTCCCTTAGGGAGTCCGTCGAGTCCGAAAAGATTCTAGAGAGGGTTTTTGCCGATCGGACATGTCTAGTCACCACTGACCGGACACACCTCAAGTCCAATCAAACCTGTGCGTCCTTCGACTGCTTGTGTCAGCACGACCAGATGCGACACCTGCTTTCGAGAAAAAAAATCTTGTTCTCCATAAAAGATGCTAGTTGCATGAGCCGACATGTTTGACGGGTCACATCAGTCGGCTGATAAGACAAGCCGATTGATTTCTTTGTAAAAAAAAAAATACTATCGAACAACTAATATGACAAGTGAATAGGACGAATACTTGTCGCTACTTAGAGTTGCATTTATTTTAGCACAATTTTTTAAACTTTAGAAGTGCATTTATTCTAGGATAAATTGTAAATTCTAAGGAGTCCGATCCACTGTGCTCCATTTTTTTTGTTGACTACCACTGTACCAGCTTGTGACAACAAAGCAAGGGATCGTGTGGAGTCATATATGAAATGGCGCCGCGCGTGAAGTCGCGCCGTGATTGACATCAGGTTCAGGGTTTACATACGTAAAGAATTTGATGACAAGTCAATGTTTATCCCGTACTTTACGCACACGTACGACCGAACGAATGCACGAGACTGCACACGGGACCGAACCCCAAAAGTACAAGCTACCGGAGTAGCAGGCAAAAAGTGCACTTGAACTATTTTTTAAACCATATACTGTCTTCAATTACTCACCTTCACCAACACACGATACATCCTACCTTTAGGAGCATCGATAAAAGATAGAACCAGACTGGTAAATCTTAAAATTGACAAAGTAGTTGACACAATAAAAACATAAATTAGCCTGTGTGATAACAAAAAGATGTCGGGTTTTAGCCATATCGACAGGAAAATTCGTGATTAACATGTCGGCATCTATAAACTAGCAGATAGAGAAATGCAAAAACTCACAAATCTGCTATTTACATGTGTGTAATAAAAAAAAGGAAAATCCTAACCCTAAGTACTCCTGCATTTCGCACCCCTCTAAGAGCATCTCCAAGACACCCTTTATAACTTCACTAATTTATAGAAATAGAGATTTCAGTAAAAAAGTTCAGTGAAATAACACTCTCCAACAGTCTCTTCAATTGGATATCTAAATATGGATACCCTCCATCCTTGATTTCTCACCAGTTAAACATAGAGAGCGAGGATAACTCTCTAGACCGCGCACAAGATATCGAAAGCTGTTAGAGAGTATAAAGATGTAGGTTTTACACAAATGAATTTTCAAATGATGATTTAGAGAGTAGACTTTAGAAAGGCTCTTGGAGATGCTCTAAAGTGCCTCTTCCCCGGTCATTGTGCCCCCCTAATATAATACCGCCGCCACCCATAGAGCACACCCCAATCCGTCGCACCCCTACCATATGCCCTATACTCATTTGTAGATAAAAGGATTTATGGATGGTTAATGAGTGATGAATTGCCTAACTAAATAAAATTTCTATAAGGCAAAACACTAGGCAAACTTTTTGGAATAAAAGAAGACCGTAATAAGCATTATTCCTAACTAAGTCTTGTAAGCCTAGGTTGAGAACAACTACACAATTCTAGTACTGAAAAGCGACTATGCTATGTCACTAGAAATGATAAGCTAGCTTGGTAATATAAGCACTCTAGGATAACAAGCCCTACTATCTCTCTACACTATGAATAATTGAATTGCTCAAAGTAAAGCACAAAAAACACAAGCAAGTGTAGCTTTCTTTCCTAAAAAAACAAGCAAGTGTAGCTTGAGCAATTGTGTCTACTATGTCAGCAGAAGAGTCAAAGAGTTTTGAACTAGCCACACACGTACACTGGGGCTATCTACGGAGTTACCCGACCGGGAGCTTGGTCCTTGCGAGGGGCTGCAATGAGGATTTGGGGAAGCTTGAACGCTTCTCGATACCTCGGTAAAAATACTGGAGTCATCGACATGAGTTTGTATGCATCTCTACCTTATCTTTAGCTACCACATTTACACTATGTACCTTAGTTATGTGCTTTACTTTTGAGGATACAAATATACACTAAATACAAGGCAACCATTGCCCAAAAGAAATGTTGATAGGCTAGCAACATACCTAGCAAAACCTTAGTTGCACATCTTAATAGATTATTTCTTACATATGTTTTGACTAGGTTGTTTTAGATGCCATCGTTAGAAGAAGATTTTTAAGTTGCCTAATTCACCCCCCCTCTTAGGCATCATAGTCCTTATAATTATTATATCTAGATACATAGCAAAATGGAACAGAGGGAGTACCTATTACCTATTATCTATTATCTATTTTTCGTCTAACTGAGTTAAAATAAAATTAAAAAACAAATGAAATACAATAAAGAAGCACAGAGCACTCGAGGCCACACGCGCACAGGTGACAAGTCTATCTACCTACAAATTTTTTGATGTCGGCGAGGCGAGGCGACTATATGTGGTATTCACGGTGTGTGATGCCATGGAGCGGCAATGTAAAGCCAAGCTCGGCAACCAAGAGGCTCCAATCTCTGCAAGCTCAGTGATCCTACCACATGTGAAGCATTCCAGTGGGGCCAGCGCCTAAGCTAGTTGATAAAATAAGCGAACAGAACATGCTATTGTTCTGACCATGTCACATATTGTGATGCATCACACATTACGCTGAAAGCAGCAACGTCATAGCGTGGTGAAAGTACACACTTCAGAAGGTATGGAGGAAGGATGCCATGCCCTGCATGCTGCATGGGCAAGCTAGAGATAGTAGTCATGTTTGAGGAGGGCGACTAGGTGGAGGAGATGAAGCACAACTGCCATGGGTGTTCACACACTAAACAAACTAGTAGGATGCCCCGTGGCGTTGCTGCGGGTATGAAGTAAAAATGTAAGAAGTTTATAATGGTCGAACTATGAATTAATTAATAGATACATATATATGGAAGTAGTATGTCAATTGCAGAGGGTGTATCAGTTGACATGGTATAGATTATTTGAGCGGGACATCACCCAAATCTCATCTATATGCATATTTTGGAGGACCACATGTAATCCATGTGATATGCAGTTTTACTAGGTTTTTTGCTTACAAACGGGGTTTTTGCTTAGAAATGGTTTAAATTTTTAAAAATAAAAAAATTTATCAAAATATATTCATATGGGGTCTTGTTTTGAAGAGTTTATTGCGAGGAACACCGTGGTGCAATTGGATTTTAATTACGATACTTGGTTTAGGTGCTACGGCTTTTTTGCTATTGCAAAAGAAATAGAAAGTGGAAAATAAATGGGCCTTAGTGGAGGTAACTTCTCTGATGATGCCAGCTGACATCATGCTTAGGCTCTCAACCAATCAGAATCAAGAGAATAGGCTAGAGTGGGTTTAAACATATAGGAGTTATAGAAAAAATTCATCGAAATATATTCATGTGAGGTCTTGTTTTGAAGAGTTTATTGCGAGAAACACCATGGTGCAATTAGATTTTAATTACGATACTTGGTCTAGGTGCTACGACTTTTTTCTATTGCAAAAGAAATAGAAAGTGGGAAATAAATGGGGCGAGCATCTCCAACAATTTTATAAAATTGACTTGCCAAATCTTGTGGTTTGGCAAGTTGCTATTTTATTTGGCAAGTGGAAAAAAGCCATCTCTCCAACAATTTTCTATTTCAACTTGGTAAACTTGAAAAAGTAGGCCCACCAGGTAGGAAATTCCACTCAGGCGACGACGTTTCACCTCCTCTTGCGACCGTCCGTCTCTTCTGATCCACAAACGATGATGCCGCTGCGACGGGACTCCTCCGCGCGCCTCGACGCTGTCTGCTCGGCCTGGACTTCCTCCACAACAAGTGAAGGCGCCGGCCATCCATCTTCTCCACAACAAGCAGAATACCGTGAACAAAGCACTTCCTGAACATGAGTACTATACTTCCATGAACAAGATCAGATCGAGAACAGCATACTACCAGAACAGTATACAACAATCCATGAACAGCTTGAACCCTAAACCCTAGCAACTACCCAAGCTCGGAATCAAAAACAACAGACCGGCGCCGGCGCTGGCGCCCTACCCTAGCCCTACCAGACGGCGAGTATGAGCAGGTACCTGCAGGTACGACGGCCTGGCGGCTTCACATCGTGGCGGCTTCAGGTCGAAAAGGAGGCGCCTTGATGTTGAAGATTTGCCGGTCAACGTTGAAGGGGATCGGTCTTTATCTTCAGCAGAGCAGCGACGGGAAGAGGAGAGGTCGCCGATCTACATTGCAGACGGAAGTGGATCGGTCTTTATCGCGCAGGAGAGGAGGGGGAAGAGTTTCGCGCGCGCAGGAGAGGACAGCTCGCGCGGGACGGGGGCCGGTGACGGAGAATTTTCGCGATAGCAACTCGGCAACGCGCGCGTATACATACGCGTGCGGCAACGCTGGATGGCAAGTTCCAATAAATACCAAATTCTTTTGAGGAGTTGTTGGAGATGGAATTTTGTGATTTTGCCAAATTTTTAAGGATAGCAAGTTGTCTTACAAAGTTGTTGGAGATGCTCAGTGGAGGTAACTTCTCCGATGATGTCAGCTGACATTATGCTTAGGCTCTCAACCAATTAGAATCAAGAGAATAGGCTAGAGTGGGTTTAAACATATAGGAGTTATAGATTTTGATCTTTTTACATAAATAATCATTTCTTTTATACCTAATTCTTGAGTCGAATAAAAATTACTATATATTTTTATTAATCCTATATTTTTTTTATTAACCCTGTGCAACACATGGGCAATTTTGCTAGTACAATATATAAAACGAGTGATCACGGAGATCCCAGAATCAATTGGCAGGTCAATAGTCAGTTAATTAATCTCATACAGTACAATATATAAAGCATGCATCTCACTGCAGCGCCACAGTCAGGAGCCTCACGTGGTAAATCCGACCAATATGATTTGTTTGGAATATTGAAAATCTGCCACCTTATATTAAGTAACATATCCTTTGGGTGTATGTTTGTTTATACCCACTTACATCCTACACCCGTTGCTTACCTTGAGGTAGATCCACAGGCTCCCAAGTTTTGTTCTCCTTCCAACGTTCTCATCCCTTCTACTACCGTTGCTTCCTTCCACTTAACTAGGGTCATCTTTGGCCAATTTCCAATAGGTACGAATGGATACAGGATCTAGTGAGGCAATAAAACCCTTGAAGGAAAACCTACAATTTTCATAGGACATCGAGGCGATGGGTAAGTCATAGTGAGAAGAAGGTTGAGTTGATGGTTTTCTCACCTTGCTCTAGTGCTTAATGGAGCAATAGGTGATCGGTGTTGGAACCAGCCGTCGAGGATCGACGCCGGGCGAAGTTCGCGGCGCCCGGCCGGTGGTGACCGCGAACACTAAAACCCTAGAACCAAGAGCACACGAGAGAGATGGATGTTTTCCACTGCGAATGGCGCAGCTTTTTCAGATGCATTTCTTGTTTATATATCACGGGCTTGGCCCCCCCCGGCGCAACCCGCAGCTGCGCGGTGCGCCCTCATATCTCGGAATGCCCGTGCGACATGCACGGCATGCACGCCGCTGCGGCGGGGAATGCAATCCTGCGGTCACGGATCAATCTGGGCGGTCTCAGATTACTCGTGATTCTACGCAACAACTAAACATGTTTGTTACAAAACCAAACACCTAATGCATCTACATGCTGATACACGCTTTGACACGATTACAAGAATGTGGTGCAACATTTCACCCCCTTAATCTTGTCAAACACTGATGACACCGAGCTGCCTTCTCATCTCTGCAAAGCGGATCCTTCCAAGTGGCTTTGTCAGGATGTCGGCCAACTGCTCTTCGGTGCTGATGTGCCTTAAGTCTATCACCCCATCTGTTACACATTCCCTGATGAAGTGATAACGAGTGTCTATATGCTTGGTCCTCTCATGGAACACTGGATTCTTGCTTAACTCCTCAGCCGACCTGTTGTCAATGAACATCTTGAACTTCTTGGCTTCACCACAGACTAGGTCTGCAATGAGCCTACTGAGCCAAACTCCCTGACAGGCACCGGTGGCAGCTTCTATGTATTCTGACTCACAGGATGACAATGATACCACCCTTTGCTTTTGTGACGTCCAACTGATAGCATTCCCACCTAGGAAAAACAGCACACCTGATGTGCTCTTCCTTTTTTCACAATCACCTGCGTGATCACTGTCAGTGAACCCAATCAACTCTGAATGTGAACCCTTGACATACTTGCAACCGAGTTTAGCAGTGCCAGCAACATATTGAATGATTCTTTTCATAGCCCCCCAATGCTCTGAATTCGGTGTCTTCATAAACCTGCTAATCATGCCTACTGAGAAAGCAAGATCAGGTCTAGAATTCACCAAATACCTCAAGCTGCCAACTAGGCTCCTCTGGCTTGCCGGGCAACAACTTTATATGCTTCTCCATTGGTGTATCCACAGGATTACATCCCTTCATTCCCGAGATCTCAACTATCTTTTCAGCATATGCACTCTGACACACAGTGATCTCCCCTGGGCTTTGCTTCACTTCCAATCCAAGATAGTAAGTTAACAGACCCGTCACTCATGTCAAAACTATTTTTCATCTGCTGCTTGAATTCAACAATTCCTTTGCTGTCTGGCCCATAGATGATGAGGTCATCTACATAAACCCCAACTAGGAGTAGAGAACTGCCTTTCCCTCTCCTGTACACTGCATGCTCCTCAACACTTCTGATGAAACCCAAATGCTTTAATTCTTGATCAAGTCTGGCATTCCAGGCTCTTGGAGCCTGCTTCAAACCATACAGAGCTTTCTTGAGCCTTAGAACCTTTCCAGAATGTTTAGGATCTGAAAAACCAGGTGGTTGATGCACATACACTTCCTCCTGAAGATTTCCATTCAAGAATGCTGATTTGACATCCATGTGGTGTACCTGCCAGTCACCCTGTGCAGCCAGAGCCAGCAGTAACCTAACTGTCTCCATCCTTGCAACTGGTGCATACACTTCATCATAATCAATTCCTTGAACTTGTGCATACCCTTTCACCACCAGCCTGGCTTTGTACTTAACAATCTTGCCAGCTGGGTCTCTCTTGACCTTGAACACCCACTTGAGGCCTATAGCCTTGTGATCCTTGGGCAACTCAGAATACACCCAAGTCTTGTTCTGTTCTATAGCATCTAGCTCAACTTTCATGGCTTCTCTCCAGTAACTCTTCTCAAGTGCTACTTCAACACTTTCAGGTTCATCAGCAGCTAGCAAGCACACACCACTGTATTCATAGCTTTGTCATCTCTTGGTGTTCTCAAGCAGTGCATCGGCGCTCGAATCTACGAGGAGCTTGATCGAGGAATCTGCTAAATCTTGACTCAGTGGAGTAGCCCACCCATGACCATGTGCTTGTGGTGTAGCTGGGGAAGAATTCTACCCAGCTTGATCTGCCCCTCCCGGGCTTGCCTGATTTTCAGAATCTTCTTGAGCAGCTCCTTGTTCATGAGAACCAGGATTCTCTGAACCTTCGCCTATTGTCGGATTTCTGTCAGACATCTCATAATGAACAACAAAACTGTCATTCACCTGCTCTGTGTCAGCTGTTCCATTCTTCCAGTCCCAAGGCACATTTTCTTCAAACACAACGTCCCTGCTCACCACCAGTTTGTTAGTAGCAGGATTAAAGAATCTATAGCCTTTAGTACCTGACTCAAAGCCTATAAAGACCATTTTACATGATTTGTCAGATAACTTGTTCAGTCCTGGACCAACTAGCTTAACATGTGCAGTACAACCAAAAGTCCTCAGGTGCTTCACACTAGGTTTCCTTCCATACCAAGCTGCGAATGGGGTCATGCTGTTCAGGCTGTTTATGGGACACCTGTTCAGCAGGTACACTGCAGTGCACACTGCTTCACCCCAAAACTCAGAAGGGAGAGACATGGTCTTCAACAAGCACCTAGCCATTTTCACTTGTCGGTGTTTAGCCACCGATAGCCTGCCACAGGGTTCCCGTAGCAGTTGATTCGGATCTCGGCGAATACTAGAACTCGGTGGTTGCACAAGAGACACTCGGTTTATCCTGGTTCGAGCCCTCGTCGTCGAGTAAAAGCTCTACTCCAGTCGGCCTTGGCCTTTTGCGTTGGATTGATGTATGAACGTGTGTTATTGTCGCTTGTTACAAAGAGGGTGCTCTGGCTCCTTTTTATGAGAGAAAAGAGCCAGAGCTTTGGTTCTAATCCTAGTCGGACTTAGGAGAGAGAGTTCTGTTCCTATTATAGAAGTTACTTTCTAACCGTCTAACTAGGACAGGACGTCTTCTACTTGGAATCAGTCCCTCTGTTTCTGTCTTGTGGGTCCGTCCTAACGAGAGTCACGTTGATGGGGAACCGCCTTGGTCCCGCATCAACAAGCCCCCGAGCATTTTGAAGTTGAACTCTGGAGACGACTTGTATCGTGAGTGATGCTTTGAAGTGGTCTTTCTTGAATTTTCTTCTCCTCTTCGTTGTGCACCGTAGGTGCACTCATTGAGTGTAGCCCCCGAGCCTCTTGCTATTTATTTATAAGTAGCTGGAGGGTCTTGGAAAATTTAGAAAAAAGTTGAGGGTGTATACCACGAAGCCCCGAGCCTTTGTCCAGGAGTTCTTTTTCTTAAAAGTAGTCGGGTGATGGCTTCGGGTTGTCGTGCGCGTCCAAAGGTGCACTCATTGAGTGTAGCCCCCGAGCCTCTTGCTTTTTGGGACAAAGTCTTTGGAGGGTCTTGAGTAGCATGATGGCTTTGAAATTGTAGCCCCAGAGCACTGAATTCCTTTCCTTAAAAGTAGTCGGGTGGTGGCTTACGGTTTGTCGTGCACCCATGGGTGCACTCAATGAGTGTAGCCCCGAGCCTCTTGCTTTTTGAGACAAAGAGCTGGAGGATCTTGAATAGAAATAAAGTCTTGAAATTGTAGCCCCTGAGCCTTTATCCGGGTTCTTGGTGGTTTGCTCTTTCGTTGTGGCTTTTATGTCTTCCTCTTTATGGCTGGGCGTTGGCAGCTGGTGTAGTAAAGGCTATATGCTTTTCTTTGTAATGGGATATTCTCGGATATGCTCCCTTATTGCACTATTTTCTTGTCCTCCTTTAAGTCTTGCCGGTGTTTTTTACGCCTTGGTGAACTTGGTCCATGTATCGTCGATCTTGTCCTATAAATAGGTCTTCTTTCTTCTGGTCTTTCGGGGTCTTGAAGTTTGTTGCCTTCTGTTCTTGTGAGAATGATTGTTTGCGAGATGGATCAGCCCCAGGGCTTCTTTCTTTTTCCTTTCGGTATGGTCTTTTTAGTGGGTAGAAGAATTCTTGAGATAGGGATTAAGGCGGACTAATCCCGGAGTAGCATTGTAATTGGAGGCTCGTTCGGTAGGTAGAAGAAGTCTTGAGATGTGCCTTGTCTTTGGGCCATTTTGTAGTCTTAGTTCTTCTTTTCCACTCGCCCGGACATATGCTTTCTGCGTGGGAGGGTTCTTGATCCGCCTTGTCCCTCTAGCTATGCGATTGCAAAGCGGCGACCGACCAACGCAGAGCTGGAGCCCTCTTGTTCACATGGGGTCCGATTCAACTTATGGTTGGAGAGGCCCGATGTGATGCTTGAGAAGTCAGTGCTACTTTTGGTGATCTTGGATGCCTTTGTGTTGGTGTATCTATGTTGCTTTGGATCTGCTCGGCCCAGACTGTCTCAGAGGTAGTCTGGGTTGGCAACGGCTATCACTTTGGTTGTCTAGGGGTTCTGCGTAGTTGTTTTCTATGGCAGAATTCCACTGGGTTCCTTGTAGCTGTTTCTTTAGTTTTCTTCTGAATTCGATGGGTCTTGTAAGACTTGTATCCTTGTATTTTGATGAGAATATGAATTATTATATGGATCTGTGTTCTTTGGACCTGTATCTGTTGGACGTCTGCCTTTGAGCCGTCTTGTTTTTGATAACGTCTGGTTGTTCTGTCTTCAAGCTGACTTGTTGTTGGTAAGCCTAGCTGTCAGCCTTCGAGCCGACTTGTTTTTTGTTTCCATCGTTGTAACGGTTCAGAATGTTACCGTTGGCCAGTGACGGGATAGAGACTGTTATCCCGGATTTTACTGGGCCTTTTCGTTATTACGCCATGTATCCATTGGCCTTTTACCGTTGTTTTGTTGAATAGGCCCTAAGCCAGGCCCTTCTTACTTCTTATAAATTGGTAGTTTGGGGTAACTGTTCTTCTCCTTCACTTCGCCTTCGCATCCTGAAACCCTAGAAAAAATCCCCAATCTTGGTTGCTTGTCTTTGCTTCCTCCTCCTTCCATTGCTCTTGTGGTTTTGGCCGTTGTATGGGGAGGAAGAAGACTTCGAGCAAGAAGCCTGTTGCTGACAAGCCTGTTCTTGAGGAGGAGGTTGACGAGCAGCTGAATCCTGAGTTCGCCGCGATGAAGATGACGGCAAAGTCGTTCCCTATTCCGACTACCCAGGAGAAGCACCTGGTTGAGTTGGAGGAGTGGGGGATGATTGTAACATCCCAGGTTTTCCAAACACCAAAAATCTGAAATTTTTAAAACTTTTCGTGCAATGAGTGAAACATTTCGTTGCCAGGTCAACCTAGGTCAACGCGGGTGAAATTTGTTAGTAAATCATTGCATACATATAGAGTTGCTTGAAGGAGAGTGCTTGTTCCTTGCCTTGGTTTTCAGGTTTAAGTTTGTCGGAGTTTGGAGTACACAAGTCCATAGCCTAATTCCTTTCTGGACTTCTTCCACCTACCTTTCTAAATCCCACCCAAGTTGCCTTGGACACCAAAAAGGAAGAAAACCCCTTTTTCCTCTCCCATATATATTCCTCCCACTCTCCTCTTATTTCCACCTCAAGCTCCCTCTTTGGATTCCCTCTCTTCTTCACTTCTAAACTAATCGCAAATTTCCCGAAATCATCATGGGGGAGAATTTCTTTCTTCCTTCTATCCAATCCCTCCCAAATCCTTTTCAAAATCCTCAGCAAAAATAGGGAGAAGCTTTACCAAATGCCTAGACACAAAGGGAAATAGAGGAAGATAAGAGAAGCCTTTCCCCACTCACTCGACCAGCCCACGTAGCGGCTGCCTTGGCGCTGCTTGCCTCCTCTCCCAACCCCAACGCAGCGGCCGCAAGCCCACGCCCGGCCACCACTCCTTCTATCCACCTCGCGGCCCACGGTCGGCTTCGCCACCCCTTCCTGCGAGGCCCAAACCGTATTGTTGGTCGCCGCTCCCTGGAACCCTAGGGGCGGGGCAAGCGCCTCCCGGGGAGCCACCGCCGCGGCCACCCCGCCCCGTGCCGGTCCCCGCGCCGCGCACTCACGGGATCGCGCCGCGTGTCCCCCCCCACCGCGGACGGCGAGGATCGCGGAGGCCGAGAACCCTAACAGCTGCTCCTATAAAGGGGCCGCGCCGCGCGCGCTCCCTCCTTCTTCCTTTCCAAGCCACCGCCGCCACTTCTCTCTTCTACGCTCTACGCCACACGCGGCCCGGCCGCTCGCACCACGCTGCAGCGCGCGCCCCTCTGCGCTTCACGGCTGCCCGGCCAGACAAGCGGTGCCGGCCAGCGGCGACGCGTGCCCGGTCTCCGCCGTCGGCTGTGCCCTAGCCGCGGCGGCAGCGCGGCGGGCACGCCGTGCTGCGCCAGCGTCGCGCGGCCGCAGCCCGCGTCGTGGCCAGCCTGCGCTGAACGCCACGCCCGCCGTGCCTCGGCCAGCGGCGCGGCGAAACCCTCACCCGTCCCGGAGGCGCCGCCTCGTCTCTGCCGTTCCCAACCCGTCACCTGCGCGCCTCTCCTGCCCCGGCGCCCGTCGAACGCGTGCCACTCCCGCGAGGCGACACTTAGGAAACAGCGCACCTCGTCGGCAGCGGCACGGCACCGTACACCCGGCTCGCCCGGCCGCCTCGAGGCTACTCCAGCGAACCCGCAGATGGCGTTTGGCCGGCCATGGCCATGGCCTGGCACTCCGGCCGCCAGCAGCTGGGCTGGCGGCCACCGGGCGGTGGCTATGGCTTGCGACAGCGAGCCCGCAGTTGGCCGATAACCCGGCCAAGGGTAGGCCACGACACGGTCAGCCCTCCATCCCGTCCAGCGCCTCTTCCCCCTTGTCGTGCAGCGGTCATCACCAACCGTACGCCGTCGGTGAGCCTCGCAGCGCCAACGTCCCCTCTTTTCTCCTCCTTGCCGACACCCAAAGCTGAGACCGGCCTTCGTGCCCTTGTTCTTCACCTCCGCAGGAAAGCCGGCCACCCTCCGCCGCCTTGCTGCTCGTCCCGGCCAAGCCCGGCCTTCTCTGGCGGTCGCAGCCACCGCTGGCCAGGCTGCGGCCAGGCGCAGCCAGCCACGGCCAGCCGCTGTTGGCCATCAGCAAGCCACAGCCGGCCAGAGCTGGCCAGAGCTGGCCAGGCGTGGCTACAGCGAGCCGCTGCTGGCCACCAGCCTCCTACCACCTCCGGCGATGCTCCCTTTGCCGGCCTCGCCACTCCATTGACAAGGTCGAGCTTTTTAGAACCCGCCCGACATCATCCTTGATGTCGGCAAAGCCCCCTAACTTTTAATTCTTTTCCACCCTTACTATTTATCTATGCATGTACCGTGCCTTGGCGCCGGTTTGTCTCATGCTATGGATATGTGTACTCCGCCTCTGGCAGTCATGTCGATTTAGTTCTTGTGTCGTGAGGATTGCGTCTTACGTGTTGTGTGTGTGTGTGTGTGTGTGAACGTGCCTTGAGCGGTCGGGGAATTGTACCTCGCTTGGGCGTTTCGATCGTGGGTTTGTCCCGCCGTGATCGTGATGCCGAGCGTAACTCATTCTCTCGCTCTGATGTTTTAGTTGACCCTATAGTACTACGGCGTTAACTCACGAGTTCGACCCTAGGACTTAGTCATTAGGGACTCGATACGATACGGATATTACCCGTACACAATGAGCCCCGTGATGACCTAGTCTGGTGGGAGCCGACTTAGGAGACGACCCTCGTGGGACGACGGATGCCGACTCGCTAGAGTATAGCTTATGGCCGCGAGCCATCTCGCCATGGCCATCGGGCTCTACCTCTTTTCATTCTCTTCTTTTTCTTTCCTTTCCTTTTTGTGCTATTTTCCCCCCCACCACCTCGTAAGCTTGCACCACCTAGACCGGAGCATTCCTCGGTTCTCATGATGACAACTGCATCGCTATGGACCCTAGGAATAGCATTGTGCCGCCCTAGTAGCATGGAGGTCGTGGTGCCCTACGAGTTGGTGTGGATTGCGGAACCGTGCGAGACGTTCGTCTCTTTTCTTCCGACCACCATTCTTAGCCATGATGGGAAGGTCAAGAGAGTGCGGAACCATTCTTCCCCTTTTGTTCTCTTTCGATTCTCGCTAATCCAGTAAGGTGTGGATCGAGTCCTTTTGTTTGGCTCCTTCGATCAGTGACCATTACTATGTCACGTAGATCGAGGTGTCGTAGGACCCAAACCCTTTCTTCTTTGATTTTTATGCCCGACGGTGTTCTTCTATTGCTCTTGCTATTTTGAATCCATTCCTCGATTCCGTCGATTGCAATGGCGAGTGGATCAGCGGAAGGCGAATCTCACCTTTTCTCTCTTGGGTCCTTCGTGCTTAACCCCTCGTATGTTTGTGCCTAGAATAGACCATGACATCCCCCGAGTTCTCGCGGTGACAACCGCACCGTTAGGAGCTCTAGGGGCGCCTTAGTGCATTTAGTGCACCTTGGTCGAGGTACCCTACATGTGGATTAGGCACTCGCGCTCTCTTGTGCGTCGCCCCTCTCCGATGCCCTACCTTTTGCCGTGGCATGTGCATAGGAAGGAGTAGACCACCGCTCCCTCTCTTTTCTACCCTTTATTTTTCCTCGCTAGCCCGTTACATTCGATCCCGTCTTAGCCATGACGATTGGATCAAAGATCGGACTACCTCTTCTAGTTAGCGAAGCTATGGTCTATGTCTTGTTCTCGGACCATGCGAGTCGACCCGATCGACCGTTGGAAAACCATCCTCACTGAGGATGTGACCGAGGCCGCGGCATGGACATGCCCGGCTAACTCCTCTCTTCCCCCTGTCGTGCTACTCTCTTCTCGGCTCCCGGCGTTGTTGTGTCGTGTGGGTCGAGAGGACCTATAGTCGCTCCTTTGTTGTTCGTGTCCCAATCTCTTTTGCTACCGTCGGCTACCATGACGGGTAAGCTAAAGAGCCTCAGAACCAAGTCACAATTCCTCTGTTCATGTTAATTGTTCTTACTCGAATCTTATGTAGTAGTTGTGACTTACGGGTTAGAGGCTACAAGGGCCAAACCCCTGTTGTTCCTATTTCCCTTTCCCTCTTGCTTGTGATCCTCGGTCCCCCGCCAAATTCCATGACGTTCGGATTGGGAGGCTATAAGCCGTGGTGTTGGTTTAAGTTAAGTTAGGATCAAGGCCTTTTATCTTGGAGCCTTATAGGTCAACATGGTTGACCCGGAAGCTCTTGGCTATTCCGAGGCCTCGATCCGAGGCTTATACTTAACGAACAACCACTTACGTTTGTTTGGAGCCCAGAGGATTGGGCACTCTCCGTGAGGGCTAAGTCTTTTAGAGTTTAATTGGAGTTATCTAATTCCTTTTATACCTTATTTCCTTTTTGGGGATTATTGGATTATGGTTAGGGATTGATTGCTCTTTGCCTTGTTTGTCGCTATACCGAGGTAGTTGCATCGCGATGATGATGACGGGCGGGCCGAAGACCCAAAGGAGGCGAGGAAGCACAAGGACAACCGGATGTGGATGACTATGGATTGCTATGAGCAGGTGCCACGTCCCACCCAACCTCGTAGAATCCTATTAGACATACAATATGTAGTCGCTAGCGCTTTACTTTATGCAAATGAACTGTGATAGGATGCATGGTAGATTGCTTGATAAGCCATTACCTTGACGCAACCTTTTCTCCCGCACACCCATTTGCTAGGATAGGCGCTCGCCTACCTCATGATACTTGCTACACACTTACACTTTACTCATACATGCTTGTGTGTGGCTAAGGCACGTGGTGCCGTGAACTGAATAACTTGGGGATAACGTGGGAGAGATCTTGGCGTGTGTCTTGGGTGTGTGGTGAGGGTTGTGTCGATCAGGCGGGATCTGACGACAGTCGGGGGACAAGTCTTCTTGGGAGGAGTGTGATCTGGGCACTCCCTATGTGAGAGAGTACCTGTGGCGGGTACATGTGATGTGAGTAGATTTCGGGAGGAGTGTCTTTGTGGGACGAATCCCGGAATGGAGGTGCCCGTCGAGGCACGGGCGTCGGGCCCCATGGTGAAGATGTCTGTCTAGTCACCCCTAAGGACTGGTATGTCTCGAGAACCGGTTCATAGGACCCCTTCGTACACACCACTCGTTCCTGATGGGCGGGAAACGACTTGACGGCTAGCTGGCCCCCTACCATTACTACTAGGTTGATAGGTGATAGTGTAGGGAGGTATGGGTGCTTTGAGACCCACACCCTCCGAGACGGCGTGGAACCCTTAGGGATCCGGTACCACGTCTCTCACCCGGTCTCGGCGTGCCGGTGGATCTCGGGGTGCCCCGGAGCTGAGTGGTAGGGTGGCATCGGGCCGGTTAGGCGGCAGCTTGGTATCGGCCTAGGCGAGGCATCGTCGATGATGGTGATCTTGTGGTTCAGTGTACACGCTCTGCAGAGTTGATCGATCTATACGTATAGCCGTGTCCACGGTCATGGACATTCCTATGATTTACGCTTCACTTGACTAGTGAGAAGTGTCTTTCTCTTCTCTCCCTCTGGGTGTTGTTGGATTCCGGCTTAGGCCGTTGAGGCAAGGAGGAGCGGGAGTCTTCCTTGCCGACAAGAGAGAGTGAGAGTGTGGTGAGATGTGTGGATGTGGATGTGGATGGGATGGATGGATGTGTGGATGAGATGGGTTAAAACTTGATGAACTACATTATATTTATATTTGATTTTGCATAGGAAAACTACAGCCAAATGTAGGCCTTTTCCTCTACCCTTACATTCCACTTACCACATAGCAAAGCAAAGCATAGGGGTGGGAGCCCGTGGCCAGTACAAATCGTACTGATAGAGTTGAGCAGGTTTGGGAACCGAGGATGTCTACGACGACAACGGTCTTTGGAAGGACTAGGTGGTCTTGTTCCTACACTCAAGTTTGGTTAAGGAGATCAAGTCTACGCCCGCTGATACTCTACCCCAACTCTGATGATTCTCCGTGAAGGAGGAGCCTTCACCCGCTACGACGCTACGTCTACTCTGATGTTGATCCGCGTGTGTGTTTATCGTTAGAATACAGTGTACCTAGGTGTGTTGCAAGTGTTGTAATACTCTGTAACTTGTACCTTTTCACGATGTATGAACTGTGGTATCAACTGTAAATGATGTACTCTGTGGATTTCCCTTCGTGGAAATCGCGGGTCGTTTCAATGATTCAGTCTAAGGAGCTGGCTGGGTGGTCTGTGCCTGGTGTGCATCGAGTCCCTATTCCTCGCCCAGGCCAAATTGTTCTTTTTCTTTCCTTTGTCCGCGCCGGTCTTTGCCTTCCGGCGTGTACTTTCCTTCATAATTTCCTTCGTTTTTTCTGTGTCTCCCTTCATGATCTCACTCCCAATGGGATCCTTCATCTTTCTATTTTTGTTCATTTTTGTGAAACTTTTCTTGGCATCCCTCCTTCCTTGAATCTGTTTCGTTTCCTTTTCCGCCTTAAACCGCAGCCTCGCTCGGATTGCATTCATGCCCTTGGTGGGTGCGGGATCCAATTTCGGCAGGGGCGTAAGTCGAGTCATTTCTTCGAGTACGATCTCGTTGAGTCCATGAAGGATTGGCGTTCCGAGTGGTTTTATGCTGGCAATCTTGTTGGCGTAGCTACCCGGCTCTTACAACCTTTTACGGAGTTCCGCTAGTTCCTAATGATCGGTGGGAGAAAGAACGACTTAATTTGCCGAGTTGTCTCTGCTTCAGCCGCTTTTCGATAGGATTAGTTACTTGAAGCAGAACGGTTTGTCAGGCTTTGCTATAGTAGCTAGTTATCTTCGTCGCCGAGTACAGCCATTGAAGGCTCGGGAGCATTTTGGCTTCGAGTACTCTGGTGCCGAAGATCCCTCTCGGATGGTGGCTACCACCGAGTTGTCTGAGGATGAGGTGTTTCTGCGCCTCAAGAGAATTTTGAAGGGTGCAGTGGTGGTTCCGACGACCAAGTTTGAGTACTCTGCTGGGAATCCTCCCCCTGCTGTAAGTCTTCTTGTTATCTTTCTTGTGCTTTCGAGTACTTTTTGACTCTGACTTGTGTTTGTGTTCTTGTAGCCTTTTGGTAGGGATTTTAACAATGATGCTTCCCTTTTTGTTGATGGAGAGATAGCTCCTCTTCCAGCTCCTCCCACAGCTGGTCATGCGATGGTTGAGGGCCGAGTTGTTTTGCCGGGGGTTTCTGAAAAGGAACATGCCCTTCAGTATGCTCCTTATCGGCCCGATCGCTTCCCCCGAGCTACTCGTTCGAGTGGAAAGAGGACTGCGCCTGGTGATTCTTCTTCTGTGCAGCCGAAGCGAGCTCGTACTTCTTCTACTCCTCAACCTTCAGGTAACATTCTGATAGGTGAGAAGCTATTTTTGTTTTATCCTGTTTCTTTTGTTTGGTGTTTGGTCTTGATTCTTATTTTCTGGTAGATGGTGATGCCGTCCTCTTGTATGAGGATGAGGCGAAAATGTTGATGATTCCCCCCCTTCTTTATCGGTGAGTTGTTGACTACTTATGATTTTGGCATAGATTTCTCTTCCATTACTTGACTTTTGGTATTATTTTTCTGCAGCCCCGGGGAACTTCTTCTTCTTCCCCGACTTGGAGTCCTTCTTTGGGCCCTACTCCTTCTTCTGCCGAAGTTGTATGTGCGGATGAGGTTATGCCACCTCCTCCTTCTCGGCCTCTTCTTGCTCTTCGGCGTGTTCCCGGTATGGATTTCTTAAATGCAAGGAGTTCTTTTTCTTTTTCTGTTTTCTTTATCTTAATAATTTTTGTCTTTGTAGGCCATCTTCTACAGTTCCCTCCGCTCCGGCTTCTGATTCGGAGAAGACCGCGAGTGTGGATGTTGTGGGTCAGATGTCGTGGTGCACGATCCTCACCCAATTTGTAGAGTCGGCCCTAGTGGTGGCAGACATGGTGCCGTCTACCTCTGCGGCTGCGACTTCTTCTCTTCCTGTTGCGGAGGTTGTCGTCACTTCGGGGGGAGATCGGCTACCTCTTGCTCAGCCCTTGACTTCTTCACCCCCTCTAGTTGGATGCTCTTCTCCTTCGTCTCCTCCCCTCTCTCCTTGGGATATAATTCGTGATATGAAGTTGGTGCAGGAGTTGGAGGCGGAGTTTGATCCGAGTTCTCGCTTGCGAAGACTTGAGTCTGATTGGGGCTCAGTTCGGTTCTCAATTCAGTCTTTTGCTCAGCGATTCAGGTGAGTTTTCTTGAGCTTTATTTATTCTTTCTTTTGGATATCCTTCTTTTCTGATTGCTTTGTTCTTTTTGCTTTATAGAGTTTTGTCAGTGATTCTGACCTCTTTTTTGGCTCGACTGAGTCACAAAAGAAGTTGTTAGAAGAACTGTCTTCTTTGAAGTCTGAGCTTGACACTGAGTGCAAAGGGCGCCATCAATCAGAGAGTGCCTTGCGGGCACAGATTGTTGAAGTTGAGCAGCAGAAGTCGGCTGTTGTGGAAGCTGAGAAGAATACTTTGAGGAAGCTTAAAATTTTGAATAATGATTTTCAGGGTAACTTTCTAACTGCCTTTATGCCCTGTTTAATTGTTATTGTCCCTTGCTGACTTCTTTTGCCTTTTTTTGAAGCTTTGAAGAAGAAGTACTCTGAGGAGACTGAGGCTTTGAAGGTTGAGGTAAAGACCTTCCGTAACGAGTCAGAGAAGGTAAAAGAAGATGTTGAAGAAGACCTTGCCAGAGCCCGGTTGATTAGGCGTGGCGCTGATCGAGATTTTTTGCAGGCCAAGTCGTCAGTGGAGGACTTGTCAGCCCGACTGAAGGCTTCGGAGGAGAGGTGGGAAGTTCTCTGGAGCTCTGTCCGGAAGCTTGCTGGCATGCTGAGGAAGCCTGAAGATGCCGGCTTGACCTAGGTTCAGTTTCTTCCTCGGCTGACCACCCGGGTTGTTGGTTTGGTGAAGGATGGAGTCTTGGTTGGCGTTCAAGGCGTCTTGGGGCGTATTCGGTTGATTAATCCGGATATGCCCCTAGATAGGATCTTGGAGGGTGTGGCGACTCCTGAAGCTGAACAGGCTCTTACCTAGGCTGAAGCTGCCGTCTTAGATTTGGCTCATCAATTTGTTGAGCTTGTAGAGGTTGATTATGTAGTTGTAGGTGATAATCTTTCGCAGTAATACTTTGTGCCTTGATTGAGGCGTTTTTGTATAAACTCTTTGTTTTTCCGATTTGTTTTCATGAATGGTGTTGAAAGTAATGTTCTTGCTTTCTTCTGAAAGTTCTTCAAGTTCTTGTTTGATAAATCGAGCTTGTTTCTTGCTCTCATCTACGTCTGTGGAGACGTTAAGGTATTTCGGACCGTGGGCCCTCATCCGAGTTTGTATCTTAGAAGTCGGGACAGGTCGAGCTATTTTTGCTCTCATCTAGTTCTGAAAAGAAGCTAGGACATTTCGGACCGTAGGCCCTCATCCAAGTTCTGTGTTCTAGAAATCGGGATAGGTCGAGCTATCTTTTGCTCTCATCTAGTTCTAAAAAGAAGCTAGGATATTTCAGACCGTAAGCCCTCATCCGAGTTCTGTGTTCTAGAAGTCGGGATAGGTCGAGCTACCTTTGCTCTCATCTAGTTCTGAAAAGAAGCTAGGATATTTCGGACCGTAGGCCCTCATCCGAGTTCTATCATCTAGAAGTCGGGATAGGTCGAGCTACCTTTGCTCTCATCTAGTTCTGAAAAGAAGCTAGGATATTTTGGACCGTAGGCCCTCATCCGAGTTCTATCATCTAGAAGTCGGGATAGGCCGAGCTACCTTTGCTCTCATCTAGTTCTGAAAAGAAGCTAGGATATTTCGGACCGTAGGCCCTCATCCGAGTTCTGTTATCTAGAAGTCGGGATAGGTTGAGCTACCTTTGCTCTCATCTAGTTCTGAAAAGAAGCTAGGATATTTCGGACCGTAGGCCCTCATCCGAGTTCTGTTATCTAGAAGTCGGGATAGGTTGAGCTATCTTTGCTCTCATCTAGTTCTGAAATGAAGCTAGGATAAGTCTCTTCTGAATGGAGATTTTATTAATAATTTGGGGTACATTGCCTTTGAGTTTTATGTGTAGAATCGTCGCAGCTAGGATATGTGCCATGAATTCTTTACTGGTGCTCCATCCTCGGTCATAAGCTCGTAAGAACCTGGTCCCGTTACTTTTGCTATTATGAAGGGTCCCTCCTAAGGACTGAGTAGTTTATGCCTTCCATCTGGTTTCTGGATTCTTCGAAGGACTAGGTCTCCGGTTTGTAAGCTTCTCGGCTGTATGCTTTTGTCATAATGTCTTCTTAATCCTTGCAAATATCTTGCTGACTATAATGTTGCGTTGATTCTGACTTCTTCTAGACTGTCGATCTCTAGTCTTCTTGTTTCTTCTGCCTCTCCTTCATTATATTGTTCAATCTTTGGAGATGTCCAGATTAAATCTGCTGGTAGTACGGCTTCTGATCCGTAGACCAAAAAGAAAGGTGAGTAGCCGGTGGCTCTGCTTATTTGAGTTCTTAGTCCCCAGACTACTTTTGGTAGCTCGTCTATCCACTTTGATCCATAATCTTTTAGATCTTCATATAATCTTGGTTTTAAACCAGCTAGTATGAGGCCGTTGGCCCTTTCGACTTGTCCGTTTACTTGAGGATGAGCGACTGATGCATAGTCTATGCTGAAACCACAGTCTTGTGCCCAGCTCTTGAATTCATTGGCTGTGAAAGGTGATCCTAGATCTGTGATTATCCTATTTGGCATTCCAAATCTGTGCATGATTTCTTGGATGAATTCTTGTGCTTTGGTTGAACTGTACTTTACCAAAGGTTTGTACTCTATCCATTTGGTGAATTTATCAATGGCTACGAAGATGTATTCGAATCCTCCTTTAGATTTCTTGAGTGGTCCGACTTGGTCAAGGCCCCAGCATGAAAATGGCCACGTAGGTGGTATGCAGATTAGATTATGGGCTGGAACATGTGCTTGTCTTGCAAACATCTAGCAGTTTTTGCAGTGTCTGACCAATTCTTCGGCGTCTTTTAGCGCTGTTGGCCAATAGAATCTTGATCGGAATGTTTTTCCGACTAGTGTTCTTGAAGATGCATGATTTCCGCAGCATCCTGAATGCATTTCCAGTAATATTTCCTTTCCTTCTACTATTGGAACACATTTTAACAGTACACCTGATGATGCTGCTCTTTTGTAGAGATTGTCCCCTACTAGAGCGTAGTTTTTGCTTCTTCTGATAATCTGAGTTGCTTCTATTTTGTTTTCTGGTAGTTTCTTTTCTTTGATGTAATCTATGAATGCTTGCATCCAAGTTGTGTTGTCTGAGTTGATTGTCAAGACTTGTTCTTGTTCTGTCTTTTTTTTGGTGTTGCTTCGCTGGTCTTTTTGATTGATGGCTTTGTTAGGTCCTTGACAAAAATCCCAGCTGGCACTTTTGCTCTGTCTGAGCCTAGTTTGGCTAGCACATCTGCTGCGACGTTTGAGTCTCATAGTATGTGATGAATTTCTAGGCCTTGGAAATTTTTCTCGAGTTTCCGTATTTCTGCGCAGTAAGCATCCATGTTCTCTTTGGTGCAGTCCCAGTCTTTATTTACTTGATTAACAACTACGGCTGAGTCTCCATAGACGAGTAGTCTTTTGATTCCTAGTGATGTTGCGACTTGTAGACCGTGAATAAGAGCTTCATACTCTGCTTCATTGTTGGTGGCTTGCCATAAAATTTGTAAAACGTATTTGAGTTGCTTTCCATCTGGTGCGATGAGTAGTACTCCAGCTCCCGCCCTTCCTAGTTTTAGAGATCCATCGAAGTACATTTTCCAATGGTCTAGGATGGCTTCTGGGGTGGGTTGTTGTATCTCAGTCCATTTCGCGATGAAGTCGGTTAGTGCCTAAGACTTGATTGCCTTTCTTGGAGTGAATTCTATTTTGAGTGCTCCGAGTTCTACTGCCCATTTTGAGATTCTTGCTGTTGAGTCCCGATTTCTTAGGATATCGCTGAGCGGAAAGTCTGTTACAACAATGATTTTGTGTGCTTCAAAGTAGTGCCTGAGCTTCCTTGATGTTATCAGGATTGCATAGAGTAGTTTTTGTACATGAGGATATCGGATTTTTGATACTGTGAGTACTTCGCTCATGTAGTAGACAGGCCTTTGGACTTTGTAGACGTGTCCTTGTTCTTTTCTTTCAACTACGATGGCAGTGCTTACTACTGAATTAGTTGCTGTGATGTAAAGCATGAGGTCTTCTCCTTTCTTCGGTGGCACTAATACTGGAGATGTGGTGATGTATGCTTTTAGTTTATCGAAAGCTTCTTGTGCTTCCTCATTCCATGTGAATTTGTCCATCTTCTTTTGTAGTTTAAAGAAAGGTAAGCCTTTTTCTCTGAGTCTTGAAATAAATCTATTGAGAGCGGCCATGCAACCTGTCAACTTTTGTAGATCTTTTATATCGTAGGTGGGCCCATATCAGTTATTGCTTTTATCGTGTTTTGTGCTTGCTTCGATTCGTCTCTGGCTGATCAGAAATCCAAGTAGTTGTCTTGATGATACGCCAAATACGTACTTGTTTGGGTTGAGTTTCCACTTCCATCTTTTGAGATTGTCAAAAGTTTGTTGTAGGTCTTCTATTAGTGAATCCAGGTTCTTTGTTTTGACTACCACGTCATCCACATATGCTTCCGCGTTCTTTCTGATTTGGTCTCCCAAACAAGTCTGGATTGCCCTTTGATAGGTTGCTCCTGCATTCTTTAGTCCGAAGGACATTGTCTTGTAACAATAGGCCCCGAATGGGGTAATGAAAGAAGTCTTGCTTTGGTCTTCTTCTTTTAGTGCAATTTGGTGATATCCTGAGTAGCAATCCAGAAAAGATAACAAGGCTGCTCCAGCTGTTGAATCCACTATTTGATCAATCCTTGGTAATCCAAACAGATCTTTTGGACAGTGTTTGTTGAGGTCAGTATAGTCGACACACATACGCCATTCATTTGTGTTCTTTTTGTGTACCAGGACTGGGTTGGCTACCCAGTCTGGATGTAAGATCTCTCTTATGAAGCCGGCTGCTAGTAATTTGGCTATTTTTTTCTTTATTGCTTCTTTCTTGTCGGGTGAAAAACGCCGTAATCTTTGTTTAATTGGTCTTGCTCCTTTGTTGACTTCTATTTTGTGCTCAGCCAACTCTCTTGGGACTCCTGGCATATCAGCTGGTTTCTAGGCAAATATGTCTTTGTTGTCCCTTAAGAAGTTGGTGAGCGCGAGTTCCTATTTGATAGGTAGATGAGCACTGATAGTGGCTGTCTTGGATGGATCACCAGTCCCTAGATCAATCTTTTTGGTTCCTTCTCCTTCTGCTATGGTAAGGATGACTTGTTTTTTGACGAGAATTTCCATTTCTTCTATTCTTACTTCAGCTGTTGCTGAGTTGATTTCTCCTTGTACTTTTGAAGATATCTGTATAGCTTGTACATCGCACTCGTAGGCACGTTTTAGGTCTCCTTTGAGAGAGAGTACTCCGTGTGGTCCAGGCATCTTGAGTAGTAAGTAGGGTAATGTGGGATAGCCGGGAATTTTGCCAACGCTGGTCTTCCCAATATTGCATGATAAGATGATTCAAAATCTGCAACTTTGAATTTGATGAGTTACGTGCGATAATTTGTCGGGGTTCCAAATGTTCTTGGTAGAGTTATTTGTCCGAGGGGCATTGCTGGCCTTAGGGTACTATTTCATAGAAAGGTACACTTGTTGGTGTAATCATTTTTGAAAATTCTGGCCCCATCTTTCTTAAGGTATCTGCAAAAATGATGTTGAGCCCTGCTCCTCCATCGATGAGTACTTTGGTTACTGTTATAGCTGTAATTGTTGGTCCGAGTACCAGTGGATATAGCCCTGCGTTTCCGACGCTTGTCCATTGGTCCTCACGTGGCGGATTGGATATTGAGACCGGTTTAAATATCGTGGAACGGCTGGTTGGTTGCTGCCCCGATTGTTCTCCATGCCGGTTTGTCTTCTTGCTTGCTTCGAGACCCTGGGACTCCTGAGAATATTACTGCTACCGTTGCTCTTGGATTTTGAAACCTGTTGTCTGCTAGATTGTCATTTTCTTCTATCTTTTCTCTATTTTCTTCTTTTTCTTGTCTGTCTATCTTCATATATTTTTCTTGGAATATTCGACATTCTCCCATAGGGTGAATTCCTGTTGGATGGTAGATGCATTTCATCTTCTCGAGTTCTTCAAATTTTCTGGCTGGGTAGAATAGTACCCGGAAGCGGCCACTGTATTATCCGAATATCTTTTTTTATTGTAAAATTCTTGTCTGTTGTCCGAGTTGTTCTATCTTCCAGAGTTGTCTTGTTTCTCCAAATTGTTTCTTCTATCTGAGTTGTTTCTTCTATCTTGGTTGTTTCTGTTATCTGGAAATCTTTCCCGTGTCTTTTCTTCTGCTGTAATCATCTTTTCGACTGTTCTTTTGAATTCTTCATTTGTTCATGGATTTTTCTTGCAAAAATCGTGGAACATCCATCTTACTTTTAGACCATATGAGAATGCTTCAATTACTTCTCTTTCGGTAATATCATGAACTTGTGCCCTCAGTTCTCCAAATCTTCTATAGAAATCCCTAAGACTTTCTCCTTGATTTTGTTTTAAATCTTTCAACTCGGCTTGTGTTATTGGGTGTATGAGTATTCCTGCGAAATTTTTGCAGAAGACTTTCTGAAGGTCTCCCCATGTTTTGATTGACCCTGGACGTAATTTGTCGAACCACTGTAGTGGTAGAGTTTCAAGTGCCATTGGAAAGAATAACGCTTTGATGTCGTCATCTCCTCCGGCTAATTCTATTGATTGGGAGTAGATTCTGAGCCACTGCATTGGTTCTGTCTTGCCGTCGTATTTCGAATGGTTTAATGGCTTAAATTTGTGAGGCAGCCTGACAGTGAGTAACCTTCCTGCGAAGCAAGGGAATCTGTCGGATACTTTTTCTGGTTTATAGTCGGAATCTGCCTGGCTGTTATATCTTGTAATAGATCTGGGAGGGCTTCGGAGAGGGGGTGTGTTGCGATTTTCTCCCGTTCTCTCGGCCCAATCGTGATGCGGTTGAGTTCTTCTGCTTTGATTTGGGACTGATAACCTCTTGAATGCAGAGACTCTCCGACTTCTTTGACTTGTTTGCTCGGATGGTACTCGACGAGGAGGTACTCGGTCGTCTTGTATTCTTTGCGCAGTTGTTCTGAGTAGGCTCCTGAGCTTGGCTTGTTCTTCACTTGGTCATTGTATAGCGTCGATTTTGTTGATTAGTTCTTGTATCTTGCCGGTGGGATCAAGTCTGGCCCTTGCTGTGGCTTGTCTTTCTTCAGCTTCTTTTTTAGCTCTTCTTTCATTGTACTCGGCTAGTTCTTCTTCATATTTACGCCATGCTTCCCTGCATTTCTATACTCGATTCCTTCTTCCTCCTTTCTTCTTGTTTCTTCTTTCCCTTGCTACTCTTTGACTATCAGTTTCTCCATCCCTGGTTTCTGAATTAGGTGGGATATCGGCTTCTGATTCTTCTGAAGATCGGTAGTTGGTTTGAACTGGTGGTACCAGAGGTTGCCTGATCATGTAGATTTCTTTGTGCGTTCCGATCGAGTAGTCGGATCCTTCTTCATCTAATGATCTTCCGTATTGAAAGGGGAGAGGGATTGAGTACTTATCTTGTTCTGAAGTTATGCCGTTAGATTCCATCGTGCTCTGGATGATGTTCTGATACGTCCGTGCAGTATTGCTGAGGCCGAAGTAGAAGGAATTCGGTATGTTTTGAGTACTTGGTTCTGGAACTTCTTCTTCCGTCAGCTTGAGTTTTGAAATAATTCCAGATATCTCCGGCTCTGGTTCTGGAAGAAGCCGTCCGTGGAGAGCCCCGTGATCGTCTGCCTCACAGATCTAGCTTTCGAAGACGAAGGATGATCCTTTTGGAAAAAACATCATGCGTAGGTCCGCTGAGCTCTTGACGTTGAATTCACCGAAAGTCCCCTACCTGGCATGCCAGCTGTCGGTGTTTAGCCACCGATAGCCTGCCATGGGGTTCCCGTAGCAGTTGATTCGGATCTCAGCGAAAACTAGAACTCGGCGGTTGCGCAAGAGACACTCGGTTTATCCTGGTTCGAGCCCTCATCGTCGAGTAAAAGCTCTACTCCAGTCGGCCCTGGCCTTTTGCGTTGGATTGATGTATGAACGTGTGTTGTTGTCGCTTGTTACAAAGTGGGTGCTCTGGCTCCTTTTTATGAGAGAAAAGAGCCAGAGCTTTGGTTCTAATCCTAGTCGGACTTAGTAGAGAGAGTTCTGTTCCTATTACAAAAGTTAGTTTCTAACCGTCTAACTAGGACAGGACGTCTTCTACTTGGAATCGGTCCCTCTGTTTCTGTCTTGTGGGTCCGTCCTAACGAGAGTCATGTTGATGGGGAACCGCCTTGGTCCTGCAACGACACCACCACAGTTTGATTTCTTCTTTCAACCACCCCATTTTGCTGTGGAGTGTAAGGAGTGGTGGTGTAGTGCTTTATCCCCCCTTCATCACAGAAAATTGAGAACAGATTGGAATTAAACTCTCCCCCCTATCTGTTCTCAAGGCTTTCAACTTGCCATTGCACTCAACTTCTGCCCTGTTCTTGATTCTTTTGAAACAGTCCAGAGCTTGTGAAACGACCCACGATTTCCACGAAGGGAAATCCACAGAGTACATCATTTACAGTTGATACCACAGTTCATACATCGTGAAAAGGTACAAGTTACAGAGTATTACAACACTTGCAACACACCTAGGTACACCGTATTCTAACGATAAACACACACGCGGATCAACATCAGAGTAGACGTAGCGTCGTAGCGGGTGAAGGCTCCTCCTTCACGGAGAATCATCAGAGTTGGGGTAGAGTATCAGCGGGCGTAGACTTGATCTCCTTAACCAAACTTGAGTGTAGGAACAAGACCACCTAGTCCTTCCAGCACCGTTGTCGTCGTAGACATCCTCGGTTCCCAAACCTGCTCAACTCTATCAGTACGATTTGTACTGGCCACGGGCTCCCACCCCTATGCTTTGCTTTGCTTTGCTATGTGGTAAGTGGAATGTAAGGGTAGAGGAAAAGGCCTACATTTGGCTGTAGTTTTCCTATGCAAAATCAAATATAAATATAATGTAGTTCATCAAGTTTTAACCCATCTCATCCACACATCCATCCACACTCTCACTCTCTCTTGTCGGCAAGGAAGACTCCCGCTCCTCCTTGCCTCAACGGCCTAAGCCGGAATCCAACAACACCCAGAGGGAGAGAAGAGAAAGACACCTCTCACTAGTCAAGTGAAGCGTAAATCATAGGAATGTCCATGACCGTGGACACGGCTATACGTATAGATCGATCAACTCTGCAGAGCGTGTACACCTGGAACCACAAGATCACCATCATCGACGATGCCTCGTCTAGGGCGATACCAAGCTGCCACCTAAGCGGCCCGATGCCACCCTACCACTCAGCTCTGGGGCACCCCGGAGATCCACCGGCACGCTGAGACTGTGAGACGTGGTACCGGATCCCTAAGGGTTCCACGCTGTCTCAGGAGGGTGTGGGTCTCAGCACCCGTACCTCCCTACACTATCACCTATCAACCTAGTAGTAATGGTAGGGGGCCAGCTAGCCGTCAAGTCGTTTCCCGCCCATCAGGAACGAGTGGTGTGTACGAAGGGGTCCTATGAACCGGTTCTCGAGACATACCAGTCCTTAGGGGTGACTAGACAGGGACATCTTCACCATGGGGCCCGACGCCCCGTGCCTCGCGGCACCTCCATTCCGGGGATTCGTCCCACAAAGACACTCCTCCCCGAAATCTACTCACATCACATGTACCCGCCACAGGTACTCTCTCACATAGGGAGTGCCCAGATCACACTCCTCCGGCAAGACTTGTCCCCTGACTCGTCGTAGA
Organism: Chrysopogon serrulatus; assembly: GCA_015844335.1. Lineage (NCBI taxonomy): Eukaryota > Viridiplantae > Streptophyta > Magnoliopsida > Poales > Poaceae > Chrysopogon > Chrysopogon serrulatus. The sequence goes on from JADLZL010002855.1 coordinate 165,782, forward strand.
TCCCTGCCTTGATCGACACAACCCTCACCACACACCCAAGACACACGCCAAGATCTCTCCCACGTTATCCCCAGTTATTCAGTTCACGGCACCACGTGCCTTAGCCACACACAAGCATGTATGAGTAAAGTGTAAGTGTGTAGCAAGTATCATGAGGTAGGCGAGCGTCTATCCTAGCAGCCGGTGTGCAGGAGAAAGGTTGCGTCAAGGTAATGGCTTATCAAGCAATCTACCATGCATCCTATCACAGTTCATTTGCATAAAGTAAAGCGCTAGCGACTACATATTGCATGTCTAATAGGATTCTACGAGGTTGGGTGGGACGTGGCACCTGTTCATAGCAATCCATAGTCATCCACATCTGGTTGTCCTTGTGCTTCCTGCCTCCTTTGGGTCTTCGGCCCGCCCGTCATCATCGCGATGCAACTACCTCGGTATAGCGACAAACAAGGCAAAGAGCAATCAATCCCTAACCATAATCCAATAATCCCCAAAAAGGAAATAAGGTATAAAAGGAATTAGATAACTCCAATTAAACTCTAAAAGACTTAGCCCTCACGGAGAGTGCCCAATCCTCGGGCTCCAAACAAACAGAAGTGGTTGTTCGTTAAGTATAAGCTCAGATCGAGGCCTCGGAATAGCCAGTACCTTCTGGGTCAACCATGTTGACCTATAAGGCTCCAAGATAAAAGGCCTTGATCCTAACTTAACTTAAACCAACACCACGGCTTATAGCCTCCCAATCCGAACGTCATGGAATTTGGCGGGGACCGGAGGATCACAAGCAAGAGGGAAAGGGAAATAGGAACAACAGGGTTTGGCCCTTGTAGCCTCTAACCCGTAAGTCACAACTACTACATAAGATTCGAGTAAGAACAATTAACATGAACAGAGGAATTGTGACTTGGTTCTGAGGCTCTTTAGCTTACCCGTCATGGTAGCCGACGGTAGCAAAAGAGATTGGGACACGAACAACAAAGGAGCGACTATAGGTCCTCTCGACCCACACGACAAAACAACGTCGGGAGCCGAGAAGAGAGTAGCACGACAGGGGAAGAGAGGAGTTAGCTGGGCATGTCCATGCCGCGGCCTCGGTCACATCCTCAGTGAGGATGGTTTTCCAACGGTCGATCGGGTCGACTCACATGGTCCGAGAACAAGACATAGACCATAGCTTCGCTAACTAGAAGAGGTAGTCCGATCTTTGATCCAATCGTCATGGCTAAGACGGGATCGAACAGAACGGGCTAGCGAGGAAAAATAAAGGGTAGAAAAGAGAGGGAGCGGTGGTCTACTCCTTCCTATGCACATGCCACGGCAAAAGGTAGGGCATCGGAGAGGGGCGACGCACAAGAGAGCGCGAGTGCCTAATCCACATGTAGGGTACCTCGACCAAGGTGCACTAAATGCACTAAGGCGCCCCTAGAGCTCCTAACGGTGCGGTTGTCACCGCGAGAACTCAGGGATGTCATGGTCTATTCTAGGCACAAACATACGAGGGGGTTAAGCATGAAGGACCCAAGAGAGAAAAGGTGAGATTCGCCTTCCTTTGATCCACTCGCCATTGCAATCGACGGGAATCAGAGGAATGGATTCAAAATAGCAAGAGCAATAGAAGAACACCGTCAGGCATAAAAATCAAAGAAGAAAGGGTTTGGGTCCTACGACACCTCGATCTACGTGACATAGTAATGGTCACTGATCGAAGGAGCCAAACAAAAGGACTCGATCCACGCCTTACTGGATTAGCGAGAATCGAAAGAGAACAAAAGGGGAAGAATGGTTCCGCACTCTCTCGACCTTCCCATCATGGCTAAGAATGGTGGTCGGAAGAAAAGAGACGAACGTCTCGCACGGTTCCGCAATCCACACCAACTCGTAGGGCACCACGACCTCCATGCTACTAGGGCGGCACAATGCTATTCCTAGGGTCCATAGCGATGCAATTGTCATCATGAGAACCGAGGAATGCTCCGGTCTAGGTGGTGCAAGCTTACGAGGTGGTGGGGGGGGGGGAAATAGCACAAAAAGGAAAGGAAAGAAAAAGAAGAGAATGAAAAGAGGTAGAGCCCGATGGCCATGGCGAGATGGCTCGCGGCCATAAGCTATACTCTAGCGAGTCGGCATCCGTCGTCCCACGAGGGTCGTCTCCTAAGTCAGCTCCCACCAGACTAGGTCATCACGGGGCTCATTGTGTACGGGCAATATTCGTATCGTATCGAGTCCCTAATGACTGAGTCCTAGGGTCGAACTCAGGAGTTAACGCTCGTAGTACTACAGGGTCAACTAAAACACGAGAGCGAGAGAATGAGTTACGCTCGGCATCACGATCACGGCGGGACAAACCCACGATCGAAACGTCCAAGCGAGGTACAATTCCCCGACCGGCTCGAAGGCACAGTTCACAAACACACACACACACACAACACAGAAGACGCAATCCTCACGACACAAGAACTAAATCGACATGACTGCCGTAGGCGGAGTAAACATATCCATAGCATGAGACAAACCGGCGCGAAGGCACGGTACAGGCATAGATAAATAGTAAGGGCGGAAAAGAATTAAAAGCAGGGGCTTTGCCGACATCAAGGATGATGTCGGCGAAGGTTCTAAAAGCTCGACCTTGTCGATGGAGTGGCGAGGCCGGCAGTGGAGCATCGCCGGAGGTGGTAGGAGGCTGGTGGCCAGCAGCGGCTCGCTGTAGCCACGTCTGGCCAGCTCTGGCCAGCTCTGGCCGGCTGTGGCTTGCTGCTGGCCAACAGCGGCTGGCCGTGGCTGGCTGCGCCTGGCCGCAGCCTGGCCAGCGGTGGCTGCGACTGGCCAGAGAAGGCCGGGCTTGGCCGGGACGAGCAGCAAGGCGGCGGAGGGTGGCCGGCTTTCCTGCGGAGGTGAAGAACAGCGGCACGAAGGCCGGTCTCAGCTTTGGGTGTCGGCAAGGAGGAGAAAAGAGGGGACGTTGGCGCTGCGAGGCTCACCGACGGCGTACGGTTGGTGATGACCGCTGCACGACAAGGGAAGGAGGCGCTGGACGTGGATGGAGGGCTGATCGGTGTCGTGGCCTACCCTTGGCCGGCTACTGGCCAACTGTGGCTCGTTGCCGGCAAGCCATAGCCACCGCCGGTGGCCGCCAGCCTAGCCGCTGGATGGCGGGGAAGCTTGCCGGCCCGCGGCCATGGCGGCCAAACGCCATCCGCGGGTTCGGGCTGAGTAGCCCGGAGGCGGCCGGGGTGAGCCGGGTGTACGGTGCCGGCCAGCGTCGACGAGGTGCAGCGTTCCCGGAAGTGTCGCCCGGGGAGTGGCACGCTGCCCGACGGGCGGCGGGGCGTAGGAGGCGTGGTGACGGGTTGGGAACGGCAGACGCAGGCGGCGCCGGGACGTGGCGAGGGCTTGCCGCGCTGCCGCCGAGGCACGGCGGCGTGGCGGTTCAGCGCGCAGGCTGGCTACGACAAGGCGCGCGGCTGCGCACGCTGGCGAGCAGGGGCGTCCTGGTTTCCGCGCTGCCGCTCGCGGCTGGGGCAACGGGGACGGCGGAGACCGGGCACGCGGCTGCCGCGGGTGGGGCACCGCCTTTGCGCACGGGCTGGCAGCCGTAGCGCAGGAGGCTCAGCGCGCGCTGCAGCATGGTGCGAGCGGCCGGCTGCGGTGTGGCGTAGAGCGCAGAAGAGAGAAGTGGCGGCGGTGGCTTGGAAAGGAAGAAGGAGGGAGCTGGCGCGGCGGCCGGTCCCTTTATAGGAGCACGCTAGGGGTTCCCGGCCTCCGGCGATCCTCGTCGTCCGTGCAGCGGAGGGACACGCGGCGCGGGATCCCAGGAGTGCGCGGGCGGGGACCGGGGCACGGGGCGGGGTGTGCTGGCGGCGGTGGCTCCTGGGAGGCGCTGCCCCTGCCTCTAGGTTCCAGGGAGTGGCGCTAGCTGGGCCGCGATTTGGGCCTGCAGGGGAAGGGGTGGCGAGCTGGACCGTGGGCCCGCGAGGTGGGGAGAAGGAGTGGTGCCGGGCGTGGGCTTGCTAACGCTGCGTTGGCCGGTTGGGGAGGAGGCAAGCAGGCCGCGCGGCTGCTACGTGGGCTGGTCGAGTGAGTGGGGAAAGGCTTCTCTTATCTTTTCTATTTCCCTTTGTGTCTAGGCATTTGTAAAGCTTCTCCCTATTTTTGCTGAGGATTTTGAAAAGGATTTGGGAGGGATTGGATAGAAGGAAGAAAGAAATTCTCCCCATGATGATTTCGGGAAATTTGCGATTAGTTTAGAAGTGAAGAAGAGAGGGAATCCAAAGAGGGAGCTTGAGGTGGAAATAAGAGGAGAGTGGGAGGAATATATATGGGAGAGGAAAAAGGGGTTTTCTTCCTTTTTTGGTGTCCAAGGCAACTTGGGTGGGATTTAGAAAGGTAGGTGGAAGAAGTCCAGAAAGGAATTAGGCTATGGACTTGTGTACTCCAAACTCCGACAAACTTAAACCCGAAAACCAAGGCAAGGAACAAGCACTCTCCTTCAAGCAACTCTATATGTATGCAATGATTTACTAACAAATTTCACCCGCGTTGACCTAGGTTGACCTGGCAACGAAATGTTTCACTCATTGCACGAAAAGTTTTAAAAATTTCAGATTTTTGGTGTTTGGAAAACCTGGGATGTTACAGCTTGATCCTTTGTTTTGAGCAACTCAGCCCACATAAACCTACTGTAGTCATCAACTACTAGCAAGAAGTAGGATGCACCCCCTAATGACTTAGGTGTAATGTGCCCACACAAGTCTGCATGCACAAGTTCTAACCCCCTTTTATGCTCTAAAACTTGATACTTGTGGGAATGGAAGTCTATGCTGTTTACCAAGGACACACCCATCACAAACTTTCTCTACTCTTGACACTGTTGGCAATCCGACAACCATTTGCTTGGGACTAAGAGTACTTAGTGCTCTAAAGTTTAAATGCCCAAATCTAGCATGCCATCTCCATGACTCATCTACTGACTGAGCTTGCAAACAGACTGGTGAGCTTAACCCAAATTTTGCCAGGTACAATCTATTGCCAACTCTAGGAGCAGAGATCAACAGTGTTTTCTCTTGATCATACACACACAACTTCCCATTTTCCCCCACATACTTGAAACCTTTCTCTTCTAACTGACCCAAACTAACAATGTTACTTTTCAGCTCGGGAATATAATAAACATCAGTTAGAACCTTATGACCTTTGTTGCGATCTTGCATCATTACAGAGCCCATACCTTGGATCCTGACGCTAGATCCATCACCAAAATGGACTGAACCATGAACACCCTCATCAAGCTGTGTCAGCATTGATCTTGCCTCTATCATATGATTACTGGCGCCAGTATCTAAGACCCACACCCCATCAGGAACCAGAACAGGTGTTACCTTCTCCGTCAGATGAACCATCTGAGTCGACCCGTTCACAACGTTGCACGTTGCCAGCATCAGTGCGCCTCCTTGATCTGCAGCCCCGACGGTGATGTTCGCCTCGGGCTGCGCTGCTTCCTTCTTCTTCTCCTTCTTAGGACGCTTGCAGTCCTCCGCCCAGTGCCCGTAAATATTGCAGTTACGGCACCGGCCCTTCCTCCTTGGCGTGCCCTCGGATGTTAGCCTGACAGGACCCGAGGCACCGCCATCAGATCTCGCCGCCGCCTTGCCTTTCGAGGCTTCACCACCGCCACCACTTCCACCCGGCTTCGTGCCAGATTGGAAACGATGCTTGTGTTTTTCGAGCCAATCTTCCTCGGCAAGCATGAGCTGTCCCGCCTTGTCGACGATCTGGTCGACCTTGTCGTCCAGACGGTCCTTTGCCACGCGCAGACGACCCACTAGCTCATCCACCGTCATCGTCTTGAGGTCACAGAACATCTCGATGGAGACCACTATCTGCGTGAAACGGGCGGGCACGACGCGCAAAAATTTTTTGACCACGCGAACGTCCTCCACAGTTTAACCGAGGGTTTTGAGGTTGCCCACGAGATTGTTGATCCTCATGGCAAATTCCTCGATCGACTCCCCATCCTTGAACGCGATGTTCTCAAACTCCCGAAGGATCTTTTGGGCGTTCACTTCTTTCACCCGATCTGCACCGATTCGCATCACCTTCACCGCCTCCCACGCCTCCTTCACTGTCTTGTGGCGGCCTAATGACTGCCACATCTCCTTTGGCACTGACCGCAGGAGAGAGCTCATGGCCTGACGATCTTGTGCACGCTTAGGATTGGTTCCTAGGTCGATCACCTCCCAGATCTCCAACGCCTCATAGTTGCACTGCATCATCATGGCCCACTCGGAGTAATTGTCGCGTGTGAGCATGGGCCACATCAACGACGACTCCACACCGCTCGAGTTCGAGGTTTCACCCATGGCGGCGCGCTCTGGATCTTGATGAAGAATGACGAGTTTTGATGCGGGGACTCTCTCCGTGGACTCAGGAACGCCTCGTATGGCGAACCGAGCTCCGATACCACATGTTGGAACCAGCCGTCGAGGATCGACGCCGGCGAGTTCGCGGCGCCGGCCGATGGTGACCGCGAACACTAAAACCCTAGAACCGAGAGCACACGAGAGAGATGGATGTTTTCCACTGCGAATGGCGCAGCTTTTCCAGATGCATTTCTTGTTTATATATCATGGGCTTGGCCCGTCCCCCCCCCCCCGCGGCAACCCGCAGCTGCACGGTGTGCCCTCATATCTCGGAACGCCCGTGCGACATGCACGGCATGCACGCTGCGGCGGGGAATGCAATCCTGCGGTCACGGATCAATCTGGGCAGTCTCCAGATTACCCGTGATTCTACGCAACAACTAAACATGTTTGTTACAAAACCAAACACCTAATGCATCTACATCCTGATACACGCTTTGGCACGATTACAAGAATGTGGTGCAACAATCGGGGGATTATCATTATCGTTATATGTTATCCCCCCAGACTTAGACTTTGCATATCACTCAGAGGTAACACACACTTGAATTAGAGATACAAATAAAGCCCACAAGAATGCCTCTATATATGCATCATTACTCTCTCCTTCTTGTTGCCCTTTAAATGGGAATAGAGTAATTTTAGTATCATTGGTTGGGCCAAAATAAGGTTCATATTCATGAAAAGTCACCAACATCTATAACTCTATTAAGAAGTTTCCCAACATTATTTATATAATTATGAACAAAGCATTCATTCGGATCAGTAATTTTAGTATCATTGGTTGGGCCAAAATAAGGTTCATATTCATGAAAAGTCACCAACATCTATAACTCTATTAAGAAGTTTCCCAACATTATTTATATAATTATGAACAAAGCATTCATTCGGATCCAAAACCCTTAGGAGAAACAACAAAATCATTTGATTTCAAAAGTAATTCAGCTGGAGATTTACAATCAAGAACTCATAGAGCCTGGAGGTGTATTTTTCGAGATTGGACTGGACAACAAACAAGCCCTTAAGCCCATGGCAATTTGCACCCCTGACCAGTGTTCATGAAAGTAAGGTAACTCGTGTGCACCGGTGATAAAAAAGTCTAATTCCAATACGGATTGTGTTCCATGCAACATATGGGCACGTTTACTAGTTAAAAGAAAGACAAACCAGCTAATATGAGGGTTTTTTTTTTCTATATCTAATAATAAAAAGACAAAATTTTAGCCTATTTTTATGACCATTTATTTTTTTATCAATATAATCTCTCTCTAACTCTCGAACAATATTGACGAGTTCCTTCTATTTGAACTTATATATATAATGATCTGTGTTTATACGAGTTAGAATATAGCTCTTATCTAGTGTGATACGATGTTCGATTTTGAAATATATTGGGCCTATACTTAAATATGTTAGAACAACTTTTGTCTAGCGATAATTGCATTCTCTAGGCGCGTTCCATTTTTGTCACCATCGGATGATGTGCTGTCGATAGAGGCGATGATGCACAAGTGGTCATGGGGCCCACACACTGATCCACATTCTCTCCTCTCCTCTGACATGGGGCTACGTGAATGTGCATAGTGCGAGACCAGACCAGATGGAGATGGTGTATGGTGTATGGTGCATAGTGCGAGACCAGACCATGTAGCCACTCAGCGCAGACTGTCTAACTTGGTGAAGGAAAGTCTTTTTTTTTTGACATGTGGTGAAGGAAGCCACTTGTGACTTTCTCCTTCCCGGATATCCTCCATTTTTCGTCGCACGGCTCATAAAAAAACAGATATTTCCATGGATATAACAAACCAAACTGTCATTTTGAGCCCAAATAAGGCCCCGTGGCCAGTTCAGGAACAAGGAAATAAATACCTATCTTAGTGAGTTCGGTGTATTTCAGTGAAGATTTGACAACCATTTAACATAAATATTTTGTAGAACATTCATGCTCCTAATAGCCATTAGAATCTCCATCAAAAGCGACTATCACAGTGGATTAATTTGGATAATTTATTTATTGACATAAAGATCGATCACACACAGTGACAGAGCCAAGATTTTTATAGAATCTGGGTGAGACATAACGCCATACTAATATTGATAAGATTAGAAAAAACAACACACATAATTACATGATAATTTAACATTTCATACTAAAAATAATATTTTAGAGCACAAGTTCATAGTGGCTCGGAGAACAAAAGACAAACTCAAGTGAGCCATAGTAGTATCAACCATTCAATTTAACCCCTATATATTATAGAATTGAAATTTTTGTGGTAAATGAGAAGGGAGAATTAGCTCTATGACTCTAGAAAACGCCTCTTAGGTCTATGGTCTTTTTTTTAAAACTTTGCTCTATGGTCCTAGAATGAATTTTCTTTGGCTCAATGGTCTTCCATCTGTTTTGAATAGCTAACGGTGTTAAGTCAGGGGTAAAAAGACCGTTTTACCTTAGCAAAAAAATACAGAGTTCTATTTATTTGTTGTGTCAAATAAATTCACACATAAGCACATATAATCAACTATACATATATCGTACATAAGCTCATTTTATTGCGATACATAAAGATCAATCACACACCACAAGTGTTGGACCTTACGGGTCGCAAACCAAATGAAGTGGTAGGGTTTTGCCAAAACCGACCTAGCCGAGTTTAAAAATCGGAAGAGAGTATATTGATTTTTTTATGACAGTGTGTATTAGACACCTTAATCACCATGCAGGGGCAGATTGAAGGAATATATTATAATATTTCGTAAGCTTTGGCTGTTCGAACTCTCGCAAGTTGGGCCTTGTTTAAGCTATGAAATGGGTTGGGCTAACGACTTATCCACATAACCTTCCCCTTCCTTTCCTTGCAGCCGTGGGATGAAGAATGGAGGGCATCTAGGAGTGGCAAAGTCACAGGTGACTTTGCTTCAGCAAGTCAGAGAATCTGCGCCCGTGGCCACTAGCTACACATGTATGTATAATTGTATATGTATATGAAAAAAAGTATACATAACCTCCTGAACTATTGAAGCTAGAATACTTAAAACCGTCAGCTACAAAACCAGATGTTTTACATTTTAAAATATCGCAAACAGTTTAATTAACCTTCTGGCGGTCTAGGATGGTGGAGCCACACGTCGGCCAAAAAACCGTCGTTCTAAACCACCCAAGGGTTAATTAGACTGTCTGTAATATTTTTAAAGTGTAAAACATCCATTTTTTAGGTGAAGGCCTAAAATATTCTAGCTCCAATAGTTCATATATATAGATTTTTTCCTACTCACTACCAGAATCCGACTCTTTGTTGAGTATCGTATGGTTTGCCGAGTGTTTTTTCTAGGGCACTCGATAAAGAGGCTTTTTTGCCGAGCGCCAAATAAAAACACTTGGTAAAGAAAAACATTCGGCAAAGAGGCTCTTTGCCGAGTGTTTTTTATGCACTCGGTAAAGAAAATTTGGAAGCATATTTTGAGCACTAAATTAATTTAAATAAAAAAATTTCAACTACAAAATTATATAACTTTTTAAGATCTATAACTCTTATCTTGGTCATTTCTTTATTTAACAAAGTGAAAGTAAATTTGTTCACAAATCTTACATATCTCTCTTATAGTTTACGAAACTATAAGAGAGATAAGATTTGTGAATAAATATTTTACCAATACCTCGGATGACCGAATGACCAAAATAAAAGTTGTAGATCTTGAGAAATTATACAATTTTATAGTTGAACACTTTTTAATTTGAATTAGTTTTGCTTTTGTGTAAAGTACAATCGAATCTCACAAATTTGAAATTTGAATTTTTCAAAAGGTCTCGGATGGAAAACAGTCAAAATAAAAATTGTAGAATTTGAAAAGTTATAAAACTTTGTAGTTGAGAGCTTTTTTGTTTGAAATTATTTTGTCAACAAAAACTACATTCAAATATGCAAAAATTTGAAATTTGATTTTTTTAAATATCTCGGATGGGGAAACACTCAAAATAAAAGTTGTAGATCTCTAAAAGTTATGAAACTTTGTAGTTGGCAACTTTTTAATTTAAAATCATCTTGTCAACGAAAACTACGCTCAAAATTCAAAAAAAATTAAAATTCAAATTTTGCAAACGACCTCAGATAGAGAAACTCCCTAAATGAAAATTGTAGATCTCGAAAAGTTATAAAACTTTATAGTTGACAAGTTTTTAATTTGAATTCGTTTAAGACCTCAAACAAGCAATTTTTACTCGGTTTAATATAATATTTAGGGATTCGAAACGGAATATAGACATGTGAGTGTGTAGTGCAATGGTAAGAGAGGCTTCGCGCAAGGGAGAGGTTGTTGGGTTCGAATCCTATCGGTCGCACAGCCGTGAAAAAGTGCCGCGAGTTGTGACTTGGATGGAGACGGGTTCGCGCTGACCGATGGGGGGCCTTCCCTCGATTAATTTTTCTATTATTTTTGAGTTTTTCTATTCAAACTTTGTCGAGTGTCTGTTGACGGTTATTAAGCACGAATTCTATACCGTCAACTATGACTTGAAAAGAACCAATAATAGAAACATAGGGGTTATTCTTGATAAATTCCACGAGTTTTGGTGAATTGTCTATTTTTTAGGAAATTATTCAGAAAAGCTTCAAAGAGGAATTAAAGTGCATTTTTATCACGAAACTTAACCACGACGAAAAACATCGCCATCTGGACCGGGAAGGATCTAGAAGACACCCGAAGCATTGGGACCCGCAGCAGCCACCAGGTGGGGCCGGCCAGCCCCACCATGGCGCCGGGCGGCGCCCCCTTTAGGGTTTTGACCCTTCTCTTCTGGAAGCTTTCTCCACCGCCTCCCACGATGCATCTTGGCCCTTGATTAAGTCGGTTTGATCCTGCGACACACGTTCATCCCACCAGGCTATAAATAAAAAGGCGCAGACCTCCTTCCGAGAGAACTAATTCATTCCTCCCGCTTCATTTGTCAAGAGTAGATAGAAGTTAGGGTTTCTAGAGATTAGAAGTAGAGCTCTAGTTCTTCAAGTTCTTAGTTTAGGCGTCTAGCAAGGTTTAAGTAGAGTTGGACGCTACGCTCGGGATTCCAGATCTGTTCGTCTGGAGATCGATAATTTTATCTTGTATCTCATTATGACTTTGCTCTATTTTAATATATTGCTACTTATTCAGTTCTTAGTTTATTCTAGTTGCATATTTGATATAGTTGTGATTGATGATAATTATTGTCATATGATCGTAAAGCGCCTAATTCAATACTCGAGTGAGTTATGTGGTATGTATTATGTAGACATGCTGTCTAGATATATTACGTACCTACAGAGACACCCTGACGTGTCGGGTCATGTAGTAGTCCGTGCAGGTGACAGCTGCGTTGGTTCCTCTGTAGTCCACCCCCATACGTAGGACTAGCAGAGCACGGTCGTGAAGAAGGTGACCTTTTGTTGACGGTCATTAAACACCAAATATAATCATCAACTATTGCATGAAATGATATAAAATAGATTACAAAGCATAGTTCTAGGTTCTGATTCTAACAAGTTCCACGAGTTTTGGTGTTCTCACTTGTATTGCAGGAGTATGCAATTTTCCATTAAATAAAAATATCTCAAATAAGTAATTGGACTGCACCATTGCGACGGGCTCGTCGAGATGATCGAAACGGACATATCATTTGCTATATTCGGAGCCCAGAATCAAGAGATATCAACTCCAGATCGAAATATACGCTATTGGGTCCTAAAAGGAGCAAGAAAACACACAAACGAAGCTGGGCCCAAGTGGGCTTGGGCCCAGGCCGCCCGGCATATCCTCCCAGGCCGGCCGGCCTCCCCCTACGGCCTCTCACGCCCATCTTCTAGAAGCTTCCTCCACCGCCTTCAAGGATGCATCTCCACCGTACCTTAAGTCGGTTTGATCAAAGGGCTCACGTTTCTCCCACCGAACTATAAATATAGGGCCAGACCCCCCTCCCTAGGGGCACCACATTATTATGGAGATGTAGAGGCGTCCCTCGAATGGATGACCTCTCACCTCTAGAGAATTAGGGCTAGACTTTCCAATGTAGTAGATTAGTTCTATTTGAGAGTTAGGGAGAGCGGAGCTACGCTCAGGATCTGGAGAAGTCTTCAGAGTTTTGGTATGTCTTTGTATTCATTCTTGTAAGACTTATGCTTTAATATATTTTATCTTCTCTATTTACTTTTATGCATTACATTTGATTGGTTAGTATAGCTGTTATACTTTAGTATAGGATCTCCGCCTGTATTAGGTGCTCTAGTTATTAATTATGACTAGGGTAGTAATCTTTAGTGTAGACGTGGTGTCTAGGTTAGGGTTTACCTGAGGTTGCGCTCAATCCCACGGTTAGTTGTGGTAGCCCTAGAGGTGACAGCTCTGTCTGGTCTTCGTATTCCACCACGTTCGGGTTAATGTTTCGTAGAGCTTTTGGCAGCCTTCCCCAACTACCTTCTTCCTAGTCTTATTCGAGAGTTGGAAAGGTACTGCTGCTCCAAAGTGCTATTGTATGATTGCTATATCTACCATGAATCTGTTATTATAGAACCCTAGTAATAGAGAAGTATTTAGGAACCTTGAACTCTTCCGTTGTCCTCTCACTTTATCTATCTACTCTCTTATCATAGAATTCTCCTGTGTGTCTGTGTCATATATGCATAAATCCTATCATCTATTATTTACCCCTACTATAGTCTAGTTGGTGTACTAGATTAGTAGATATATGATGGTGAACTATCAATGTCTTTATCCATTGTTTCCCAGTGGTAAAATGTAAATAACAATACTTGGAATACTCCCGGTAAAATGCTACAATAGTTTTTACGTGCTTGCGGAATCCTTCATATTTTAGTTGTGCATAAGAAATACCAACAAGCATTTTTGACGCCGTTGCCGGAAAAACAATTGGCGTAAAGATTTTGATAGTGATCTTGATATCTACTAATCTAGTATGCCACTAGCTTTAGTAGGATTACCCTTGTTTTGTTGAGTTATGGAATAAGCAGGACATTGTCGATACGGAACATAGACGGCTACTCACCAGCACGGATCCCGTCAGGACAAGAGCAAGAAGGACGGATCCGAATAGAACACGGATCATCCTAGTTAGGTGAATAGAAAGTAACCTCTGTAATCATAACAGAACACTTCCTATGGATCCGACTAGGATTAGAAACCATAGCTCTGGCTCTTTTCCTCTTATAAAAAGGAGCCAGAGCACCCTCTTTTGTAACAGACGAACAACGCACAATCATACATCAATCCAACGCAAAAGGCCAAGGCCGACTGGAGTAGAGCTTTTACTCGACGACGAGGGCTCGAACCAGGATAAACCGTGTGTCTCTTGCGTGAAACCGCAGAGTTCTAGTCGTTTGCCGAGGTCCGAATCAACTGCTGCGGGAACCCCGTGGCAGGCTATCGGTGGTCAAACACCGACAGCTGGTGCACCAGGTAGGGGCTTTCGGCGAAATCAACGTCAAAGGCTCGACGGACCTACATATGATGATTTTTTCGACGGGATCAACCTTCGTTTTCGGAAGCTGGGTCTGCGAAGCAGACGAACAAGGAATTCTCCATGGTCGACTACTTCGAGAACCCAAGCCGAAGATACAAGAAATTTTTTCAAGACTCAAGCTCACAGAGGAAGCTGAAGACCCAAATATACAAGACAAGCCGAGTTCTTTTCACTACGGTTTCAACAACTCGGCACGGATATATCAGAATATCACTCAGAAAATAATGGAATCTTACAACCTCGGCCAATGGGACATCTTCAAACAAGATAAGTTCTCTACCTTCCTCCCTTTTCAATACGGTAAACCTCTAGAAGGAGAAGAGCTCGACCATCCACCCAATACGCACGAAGAAGTCTTCATGATAAGGCAACCTCTAGTACCACCAGTCCAACCCGACTACAGATCTTCAGAGGAATCAGAAGCTGATATTCCAGCAAATTCCGTCACAAGAGAAGGAGAGACCGACAAATTTTAAAGCAGCAAGAGAGAGAAGAAACAAAAAAAAAAGGAGGAAGAAGGAACCGAGTTCATGAACGGAGAGAAGCATGGCGCAAATATGAAGAAGAGCTAGCCGAGTACAATCAAAAAAGAGCTGAAAAAGAAGCCGAAGAAAGACGAACTGCGGCAAGGACAAGGCTTGATCCTATCAACAAGATACAAGAATTAATGAATGAAATTGATGCCATACAACGACCAAGTGAAGAACAAGCCAGGCTTAGAAGTCTACTCGGAGATACCGCGCAAAGGATACAAGGCGACCAAGTACCTCCCGACACATACCATCCGAAGCAGACAAGTCAAAGAACTCGGAGGATTTCCGCTTTCGAAAGATTATCAACTCCAAATTATGAGAGAAGAGCTCAACCTAATCACGATTGGACAGAAAAAACAGGGGAAAACAGGGGAAGATCTCCGACACCACCCGAAGTCCCCCGGGATTATTTCAAGATATAACGGCCGAGGCGATTCCGACTACAGACCAGAAAAAGTACCCGACAGATTTCCTTGCTTCGCAGGAAGACTACTCACAGTCAAACTACCTCACAAATTCAAACCATCCAATCATTCAAAATATGATGGCAAGACTGAGCCAATGCAATGGCTTAGGATTTATTCTCAATCTATAGAGCTAGCCGGAGGCGATGACGATATAAAAGCCTTATTTTTCCCAATGGCCCTGGAAACATTACCACTCCAATGGTTCGATAAGTTACGACCTGGATCTATCAAAGCATGGGGCGACCTCCAAAAAGCCTTTTGCGAGAATTTTGCAGGGATACTGATCCACCCAATAACGCAAGCCGAGTTGGAAGGTTTAAAACAAAATCCGGGAGAAAGCCTCGGAGACTTCTATAGAAGATTTGGAGAACTTAGAGCACAAGTACATGACATCACCGAGAGATAAGTAATAGAAGCATTTTCATACGGCTTAAAAGTAAGATGGATGTTTCACGATTTACGCAAAGAAAACCCTCGGACAAATGAGGAGTTCAAAGAAGCAGTTGAAAAGATGATTACAGCAGAAGAAAAGACAAGAGAAAGATTTCCAGACAACAGAAACAACTCAGAAAGGAGAAACAACACAGACAGAAGAAACAACCCGAACGATCAAAACAACACAAGATGGAACAACCAAAACAATTCGGGTTATCAAGACAACTCGAGATACCAGGATAACTCAAGGTATCAAGACAACTCAAGAAGATGGAACATTCAAGACAACAGACAAGAATTCCACAATAAAAAGAGATATTCGACAACATGGTGGCATCCACCGAAAGAAAAGAAATTCTATCCGGCAAGAAGATTTGAAGACCTCAAAAATATGAAATGCATCTATCATCCAACAGGAATCCGCCCAATGGGAGAGTGTCGCATCTTTCAAGAAAAATATATGAGAAAGGACAAACAAGACAAGGAAGAGAATAAAGAGAAAAAAGAAGAAGACAACACAACCGATAACGGTTTTCAAAATCCAAGAGCAACAATATCGATAATATTCTCGAGAGTACCCGGTTCTAGGAGCAAACAAGAAGACAAGCTTGCTTGGCGAACAATTATGGGCGGCAGAGCCGGCAACACCCGAGATATTTAAACCGGTCACAATATCCAATTCAGTTCTCACGGGAAGACCAATGGACAAGTGTTGGGAACGCAGGGGCTATATCCATTAGTACTCGGACCAACAATTGCCGCCATAACAATAACCAAAGTACTCATCGATGGGGGGCAGGACTCAACATCATATTTTGCGAGACACCACGAAGAAAATGGGAACAGAATTCTCAAAAATGATCACACCTACAAGCGTACCTTTTTATGGGATAGTACCCGGGAGACCAGCTATGCCTCTTAGACAGATTACACTTTCGGTAACATTTGGAACTCCCACAAATTACAGGACAGAACTCATCAAATTTGAAGTTGCAGATTTTGAATCATCATATCATGCGATATTAGGAAGACCAGCACTAGCAAAATTCTTGGCTATACCACACTATCCATATCTACTACTCAAGATGCCAGGACCACACGGAGTACTCTCTCTCAGAGGAGACCTAAAAAGAGCCTACGAATGCGATGTACAAGCAATACAAATATCCTCAAAAGTACAAGGTGAAATCAACTCGGCAAGAGCGAGAAATAAAAACGAGAAGAACTAGAGATACCAGCCAAAAAAAACAAAGTACACTCACCACGGCTGAAGGAGAAGGCACCAAAAGATTGATCTAGGGCAAGGTGATCCATCAAAAACTACCACAATCAGCGCACACCTGCCTATCAAATAGGAACTCGCGCTCACTAACTTCTTACGGGACAACAAGGATATATTTGCTTGGAAACCAGCAGATATGCCCGGAGTCCCAAGGGAGTTGGCTGAGCACAAAATTGAAGTCAACAAAGGAGCAAGACCGATCAAACAAAGACTACGACGTTTCTCACCAGACAAGAAGGAAGCAATAAAAAAAGAAATAGCCCGACTACTAGCGGCGGGGTTCATTAAAGAAATCTTACACCTAGGCGGGTTGGCAAATCCTGTTCTGGTACACAAAAAGAACACAGATGAATGGCGTATGTGTGTCGACTACACGGACCTTAACAAACATTGTCCAAAGGACCCTTTCGGATTACCAAGAATTGATCAGATAGTGGATTCAACAGCAGGATCAGCTCTATTATCCTTTCTAGATTGCTACTCGGGATATCACCAGATTGCACTAAAAGAAGAAGACCAAAGCAAAACTTCTTTCATTACACCTTTCGGCGCTTATTGTTACAAAACAATGTCTTTTAGACTCAAAAATGCAGGAGCAACATACCAAAGAGCAATCCAGACTTGTTTAGGAGATCAAATTGGAAAGAACGCGGAAGCATATGTAGATGACATAGTCGTCAAAACAAAGAACCCAGATTCCCTGATTGAAGATCTACAACAAACTTTCAACAATCTCAAAAGATGGATGTGGAAACTTAACCCCAACAAATGTGTATTTGGCGTATCATCAGGACAACTACTCGGATTTCTGGTCAGCCAAAGAGGAATTGAAGCAAGCACAAAACAAATCAAGGCAATAACCGACATGGGCTCACCGGCCAGATATCAAGGATCTCTGAAACTAACAAGGTTGCATGGCAGCACTCAACAGATTCATCTCTAGACTGGGGGAAAAAGGCTTACCTTTTTTTAAATTACTAAAGAAAGCAGACAAATTTACCTGGAATGAAGAAGCACAAGAAGCCTTCGACAAGCTAAAAGCATACATCAGCACATCTCCAGTATTAGTACCACCAAAGAAAGACGAAGACCTCATGCTCTACATTACTGCAACTACTTCAGTAGTAAGCACGGCTATTGTGGTCGAAAGAGAAGAACAAGGACACATCTATAAAGTACAAAGGCCAGTATACTACATAAGTGAAGTACTCACAGTATCAAAAATAAGATATCCCCACGTGCAAAAACTACTCTACGCAATACTCATAACTTCAAGGAAGCTCAGACATTATTTTGAAGATCACAAAGTAGTCGTCGTAACAGATTTTCCACTCGGAGACATCCTAAGAAACCGAGACTCAACAGGATGAATTTCAAAATGGGCAGTTGAACTCGGAGCACTCAAAATAGAATTTGCACCAAGAAAGGCAATCAAATCTCAAGCATTGTCCGACTTCATTGCAGAATGGACCGAAATACAACAACCTACTCCAAACGTCATCCTAGACCATTGGAAAATGTACTTCGATGGATCTCTAAAACTAGGAGGGGTAGGAGCAGGAGTACTACTTATCGCACCCGATGGAAAACAGATATGTTCTACAAATTTTATGGCAAGCTACCAACATTGAAGCAGAATACGAAGCACTCATCCATGGCCTATAAGTTGCAACATCACTTGGAATCAAAAGATTACTAGTCTACGGAGATTCAGCAGTAGTAGTCAACCAAGTCAATAAAGAATGGGATTGCACCAAGGAAAACATGGATGCCTATTGCACAGAAATCAGAAAGCTTGAGAAAAATTTTCAAGGTCTAGAAATACATCATATATTACGAGATTCAAATGTTGCAGTGATGTGTTAGCCAAACTAGGCTCGATATGGCAGGGCAAAAGTACCGCTGGAGTTTTTGTAAAAGAATTAAACAAACCATCTATCAAGTCGAGATAAAAAAAGAAGACGAGAAGAAGAAGACGAGAACAAGAGCAAATTCTAATGATCGGCACTGAGACAACTCAACATGGATGCAAGTATTCATAGACTACATCAAGGAAAAGAAGTTACCTGGAAATAAAACAGAAGCAACTCGGGTAATCAGAAGAAGCAAAAACTACGTCTTAGTAGGAGATAATCTTTACAAAAGAGCAGCATCATCAGGCGTATTATTGAAATGCGTATCAACAAAGAGGGGAAAGAAATATTACTAGAAATGCACTCGGGGGTCTTTGTGGAAATCATGCATCTTCAAGGACACTAGTCGAGAAAAAGCTTTTCGATCAGGATTCTATTGGCCAACAAAGACATTAAAAGACGCAGAAGAACTAGTCAAATTTTGCAAAAAGCTGTCAAATGTTTGCAAGACAAGCACACGTTCCACTCACAATCTAATATGCATCCCACCAAAGCATGGCCGTTCTCATCTTTGGGGGCTTGATCAAGTCGGACCACTTAAGAAATCCAAAGGAGGGTTCGAGTACATCTTCGTGGCCATCGACAAATTCACCAAATGGATAGAATACAAGCCATTAGTAAAATACAGCTCAGCCAAAGCACAAGAGTTCATCCAAGAAATTATGCACTGATTTGGGATGCCAAACGGGATAATCACAGACCTAGGATCACCATTTCAGACTAATGAATTCAAAATTTGGGCTCAAGGCTGCCGGATTCAGCATTGACTATGCATCGGTGGCTCATCCTCAAGCAAGCGGTCAAGTAGAAAAAGCCAACGGACTCATCTTCGCAGGATTAAAACCAAGATTATATGAAGACCTCAAAGATTACGGAGCAAAATGGATAGATGAACTACCCAAAGTAGTGCGGGGACTAAGAACTCGGATAAGCGAGACCAAGCGGCTACTCACCTTTCTTCTTGGTATACGGATCGGAAGCTGTATTACCGGCCAGACTTAATATGGACATCCCCCAAAATTGAGCAATATAACGAAGGAGAAGCGAGAGGAAACCGGGGAGACTAGAAATCGACGGCTTAGAAGAAGTCGAGTCAATGCAACCCTACAATCAGCAAGATACATGCAAGGACCGAGAAGATATTACGACAAAAGCGTTCAACCAAGAACCTTACAAGCCGGCGATCTAGTTCTCGGGAAAATACAAAAACCGGATGGAAGACACAAACTACTCAGCCCATGGGAAGGTCCCTTCATAGTAACAAAAGTAACAGGACCAGGATCCTACGAACTGATGACTGAAGACGGAGCCCCAATAAAAAATTTATGGCACATTTCTCAATTACGACGATTTTACGCCTAGACATGTACAGTATCCCAGCTTCTTTCCAGAACCAGATCCCGACTTCTAGAATACGGAACTCGAATAAGGAACTACGGTCCAAAAAAGCACTCGACCTCCCAGGCAAACCCCGATGAGAGCAAAAAGCGCTCGACCCCCCGGGCAAACCCCGATGAGAGCAAAAAGCGCTCGACCCCCCGGGCAAACCCCGATGAGAGCAAAAATCGCTCGACCTCCCGGGCAAACCCCGATGAGAGCAAAAAACGCTTGACCCCCCGGGTTGTTTTCACAACACCGATGAGAGTACGGCTAAAGAAGTCAACACTCGGCCTATCCTAGCTCCTTTTCAGGACTAGATGAGAGCAAAGAGAAAGCTCGACCTGTCCCGACTTCTAGATAAAAAGAACTCGGATGAGGGCCTACGGTCCGAATTATTTGTTGAAGTGCAAAATGGCTACAACCCAGCCTGTGGCCAACTATTCCGGATTGTTTTCACAACACCGATGAGAGTACGGCTAAAATAAGCCAACACTCGCCCTATCCTAGCTCCTTTTCAGGACTAGATGAGAGCCAAGAGAGAGCTCGACCCATCCCGACTTCTAGAGAAAAAGAACTCGGATAAGGGCCTACGGTCCGAACTAATCATTGAAGACAGCTACAATATTAACTGTCCTTAGATGGATTCACGACACCAAAAGGAGTACAACAGATAACAAAATATTCAAACATTTCAACTCAGCAACAAGACATTCGGCCAAGATTCAAGAAAAGAATTCCTTTTTATACAAAATCTAGGAAGGCATCAAAGTTTCATTACAACAAAAGTTTACTACTGATGATCGTCACCGTCATCGCAAGACGCACCGGGCGTAATCTCTACAAGATCAGTAAACTCCTGAGCTAAGGGCAAGACAGCAGCTTCAGACTCCACGAGTGCTTGTTCATCCTCAGGAGTATAGGTCCCATCCATCACTCTACCAAGAGGAAAGTTGGGATCAACCACTCGGATGCGAGCCAAAACACCACGAACACCAAGCAACTTTGCATCCTTGGCAAAATTGATGGTCCGCTTCGGTCAATCGAGGAAGGAGGCGAACCTGTGTCGACCCGGCATCTTGAGGCCTCCAAAGCATAGTGGCAAGACCTTGCGCGAGCTCGGCAAAGGCTGACCACCCTGTCATCCGAAACCAGACGACGAGCAGACAAGTCTTCAATCGATGCCTTAGCACGCAAAAGATCTCGATCAGCACCACGCCTAATCGCCCGAGCCGGGCTAAAGTTTCTTCAACATCCTCCTTTACCTTCTCTCGATTCATTGCGAAAGGTTTTTACTTCAAGCTTCAAAGCCTCGGTCTCCTCCAGTACTTTTTCTTCAAAGCTGCAAAGGGAAGCGAGAAAGAAGTCGAAAAAGAAAAAGCAATAACAGAATTATACGCAACAAAAACATTTACAAGTACCTTGAAGATCTCGAGAAGCCTTCTTCTCGGATTCAACAAGAAGCAACCACTTGAGCTCTCAAGGCGGTCTCGAGGATTGACGCCCTTGACGCTCCTCATCAAGCGCCCGCCCCGCAGAAGCCAACTCATCTAACAACTTCTTTTGAGACTCAGGCGAGCCAAAAAAAGAGGTCGAGAATCATCGACATACTCCACGCACACAAAGAAAAAAGAAGGATAAGAAAAAGACAAGACAAAAAAAAGCAAACAAGTCATCCTACCGGAATTGTTCAGTAAAAGACTTGAATTCAGCCTCAAGCTTCTTAAAGGCGAGAACTCGGATTGAAGTCTTCTTCCAGATCTTTGCATCGGCTTTAAATCACGGGACGAGAATTCCAAGGAGGGTAAAAAGGAGACAAAGGAGGAGAACACCCAACCCTAGGATGAGGAGAAGTTAGGGGTTGGGCAAATGGCAACTTGTCCGCTCCTGAAGAAGTCACCACAACCGCTTGAGCAGCCAGTAGTGAAGAAGTCCCAGCAGCAGAAGAAGAAGTCACCATAAGGGTAGACTCCACAAGCGGGATTGGGGTCGGCAAAGGGCACGACCCACCACACCAACATTCTCCGTCTTCTCAGAATCGAAGCCGGAGCGTAAGAAACAAACAGCAGCAGATAACCTATAAAAACCAAAAAAGTCAAAGACAAATAATGCAAGAAAATAAAAAGAAGTCAGAAAGAAGAAAAACTTACTTAGAGGACGACGGAAAGCAATACGAGGCTGAGGTGGTGGAGGAGGCATGACCTGCTCCAGATCCACCAACAACCGGCAGGCGAAGGAGCGTAACTCGGCAAGGGTCCCAAAACTGGAGGTTGAGAAGAAGTCGACCGGGGGCTACAGGGAGCCAGAGTCAAAGTTAAAAGAGCAAAAAGTATACACACCAAAACCTAGAAGACAACACTTACCGATGAAGAAGAGGAGAATCATCAACATCCTCAGCCTCATCGTCAAAAAAAAAAAAAAGAAGATACACCGCCTACCAAAGAGAAGAATCAAGACTACTTTCCAAAAAAAAAGCGAGCAAAAGTAAAACCAAACAACCTCTCACCTATCAAAAGGTTACGATGGTGAGGAGAAAGAGAAGAACGCGCCCGTTTCGAGAATGAAGAAGAAGAATCTCCCTAAAGCAGGTCTCTTAGCACCCGCACGAGTAACTCGAGGAAGGGCCACCGGCTGATAAGGAACATACTGAAGAGAAGGCTCCATCAAAGAAATACCGAGCAAAACAACTCGGTCTTCAATTACCCGATGACCAAGATCACCGAAGGAGCGAGGAAGAGGAGCAATTTCCCCATCAATATAAAGGGAGGCATCAACGTTAAAATCCCTGCCAAAAGGCTTCAAAAAAAACAAGAAACTAGTCAATGTCAGTCAAAAAGAACTCAGAAATACAGATACAAATAAGAAGAAATACTCACAGCAGGGGGAGGTTTATCAGCAGAGTACTCGAAACCAATCATTGGGACCACCGACGCGCCTTTCAAAATCTTCTGGAGATGAACAAGCATCTCTTCATCTGACAACTCGGTCGTGGCCACCATACGAGAGGGATCCTCGGCGCCCGAGTACTCAAAACCAAAGTTCTCATGCGCCTTCAAAGGTTGAACTCGGGCGACGGAGGTAACTTGCCACAATAGCAAAACCGGACAAGCCATTCGCTTCAAGTACCTAATCCTATTGAAAAGAGGTTCAAGAAGAGACAACTCGGCGAAGTAAAGTCGCTCTCTCCCACCGATCATTAGGAACAGGCGGTACCCCCGAGTAGGTTTGGAGTGTCTTTGGAGCACGGCACCTCCATCAAGATTACCAAACATAAAACCACTCGGACCGCCAATCCTTCACAGAATCAACAAGGTCATAATCAAAGAAGTGGCTCGATTTACGGCCTTGCCGGAATTGGATCCCACATCCACCAAGGGTGTGGAGGGAATCATTGTGGGGCTGCGGCTTGAGACGGAAAAGAAAACGGAACAGATTGAGGGAGGGAGGAATGCCAAGGAAAGTCTCACAAAAATGGATAAAAACAGAAAGATGAAGAACCCCATTCGGGGTAAGATCATGAAGAGAGATGGAAAAGAAGCGGAGAAAACGATGGAAGAAGGAACAAGCCGGCAAACAAAGCCCGGCACGAATAAAAAGAAACAAAAAGCACAATCTCCCCTGGGCGGGGAACAGGGACACGATGCTTACCAGGCGCAACCCAACCGGAGAACTCCTTGGGCTGGATCATACCCAAGTCCTGCAGCTCGGTCAGATGCTTCTCCTGGGTAGTCGGGGCGGGGAAGTTCTTTGCGATGGCCTTCATAGCAGCAAACTCGGGATTCAGCTGCTCGTCGACCTCCTCCTCAAGAACAGACTTCTCAACTACCGACTTCTTGGAGGCCACCTTCTTCCTTCCCATGCAACGAATCAAGCACACAAACTAAGAGGAGGATGCATGGCGGCAATGCAAGAACAAAGATTTGGGGAATTTTTTCTACGGCGCTAGGCTTTCAGGAAGCAAAGGCAAGGTGAAGAAGAAGAACAGTAACCGCAGCTAATTTATAGACCGGTCTTAAAAAGCCCACTTAAGAGGCAACGGTAAAAAGGCTAACGGATACAAGGCGCAGTAACAGGAAAGGCCCAGTAAACCCTCAAATCACGGGATAACGGTCCGTATCCCGTTACCCACCAACGGTAAAATACTATGCCGTTACAAAGAAAGATAGCCTTGCCAATATTATCATAACAAGTCGGCCACCAACAACTCCAGTCGAAGGAAGCCAGCCAACTTCTGAGCCAAAACAAGTCTACTAAAAGATATACAGTCTTCATATCAATCAAAAACAAGTCGGCTCGATGGCGGACAACCATAAACACAGGACAAAACAACTCGGATCATTGCAGGAACAAATATTCTTCAATATTACAGGATACAAGGTTACAAGTCTTACAAGACCCATCGAATTCAGAAGAAATCCAAAGCAATAGTTACAAGGAACCCAGTGGAATTCTGCCATAGAAAACAATTACGCGAGAATCCAAAACAGTCCCTCGTTTCTGACCCAAACTACCTCTAAGGCAGAATGAGCCGAGCAGATCCAAAGCAACCTTGATACACCAACACAGTGCATTCAAGATTGCCAAAAGGAGCACTGACTGATCAAGCATCACATCGGGCCTCTCCAAAAACAAGTCGGATCGAACCCCATGTGAACAAGAGAGCTCCAGCTATGCGTCGGCCGGTGGGCGATCTGCACCGCCGCCTAGAAGGCTGTGCGGCTCAAAGAACCTTCCCACGCGAGCATATGTCCGGGCGAGTGGAAAAGAAGAACTAAGAGTGCAAAATGACACAAAGCATAGGGCACATCTCAAGACTTCTTCTACCTACGAGTAACGAGCCTCCAATCACAATGCTACTCGGGATTAGTCTGCCTCTAATCCCTATCTCAAGAATTCTTCTACCCACTAAACGAACCATATTGGAAGAACAAGAAAGAAGCCCGGGGGCTGTTCAACTTCGCAAACTATCATTGTCACAAAAACAGGAAGAAGCATACTACAAGACTCTGAAAACAACCGAAAGGGAAGTGCAATTTATAGGCCAAGATCGGTGTACATGGACCAAGCTCACCAATTCAGAGAAGCATTGACAAGGACAATAAAAGAAGACAGTAAAGAGAGCAACAGAAGAGTATATTCCGGGCATATCCCAAAGACGGTAAAAGCCTTTATACCACCCACTGCCAACACCCAACCATAAAGCGGACATAAAGGACAAGTAAAAGCAAAGTCATGAGCCGTTGTCCGTTTCCTACCACGTAAGAACTCGGAAAAAGCCCGGGGGCTGCAGCTAAGGAAGAACTCGGAAAAAAGCTCGGGGGCTGCAGCTAAAGAACTCGGAAAAAGCTCGGGGGCTACAATTTCATAGCCATCATGCTACTCGGACCCTCCAGCTCTTTGTTCCAAAAAACAAGAGGCTCGGGGGCTACACTCATTGAGTGCGCCAATGAGCGCCACGTCGATCAAAAAAGCCACCACCCGACTACTTTTTGAGGAAAAGAATTCAAACTCAGGGGCTACAATTTCAAAGCCATCATACTACTCGGACCCTCCAGCTCTTTGTTCCAAAAAGCAAGAGGCTCGGGGGCTACACTCAATGAGTGCGCCTATGGGCGCACGTCAACCAAAAGCCATCGCCCGACTTCTTTTCTAACAAAAAATAACTCAGACGAAGGCTCGGGGGCTAAAGGGCATACACCCTCAACTTTTTCTTTTTTTTTTTCTCAAGATCCTCCGGCTACTTATAAATAAGTAGCAAGAGGCTCGGGGCTACACTCAATGAGTGCACCTACGGCGCCTAAAGGGAACAATTCTTCAGCTAGACCACTTGAAGCATCACTCCGAAGCAAAGGCGCTCCCCGAGTTCTACTTGAAATGCTCGGGGGGCTTGTCGATATGGGACATAGACGGCTACTCACCAGCACGGATCCCGTCAGGATAAGAGCAAGAAGGACGGATCCGAATAGAACACGAATCATCCTAGTTAGGTGAATAGAAAGTAACCTCTGTAATCAGAATAGAACACTTTCTATGGATCCGACTAGGATTAGAAACCATAGCTCGGCTCTTTTCCTCTTACAAAAAGGAGCCGAGCACCCTCTTTTGTAAATGACGAACAACGCACAATCATACATCAATCCAACGCAAAAGGCCAAGGCCGATTGGAGTAGAGCTTTTACTCGACGACGAGGGCTCGAACCAGGATAAACCGTGTGTCTCTTGCGTGAAACCGCCGAAGTTCTAGTCATTCGCCGAGGTCCGAATCAAGCGCTGCGGGAACCCGTGGCGGGGCTATCGGTGTCAAACACCCGATGGACATCAATCTGTTTCAACCTTCTCGCGAAATTCCACAAGAACAAGACATGGGAGATATTGAAGAACTTCGGGGTGCTGAACATTTATGATCCATCAACAATGGAGCCCTGCCATCTCACAGGTTCGTATAACATATATATTAGTCTAACCATGTGTAGATTAAAGAAGAAAAGTCATCATCACATGAATTCAAAGTTCATCACATGTGATTTAATAAAGACATTTGCGCTACTCACAAATACCATTGTAAGTCATGGTAAGTTTGATCAAGGAAGGTGAGAAAGTCTTGCTCATAGGCTTAAAATTTGTTGAGTAGTTATCCTATTGCATTTCATTGTATGTTTATTTTGAATAATCCATGCATCTACTCCATCCCATATCAAGTCCATAGCATATTTTGTTCCTTGCACATATTCATGTCACTTGCATCTCCACTTGAAAATAAAAAAAATTCTCACCATACATGATCGTGCTTTCATCTCTTTGAGTAAATCTCTATACGCTCTCATGTTACCTTTGTTTTCTATAGTATGCTTTGGTTTGGAAGTACTGGACATACTTTCATAGGCTTTTAAATTAAGCATGGTGCTTAGGTTAAATAGCCTACCTTAATCAAATTAGACATAGAGTTTGATGTGGTTATTGAACTAGAAATTATTATAGTAGACATTGGATATTTTGTTAGACTAACCCCTACAGGAAACTCTCAAACTCAATTCGGGTAAGTCAAGAGATGAACTCACATCAAGAGACGAATGAAGGCATGTGACTATATCCAATAACTTTGCATAAAAGGAAGACACAGCTCACTCTCCATGGAAGAATTGTAAGTATCAAAGTTTATATATTTAATCTTTTGTTGCAAGTTACCTTTGCCTTGAACCATATAAAAGTGCAGCTACCAACAAAATTGGTTAAAAGAAATCTATGCTAAAGTAATCCTAAAAGCCCATCCTTTTATTAGCATAGAAAAAATCCACATAAAATTATGAACCATAACCCATATTCCAAACTTGTTGCAATCCTTCGGGTATGTGTCCACTAACATTTATGCAGGAAAGAAAGAATAAATATCTAATCATAGTTCGAAACGAAAAGAAAGGAGAACAAGTATATAAAAAGGACTAAGATAGAAAGAAATAGATGAAAGAATACTTCAACACCTTCTACACTTGACCATGATAGTGGATCAATCACCCTGCAAGGCATAAGGTATGTTTACCCAAGCCTCATGCAACTTTAAACTGCATTCAACATCTTATACCATGTTGTTAACTGTCTTGGTTATCCTTATCTTATGTCATGCTTAATTTGCTAAAACTTAATACAAATAAAATACACTTTGGGTTCACCTACATATTCTTGGTTCTATTTGAATAAATATCTCTAGTTTTTTGAACTTCCTTACTCTATTATAAGTATGCTTCAGAATATCACTTAAACATTATAACATCAAAGCATATTTATATAAGAATTTGGTTGTATATATAGACTATCCTCTCCTATATAAAATTGTTTAAATCATATTAGAAGAATTTATAGAATTAAATCAAGGTTAGAGGTATTTTTTAAAATAATATCTTCGCCTTAACCTTGTTGAAAAATTTGAAGTAATGGTGAATCATTTAAAACACGGGCTACAACTCTTTGGCAATATTATCCATACCTTAAATAAATAGTATATTTCTTCGGGTATGTGTTATCTACGTACTAATCCCCCCTGCGGTGAAAAAAAAATAAATAAGAGAAGCAGAAGTTTGGAAGAGTGAGAAAGAAGTACAACATATGAAACAAGATGCTAATGAACAACTCAATATGCAAGGATGGAAAAAAAACCATTGAGATTCAATCTATCCTTTACCACATGGTGTCATCACGCTCCATTAATAAAGGTAACATCTTAAAGGTAAGTGGCCATCATTTCCTCATGATCTTGAAGTACACATCATAGCACCATTCTCCTGATCTCAATCTTAACTAAATAAGCTCAAATATGATATATCTTATTTTTAGAAGATGATAGTCATCATGTTAATCTTGATAACTTATAAAGATAAATAATCCTTCCATAGGTTAAGCAACTCTACTCCTTTATGTAATAAATTTAAATGTCATATTTATACGTTTGATCTTCTCACTCATGTTATAAATGAACAATATAAACAATATCAGTCTTATTATGCCTAAGATTAGAGAATGAATAAATTTTGGTCTGGTCTTGCTGGTGTATTTCCACCAGCAGAGGCCATGCACTTGATCTCTACCTTATCTTTATGATGCACACAAGATTGGCTTCGACATATTAACAAAAGAAAAGAAGAAGGTGGCACCATCATTGGAAGCGCCACTAGTGGAGACACCACCTCAATCCTCATCCTTAGGAGAAAACCGAAGTATTCAATTAATGAACCCTTTGCAAGAAGGAGTCTAGTTCGAAGGACTCAAAATATCGAACCCTCGCCGGGAGGTAACATCGTAGTTATCCATATTTACTTTCTTGCATTGCATGATTTATTCTTTTTTTTAGCATGTTTACTTTTCTATATTAGTATTGCATAGAAAATAAACAAAAATAAATAGGCATGCATTAGGCTGAATTCATCTTAAAAACTTGAAGCCCCATGTGAGTTTCCCTCAGTGTATAAAAGTTTGTAGGAGTTTTCACTGTGGTGGTATAAAAATATCAAAAATATCATGCATATATGTTTTGCTTTTCTGTATACAAAAATAGAAAATCTAAAAATACTAGATGAGCATCCTGCTGTAACCTTGCCACTTGAAAAATATTTCTCAAGCTCCATAACACTTAATCCTCAAAACGGCTAACCACAGACTGTTTTATCCTAATCCGTTCTACGAGTTTTGGTGTTTTGTGAGAGCTTTTTGTAGGATGATTTCAAGAGCTAGTTACCCAGGCGCCCTCGTCTTCACTCCTCGATGTATACCTTCTCGATATACGGTTATTCACTATGTTAAGGAAGTAACTTCTCAAAGGATGAAGATCGAGATGTTCCTGGCAACACTTCCTCTTATAAGCATGAGCTCCTCCATGAGGATCACTCAGTTTTAATGCTCAATCATGACAACAACTAGCTTGGGGGAGAGCATCCCCTAGTTATCAGGTAAGTATACCTATGCGATTATCGAAGTCTATTTTATAGTCATAAAATACTAAAAATACGTAGGCACATGAAGGTCCACGTCTGTAGTCTTTTATGAGTCCATTAGTCTAAAATAAATAAAAAGATAAATAACAATTAAAACCAAATAAATATAGTTTAGCTATTTATTAAGGTGTGATCATAGTGTGTTTATAATTCTGTCTAGTTTAAAAATCAACTAAAGAACAATAAAATTTTGTCTTGGAGATGATGAATAGTTGCTCTGTCGTAATTCCTTCTAAGTGCCTAGTTTTCAACCTTAAATTCTCTCGAGTTTTGGGTACAACTGTTTTGACATAAGAATTTACTCTGAACCTGAAACTTGTGGAGGCATATGCTTAAGCTAAGTCTAGGTGATTGAGGGATATGATATGAGAAAGTCTGAGTTGCTATTTATTTTATTCCTAGCAATACTAAGTTATGGAGATTTATCTTTTAAAAACTAAAAATCTTACATGATGAGCTCTTGTATGACAAAGTTTGAATTCTTACCAAAGCCATATATGATATACATTTAGACTAGGGAAACCTTTGCTCATTCATGCTGCTTGCTTTGCATTAAGTTGAGTCAACCTTTGTTGTATACCTTATAAGAGTCTTGTCATGCTTTTAAAATCAAGATCACATACACACTCCATCCACATATGCATTACTCCTACTCTGGGGTAAGCGCAACCATTTTTCACTTTCATCCAGATCCACCTCAAAATTGTTTTTCTCCTACACTGGGAGTAAACACCAAAAAAATACTATACCCCATAGGACAACCCCTGTTTAAATGCTCCAAATTCCTATCGTTATCTCTCTAATCAGTTTGTATTTAAAGGAATGCATGTGGCTATGCAAAAGAAAAAGTATTTAAAAAAGAGAGAAGAGGGAGTAAAAAAATGGACAAGTGTCCAAGCATTTAAAACAATGGGTACATAGATGCCCACCTCCCTAAAAAAAAAAAGAAGAAAGAAAAAAGAGAGAGAGAAAAAGAAGAAGAATAAAGATAGCCCATGTTTTCCTGCGAAAGTTCTAAGTCCAAGAGAGAGATTTATTTTCAAAGAGCAAAAGAAGAATTAGGTTTAGCCACCATATATTCACCTATCCACCATATTTCATACACATGCACATCTTGGTTTGATTGTATGACTTTACTCTCTTTGGATCCATTGTTTGACTTTACAATATATGAAATGCAAGTATGCTCATCCTTGTTTAATGCCACTCCTATGAGCTCCACTATAATCATTAGTTGTAGGAGGGCATGACAACATCAATGCCTCAAGTGAGATCTATAAATACCATATATTAAGAGACTTGAGGGTGTCATACAATTAAGCTCGAGTTTTATTTCAAAAAACTTGAAAAAAAACTCGAATATTGGTTGACCTGAAGAGTTTGAGACATAGTACTTGACTTGATTGTTCTATCTTTCAATTACTCAAGACCCACGCTAAAGTTGAAAAGCTCTATAGTTAAAGGTAAAATGGGTAAGTCTAAAAAGTTAGAATGGTTTTATCTAATGCGGAGGAGAATTTCAGTTTGAAAGCATGTGTACTTTTGAGGAGTGAAAGCATTGTAGCAACTCCTGATTTACGTTTAGTAGTTAGGCTTTGCTAAGGGACTAGCAAAGGGTAAGCTTAGGAGAGCTTGTTGACGGCCATTAAACACCAAATATAATCATCAACTATTACATGAAATGATATAAAATGGATTACAAAACATAGTTGTAGGTTCTAATTCTAACAAGTTTCACGAGTTTTGGTGTTCTCACTTGTGTTGCAGGAGTATGCAACTTTCCATCAAATAAAAATATCTCAAATAAGTAATTGGACTGCACCATTGCGACGGGCTCATCGAGACGATCGAAACGGATATATCATTTGCTATATTCGGAGCCCAGAATCAAGAGATATCAACTCCAGATCGAAACATGCGCTATTGGGCCTTAAAAGGAGCAAGAAAACACACAAACGAAGCTGGGCCCAAGTGGGCTTGGGCCCAAGCCGCCCGGCATATCCTCCCAGGCCGGCCGGCCTCCCCCTACGGCCTCTCACGCTTGTCTTCTGGAAGCTTCCTCCACCGCCTTCAAGGATGCATCTCCACCGTACCTTAAGTCGGTTTGATCAAAGGGCTCACATTTCTCCCACCGGGCTATAAATACAGGGCCAGACCCCCCTCCCTGGGGGCACCACATTATTATGGAGATGTAGAGGCATCCCGAATGGATGACCTCTCACCTCTAGAGAATTAGGACTAGACTTTTCAATGTAGTAGATTAGTTCTAGTTGAGAGTTAGGGAGAGCGGAGCTACGCTCAGGATCTGAAGAAGTCTTCAGAGTTTTAGTATGTCTTTGTATTTATTCTTGTAAGACTTATGCTTTAATATATTTTATCTTCTCTATTTACTTTTATGCATTACATTTGATTGGTTAGTATAGTTGTTATACTTTAGCATAGGATCTCCGCCTGTATTAGGTGCTCTAGTTATTAATTATGACTAAGGTAGTAATATTTAGTGTAGACGTGGTGTCTAGGCTAGGGTTTACCTGAGGTTGCGCTCAATCCCACGGTTAGTTGTGGTAGCCCCAGAGGTGACAGCTCTGTCTAGTCTTCGTATTTCACCACGTTCGGGTTGATGTTTCGTAGAGCTTTTGGTAGCCTTCCCCAACTACCTTCTTCCCAGTCTTATTCGAGAGTTGGAAAGGTACTGCTGCTCCAAAGTGTTATTGTGTGATTGCTATATCTACCATGAATCAGTTATTATAGAACCCTAGTAATAGAGAAGTATTTAGGAACCTTGAACTCTCCCGTTGTCCTCTCACTTTAGCTATCTACTCTCTTATCATAGAATTCTCCTGTGTGTCTGTGTCATATATGCATAAATCCTATCATCTATCATTTACCCCTACTATAGTCTAGTTGGTGTATTTACCCCTACTATAGTCTAGTTGGTGTACTAGGTTAGTAGATATATGATGGTGAACTATCAATATCTTTATCCATTGTTTTCCAGTGGTAAAATATAAATAACGATACCTAGAATACTCCCGGTAAAATGCTACAATGGTTTTCTGTGCGCTTGCGGAATCCTTCATATTTTAGTTGTGCATAAGAAATACCAACACCTTTGTGTCTTAAAATCCTCATTAGTTGTGCTCCTTATGATGTTTTCTGAGTTGGTTCCACTATAGATGAAAATGTGTAATATGGCGTAGGCTGTAGATTTTGTATTTAGTAATTACATAAGTTTCTTTTAGTCTAGCCGAATCTCAAGATTATTTTACTATATTAGTGGGTCTCTATATTCTACCTCTGGAATACCATTTATCTCATTTACTCAGTTATCATTTATCATATTATTATTGACTTATTATTGCTGAAGATTAGTGTAATTGGCTATGATAGGTCTACACATTTATTATTAGAATTCATTATCTTTTTAGTCCCTATAAATGACCTACTCCTAATGAATAGAGTGCCTCTTTATCCTTTTGGCATAAAACAAATCAACGATACTCGAAATACTCCCGGGTGAAGTGCTACACAATAGGAGAATTATAAATGCGTTTGTGGATATATTCTATAATATTATTTTTAGAGACATTGCGTGTAGATTATTTTATCCTTGGTTTTTGGCATTATGTTAGGGATGACACCTTAACCCGAAGTGATGTTAAAATTACCAACAGTACATGAAAAAAACACTCGGTAAAGAGCCCTTTGCCGACGGGTTTTTTGCCGTGTGGCCTTTGCCGAGTGCAACACTCGGGGAAAACCTTTTTGCCGATGAGTTTTGCCGAGTGTTTGGGGCACTCAGCAAAGAACTAATTTTCAGTAGTGTCTCTTACTTTGGTCTTTGCTGACTTACTCCTATCCCTATACCTATCTAGTTACCTTACCCTGCCCCCTTATGGATCATGTAGATTATTATATCTTATTAGACCATAGAATATATCTTATTTAACCATATTTTACTATTTTTGCGTGGGTGTAAGTTCTATGTTAATTTGGTGTAAATTGACATTTTTAAATAAAAATGGTCAGAATTATTTGAACAATTATCGGATATTGTTTGGCCTTTTCTATTTTTGTAGTATTTTATTTGGTTTCCCTTTAAAAAATTTCAATTTGATTTCCATAGAAAAATTTGGCTAACTTTTTTATTTTGTTTAATAAATTTTTTGTGGATATTTTTGGTTCATTTGATCCAGATCTAATGGCCATGCAAATTGAGTGTTGCATAGATAAAAACACTCGATGTTCATTCACAGCTTCGGGTGTCACGTTCCCCTCAAATATACTCAAAGAGTAGACAGCTCCCTCGGCTCCCAAGAATAAAGAAGACTGGTCGGCAGATCGTGGTGGCGCATGGAGGTTCGGTTTTGTATATATATTCCTCAACGCTTCTTCTTCCCAGCGTCGCATCTTACGTAGCCAAAGTGCCAAACAACAGATAATGAAGTTCAGAGTGCGCATTTTCAGCGGTAATAATTTATAATCGGGGACCGAGCCAATAAATTTGCACCCATCCAGTTTGATCTGATTATCTTCTTCTTTTAGGTTATTGTCGTCGATGATTGGTGAGATGCGACGTGTGCGTGCCTATACCTAAAAGGACAACCCATTCCCCTCGCGCTATAAAAGGGCAACCACACTGGCTCATGCTGTCGTGCCGAGCAAAGAACAGAAAAGATTAGCCACCGGCGACCTTCTTGGATTCATTGTTAGCTCCTTGCTTGATCAGCAGCTACCATGGGTGGAGGTGGACGCCGCAGATTCAATGCAGGCCGTCTTTGTCGGCTCCCGGTGTCAAGAACAAGAAGGTGCTCTCCTTCACCCGTGACGCAACCGCCACGGAGGAGGACGCCGTCACCGGCCTCATCTGCTCCATCGTCGCCACGTCCACCCCCGCCCAAAGGAGCGCCTTCCACGTCTTCCACCTCAACACCGTCGTCGACCTCTTCTCCTTTGGCGCGGGGCTCCCAGCGTGCGCCCTTACTCTGCTTGTCAAGTGCAACCCGGGCCGGCGCTCTAGGAGCGCTTCGCCCATGGCCAGGCGCCGGGTTCGGCTGCGCCCGGCCCTGCCGAGATGGAGGCCGTGCTCGTGCTCGGCATCCCGCCCGGCGGCGGCATCGTTTCACGCCAACCCCGCAAGGCCAAGCCGCACCTCGAGTGCGCCGTGGAGGTCGGCGTCGGCCTCACCACCCACGATACCGAGGAGGAGGTGGCCAAGGTCAGCCTTATTTGCCACCCCAAATGCGAGCTCCTCCTCCGCCTCAAGGGCCCCGACGGTGGCATCACGGGCGGCGACCCTAATGAGCAAATGCGGCGCGTACACCCACGAGGTGGCGCCGCTCCTGCGTCGTTGGCGTCTCCTTCCACGTCGGGAGCCCCGTGTCCCGCGTTGAGGTGTCTTGCGGCGCCATCAAGTCCGCACGCGCGGCGTTCGACCAAGCCGTCGCCCTCGGCATGCCGCCCATGCACGTCCTCGACATCGGCGGCGGGTTCACGCCTGGCCACTACTACAGATTTGGTTATCAGTGCCGACACCTTTTTTTGCCGGTTTTGGAAAAAGCGGCAGCGATAACTCATCGGTGCGGTTATGCGCCGAAACTCAAACCAAAGGCGGCAGCCATGGGAACCGGCGAAGGTCCCCTATCACTGCCGGTTGGCATGAGGAACCGGCACTGATGAGCATAGAGGACATCACTGCCGGTTCTAGCCAAGAACCGACATTGAACATACAATTTGAATGGTGGTTCTAGCTCAAAACCGCCAGTGATGTACTGACACCACAAAAAGGTGGCAGCCGTCCTCTTCTTCCTCAACTCTGCCATTCCAAGCATATCAAGCCGCGCACGTGGGCCTCTCTCTCCATTGTTGCGGCTGCTGTTCTCCATAAATGAAGCTTGGTTGCTTTTGATATTTGGCTAAGTGGTTAATTTCTTTGCACTAAGGTTAGTAACCAACATCCAATCCTTTGAGTTTGACCATTAATTATGGCTAATTTGTTTGATATGATCTTTATTTTGTTCTTTCTCTGGTAGGGAGCTTAAAATTAGATTTTGAGCAAGGCTTCGAATTAAATTGTGGATAATCTACTGTACAAAAGGTTAGTGTCTACCAACCCATATAAATTCTTAGGTATACATGCATGGTGCTCAAGATTGATATTAATTAGTATGTGATGCTATAATTGGTTAGTGCTAGTTAGCATTCGAGAGTAGATTAATTTACAACTATGATGAGCAAATGAATCAGTATGCTCAATATTGATTAATATTAGTATGTGATGCTATAAGTAGTTGTAGCTAGTTAGAAGTTGAGAGTATATTCTTTTAGAATTATGAGGTCATACATCCAGCAAGACATTGTTGTCCATGATGGAGTCTCCACTATTTACACGTCACCTAGCAAGACATTGTGTATAGGTAAATTATTTTAATGGTTATGTACCTAACTTTTTAAAGATAGTGATTTTTGTTTACAAAAATAACTCTTTATGATTATTCTACCGTAATCTATGTCAACAAATTATTTGGATATTATCTTTAATATTGATTAATATTTGGCGCGAAATTGGTGTTCATGGAATAATCTTTAATTTTAATATTATTGTCTCTAATTTTATATTTTCTTATAATTCATGTATCAGCGAACAACTATATTGTTTAGCTATAAAATTTAATATATTTGTGTGTCTCCATCATTTTTACGTGTCATGATGTGTCTTAATATTATCAATGCAGAGATGGACCGAGAGTGGATGTTTGGTGTGTCCCGAACGGACCCGTGGTACTTGATTGGTGTCTCCAACTTCCTCCAAGTAGCCAAAGCTAATGTTCGTGAGGGGCAACCTGTATTCTGTCCATGCAAAGATTGTGGAAATGTTAGAAAATAGAGTAGGTTGGAGTCTATACGAATACATTTGATTACAAGGGGGTTCATGAGAGACTACACGATATGGAGTATGCATGGGGAAGTTGGTGACAATGTTCCACAAGAAAATTACAATGATGATGTGACCATGCCTGACATAACCGTCCACGAGAATGCTACTAACGATGATCCCGGTGTCAACACGTGTCCCGAGGCTACCGCCGTTAATGATATGTTGAGGAATACATTAGCTGACGACACTAAGCATAATGATGGCATTTCGCAGTTGCTACATGATGTAGAGAGTGGATTTATTAGCGATAGACAGTTGAAAAAACTAGAGAAAATAAGAAAAGATGGTATGACACCGATGAGGCACGGCCCGATCTTCCGAGAGGTATTGGTAAGTTCGATTGGTGGAGAACTTCGGCGTTGGCGATCGGCTTCAAATCGGACATGATTCGAACCCCGCAACCGTTACACCATTGCTCCGTTGGTTATCAACCAAGCATAACTTGATTGACCTCGCCAAGAAGGCTATTCCTGCAAGTGAATCGAAGAACACAAGCAAGAAGGTTTCAACACGCAATCTAAAATTGCAAATACGAATGAAGCGAATATCAATTGAAGGTTCAATAACTCGGTTCCAAAGGACTAATCGACACGATTGGAGGAGATCAAGAATGGGGGCCCCGGATCCTTTGTAAAAGGATTTGTCACCCACGGTTACAATGAAGCGATTCAGTTTCTCGATGGAAAACTAAACTCTAAACAAAACCCAAATCTATTTGGCGGCGGCTACGAAGATATAAATGTCCTAGGGTTGGAGGCGCACCGGGGGCGCCCACAACATGGGCCACAAGCCCAACTTCGATACAAAGCCAAGTTGGCCCAAAAATAGGTGTCGCAACACCTATTCATGGTCACACAGCATGATCCATGAATGCTCTGGAGCTAGGACTAGAACCAAACTGACGGCGTCATCGTCCCCTTTCCAATGCATATTCACACGCCTCGTTTCGACGTCGTATGAGAGAATTATGATCAAAACACCGACGGCGTGTACGCTGAATCCGAAAGTGATGTGGCTGGCTGAGTTGGAGATGAGTTGCAACTTGGAGAAGACCATGGCGTCGGCATATCCGGCGTGTCGATGTCCTCATCATCCTCCCCTTCTTGAATTGGAGTCGTCCTCGACTCCATCTTGGCGACGTCCTCATCAGCCCCTCCTTCTAAAATTGGAGTCGTCCTCGACTCCGGTCCATCAATGAACTCCTACAAAAGGTTAGTAACAGCAGGCAAGGCACAAAACATAGTATAACATGGTCATCAGGATTATCACATAACTCAGCAGTAGCAGAAGTGGTAGCAAGCAAAGCACCTCCTGGTAACTGAATCCCATTATTTTTAGCAATGTCGAGTGGAGGTTTATTTTTAGTCTCTTTAGCATGTTTAATAATATCTGTAGGAGACAAAGGCAGCAATGTAATTTTCTTGTCCTTATGCATTATAGTGTATGTATTAGTTCTACCATGGTGTAAAGCATCATTATCAAATTTCCATGGACGACCCAATAAAATTGAACAAGCTTGCATAGGTACAACATCAAAATCAGCAGTATCATGATAAGAGCCTATGAAAAAGCTAATGCGGGCTGATTTGGTTACCTTAGTCGTACCATTATTATTGAACCATTGAAGTTTATATGGATACTGATGTTAGCGTGTGGTCAGGCCAAGCTTCTCAACCAAATTTGAACTCACCAAATTGTTGTAACTCCCGCTATCAATGATGGTAAGAACACGACAACCCTGCACAATGAGATACATGTGGAACAAATT
Organism: Chrysopogon serrulatus; assembly: GCA_015844335.1. Taxonomy (NCBI): domain Eukaryota; kingdom Viridiplantae; phylum Streptophyta; class Magnoliopsida; order Poales; family Poaceae; genus Chrysopogon; species Chrysopogon serrulatus. Next base: position 203,899 of record JADLZL010002855.1, read on the forward strand.
GTGGCGTTGGATCTTTATTTCTTCTTCATGTCCCACACGCGAACTCAACACACACTGCACAAGAAGGCTAGGGTAGCCCGCAGAGGCAGCCACAGAGTCAATGGCGATGGTCTCCTTGTCTTGATCGCTCTCGGTGGAATCTGTATCAATGTTAGCAGTAAGAGCTAAATCATCTTCAACATCACTAGCACTTACATAACCATCCTCTGTAGCAATGAAAGCACGACGACTGGGACAGTCCTTCATAACATGGCCCATGCCTTTGCATCGGTGGCAAATGATTTTAGAGCTGGGCGAAGAGGAGCTAGTAGAAGCACCCGGAGTAGCACTTTTCTGCAGCGGAGGAGACTGCACATGAAGCGAACCGGGATTTCAAAACTTGAAATTCCGACTCTCTTGCCCCTCTGTGATAGTCCCAGGATATCTCGGCTATCACGGGCATCCACTTTTCAGATGATTACAAAGTCATACAACATCAGAGTACAAAATAAGCCTAATACAAAAATCTAATTACAAGCCCACAGGGCCAAAACAAAACAAAACAAAACACCGGTAAACTACTCGTAGCAGCGAAGCATGATGAACATCCAATCCACAGGCATCCTTGAGAGTAGATCACAAACCAACTACTAATCTCAACACCACTGCAAGTCAGGAAAACTGCACACCACCAGATGTGTGCAGGCCATGGACAGCACCGAATGAGCTTTGGTGGAAAATAGAAAATAAAGGGATCTGGTGATCCTAATAGTTTGGCTGTAGTTTGCATCCTAGTGCATGCGGAAAGCATCAAAAGTATAATATATAAGTCTTCAATAATCCCAAACCACACTCATTCTCACCATCCACTCATCATCACGGCTCACCTCTCATCACACAACATCCCTCACATCACCCTCATACTCTCGGCCTAAGCGGCGAGGCAGCCTCCGACGCCCCTCGTCTCAACGGCCTCAAGCCGGACCTAGCTTCGGGGGAGAGAAGCAAAGCACAAGAGAAGACTAGCGGGATGAAACAGTTCACTGTGGGTGATCATGACCGAGATCGCGGCTATACATATAGTTTTAACTCTGCAGAGTGTGTACACTGTACCCAACAGAACGCCATCATCGACCTTGGCCATGGTCTAAGCGAACACCGCTCAAGAACTAACGCATTCCTTACCAGCCTGCCCCCAAAGTGGAGTAGCACACGGCGCAACGCATACCCTTGGGATCGTGATTAGGGGTAGCCGGAACAACCATCGGCATCCTTCTCACTTTGTGCTCCTAGGGCAAAACCCCGTGCACCTCTGCTCCAACAGAACGGGCTTAGTCCGCACTAGCCCAATGAAGCGGGCCCCGCCCATTTCGTGGAACTGCGGCGTGCACGTTTGACATAGTCCCGTGTTCCAGGCATGCAACCCACGACGGTCCTTAGTTGGCCAGAGCAAGCACCTTCCACCAATCACATGTGGCTCACCTCTCTTAGGTAGCCACCTCCACCACGCCTAGTCCAACACCACAAACCAATATCACCACACAAACCAGATATGGGGCACTCCATGCCCCTAGGGCACCCCTCCGGGTAAGACCACCTCTCACTCTGGCCGATATCTCCAAGAAACAGGGGTCAAGACAAGAAATATCTCCAGAACTCCTCATATCACCACCACCCATGCGGGATTCAACGCTCCCGACGCGCTCACATGCCATCTATCTCAGGGGATGTCCCATGGACAACCCCAATCACCAACCCCAATCACCGACATTCCATCACACATCACATAACAAGGTATATATATAATTATGATGGAAGTAAATGCAAGCAAGCAGACAAGCATATAAATAAGTGGCGAGCGCAAAGCTGGGTAGTCAGGGTGAAGAGGTTTCAAACAAGGCAATCAAGGCTCAGGCAATAGCATGCATCACATATACTAGCAAAGGAATAAAAGTAAAGCGCTAGCATTTTCTAATTTGCAATGCCTAATAGGATTCTCTAAATAAAGGTGCTGCCATGACACCTGCGATGTCGAGGAAGTAGTGGTTCGTGTGTCTGGAAGTCGAGGTCGTCCACCATCAGGGTCCATCCCCTCCGGGTGCGTTGCCGGGTCCATCTGAGTTCAACTCGTCGCTACGCAAAAATAAAAGACGATACGACTAGCAATAAGAACCAAATAAAACTATGATAAAAACTTACTCAAACAAGAAAACCAATTGCACTAGGAGGTAGAGAAAGATTTAAGAAAAATTATGGAACTAGTTTCATAATTTTTGGAGTAGGGACGAATTTTTGGCGAATATTTGAAGGTGGCAAGGTTTTCTGAAAAGGGAAAACGGAAGGAGAGGAGTCGGATGGGCTTGATTGCTGCCATTGGTCGAAAGGAGGGAGCTCGTGCGTGGTTCATGGACTGAGCTGGGCTGCTGTTGGCCTTACGGGCTTGTGCCCCACTCAGTAGAGAAGGGAAGAAGGATACATGCTGGCATCCCACAGGTGCTCGCCGGAAGGCATATGGCAGCGCCGGTGTGTCTGTGCTAGAGTGTGGAGGCGCTGCTGCCGTGCCTGCATGAGAAACCGCGGCGAGCACGGCCGTGTGACACGGTGTGGCAAGGTCGGGGCGTGGCCGTGCCATGCATGTACGCGGTGGTGCTAGAGCCGCGGGGCGGTTTGGTGCATTGCGCGCTACTGCGTTCGCGACCGAGAGCAGCAGCGTGTGCGCGCTTGGGCGCGTGGTGCTCGTGGGCGAGGGCACTGGTGTGCAAGCCCTGGATGGCGAGGCTCGTCCGGCGGCTGTGCGTGCGTGAGACGATATGGCCGTGCTTGCGGCGGCAAGGCAACGTCCAGGCCAAGGCTGTGTGTGTGTGTGTGAACCGTGTGGTGTGTGTGTGTGCCCAGAGAGGACGTGTACGTGATGCTAAAGTGCTGGTGCTCCGGCGATGGCTTGTGCTCAAGCGTTGCCATGTTCGATGAAGGTCCGGCCGATCGAGATTGCCGGCCGGCGTGGCCATGCTTGCGGCGCCAGGGCCGTGGCCAGCATGGTCGCTGAGCGACGCGGTCAGCGCAAGGCAGGGGTGTGCGGCGGGTGCGTGCGTGCTCAGCCTGTTGGCCGTGTGACTGCTATGCAAGGACGGACAGGAGACGGCACGAAGGCCGGCAGACAGGCAACGGCGAACACAAGGAAGGAGGCGAGGCTTTGGGTATGCTCACCGGTGATCTTCGAACGGCGTGAACGGGTCGATGCCGCGACGGTGGCGAAGATGCCGTGCGCGTCGTTCACCGGAGGCACGAGCGGTAGCGCGCGTGGTGGCTCGCCAGGTGTCGACGTTGCGGTTGGGCTTCACGGAGCGCGGCAACCTTGGATAAGCAGAGGTAGCCGAGAAGGCGCGGCTTCCCGGCAGTTGCGGCCCCGTGCGTGGAGGGAGACGTTCCCACGGTGGCTTTGGCCGGTGGCGAGATGGACGGCGAGTTCGGTGTCGTGACAGCCGTGGACAGCTCCACGACGCGCCTGGACGGAGACTACGACGATGGGCTGGCAGCTGCGGAGTTCGCGTCGGCGTCGTGGTTGCAGTGAGGAACGTGGCCGCGGACCGGTTCGGCGTCGCGGTTGGGACGGGTGAAGGCGGCGATGCGGACGCGGCTACGCCGAGGAAGAAGGAAGGCGCGGACTCCCTGCAAGATAAGGAACACGGCGCGACGGCCGGTTTCAGGCAAAGAACTTCACAGCAGCGCGAGAAAAGGTGGAAGCTTGGTCTTGGGACGGCTCACCAATGGGCTCTAGGGTGGTGCGAACTGCCGTAGCCATGCTCCGACGCTGGCCTTGGCTGGTGGTGAGGCGGCTCGACGTGGGCTTGGCGAGGCCGCCGTGCACGGCGTTCACCGGCGCGGGTTCGCGCGTCCGCAGCGTCGCGTCGCGACGAGCACGGACGGCGTCGCAGCGAGCACAGTGGCGGAGGCGGCGTGGCGGGGCTGCGGAGTTGTGGCGGCCGCGCGGCTTGACGACACGCGCATCGATGCGTGGTTTGACCTGGGTGAGGCTTCAGTGGGGGCGTCGATGAAGTCGCGAGCGGAGCAACCGGCCCCGGCTAGCGAGCTCCATGCCTGCGGCCTGGCGCGCCATGGCGAGGCGAGAGGAGGAAGAGGGCTTTGTGGAGATTGGTGAGAGGGAGACAGGGACGTGGGCACCTGGTGGCGGCGGGCAGGGAGAGGTGAGGGCGAGGCCTCGGCTTGGGCTTTTATAGCTGGAGCAGCTAGGGCTTGGCGAGGAGCAAGGGCGGCCTACGGACGGCGGCGATGTCCGGCGTCCGCGCCAGGGACACGCGGCACCAATCCGCGGTACGGGGCAGGTTGCCGGCGGGGCGGACGGAAAGCAGCTCGCGCGGGGTTTGTACGGAGAAAGAAGGAGACGGGAGGCTCCGACGGAAGAGAAACGGAGCTGCGGCTGCTTTCATCCACGCTCTTGGCTGGCAGGTGGGGCCGAGGTACTGGCGTGAAGCGCACGCGAGTGCGGGGAACGGCGGCCGGGCGTGCGGCGCTCGTGAGGGAGCAGGTGCCCTGGCTGCCGGTGGCCTTCATGGACTGAGGCCCATCTGGTCTTTGTAGCTGACGAAGAGAAACGCCGGGCTGGGCTGGGCTGCTGTGCTTGCCAGGGAAAGAAGGGAGCTGCTGCACCTCTACTTGCTTTACGTAATGGGCTAATTCCATAGGAGCATGCAACATTGTGCAAACAACTGGCTTGCTTCAATAACCAATACGTACACAGTAGCATGCAGCTTGCGAGCTGTGACAGCCACGTACCAACACAAGGAGGTTGGCGAACACGAGATGAATTTCGAGATATATTTGAGAAGGAGGAAGAGCAGGTGGGCTGCCATGATAGGGTCTAGATTTAAGGAGAAGGGTTCTCCATTTCCCGCTCTAGGATCTGGATGGGGAGCTACCTCCAAACACAAGCAAAGAAAATCCAAATCACATATGCCGCTACGCTACATGTGGTGCACAAATTAATTTATAAATTTGATTTGAAAGGAAAGAGAGGGGTTAGGGATTTATTTTAGGAAATAATAAATCAAGTGTAGGCTTGCACTTTGAATTCGAGCGTGACTCGAACTTAACCAAGTTTTTAATTTATCAAAGAAAATCATTTTATTTCCAAAACATCACTCGTCACATCGGTGATCAGTCTCCGTGACAAGTGGTTTATTATAAAAGTTTTGAAACTCAGTTTTGAAATTGGGGCCGGGAAGGAAAACATTTGACTTAAATTTGACCTAGAATTTACATGCAGCACACATTGAGACAAAAATTTTAAAAAGTCAGGATTTTTATTACATAGGAATTTACGGAATGTTACAAAGACAAGAGACAATTTACTTACCCCCAGAAGATGGCTATGGGGCAACAGAAATCTTGGGCGTCTCTAGCTCGGAACGCCGCTAAAAAATTCCTCCCATTGTTCCCCGAAAAGGTTTGGTGTTGTTTGGCGCCCCCTGTACTTCTTGTTTACGCCTTTAATAGCAAGATGATACAATTGGGAAAAAATTGCGCCATTCTTTATAATCAAGAATATTACGTATATCATGATTTAAACCACCAAAGAATCTAGCACTAGCATCAGCATCATCTTCAACTACACCACAACGTGCTAAACCAATAAGCAATTCTTGATAGTAAGCTTCTACTCCTTTATCACCTTGTTTTAAAGTTTGCAGTTTCAAACGTAAATCACGTTGGTAATAAGGAGGAACAAACGAGATTTCATACGTTGCTTCAAAGTATTCCAAGTTTGAGGCACAGCAGCAGCATTATTAGCATTGCAAAGATCGCTCCACCAAAACAAAGTAAAGTTAGTAAACTCACTAGTAGCAAGTCTAACTCTATGCTCAGCAGGAACATTATGAGAATTAAATTTTTGTTGAACAGCATGCTCCCAATCTAAGTATGCCTCAGGATCAACATTACCAAAGCAAAAGGAGGTATGCTAAATTTAATTTTAGCAAAAGGATCATTATTACCACGATTACCTCTCATACCGCGACGATTGAAGTTGTAGCGGCGACGGTCTGCATCAAACTCAGCATCCGCATCTTCATCATCAAAACCATCCTCATCTTCTGCAGGTGGAGGGCGTTGTTCAATCTGTTCAATGCGGGTAACCAGATTGTTCACATTGCGCGTCAGCTCGTTCATAAGATTGCGTTGTTCAGTCATGAACGTTGTAAGCTCGCCCTTTGACACGCAGTCATTGAAATCCGTCGGAGTTCCTGACATGGTTAGAAAATAGGAAAAGACAACACCAAAGTATTATCCCTATCAACTAAAAGGAACCAAGTGGTGGCGGTGGTGAAAGTGGAATGCAAAATCAGAAGCGGCTTACCACCGTCTTGCAAGTGTTCTTACCAAAGCCAACAGAAATAAAACCAAAGAGGCGAAACAATCAGTTGTTGAGCGTGGGTACCGATTGCAAGATGAACTGTCTTCGATGTAAGTATATGTGGAGCTTTGGGAAGGCACACTATGAGCAAAGAAGGATTAGCAATTAACGATCACAGATTAAGCAAAGTTCAATAAGTATCCAAAGTACAAAGCACAATTGCTGGCTAAGACGTGTCGAGACATAGCGCAACAAGGTGAAACAAAGGACGATGGAAAGAACTCACGAGAACAAGCCAAGAGCTTGAGACTTTTCTTTTTCCTGAATTTTTCTCGAATTTTTGCAAAAGGCACTAGTAGAAATCAAACTTTTTTATTTTTTCACTATTTTTTTTAGATTTTTCTCTGAACAAGGATCACAAAAGATGTAACCACAAAAATTGGCACCTACAACGGAGGTGGTACGTAGTCTACAGAAATTCAGCACGTTCTCTGAAAAGCGTGCAGAAACCTTGATATTTTTTTTATTTTCCCAAATTTTTTTGGCAATTTTAACAAAACCAAATAGGCCGAAGGCTAGTTTGGGTCCCCTTCAAATGGTGTCAAGAAGCTGCTAAATTTTTTTTCAGATTTTTCTCCGATAACCGAGCGAAAAGTTATGCCTTTTTTACCGAAGGTATCTCAAGTTATGCTTCCGGGAAGGCACAAACACGGCGGGGCGGATTAGGGGCAAAGCGTCCCTAAACTCCAACACCGATCACAGGAGCAATCGTCCCTGTGACTAACAGCAGTAGGTATTCGCCAGATGATGAAAGGAGGGTTACGATGCAAGGCGAAATAACAGCGGCGTGCAACCTATCTAGGGTTAGCGCGGCGGCGAGAGATCACACAAGGCGGCTAGCGGGGGCAAGTCGAGTAATATGGTGGCTTTGACTTGTGATTTGGGATCGGTGGATGGGTTAGCGGTGGAAACAAAGAACAGCAACAGGCAGTTGAACTACGACCATGAACACAATCCTAAACCAGCAACAAGACTCGACCACGGACACAAATTCAACAAAGCAAATCTGAAAACGAAATTGCAAGGCACAAAGGGTGATAGGACAGCGGAAATTGAAATATTTTTATGGCTTTTTGTGGACTCTAGGTAAAGAACAAATATGAATCAAGGCAAACGAGATTATACCTCGCGGTAAACCTGAAATATCTGATACCAATTGATGAGGCACGGCCCGATCTTCCGAGAGGTATTGGTAAGTTCGATTGGTGGAGAACCTCGACGTTGGCGATCCGGCTTCAAATCGGACACGATTCGAACCCCGCAACCGTTACACCACTGCTCCATTGGTTATCAACCAAGCACAACTTGATTGACCTCCCCAAGAAGGTCGTTCCCGCAAGTTTAATCGAAGAACACAAGCAAGAAGGTTTCAACATGCAATCTAAAATTGCAAATATAAATGAAGCGAATATCAATTGAAGGTTCAAGAACTCGGTTCCAAAGGACTAATCGACACAGTGGAGGAGATCAAGAACGGGGGCCCCGGATCCTCAGAAAAGGATTTGTCACCACGGTTACAATGAATGAACGATTCAGTTTCTCGATGGAAAACTAAACTCTAAACAAAACCCAAGTCTATTTGGCGGCGGCTACAAAGATATAAATGCCCTAGGGTTGGAGGCGCACCAGGGGGGCGCCCACAACATGGGCCACAAGCCCAATGTTGACACCTCTTAATGTTATCTCTAATAACGGCGTTAAGAATGCTAGAGTAGCGCACCGCCACTAGAATGCCAAGTTGTCATCCCGAGCATAACTCCAAGAGGTGTGGTATTAAATCATGCCACCATTTAGAATATAGAAAATGTATCCGCAAGCACACAGATCAAATACCATTGTAGCATTTTACCCGGAGTATTACGGGTTGTCATTTATATTTTCCCAAAGGAAGGTCTGTATGGCTTATGTAAAGGTAGTGTGTTGACCTAGAGTGTAACGAATAGGCATAACCATGTCCTCGCTACTCAATGCAGGGGTAAGTCACAAGATAATAGATAAGATAAGTATATAATCATCAGCATAAACAGATAGAGACTCCTAGCTATATCATTAGGGTTGCTAGTAGAACATCAAGAGATATTCCTGGGTTATTCCTAGCTACATGTCAATGTTTATTATGGTTAGTGCAATACACCTAGTAGTCATGGCTATGGTTAGCATTACATTTATTCATAGTGGACATACTAGGGAAGTTTAAGAACATAGCACGCCCTTCCGTCATTATACAAGCCCCACATTGTGCCTATAAATGGGGTTCGGATTACAAGGACTCAACAGAATGTCACACCCGCGATCTACCAAACCCGGCCTATAGGGGTGCATTCGCAGATAAACAATGTATAAGCACCACGCTTACACAATGTTTATCACTCACCCAACGATCAATTAGATGAGTGCTATATGAACCTATGGATAAACATAATGTTAATCTAGCTATACTAAGCATATAACCACAATAGACAAGGAACATAATAACTATGAATATAAGTAAATGAGAATTCATCAATTCAATTATAGCAATCATATAACTATACAATAAAAAAGAGAACAAAGGCGAGAGGAGGTAGAACTATACCAAATCCAAGCTTTTGATGGCTCCGGAATCCAAGCCTGCACTTGCCTCCCTCTAGTTCTAATCTAGCTATCTAGGCCCTAGCTAAGGAGCTCGATTAGGGTTTCGGGCCGATGATTGGACTTCTCGAATGAGAATGAATGAATGGGGGGCTCTCTCCTAGGGGGTGCCACTCCTTTTATAGCCCCGGGCGATGATCGTGAGCCATCGGATCAAACCGACATTGACGGGCGGCCGGGATCGATCCTCAAAGGCGGTGGAGCGAACCGGCGAACGGGGCTGGACCGAGCCCGTGCTAGACCGGCCGGGTGCAGGGGGTGGGACGGCCGGTCCCACCTGGTGGCCTCCGGGCCCCCGGCTCGGGTGGTGGCCTTCTCGTCTCTTTTGGAATCTTCTGTGTAGCCGTGGAGTCCGTTTTCCGTTTCCTTGTTCCGATAAGCTTGTATGTTTGCGCCTTTTCGGGTTTTCGCCCCGCATAAATAGTGAAACACCAAAACTCGTGGAATTCGATCAGTGTAAATCCTATGTCTACTTTGGTGATCACATTTGCATCCTTTTCATGGCTAGTTGACGGTTGAATTAATACAATAGTGGCCGTCAACACCCAACTCGATACAAAGCCAAGTTGACCCAAAAATAGGTGTCACAGCACCTATTCAAGGTCACACAGCATGATCTATGAATGTTCTGGAGCTAGGACTAGAACCAAACTGACGGCGTCGTCATCCCCTTTCCAACGCATATTCACACGCCTTGTTTCGACGTCGTATGAGAGAATTATGATCAAAACACTGAAGACGTGTCTGCTGAATCCGAAAGGGACGTGGCTGCTGAGTTGGAGATGAGTTGCAACTTGGAGAAGACCATGGCGTCGGCATATCCAGCGTGTCGATGTCCTCATCACCCTCCCCTTCTTGAATTGGAGTCGTCCTCGTCTCCATCTTGGCGACGTCCTCATCAGACACCATTGTATCTAGGTTGTGGACTGAGCAAACTAGAAACCAACATCATGCTATTAGAGTTCAAATCTTCAAATGGATTGAGCGATAAAGGCTTCGACCACTTGCTAGGAATAGTAAAGAAACTGCTACCACCACAAAATGAGGTTCTAGAAAAGACATACCTATGTAAGCAAATGATCTGCCCAATCGGTCTTGAGGTCGAAAAAATCCGTGCGTGTTCCAATGATTGCATACTATACCGTGGAGATAAATCCAAAGACTTGGATGCGTGCCTGTTGACGGCTATTAATGACCAAATTTACCTGTCAACTAACTCCTGAAAGAGGCACATTGGCGATCACCAACATAGACTTAGGGTTTACACTAAAGGAATTCCATGAGTTTTGGTGAATCCTCGTCTCTGCATGTACACATCGGAAAAGCTATCAAAAAGGACCAACATGACAGATTACAAGCACCTCAAATGATGAATTGGAATGCACCATTGCGAAGAGCTCATCGAGACAATCGAAACGGACATATCATTTGCCATTTTTGGAGTTCCAGATGAAAAGATACGAATTCCACCGCGGGGGCTGCATTAGAAGACTCCAGAAGGCGCAAGAAGACACCACGGCGAAGCGGACCGCAAACGGGCCCGGAGTGGGACCGGCCAGTCCCACCCCAGACCGGCCGATCTGCTACAGTGCCCAAATGGGCCCAGCTTCGGCCCACATGCTCCACCGCCTTAGGGTTTCAATCTCAGCCGTCCGCCAAAGTCGGTTTGATCCAAGGGCTCACGTTCATCCCACCAGGCTATAAAAGGAGGGCAGGACCCCCAAGGGCAACACACATTCATTTGCAATTCTCTCAAACCCTAATTGAGAGGTGTCCCTCGAATGGATAACCTCTCTGGGGCCAGCCATCAAGAGAAGATTAGTCCTCTCTAGGATCTAGTCTTTAGATAATAGTGAGATGGAGAGTGAGGGAAGAGTTAGGAGGAGGTGCCGGTCTGTCGGTGCCCTCTCTACGGCTTGTACCTTGGCAGGATCAAGCTCTACTTGAGCTTGCTCCTGGGATGTCTCTGGTGATCAACTTCTAATACGAGTAAGTTCTATGCCTTTATTGTTTAACTGGATCACGACTCTCTTTGAGTGCTTTATTCCTGTTCTAGAGGGATTAGAGTATTATCGTAGGTGTAAGCATGGTGCTTAGGCTTAGGATAATGGTGGATGCACCCTGCATTCTGGATTTGGTGGTAGCTCACGGAGGTGACTTTATTCCATTGAATCCTATGTATCCCACTATCCCGTTTGTAGGCCAAGTAGGACGCGGTTGCTAAGGAGATCAACATCCTATGTCGGTGTCTCTCTTTATGTAATGTCCCCAGTTAGCAATAGAGATATAGGCTTGCCCAAGTTAGAAGAAGAGAACCATAGTTATCCTCTCTACTCTCCTATTATCATCAAACTTGATTGCTGCTCTAATTGTCGCCCTAGTTCTACCCTAGTTCTATCTTAATCTAGTATCTATCTTCACCTTACTGCTACCTCTTGTTAAGTTAGACCGTAGTTGATCTCACACGTTTCTCAGTGGAACGAAACCTGGAATACTTCTGGGATAAAGCTACAACGGTATCCATGCGCTTGCGGATCATTCAATGGGCGTTAACAGATATCAACACGCTTTTTGGCGCCGTTGCCGGGGATAGGGATTTATCTCTATTTTTGGTAGCGACGTTAAGAAGTGTCAACAGTGCCCTAGGTGTAAAGCTCCTAGGTACAAGCAAGGGCCGTCCAACGATGGTAGCAAGACAAAAGGAGGGCCTGTAAAGGTAGTCTGGTATTTTCCTATAGCTCCACGGGTGCATAGGCTATTTGCAAAGGCAAAGTTAGCCAAGTTGTTGTGCTGGCACGGTGAAGAGCGTAAGAAAGATACAATGCTGAGGCACCCAGCCGATGGGGCAGACTGGAGGACTATTAATACTATATGCTATAAGAACATTGGTAGTAAGGTACAGCACCTTTGGGTGGGTTTGAGCACAGATGGGATGAATCCTTTCGATCAGGTTAGAAGCAATCATAGCACTTGGCCAGTGACGCTTTGTATATACAACCTTCCACCTTGGCGCTGTATGAAGAGGTCATACATCCAGATGCCACTACTGATCCAAGGGCCGAAACAACCTGGGAATGACATCGATGTTTTCTAGAACCAGTAATTGATGAACTATTAGAGTTGTGGCATACAGGGGTAAAGGATGTTTGGGACAAGTATAAAAAGGAACATGTCACAATTAAGGTAGTACTTATCGCTACAATCACAGACCTGTCAGGGCGAGGTAGCTTATCTGGAGAGAAGACAAAAGGATATACTGGATGTGTAGAGTGCTTGGACTCTACCCATGCGGTACATCTACTGGAGAACAAGAAGATGGCTTATATGGGTCACCGTATGTTCCTACCTGAGGATCACCCTTACCGCAGAAACAGAAAAGACTTTGATGGGACAATTGAAAGACGTGGACCTCCAGATTATCGAAATGGAAAACAGATACTACGAGAAGTTAGCAAACTGAATGTTGTCCATGGGAAGGGTGAGGGACAGTTCAGGCACCTGCCGAGTCTATATGGAAGAAAAGTCAATTTTCTGGAAACTACCTTATTGACCGCTATTGAGTGTACGTCATTGCCTTGATCCAATGCACATTACTAAAAATGTGTGCGGCAACACGCTCAACACCTTACTGAACACAGGAGGCACAGCAAAAGATTCACTCGCAACATGTCTAGATATGCAACACTTGGGGCTGAGGAAGGAGCTGCATCCAGTCACTCTTGAGGATGGCCAAATAAAACTTCCGGTGGCATGATGGACACTGAAAACAACAGAAAAAGAGGTGCTCCTTTCATTCTTCAATAAACTAAAAGTCCCAACAGGGTACTGTGTGAACCCGAAGAGGCTAGTGAACATGAGAGAGTTAAAATTTAACTATGGTTGTATGAAGGCCCATGACTGTCATGTCATTATGACTCAGTTACTCCTAGTAGCCCTACGTGGTATCCTACCTGACAAGGTTCGCGCCCCAATCATAAAGTTGTGCTCATTTTTTAATGCAATCTCAGAAAAGGTTATTGATATGTCTAAAATTTGGACCACATTGCGGTTTTGACATTATGGAGACACTATATCGTCTAGAGATACATTTCCTGCCTACCTACTTTGATATGTCCGTGCATCTACTTGTTCATCTTGTTGACCAAATTCGAGCCCTTGGTCCAATGTACCTGCATCAGATGTTTTCTTTTGAAAGGTTGATGAAAGTTTTTAGAAGGTATGTTCGGAACAGATTTAGACCAGAAGGGAGTATGGTTGAAGGATGGACAATGGAGGAGGCAATTGAGTTTTGCACATATTATTTGGACATCAATCGTGCCGGAGTTCCAATATCTCATCACGAGGGAAGACTAGGGGGCAAAGAAAATATCGGTGAGAAATCCTTCATAGTACGTGACACCATTTCTCTTGGACAGGCACAGTTCGCTGTTCTCCAACAAGCCACGGGTATAATGTCATATATTGCAGAGCACCGACAGTTGCTTCAAACTTTATACATCAATAGATCACAAGCTTGGCGTGAAAAAAAAACATAAGGAGGAGTTTGTCGACTGGTTACAGTGTCGTTTGATTGAAATAAAATTGAATTCTCAACTGGATCTACTAGCCAAGGGAGCTTCATCTACATTTCTTAAGTATGATGGATATGAAATCAGTGGATATACATTTTACACTACAAAACAAGATGGAAAGAGCACCTTCTAAAATAGTGGTGTTCGCTTCGATGCCCACGACAAAAACGGCAATGTGGAAGCGACATACTATGGTTCCATAGAGGAAATATGGGAGTTAGACTACGGACAACAATTAAAGGTTGCTCTGTTTCGTTGTAAGTGGGCCCGCCTTGAGGACGTGAACATTGACAAAGATGGATTCACAACCGTTGATCCAAACAAAACCGCATATAAAAGGCGATCCATTCGTCCTTGCAAAAGATGTTATGCAAATCTTTTATTCAAGAGACAATGAGACAAAAGGAAGATGTTGACACCTATTAGCGTCAACTTTCACTAGGGCTTTTTACCCGAAGGATAACATGAAAACACACTAGTCTAGGGATTTATCTAACAATTTCCACGAGTTTTGCATATTACGTGATTTCGGGGTGATTTTCGGAAAAGTCGAAAAAAGAGGGATTCTAACGCAAAATAACCACGAAACTTATCCGCCACGAAGGACATCACGGGAAGACTCGGGAAGACTCTAGAAGACACCGGAAGAAGCGAGGGGGGGAGGGTCGCCGGTGGGGCCTGGCCTGCCCCCCACCATGGCGCCGGCGGCGCCCCTATTAGGGTTTGGCTCCCCCTTCCGGAATGTTCCTCCACCGCCTCTCCCCGATGCATCTCGGCCCTACGTTAAGTCGGTTTGATCCTGCGGCACACACGCATCCCACCGGACTATAAATATGTGGGTAGACCCCCCTGGAGAAGCGGATTCATTCTTCATCAAGGCCTCAAGCCGTCAAGCATCAAGGAGCCTTCAAGTTCATCAAGAGCCTTCTAGTTCATAGGATTAGCTAGCTAGATTAGAAGTAGAGGAGATCTAATTCTTCATCGGATCTGGAGCCCCTAGCGTCTGGCAGGAGCGCGAGAGTTCGGTAATAGATCTAGTTCTTAATTACTTTATTGTATTCATTATTCAGATTAGGGAGACTTTACTCTAAATAGATTCATATGTTCTTAATTGCAATAGTCATTGTCTACTTTGATTATATGTCTAGTTTAGTTACTTCGATCTTATTGAATTCATGTAATTGCTCGTATAGCGTTTATCCATATGTACAATGGGTAGATGATAGGCGATATGTAGACGTGGTGTCTAGATGTCTTGTTTATCCGCAAGTGCACCCCGATATGCCGGGACGTATGGTAGTCCAAGCGTAGGTGATAGCTACGTTAGTTTCCTCTGTAGTCCACCCCCGTATGTAGGACTAGCATGGGCATGGTCGCGAAGGAGGTGACTTAGGTCTTAATACCCTCATTAGTTGATGCCTCTTTACATGCAATGATGATTTAGGGTTGATTTAGCAATGATTACTAGATGTAGTTGCACTAATTAGAGTTATTCAATTGACGTAGTTATAGACCTATTTCCCTAGTTTATCAAATGGCTAGCTATGATTATGACTAGTAAGATGCTCGATGATTATCCTTAATTATGATACTTGATGATTATGCTATCACCCATATTTATCCTTATTTATCTTGTGACCCTGCCTTTGTTATAAGTAGAGCATACGACTTAGGTAATATCGTTTATCATGTCTATATAGTTTCTCATCAATATAATAATAATAGTTTATTACATAGCTTTCCCAGAGGTATAATTATAAATCGACAACCCGGAGACTTCCCTAGGTAAAATGCTACAACGGTATAATTATCTCGTCCGCTTGCGTAACCCATTAGTTTACATTCATATTTTATTCATATATTTTATCTGCCTAGTCACATTAGTATAATGTAAATCTATGTTAATTTCCTAGCAATATAATTGGGGATGACAACCTACTTCATGTTTAGGAATGTTAGTAATTCAAGATTGACTAGTTGCTAATGACAAGTAATTATATACCAACCATTTTCGGGGTCATTGCTAAGGGTAGGATTTATCTACGCTTTTTAGTAGTGACGTTAGAAATGCCAACAAGCATTTTTTTGGCGCCGTTCTTCGGGAAGGCACAATAAACTTAGAACATATTGATAACCTATATACACATGGATAAAGTCATATTACCAATCGATCTCTAACTCTATCAGGTACACCCTTCGTTGTTATCATTTTCTTATCTTATGCAGGGTGATGAATGAATGGTTTTTCTCTTCCAAAGAACTTTACTGACGATCCAGAGAAACTCCTTAGAAAGAAAAGGCTTGCAGAAATAAGGGAAAAATTCGAATCACCATCAAGAACACCCTCTGCTGCTCAAGCTAACTCTTCAGAGGAGCCAGCTCCAACACTGGAAGAAGAATTTGAAGAAGAAATAGAAGAACAAGCAGAAGATCAGTTAGGTGAAAACCTAGCTCCTGTGTTTGAAGACATGGCTGAGAAGTCGCTGCGAGAGTTCTCTGCCCCAACAACAGCAAATATCCGGATTTGGACCAAAGCAAATCAACACTGGGGGGGAGAATGGATTCGAGCTCAAGCCTGCTCTCATCACCATGGTTCAAGCCAGCCAATTCTGTGGAAAAGGACATGAAGATGCAAGTGCACACTTACAACACTTTCTAGAGATCGGCAGCACCTTCACTATCAGAGGAGTACCAAAAGATGCTATCTTACTCCGTCTTTTCCCGTTCTCATTATTGGGGAAAGCCAAGCAGTGGTTCTACATCAACAAAGATAAGCACACTACATGGGACCTATGCTCGACTGCTTTCCTGGCGAAATTCTTTCCTACAGCCAAGACCAATGCTCTGCGTGGAAAGATTTCAAGTTTCCAACAACCACATGATGAATCATTCACTGAAGCATGGGAAAGATTCCAAAACTACATTGAAGACTGTCCTCATCATGGGGTAGAGGAGTGGCTGTTAATGCAGACCTTCTATCACGGGCTTATCTCTAGCACCCGTGAGTCTATTGATGCTGCAGCTGGGGGAGCTTTCCTGTCACTAAAGCTCTCTGATGCTAAAGCACTTCTCGAGAAGATGGCCTCAAACTCAACATGCAATGAAGAACGTACCCAGCCTCGTAAGAAGGGAGGAGGAATCCACCATCTCAAGGAAGTCGACATGGTCACTGCCAAACTAGATCTCATCATGAAGAAGCTAGACATAGAGAAGAAGGAAGTCATGCACGTCAATGATTCCCATATGACATGTGAAGAATGTGGAGACTACGGGCACTCGGTTTGTTAGCTGCCCTACACCGCAAGAGGATGTGAACTTCATCAACAACAACACCTACTATCGCCCCTCAAGCAAAATCAAGGGTGGAATCAACAACCTCGACAAGGTAATTACCAAGGTAACAACCAAGGTAACAACTTCAATAATTATAACCTTCCGTCTTTAAGAGAATTAGTTACTAGTCAATCCAAACTGCTAGATCAAATGACTAGGAAGCTAACATCAAATGATAAAACTTTGGAAAATATACATGCCAGAATGGATACTTTTGCTTCTGTCATAAAGAATCAGCATAGCTTTAATAAAATGTTAGAATCACAATTAGCTCAATTAGTCTGCTTCTTTGTTCCTCCACTAGAGAAAGGCAAGATTCCAGGCCAACGAGAAGATTTAGAAACCGCTAACCTTGTTGATATTCACAATGCAACCCAATATCATATTGAGCCGGCAGATATACGATTGGATTGACCACTCTCTACCAGAGAAGATGGGAGACCCCGAAAGACCTGTCATTCCTATCTCCATAGGATGCCCACAGACTCTCGAGAGGCTATCGTGACTTGGCGCAAGTGTCAACATCATGCCCAAGGTAATTTATGAGAAAATACTAAATGATCCCCCCCGTTGTACACAAACATGCGCTTGCAGCTTGCAGATCAGTCCATTTGCTACCCTGAGGGAGTACTAGAAGAAGTTGTCATTAGAGTGGGGCAATCATACGTCCCAGTTGACTTCGTGGTCATGGAGACGAGGAGTAGATGAGAAGGCACCCATCATTGCAGGCGCAGACCATTCATTCATGCACAACAAAAGCCATCATCTATACGGAGTTCACCAAGATCGTCCTGTCTATCAAAGACAAGAAGGAGAGATTCACATTCAAGAATCACGTCCTGAAAGCTCCTGCAGCCCCGAAGCAATTTCAACAACAAGAAGAGCAAGAACAGCAACCAATGCCAAAGAAGAAGAAGAACAATAGAAACAATAGAAGATGGAGGAGGACCAAGCATGCACTAGAGGAGACAACTCAATTAATCACTGCTCTCAACACAGAAAACGATCATATGCTACCCAAGCCATTTCCAATCAAGAGAGGTGATCCAGGTGTCCCAATCATTGAATGCACCATCAAAGACACCACTTTTCCTCACACCGTCTGCGACACTAGATCAGGCTGCAACGTAATGTTAAAATAGGTATATGATGAATTGTTTGATTTACCTTTATACCCAACATGTATTCAGTTACAGATGGCGGATCAATCACTAAGATTCCCTGAAGGAGTAGTCAAGGATGTCATGGTAAGAATTCAAGGACAATATATACCTGTAGATTTTCTAGTCCTTGACATGCAGGGAGACGATGATTCCCCGATCCTCTTGGGAAGACCGTTCCTCTACACTGCTAACGCCAACATCTACATTGGGTCCGGACAAATCCACTTCAACCTACCTACCGGAAAGGTACGCTGTCAATTTAGAACATTAAATAACCATGAGCAGGCCAGGAAGCAACGCAACAGGAGAAGACGCCAAGCACGCCGTCAGGCTGCTCAGCCTCACTGTGGATGGGAAGACTTTCCTGGCAAGATCGTGAAATATGAAGATCGCTTCCCAGAGCAAGAAGAGAACAAGCAAGTACCTCGCTGGAGTAGCTGAGCGGAAGAAGCAGAAAGGATGGACCAGATCGCCAAGGAAGAAAAGGAGGAGATCTTAGCACGGTTAGAAGCGTGGGAGAAAGCAAACAAAGATGAAGAGCAAGAGCTAGAAGAGAAAGAAGCAAAAGAGACTGAAGCAAGATGGAAGGAGGCACGCGACGCATCACCACGAGATGGGGAGTTGACTGAGGTTACCTCAGACGATGAACCCACTGAGTAAGTGTTTACCTCTGTCTAAGTCCTGTCGGTAGACTTTAAATTCCGTACCGTAGCCATAAGGTCAGAATGGTAGTTATCCCATTAAATGTATTAGTAATTTCAATTTATTTAGTAGCATCATCTGTTCACATATTAAAAATAACAAAAATATTTATTGTATTATTCATGGCATCATAAAGCCCCACTACTAAATTTTTACCCTATTGCATCGCGTCACCTTGCATCAAACATAAATTTGATGCAATAGGTGGCTGTTGTTGCATCAATTTTTCAAATGTGATGCGATAGGGGGGCATTATTGCATCGAGAAGGAGTTTGATGCAATAGTAATTGTTATCGATGTAATAGGTATGATCTATCGCATCGATTTCGAACAAGGGATGCAATAGGTAGAAATTATTGCATCGGACACATTTGGCTGCGTTAGTATTATTTTTTTGATGCAATATGTAGGTGGTATTGCACGGTTTAGAATATAGTTGCAATTAAGAAGTATTATTGCAATAGAAAGTATGAGCCCAACAACATGGGTTCATGGGGGTTTAGAAATGTCATGAGCCAAATAATGGGGGTTCATGGAGGTTCAGTAATGCTCATCTACTAGGTTTAACTAACTAGCTGAATATGGATAACAAAGTGGAAGAAAATGGTATGGCAAACAAAGGTATCCATGTCTATCAATTTGAAAACAATTTGCAGGTGACAACATACACAACACTAGCTACTATATGTGATTCAGCATCGGAGAAACCAGGAGCCCACACAAACGCTATTGTTTCGGGCCGAATGAACCAGAGATCAGAAATACCCCAAATGAATAAAGAAGTGCAGGACAAAAATCTAAAAACTGTGCAGCACAATAATCTAAAACAGATGTGGATAAAATCAATGGCCAACTCCTTGCTTCAATCCAATACCTGTTTTTTCTAATATTGAGGTTGAATAATCTACACAGTAGATTGAAAATATCAGTAGAATTTAGAAAAGAAATGAGATCTGCAAATCAATATATTTATTTATTTGACCACATTTTTAGAGGTCAATATGTACCAGCACTATACAATTAGAAACATCGCACTTTTTTTTATATAAGCTAACTCGCCTTGTGCGATTAGCAGCACTACAAAAACATTTTGTTTGTGCCATAAGATTTATCCTTTTCAACAAAAACTGATTCATCTGGTTGGCAATCTGCACCTGCAGAGGCATGACTGCATGGTGGTGGCCAGTAATTAAAATTACTCGTGTCTTCGACTCTTCCTATATGGAAGTACTAATCTTATAAGTGCATCTCAATTTCTATTCTTACTTGCTCATAGGATATAGGCAGGGATAATTAAGAGATAGTGACACTACACCTCCAGGGATAATTAAGAGATCCCTGCTGATTAATCTAAAAAAAAATGTCAAATGCAGTATGTAAACTTTCGTGTTTATCTGTACAGGATAAAAACGAAATTCGTAGCAAGCAAGTATCACTGCTATTTTTCAGTACATATGGAAGGACCATGTTCCTTGACCTATTTGTTTGGTCACCAGATAATATATGTTGGCATACAAGAACGTTAAGAACGTTCAAGAACTGCAGCAAATTAATTACCTTGCAAACATCTCCTCAAACAGGTGTTGGGCGTCATCCATGTACACATTGCCCATAACTACTGCCTACACAGGTGTTGTCCGGCCGCCATGTCGTGCCCCTCGCCTCAGGATGGCTGGCTTTCGATGCATCGCGGCTGCCGCTGTGCACCCATGCTGCCGGAGAAGCAGATCAGAGATGGAACAGGAAGCGCTTTGGAGTCTTGGACGCATTGACTTGGCCACTTACGATAGAACCATGAAGATGTGTGTGCCTGGATGCTACAAGCATTGCCTCCAAGGATGCTGTAGGCGGGACAGCCGGAGCTGCGGCCGTGGGAAGACATGAGGGGCGACGGTGCCTAGATTGAGGCTGTGTGGGGCGGTGGGGAATTTGGGAGGCCAAACCTACAAAAAAAAAAAAACGCGCGGGCGTATTATATGGCGGCGGATTTCTAATCACGCCGCGCCAACAAATTCTCTAAAAATTTCATCTCGCGCCCAGCCATGCAAAGATCCGAACTCACCACGCCCTTCACTTTACAGCGCCATCCTCAAATTTGTAAATTCAGTTTTCACGCAAAACAGGGAAAGGGACTACAAACATAGTCCAAATAGAAACAAGAGAATTTCAAAAGATTTTTTTCTTCAAAAAGTCATAGAGAAATAAAATAAAAGTCTTAGAAAAGGTATTTTGTTGCAAAAAGTATGATTAATTAATCCATATAGACAAATATGTGAAAACAATGTTATGTGAAATCATCATCTATCATTTTGTGCTCTTATATAAGGTTCTCATTATATATTTTTTTATAAAATACTTCCTTCATCATAAATTATAAGACATTTGACTTTTTTACATTCAACCTCTGTCTTATTTAAAAATTATTCAAACTATCAGTTCTTTTGTTGTGGCTTGCTTTAACAATAAAGGTTCTTAAGAATGATTTAAATTTGACATGTTTGCATAAACTTTTTTGAAAAAGATGAGTACTCAAGCTTCAGTTCAAAAAAAAAAAAATCAAACATCTTATAATTAGGGATGTCTTATTTTTTACTTTGTATTTTTAACACAAATTTACTTTTTAGAGATTTAAATTTGTTTATGTCTATTTCTTGGATCACTTCGTATTTGAATTACATGTACTTTAAAAGTGTAATTAAATTCTAAAATAATATGTATATCAATAAATTAATGCATTGTAGTACATGTTCATCTAAATAAATATCTAAACATTTTGTAAGACAATTTGGTTAACCATGCAATTACAAAAGGTTGAGCAGTTGGGCTGGTCATATAAGCCAAGTGACAAGACAAGCTGACTAATTTGTGAGAGAAAAATACTGTTTAAATGGCTAATAGAGACAACGTCCCGATAATTCATCAGGGAGAGAATACCATTTGTACATCTTACTAGTCTTCTCTCTACTCACTAACAAGTTTTAAAGTGATTAGTAGTTAACTTTACTTTTTTTTTTGCATGAAGCTTCAATATAACCTCGATTCTATATTTTTATCTATCTATATTATTGATTTAATTGTAATTTTATTGGAACAATTTGCATTCTTTAGAATTTAAGTAAATTTATTGATTTAATAGAATGAATTTTCTAAGATTAAAGTTGATTATGTAGTCACGGGCATGGAACCAATAAACAAAAAAGAGGCAATAAATACATGCACAAGTGGTAGTCAATAAACAACAAAGGAGCAATAAATATAGGCAAGTTCCAAGCTAATATGAAGGAGATTTTTAAATAAATTTTTTTTTGCTCAAATGAAGGAGATAAATAAATGGAGGAAGTATTTATTTGGCTACCAAAATTTGCTAACGTTTTACATTTAGCTTGCCAATAGCCCTTTTTGTCCAACTTTTTGGCTTGTCCAATCTTTGACATGATAAATTTTAGTAGCCAACCAATAAACCCTATATGAAATTTTAATTAAATCTTAATTTGATATGATTGACAAAAATAATTTTTAAATTTATATGTATTTGTACGGATTTGCATTTCGAAGCACATGCGCCAAAAGTCCAAAACTCATCGCCCGCCATTATTTTGAGGAATTTTGCCTATTTTTAAATAAGCCCGCCTAAAATTAGGCGCAAATGCCGACGCTGCCAGACTCAACACGCTAAAAGCCGCTTCCAACCCTAGAAATCACATCTATTCCTCTCTCTTCCTAGGACCCGCCGCCGGCGGCGCTCGGGCGCTCGCCGCCTCACGACGGCCGCCGCATCCTGCAAGCCCGTCCCGCCCGATTTTCCGGTCGACCTGTACGCAACACATCCGCTTGGGCCACGCCAAGCCATGGAGGCGGGGCCTGCATCTGCCGCTTAAGGTGAGGAACACAGCCCCAGCTCCATACTCCCAGTTCCCCAATCTCATGTTCCCCACACGTCTCGTCTCCCCACGTCGAAGCAGCGGCCACGGCGGCAACAACAACCGGCATAGACAGTTGCGGAGGCTGCGACCGGCAAAGGCGGCTGCAACCGAAGGCAAGGGCATCTCCGTTCCCCGTTCAATGTCTCCCCCAAGCGGCATCAAGACGGTTACAGTGGCAGGCCTCATGTCCCCGCCAAAGCATCAGGCAAGATTCAACTCCTCTTGTGTGTCTTCTCATGAATCACGATGAAATCTTGTATTCTTATCTGTTAGAAACTTCAGGAAATTTCGATTATTGTTCAATTCAATAAATTGATCAAAATATTAGTGAGGCTCTGTAGTTTGGAGTCTGTACTCTGTACCTGTTCATCCTCCGTACGGATCTTTTTGCTGCCCTTATCTTTTTTCCGGCACATCAGTTCTTGAAGCATGGCCATATATGTATTATTAAATTAAATCAAAGCGGTGAATAAATGGTTTTGTCCAATTTTCATCTTATGCAGATCAGCAACTGCCGTTGCATTCACTAGACTTTTTGTGCAACGGTTCTTTCTGTGCGGATTAGCAACTGTTCTCTGTGCAGAGGCATTATTGATACCTGAGCCTTTTTTTTAGTAGCCTTAATGTGTTGTTATCAATCATGGCAATAAGACTATGATTCCATTATCCTTTGACACACTGATCCGATCTGAGATTAATGTCTGAGTTGTTTATTCATAGCTTTTTGTACAGTAGGTGGCAAGAATCTGTGAATTTCGGTTCCATCATTGTGCGCTGACTGCAGCTGAACTTCAATTCCTAACGTACCTGCAGTTACGAAGGAGTACTTCTATTGCTATCAGTTTCAGTGGTACTGTAAGTATTTCTGCCTCTGCACAGAGAACAGTTGCTAGCTACTAAAAAAGCTATGAATATCTCTGCAAGGGTCCATTATCCTGAACAGTTGCTAGCAGATGAGATGCTGTAAGTCCTGATTAGTTTCTTTGAACCCTGCTAGCTAGAGATTTTGGTTCCTTGATTGTATCGACAGTATCCTAATGATGATATACTACTGAATATCTCTGCAATATCTCTGCAGTTTTGCCTCCCTCTGAGGATTAATGTGGGTAGAATTAATGCCACAATTGACTTAGATGTCATGGTTAATGTTTTGGATTTTGGTGGATAGTTCCATTATCAGGCTTATTAGTGGTGAGATTCTATCCATCTTGGCTTTAGCGACTTAGTTAAGCTAGCCACTCAAGCAAAAAATAATCCGTTTGGAGTGGCATTATGTTACAGCTTCTAGAGTCTGCAATCTGACATTACTATTATGTCATGTTCTCCTAATTAAACCATTCCACGTGATTATGCTTGACATGTTTTCCATTAATCTTATAGGGAGGTATTATTTTATTCTTCTTTTTATATCTTCTTGAAAATATTTGCACTGTCCATTTTTCCATCGTGTACTGTTGTACTGAAAATGGCTTTTGCTTTTGTAGTCGGTTGTTGTTTCTGGAGCTGCAGTGGTATCAGAGAATAATATTGTCGGGAAAGTGGAACTGGATTACTTCTTATTTACTTGGAAGTGGAGCAAAGTTGGCAGACTCCACACACCATCTACTGGTTTTGTTTCTAGATACTGACAAAATCTGTTTAAAACCTACAGGCATCTTTTTGGAGCTTGGGTTATAATCCAGTCTCCACCTTTGTGAGAAGAGAGTGATGACAGTAATGGCTGTGTTACATTACATGTGTTTCTCTTTTTATTTATCCATTTTGCTAAGAACAATGGAATTTGGTGCGTGTTTGTGGCATAGCTTTTGGAGTTGCCTAAAGATTGATCTTACTGATGCATATGCCATTTGGATTGTCTCTATTGGGCAGGAAAAACCTTGAGAAGAGCACTTAGAGGCTTGGCAAGATGAACTGAATAAAAAATTCTACAATCACAAGGATCCAGATGATATGTGCTAAGGACTCCTTAGTATAATTGTTTAGTTCTATAAGTCTGTTATGGAGTGACCTACATTCTTGAACTATGTAGCTTTTTTAATTTTATTATTGTACACACTATTGAATGTGGATGATCAATTCTATTATCCTCATTGTCTTGTGCCATTGGATTTTGAAATATTTGGAATTTTTTTGCACCACAAATCTTTATTATTAGTAAATAAAAATGATGCAATATAAAGTGCATGGCAGCGAATAGATCCCGTTGCAATAAACCTAATGCCGATGCAATAGTTTGTATTGCGTTGAACCTAATATCGATGCAATAGTTTTTGTTGCACTGAGTCTAATGGCGATGCAGTAGGTTTTATTGCACCTAGCTTAATGTCGATGCAATAGGGTTTATTGCACTGCGCCTAATGTCAATGCAATATCCTAATGTCGATGCAATAGGTTTTATTGCACCGAGCCTAATGTTGATGCAATTACTACCTCTCGCATCGGTCACCAAAAATTGATGCGATAGGCTATTGCAACGAGGTCTTTTGCATCGGCTTGCATCAAAAAAGAAATTGATGCGATAACAAGCTATTGCATCTATTTTGGCCATATTACATCAAAAAATTGCTGGTGCAATATAGGGAAAATTTAGTAGTGCCCCATGAGGATACCCTACGGCATTTTCCAAAGGAATACCCACTGTGGTGGCATAAAAATAAAAATAACAAAAATATAGCATTCATATTTAATTTTTGCATCATAAAAAGAAAATTCAAAAAAAAAGAAATAAAATCCTGCTTAAATTAGACAACATTAAACATAACTCATAAAGGTGATCAATTACTCTTTGGCTGACCGCTAACCCACTATTTAATTCGAGCCTCGAGTTTTGGTTTTCTTTTTGTGGAGTATTTATGTAGGAACAACAATATAGCAGGGAGAGAGACTATCAGTGGCAACCACCGGGTTCGCTATTGGCTAATTCGCTCTGAAGGACATTTACACCAGATATTGCAACCATCAAGCTTGGGGGAGGAGCATCCCCTAGTTATCAGGTGACTACACCTAAGCGATTTTTGAGTCTACTATAAATAGTCATAAAATACCAAAAATATGTGGGCACATGAAGGTCCACAAAGTCATAGAGTCTTTTGCTAGATATTAAAACCATAAAAAGATATATAACTAATAAAACCAAATAAATACTTAGTTCTATATTTAGTAGAATATGATTAGTCCAGGCTAGAGCTATTAAGATTGATGAACATTAAAATTGTTTTGGAGATGATGAATAGTTGCTCTATTATAATGCCTACTAAGTACCTACTTGCCAAACTTAAAATCTCTCTGGTTCCAAGCACTGTTGTTTTAATTGGAGAATTTATTCTGAACCTTAATAGTGGAGGCATAAGCTTGCGCTAAAGTCTAGGTAGTTGATTGATATGATTCAAGAAGGTTGAGCTGCTATTTATCTTGTTCCTAGCATTACTAAGTTCTAGAGATTTTATTTTGAAAATCTAAAAATTTACATGATGAGCTCTTGTATGACAAATGTGAATTCCTACCAAAGCCATAATTTATATCTTAGAGGATAGGAAAACCCTTTCACATTTAAGCTACTTGCTTTGCATTGAGTTCAGTCAACCTGTATTGTATACCTTATGAGAGTCTTGTCATGCTTTTAAAACCAAGAATCACTTGCACACTCCAGTCCACATATGCATTATTCCTACTTTAAGGAGTAATCGCAATCATTCACCATACTTCCATACATGTTCATCATAAAATGTTCACCTCCTACACTAGGAGAGGATACAAAAATAATACAACCACCCTATAGGATAACCTCTGTCTTTAATGCTCTAAGTCCTGATTTTATCTCTCGATTCATTTATTCAAAGGATACGTGTGGCTATGCAAAATAAAGAAAAGAAAGCAAGGAAAAAGAAAGAAGGAAGAAAAGAAAAGGGGAGTAAAAGATGGACAAGTGTCCCAGCAATTAAAACAATGGGTACTAGATGCCCGCCTCCCTGAATAAAAAGAAATAATAAAGATAGCCCATGTCTTTCCTGAGAAAAGTTTTAAAAGAGAGTCATTCCCAAAAAAAAGCAATGATAGAAATAGGAGTTAGCTATAAATAACACATATGCACCCATCCGCCATATTCCATACACATGCACATCTTGGTTTGATTGTATGCCTCGATTCTCTGTGGATCCACTAGTTAGCTTTACAACACGTGTTTTGCAAGTATGCCTATCCTTGTTAATGCCAATCCTATAAGCTCCACTATATATACCTTTAGCTATAGGAGGCATAACAACATTAATGCCTCAAGAGAGAACCACAAATACCACATACATTGAGAGATTTGAGGGTGTCATACAATTAAGCTTTGAGTTTTATTCTGAAAACTTATCAAAAACTCCGGAAGGTTAGTATTGCAAAGAATTTGAGACATAGCACTTAGCTTAATTGTTCTATCTTTCGATTTGCTCAAGACTTATGCAAAATTTTGTGAAGCCCCATATTACAGGTAAAAAAAGAGTAAGTTTAAAGATTAAAGCATACATTTGTCGATCCGGGGAAATTTTGTTTGAAAGCATGTGTCTTTGGAAAGTATAATGATATTGTAGCAACTCCTGATCCAAATACAATATTAGCTAGGCTTAGTTCGTTTGCCAAGGGACTGGCAAAAGGTAAAGCTTGGGGGTATTGTTGACACCTGTTAGCGTCAACTTTCACTAGGGCTTTTTACCCGAAGGATAACATGAAAACACACTAGTCTAGGGATTTATCTGACAATTTCCACGAGTTTTGCATATTCTGTGATTTCCAGGGTGATTTCCAGAAAAGCTGAAAAAAGAGGGATTCTAACGCAAAATAACCACGAAACTTATCCGCCACGAAGGACATCACGGGAAGACTCAGGAAGACTCCAGAAGACACCGGAAGAAGCGAGGGGCCAGAGGCTGCCAGGTGGGGCCGGCCGGCCCCACCATGGCGCGGCGCCCCCTATTAGGGTTTGGCCCCCTTCTGGAATGTTCCTCCACCGCCTCCCGATGCATCTCGGCCCCTACGTTAAGTCGGTTTGATCCTGCGGCGCACGCATCCCACCGGACTATAAATATGTGGGTAGACGCCCCCTGGAGAAGCAGATTCATTATTCATCAAGGCCTCAAGCCGTCAAGCATCAAGGAGCCTTCAAGTTCATCAAGAGCCTTCTAGTTCATAGGATTAGCTAGCTAGATTAGAAGTAGAGGAGATCTAGTTCTTCATCGGATCTGGAGCCCCTGGCGTCGGGCTGGAGCGCGAGAGTTCGGTAATAGATCTAGTTCTTAATTACTTTATTGTATTCATTATTCAGATTAGGGAGACTTTACTCTAAATAGATTCATATGTTCTTAATTGCAATAGTCATTGTCTACTTTGATTATATGTCTAGTTTAGTTACTTCGATCTTATTGAATTCATGTAATTGCTCGTATAGCGTTTATCCATATGTACAATGGGTAGATGATAGGCGATATGTAGATGTGGTGTCTAGATGTCTTGTTTATCTGCGAGTGCACCCTGATATGCCGGGACGTGTGGTAGTCTGCGTAGGTGACAGCTACGTTAGTTCCTCTGTAGTCCACCCCCCGTATGTAGGACTAGCATGGGCACGGTCGCGAAGGAGGTGACTTAGGTCTTAATACCCTCATTAGTTGATGTCTCTTTACATGCAATGATGATTTAGGGTTGATTTAGCAATGATTACTAGATGTAGTTGCACTAATTAGAGTTATTCAATTGACGTAGTTATAGACCTATTTCCCTAGTTTATCAAATGGCTAGCTATGATTATGACTAGTAAGATGCTCTGATGGTTATCCTTAATTATGATACTTGATGATTATGCTATCACCCATATTTATCCTTATTTATCTTGTGACCTCTGCCTGTTATAAGTAGAGCATACGACTTAGGTAATATCGTTTATCATGTCTATATAGTTTCTCATCAATATAATAATAATAGTTTATTACATAGCTTTCCCAGAGGTATAATTATAAATCGACAACCTGGAGACTTCCCTAGCTAAAATGCTACAACGGTATAATTATCTGTCCGCTTGCGTAACCCATTAGTTTATATTCATATTTTATTCATATATTTTATCCGCCTAGTCACATTAGTATAATATAAATCTATGTTAATTTCCTAGCAATATAATTGGGGATGACAACCTACTTCATGTTTAGGAATGTTAGTAATTCAAGAGTGACTAGTTGCTAATGACAAGTAATTATATACCGACCATTTCTGGGGTCATTGCTAAGGGTAGGATTTATCTCTCGCTTTTTAGTAGTGATGTTAGAAATGCCAATGTAAGACTTAAAGTAGTTGTGTAAGGGAAAAGAAAGATTGTCGGTGTTGAAGGAGTCACAGACGAAGAATACTACAAGGGTTACCAGGAAATGGCTCCCTTTGGATGGAGCGTAAACCTAGGTATCCTTGAAGAGAGTGATGAACCGGCTTATGTCTGTTGTGATCATGATGAGTCCATCATTGTTCCTGCACCTTAACAAGACTTTTTTTAAAATTATGTAATCTTAATGATCATGTAATCATATATTTATGTTGCCTCAAGAATTTTATTGTATGCCAATAACTGTATCAAAAATATTTGCAACTCATATTGTAGTGTCAATTAATATATTTAATTATTTTTAATTTTAAGAATTGTGGCTCATTGAATTGCGGTAGCTTTTGTTCTGAAGAAAGCTGTGTCATCAATTCAATGCACAATGCCGCAGACCTTTGCAATCGAAAGCAGGCTCATCGAGCTGGTTATCCAATAAAACCGCCATCGATGAGAGCTTCAGTGTTGGTTTTTTAATAAAACCGACACTGATGCGAGCTATCAGTGCCGGTTCTAACTTAGAACCGACACTGAAGTCCACATCCATCCAAACTTAAAAATGCGCACCACACAACTATCATGTGGCTCCCAGCTATCATGTATGGTCATAACTTGGCTTGTGGCTATATAATGGCAACCAGCAGGGGGCCTCCAAGCAAGTGCTTCCTTTCGTTCCCTCCTCTGTTTTCAGTTGTTTTTATATACACTAGAGGTTTAGGCTGGCTCTATGTTCTCTCTTTGGGAGAAAGCTCTCGATATACAGATATCAACATGCATAGTCGGGGATGACACACAAGTGGTACTAGAAGAATGTTTTCAAAGATAGAGCGACGCCGAAGCTTGGAGGTGCTTGGTGTGAAGTTTCTGTAACATATAGTTGTTACATTTACTTCGTACTAGGTCGATGCATCCATCTGCATGCATGTGCTGTGGACTGCTGCTCAGGCATGGGTTCATCACAGCTACCTCCAAAGGTGTAGCTCTACTACCATCTCCGACATTCTTTGCATCCTCTTCGACCCGACTTGGGTGCTAGAAGAATGTTTCTGAGATGGTTATCTTTTTATGTGTTAGTACACTTCGATCGTAACTTTGACCTTGTAGAGAAACAAGGTTTTTATATTTTTGAAATAAATGTAATTTGTATTCTTGAAACAAATGTAATTTGTATTTTTGAAATTTATATAATTTGTATTTTTAAATACGTAATTTGTATTCTCTCTCACACACATAATGTAGAATAGTATAAAACAACTGAGACAAGCTTACATAGTCTAACACATAAATATACATATAAGCGATACAAACCAAAGTAAAAATTAACCTCTCTAACCTAATTATATAATATCCTACTTGCTAACCTAACTTGGAGGCGGCACAATCTGTATCCATTCATGGTAGTGTATATCACGAATTGTGTAACCACATGCAATGTCAACGAAGGCCAATGCTCGTATTAGTGCACTCTCTCGTGCCTCACAAACACGAAGATACGGTCGACCATAGATGTAACCTACTATACGACTATTGGCAGCCACCCCCTCAGTAATTATTATGCCGTACTGGCATCCGTGTGTAGTGATCTGGCCAAAGTGTGCATCATAGCTCTAGAAATAACCAAAGGCTGCTCAATAGCTTGATCTAGAGTGGCTGACAAGGCACATGCAACATATGTATAATCATGGAGAAGAATCTGCAGTGAAAATTAGAGATAGTTTATAAAGTGTCTAATATTAAAAATACAGAGATATAAAAATGATTATACCACATCCATCTGGTTGTAGGTCGCCATAATTTCAGCAAATTCCGCCACGTCCTGATTACCCGCACGCCAAGCCTGTATCATGAAGGACGAGTAATCAGGAATGCGATAGCCAGTGTGTTCCAGTGCGTGCAAATAGTGCAACACGACATTGAACTCGGCACTTATGCGTGTAGGCATCTCTTGTCCCCTCTGCACAATTTGTTGTTGATACCCTGATGGAGGCCTTGTAGGGATGTAAAAGCTCAGTTCACATGTCCACAACCAACCACGTGCATTAATGGTCATGTCCTCAACTATCTCCAACGCCATAAAAAAGGTAAGTGTTGATTGCAACCACTCTATGGGAGATATAGTCTGCAATATAGGCGATATATACTGAGTACTATATGTACATATTACCAAATATTTGTTATGAGAAAATATTTCTTACAATAGCCAAAAAAGGGTATTGTGGAACGTCCATATCCGGAGCGAATGGCTCATCGGCAGGTGGAAACCCTGGTTGCTTTGGCGGGGGAGGTCCATTGTTCAACCCTAAGTAAAATAAATTAAAATGTTTCAAAATACATATTAATAGACATATAAACATAATAACAATAATATGGAAGAAGCCATACCAAAGCATATCCAGGAGCCATAGTTCAAACACTTAGAGAAACGAGAGTGAGAGTGAGAGTGAGAGTGAGAGGCAAAACTAAGAGTGAAGTAATATTCACTGGTGCGGGGGCTGGTGTATATATATATCTGTGTGCATTGATCAGTACCGATTTTAGCTACAAACCGGCAAAGAAAAGTGATATTCATTGCCGGTGTTATAAGAAAATCGCCACTAATCAATGCCCAACTGTAGAAATAAAAAATGCAACACATAGTGTGTGAAAAATTTATCAAATGGTGAAAAGAATTTAATAAAAGTTGTAGGTAATGATGAGTCCACCAAGTTTGCTGTTCAAAATTTTTTGATTTGAGACACTATAGCATATAGAAAATGTAGTGGAATCTCTCTAAATTTCAAATTTGAAAATTTGAAATTTAAAAAAACTAGTCACATTGATATATGGTTACAGTAGGTGGATAGAGCTTGATTTTAGAAAAATTTAGGAAAATAGATTATCTCATTTGGAGTTAGGATGAGGAAGAAAAACTAGTTACAAATCTCATCATCCACATTAAAATCAGAAATCATACCTGGCCACCCATAAACTAGTGATGAACATGTATAATTTCTGATTTTAAAGTAACCAGCTTTTTTCTCCCTCATCCTAACTCCAAATTAGATGATCTTTTTTTCTAAATTTTTCTAAAATCAAGCTCTATCCACCTGCTGTGACCATGTATCAATGTGACTAGTTTTTTACATTTTAAAATTTTAAATTTAAAATTTGGACCATGTAGGTTGTATCAAATAAAAAATAATTACGAAATTTTTTAATTAAATTGAAAAGGTAGTGATTAATGTATATTTAATAGACAGGGAATATTAAATAGGAAAATATAATCTTAAATTAAACCAGAACAGCAGTAATTAATAAAAAAAAAAAAAATATAAAAGCTGTAGGGTTTTGAACCCAGCCCAACAGACCCAGTGATATGCTCTAACCCATGCGCTATGTAGGAATTTTCAGATAAAGTGTATAATTAAATTTAATTGAACTATTCTTTGCTTAGTTTAATTTTTTTTTAAAAATTTAAAGTTACAAGGCGTGGGTTTCGAATCAGAAACCTCCAAGGCCAAAGCCCAGCGCTCTAACCGCTGCACTACTACATGACTTTCGAATTAGAACAGTGAGTTAACTTCTTTATTCTATAGTGCTATCGGTGGCGGTTGTAGTTGGGCACCGGCAAAGAAAGGTGCCATCAGTGCGGTGCTATTTGGAACCGGCACTGAAGGGGGTCATCGGTGCCGGTTGTAGTTGGGCACCGGCAGTGGAAGGTGCCCCCTGGTATAAATTGACACCGTTCGTGCCCCACCCATTCAAAGCACCGACTGGCCTTGCTCGACGCCGAGGGAGCCCGGGCCACTGCTTTCTGCCGCCCTCGCTCGCCAAGACTTGCTCCACCGCCGCTCGGGGACGTCTGCGCGCCTTGCACCGCCGCCTTGGCCTCCCGGAACATCCACGCTCCGCCGACCGCCGCCTCCGCAGCGCGTCGCCGCGCGCGCGCCCTTGTTGTGACCGCCGGCCCACCGAAGCGCGCCGCCGCAAAGATGCGCGCCACCGGAGCACCCCCGGCCAAGGAAGCCGCACCACCAGAACCACCCCCGCCGTCACCATCTTCACCGACGCCACCAGATCAGCAGGGAGCGCGCGGGCCACCGTCTTCCACCTTCTCCACAGTGAGTGCGGCCAGAACACCCTTCAAGTGCTCGATGAAATGGCACTAAGAAATTTTGTCACATTTCTTGTTATTGTTGACCTTGATTTGGCAACCAGTGCTCAATGAAATGCTATTGCTATGTTTGCTATGTCCGTTTTGAAGAATTGGTGACCATGAAATATGATTATACTATATTGTGCATAATGAAACTATTTCTTGTTTGCATGAAATATGATTATGCTTCTTGTTTCCTATATGTGCATGAAATATGAATAAACTATTGTGCTTGAAATATGATTGTGCTATTTCTTGTTTGCTATATGTGCATGAAATATGATTAAGTCTACATTTCAACTTGTATGTTTATATTTGCATGAATTAATAAGTCTAGATTTCAATTTCTATGTTTATGTTTGCATGAAATTAAGTCTAGATTTCTTGCTATATGTTTATATTTGCATGAAATGGAGGCTATAGTGACTCAAATGCTCATTCAATTGATTACTTTGCTTCGGCATAAGTATGATGATGCATTATATCAAGCTCAATTAAATTATCTCAATCTTTAGGCAACAATGGAAAAACGATATGTAGTGTTCGTTGGCCGTACCCTAGGCATCTACCGTACTTGGGAAGAGTGCCATCCCCAAGTGAATCGCTACCCGGGTGCGTTGCACAAGAGATACGACAAAAAATCTGAAGCAACCGCAGCCTACCATGCATATATGGCACGGTGTGCAAACTGTGTTCCCCAAGCATAGCACCGTGTAGTTCCTGTACGTGCAGCGAAATTGGAGACTAGAGACAAGGCTGTCGCCGTAGATAGGAATGTCACTACTGTTGCGTGGAAGGATATCATCATTTTATTTCTAGTTATGGTCATTGCCTTTTTAATTTGGAGGTTAATGTAGAGTACACGAGTAATTCATATTGCTACGGACTTGTAGTAAGTCGAAGGTCATTGTAATTTATTTGGCTTATGAAGTTCTAAATTGGTGTATTAAATATATGTTGTGTTTCCTAATATATGGTTTGTGTTATTCCATGTAGCCAAATTAAATAACCCATCAAATCTAGTCTCTACTGAGCCATCTAGGCAGAGGCAGAACGATGACTATTCATCGTCGCCAGTTCACTGGTCGCCGAACTACTAGGCAACAACAAGAAGCGGCTAACAACACTGCGACAGACCCACCAGAAGGGCCACAAAATAGGACGACAAACGCAGGTGCCAATGATGATGGTGAAACAGATGAAGCATGAACCCCTAGCAATTGCCTCCAGCTTGGCCAAGACGACGAGGTATATTTGTTAGGTTATAATTAAATGATTACACACACTCTAATTAATAAATGCAAGGGAAAATCTAAGGTTAATTAATTGGTTTTGTCCAGCCTGTTTCGACTAAGGAACTAAGTGGTTCTGGTACAACAAAGACCAGGGCCAAGCGTGGTGTGTCAAAGCTTCATACGGGAAAGGATGCACACTGGCACATCTTTGAGTTCGACCAAGTTGGGGAGCCATTACTCCCATGAAGGCGTTGGGGCTATACAAGACTATCCTCGGGGTTTTTGCGAGGGACTTCATCCCAATAAAGTATAGGCACTGGATAGGGAAAGAAGATGATCCATGGAGGGTTCCTGAAGCTTTAAAGGAGAATTTATGGACAACCTTCAAAGGATATTTCACTTTCCCTCCTGATTATGATGAGCGGGCAGTCAAAAAAGGGTTATAGAAAAAATAGGGATCGCATTCAAGAGTTATAAGCAGAAATTGCAAAAGAAATATATCTTGGAGGTGGAAGATCCCAAGTTTGATGAGGGTGACCACCACAAGCAGAGGCCCTACTAGGAAGAATTCAAGCGATACAGGAACTCAGATGAGTATAAGGCCTTGAGTGTGAAAAACAAGGAAAACTCAGTAAAGTCAATAAATCCTCACCGTCTCGGCTCTCGTGGCTATTCTAGTAAGGTGCTTCAATGGGAGAAGGAGTTTGAGGAGATGGAACGCCGTGGTGTTACGCCTAAGACTGCCGACTAGCAGCTTAGGTCTCTTCACTTTGTTATGGCAAGGGGTGCACGGCACAATATTGAAGATGGCACCCTATCGATCCCAAATGAACAACTGGGCAGCCTGGTTCAGAGTATCTCCACGATAACCGATGAGGTGAACCAAGGGAAACGCAACTCTGATAGGGAGAACGACGTGCTCTCCCAGACACTTGGTAACAAGGAGCACCCCAGCCGCACAAGGGGAGCAAGTCTTGTTTCCTGGAAGGTAGCTTTCAAGGAGGATTCTGCTTCTTATCGTAGCCACACAAGGGCTAGACAAGAACGAGAGGCAGCACGAGAAGCAATGTATGAGAACTGGCTAAAGGTAATGGAAGAAAGAGTTAACTAAGCACTTGCTTTGGCCTCCGAAGCACGAGCTCCTCAGACCATTGGATCTGCGGACCCTGTCCCCACATGCTTGAGCCCAGTGGTTAAGGGTCGTAGTAGCTATGGATCGACCCCCATGGATGATGCTGAGGCGAGTTTACCTCATCCGGTGGACAACATAACAAATCCGGTTAATGTGAAGCTGTACATCCGCCAACAATGGATGACAGACAAGGTGGCGATCGGCCAGGCTTGGCCTAAAGGAGATGGGTTAACTAATGGTCACCCAATTCCTTTGGGATATTGGAATGTCACCATTAATAGAATTCTGGATAAAAAGTTTAACAAGATACATATTGATTTCCGTGCACAGGAAGATAGGCTGCGTCTGGATCAGAACCTTCGTCTTTGTGTCCCGTGGTGCAAGCGGTATATTAAGCTTGACCACCAAGAGTCCTCGAATGATGAGGATGATGCTGAATCTTCACCGGACAGATCTTGTGACCAAGCTCCCCCAATTCGTGATACGCCTGCTCGTTCCCCTGCTTCAACCCCCTTAGATATGAGAATTCTCCGCCTCCACCCCCTCCGTCACCCCCAAGGAATGTGGGGGCTCCGGCTCCTCCCCCACTTCGTCAACTCCGAGCAATGTGGGGGCTGCACCTCCTCACCCGCCTCCCCATCCTTCATCTTCGGCTCGAACATATGATAATCCTAGACCCCCTCCCCCGCCAAAATCAAAAGAAGATGCAAAGACGAGACCCACACCTAGATATAGAACAGACAGAAGGTCCTCCAATTCCGTAAAAGAGGATGCCACCAAAGGAAAGAAAAAGCAAATGAGCGGGAGTATTACATCTAAGATGAAGGAGAAAGACATAGAATTGCCTTCCCCAGAAGTATGCAAAGCATTTTTGAAGACACTATGGCAGTCTCCTAAGTGGAAGTCTGTGTCTGAGTATGATAGACAAGCAGCTCGCAGTGTCCACAATCAAGAAAGGGATAAAGAGCTGCACCTCAAAGCCCAACTAGAGATATATAAATTGACGGAGCAGAACAACAGCCTAACCCTAGAGAATGCTACGACCATATATTATGATAGTGTTCAGTTTGAAATGGCAAAACCAGCATACCAGTATCAAAGAGGTCTAGATTTACTGGAAACACTGGAGCAGATGAAGGCTCTTGGAACACGTATGCGTGATTTATATATGTTTTACTTGGCCGAAGCAACTGAAACAGATCTAGCTGGGTTGAAAGCTATTATTCCGGCCGGAGACGTCTTTGATCATCCTGAGGAAACTATGTAGTTCGTAAGTTTTGAACACTTATTTCAATTCTATCAAAGACGCGACCTCGATACACAGATAATGCTCCTGTGGACTATGTAAGTACCCTACCCACATAAATTCATAATTAACTACATCTTTGATCATTGTTTGACATATCTTATACTCTATGCAGGTGACTACATGATTACACGACAAGAAATAACATTAAATTTGTAGCCTTCTTAGACCCAACCCAAGTCAATGAGCCAACTTGTAGAGGAGACGTTGGCTACGACCGGGAAGATATGATAAAATCTCTGACTAGGTTGTTCAAGGGTTTTGCCAATAAAAATAAATCGAACGTGCTCTTGACCTACAACTGCGCGTATGTGGTCTCTACCATTATTTCTACACATTTTATATAGCTCATTAAACTTTTTTAAATATAAATAGACTTTAGTTGCAGGCACCATTTCATCCTCATCGATATCGATATTAAAAGAAATCGTATTGAGGTGTGGGACTCCAAAAAAAGGCCGCTATCTCTGATAGCTCCTCTACTCTGTGCGTTAAATGAGTAAGTTAATATTTTTCTAAGCAAATAAAGTTATATAGTTATACATATATGTATATAGCACACTTAATGTTATTGCATTTCCTAATTAATAATGTGACACAGAGCATGCAAACAAAACTTTAAGGTGGAGGAAATGCGTATCAGGTACCTAGAGCAGCCGCAAGGGAATAATAAATGTGGGTTCTACGTAATGTGGGCCATGAGGCAATGGTTTAGCATGAAAAACATTAAAGCAGATAAAATGGTATGTATGCTTTTAATTCCTTTTTTTATGAAGAACATAATATTCTCTTATGGCTTATATTTATGCTTCCATTGTCACCTATTGAATGCTCGACAAAGGGAAAAGCTTCAACACAATAGGCTCTTGGATATGGAGATACGAGGATATCAAGAGTAGCTAGCGGAATTCATCATGAAGCATATTGTGAGCAAAGAAGGAAAATTCTCCATTGTGCGCTTGCAGAAGTTCAAGAATGCGTACATACCAGAGCGGCTGGCTAGACTTTTATAATTGTTTCATTGGATTAGTATGGTATTATAAAGGACTATTAATGTAAGTAATATTAATGTATGTGGTATTTGCTATGATGTTATCAAGGTTTCAATGTTATGATTTTGTTTTCCTATCAGCAAATATGAATTTTAATATAATACAAAAAACTAAATTAAAAAAGGGAACAAAAACCAATTATTAAAAATACTATCAGTGTCGGTTGCCATAGAGGCCACCAGTGATACAATGCCAATCACTGTCGGTGGGCAGCAACCAACCGGCACCGATCTTCTACTGATTAGTGTCAGCTCTAATAACAAACCGACACTCGATCTCTTACTGATCAGTGTCGGTTTGTTATTAGAGCCAGCACTAATATGTTTGCACATCAGTGTCGGTTCGAATAACAAACCGGCACTGATATGGATCTAGAACACTACCGGCCATAGTCTCTGACCGACAGTGTAAACTGAGCTTGGTGCCGGTTTATGAGAACCGACACGATGTTGAACCGGCAGAACCCTCATCAGTGCCGACATGGCTGCCGGTTTAAAATCCGGCACTGATGGGGGGTTTAGGGCCGGCGCTGATATGCCGATCTGAGGTAGTGGGCGCCGCCGCCGGACGGCGTGGCGGCCGTCATCAACGGGCGCTTTGGAGGTGTTCTTCGGCGACCTGCCGTGCACGGAGGTGATCGCCGAGCCCGGGCGCTACTTCGCCCAGTCGGCGTTCACGCTCGCCGCGCGCATCATCGGCAAGCGCACGCGTGGTGAGCTGCGCGAGTATTGGATCGACGACGGGCTCTATGGCTCGCTCAACAACGTGCTCATGGATCATAGGGTTCCGCGGCCGAGACCGCTGGCCAGCCCGCGCTCCGGCGAGGAGAAGATGACGCACGCGTCGACGGTGTTCGGGCCGACGTGTGACTCCCAGGACAAAGTTGTGACCGGCTACCAGCTGCCGGAGATGAGCGTCGGCGACTGGCTCATCTTCAACAACATGGGCGCCTACTCCACTGGTGCCGGCTCCAAGTTCAACGGCTTCGACACGTCGGAGATGAAGATCTACGTGGCCTACTCCAGCTGAGCGAGCAACAACATCGAAGATTGATAGGCATTACACCTCAGCGGCTCAGCCCTAGCTGCACGTTACCGTTAGGTTTCTGTCGTTCAATTAAATAAAGAGAGAAAATCTGTCTCTTTGCCCTTTCGTTTCAAATAAAGAGTGGATGTTGTAATTCCACATGTTTCAGGCGCATGCATTCTGGATGTATTCCCTTCATTCCAAATTATAAATCATTTCAATTTTTTTAGAGTCAAAGCATCTCATGCTTATTACCTCAAATAGGTACTATGAAAATATAATTAATGAACTTATGTCTATTAGCTTCCTGGGTTAAGAGATACAATGTAGATGGGCACAGAATGTGGCGACAGCAAATTATGAAAATATAATTAACTTAACTTATGTCTATTAGCTTCCTGGGTTAAGAGATACAATGTTAGATGGGCACAGAATGTGGAGACAGCAAATTGATTTAATATTACACTGAAAATCCAAATTGGTTATGTACCTCGCCTTGTTAATATAATTAATGAAGAATCCAATAATACTTATTTCATATCGTAAATGTTATTATATAAATTTTTGAACTTAAGATGGACTCTCTAATTTTTTTTGAAAAAATTGAGGTAGAGGGAGTACTTAACAAGGCGTTCGATGGTGATATGATGCCTGAAGATGCCTTTGACTTTGAGCTGCTGCTCAGTTTAGTGGCCATCTCAACATCGGCTCTACTGCTCAGGACTTCCAAATTGAGCAGTTCACCATTTTGAGTGCGTGAGGGACCACTACACCCATCCCTTCCAAAGTTCAGCGGTTCAAACTCCCATCCTAATGTTGCGAAGGCGATGCACTGTACCACATGTTAGAAACAATATCCTGCGCTATCAGTTATACTCTGCGTTCAAAACAGGCATCGTTCATGCCAGTGTTCGACGATCAACCCCTTCTCCCACCTTGTTTTTTCTCACCCGGCACATCCATACCTATACCCCGCCGTACTGAATAATTACCGATACGGTGATTCTATCACCCACATATCCACACCACTAAAACCTTTCTGAGTTCTTGCCCTCTCCAATATAATTCATATACTCGATCCCATCTCACCAACCTTGTGTGTTTATTAGTCACTGCTGCACGAGTCATGACGACTAGCTCGAGCGCCCAAGCCCGTGCTCAGTTGGCACCACCTAGCTCATCGCGAGGAAGGCATCAACCATAGTTGAGTTTGCCCAAGAACAAGTGCGTCTAGGACATGTTTGGTGTAAATTAATTTTTCATAAATAAGAATGATAAGAATTATTTGAACAGTTATTATCTAATATTTTTTGGCCTTTTTCTATATGTCTTATTTGGTTCTCCTTTGAAATTTTATAATTTGATCCCCACAAATACAATTTGGCTACATTTTTTTTTGTTTTGTTCAATATTTTTGTATTATTTAGATAATTTTTTTCGTTCATTTAATCTCGATCCAATGGCCATGATCACAATCGCGTGTTGCATAGATAAAAAAACACTGGTTTTTCATTTATTTTTAGTGTTCATAGGTCATCCGCCGCTTGGGTGGCACATGCCTTTTAAACACCCTAGCGTGACCCCTCCAAAAAAATGGGGAAACTGACTAGCAGAAAGCAGATCGTGAAGGCGCACGCTAGCCTCATTTTGTATATTCCTCAACGCGATGCTTCTTCCCCGCGAGGCCGCGTCGCATCTTCTTCTCTGACCATGCGATAAATAGTCAAGTTTAGAGTGCGCATATTCGGCCGTATATACTTGATCTGCATATGCCGTCTAAGTAAATAAACGTGCTAAGCATATTTTATCATGTACCCCCCAGATCAAGAGCATGTGTATACTTG
Source organism: Chrysopogon serrulatus (assembly GCA_015844335.1). Lineage (NCBI taxonomy): Eukaryota > Viridiplantae > Streptophyta > Magnoliopsida > Poales > Poaceae > Chrysopogon > Chrysopogon serrulatus. Next base: position 244,704 of record JADLZL010002855.1, read on the forward strand.
CATTGCTTTGTGTGACGCGGAAATAATACTGTGTGATCATGGAGAATCAAATCAACTGGCAGCTCAATCGTTAGTTAATTAATATACAATATATTAAATGAGTGATCACGGAGAAGCCCAAACCAATTGGCACTGATCTCAATAGTAAGTTAATCAAATCTCTACATAAAAGCATCTCACTGCAGCGCCACAGTCAGGAACCTCACGAGGTATACGTGGAGATGAAAATACTTGCATGGATAGTTGAGAATCAACATTAAATCTGACCAGTATGATTTGTTTGGAATATACAAAATCTACCACCTTGTATATTAACATATCCTACGGGTGTATGTGTAATACTATTACGATGGGAATTTGAACCGCTGAACTGTGAAGGGATGGATGATGTGGTCCCTCACGCACTCAAATGATGAATTGCTGAATTTTGGAAGTCCTTAGCAGCGGAGCCAATGTTGAGATCGCAATTGAACTGAGCTGCGGCTCAAAAGGCATATTCAGAAATCAAATCACCATCGAACGGCCAGTTAATACTACCTCTAGCCCAAATTGTAAGTCATTTCAATTGTAAAACATCTTAAGTTATTTTTAGATTTTGTGCCCATCTACATTATTTCTCTTTGTCCAGGAAGCTAATAGAAATAAGTCATGTCCACTAGTCCATCAACCCGTGCTACTGCACTAAAATCTGACGAGTATGATCTGTTTGGAATATACAAAATCTACCACCTTGTATATTAACATATCCTACGGGTGTATATTGATAAATACCCACTTGAATCCTACGGGTTCCTTACCTTGAGGTAGATCCAAAAGTTTGGTAAAAGTCTTACGTTTTGACAATGGTATGGTGTATACTCCCTCCGTCCTTAAATAAGTGTCGCCCCGAGATGTATGTCACAAGTTTGACTTGATTTGCAGAAAATACGTACAATATTTATATCCCCAAATAGTTTTGTTAAAAAACTAGATCCAAAGATCTTTCCGATGATACTAATTATGATACTAATCAATGATATTTATTATTTATTAAAATTGTCGGCAGTTGTTTCTCGGAAAGCGAAGCGACACTTATTTAGAGACGGAGGGAGTATATACTAATTAGAAGTTTGAACAATTTCTCACCTCGAATGGTATTGATCAGCATCAAGCAACCCGTGTCAACATTATTCTGGAGCAAAATGCTGTTGCCGAATAGAAAAATAGGCTTATGTTTACAATGAATGTTCCTAAGTTTCTTTGGGGAGGTCATAAAGCCTGCAACGTATTTAATTAATCGAATGACTCCACTAGTCCTCGATTATAAATCTCCAGCGGAATTACTTTTGAATGATTTTGTTGTTTCTCCTAAGCTTTGTTCGTGATTATAGAAATAATGTAGGATTCTTGATCTGCATGTTCTCAAATGTGTGCTTGTTGGTTTATTCCCTACTCAAAAGGGTTATAGGTGGTGGTGTGCTTCTGTGCGTCCCTTTCTTTTGTTAGTATGGATGTAATTTTGAAGTGCAACAAGACAGGGCAAGTATTGATGGAGGCATTCTTGTGGGCTTTATTCGTATTTGTAATTCAAGTGTGTTACCTCTGAGTGATATGCAAAGTTTAATTCATTGTGTGGTAACATAGAACTATAATAATAATTCTTGTCATGGAGACATGCAGCATAATCTGCTTTCTAAAATTATAGAGTCTATACTATGCATGAGGACCCATGATCCTATTGCTCCATCAAGCACTTTAGAGCAAGGTGAGAATCAACCATCTACTGAGCCGCCTTCTCACAATGACGACTTACCCATAGCCTTGAGAAAACCACATAGATCCTCAAACATTCCCTGCTCACCTCAAAGATTATGTTGGGTATAAACATGATATTGCCAACTTCACATCCCATAAAATTTGTAGTTCTTCCTTCTAGGGTTTTATTGCCTCACTAGATCATGTCTCCATTTTTCTACCAATTGGAAATTGGCCAGACCCAAAGTGGAAGGAAGCAATGCTAGAAGAGACACGAGCTTTGGAGAAGAACAAAACTTAGGAGCTTTTGGATCTACCTCAAGTTAATACGAGGTGGCGGATTTTTTATATTCTGAACAAATCATATTGGTTAGGTTTACTGTTGATTCTGAACTACCCATGCAAGTATTTTCATCTCTCCATGCACTAGTACAGAAATGATTTCTCTTGGCGCCATGGTTCAAGTTGTACAGGCGGTTCATTTTAAAGGACGCCAGTGTTAAAAAACACATGGGGCCAGCTTTAGAACCGCCGGTGAAAACAGTTATATCATCGGCGGTTGGCTAAGCCAACCGCCCGTGCTAATGGCCCCATTAACATCGGGGCGGTTGTCTTAGCCACCGCCCGGTGATAATGACCATTTACACCGGCGGCCGCCTAAGACAACCGCCAGTGTTAATGGGGCCATTAGCACAGGCGGTTGGCTTACCAAACCGCCTATGAAAACTAAGTTATCACAGGCGGTTTGGTAAGCCAACCGCCAGTGCTAGGTCTGCTATAAATACCCCTCTTCCTTCCCGACTAGATAGTAACTCGAGGCCAACCTTCCATTGTTGGCGATTTGAAGGTCCAGATTTCCTAAAATACAAGGGGGGAGGTTTTGATCTTCAATTCTTGGAAGGAGGTTGCTAAAAAAGGTTAGTTTATGCCTCTCTTGCATCTTTTTAGCCAATGTTGCTCAATTGTAGCCACTTTTTGGATCTAGGGTTTCACCATGAGTGAGAGGGAGAAAAAGCTAGGGTTTTCTCTCTATTTGCTTAGATGTGGTGGTTCAAGATGGATTTTTTATGTCTCTCTTAGCTCTTGCCATAATTATTTCTCAATTAAAGTTTATTCTCCACTATACATTTAGTGTGTCATGTATGAATAGGTTCATTTGGAGATAAGAAATTGAAGATTGTTTCTTATTTAATTGCTAGGGTTCATTTTCATTAGATTTAATTTTAATTATTTTTGTTTAGATAATTAGTAGTGTTTAATTTATTTAGAGAGAAGGGTACACCATCATTCTCCACCGCCGTCGAATCGGTCTCCACCGCCGTTCTCCACCGCCGTCAAAGGGGTACACCATCGTTCTCCACCGCCGTCGAATCGGTCTTCCCTCCACGCTGCATAAGTAAATACTCTTTGTTTTTTTTAATTAGGGTTATACTTGGGGCTTTCTACTTAGGGTTTTCTACTTAGAGTTATACTTAGGGTTTTCTAATTAGGGTTTTGTATTCTCTACATGCATTTAGTGTCGATGAGTTCTCCAAACCATAGCAACCAGGGAGATTCCGAAGAATACCATAGTCCAAGTGATCCGCATCCTAGCCCGGATAGGACTCATCGTCCGAAGCGGAATGACCCAGACTATGACCCAACACTTGATGAGGTAAAGATAGTACCTTACACATTCATATCTATATATACTAAGTTATGGAGGACTTCATGTAGTACTTATTCAAATGGACACAGGAGGTATTGTCTCAAATGATGGGTTTAGCTGAGGAGGAAGAACAAGAAGACGTGCCAAGTGACGCACCGCCAGTAACAACCGAGACAACCACCTCAAAGAAAAGGACAAGGAAACAGAGTGATCGGAAACGAGGTCAGAGAGGAACAAACAAGTGGCCAGAAAAAACATATAGGGTCACCGATGTCAACATGAAAGGAGAGCCTCTAGCACCTGAAGAGGTGCCAGCCAAGTTCCGGAACGCAATTGGCTTCTTAGTTAGGGATGAGATTGACATCACAAATCGCACATGGAATGATGTGCCAGATAATACGAAGACAATTGTATGGAGGCGGTTGCAGGAGAGGTTCCTTTTCCCTCCAGGATCGAAGACCTCGCCCAAAGAAGATGCATTCAGCAAAGTGTGCAATCTCGTTCGAAATTTTAGGTGGGAACTTAATACCAAGTATGCCAAGATGAACGAGAACCAGACAAAAAGGTACTTTAAGATTACACCTGCTGTTGGTATTTTTAAATGCAAACAGAGAAATCCGCAAGCGCACGGATACCGATGTAGCTTTCACCCGGGAGTATTCCAGAGTATCGATTTTCCACGAGGAACGTGAAGTGTACTAATTAAGATTCAAGATCGTCCAAGGGTAAAGGTAAAAGTATTTTTAGTGAGTAGAGAGGATGTTTCTAAGATTTCTCTAATTGATCTATAAATCAAATTGACTTCAAAGTCTACTTATTTCGGGACATCGAGAACACTAGCCACGCATGCGGATGAGAGGGGGTTAGGAAGCTCCGACTACGGTCCTACAAACACCAATCCAAACGTGGTGGAATACGTCTACCGCCGTGGGCTGTCACCACCTGGGGCTACCACAACTATACGTAGAACTGGGTGTAATTCTAGGTAATATATAGACTAAGCACCACGCCTAACCTATTAATTACTACTCTAGCGTTGCAAAGACTAGAGCACTTGATGCAAGCGAGAAACTAATAAATGAACTTAAAGTACTAAAATTAAGTAAATAAAGAACTCAGAATAATAATTGAGGCACCGGAGATTCTTTGAATGACGAACTAGATCTTTGCAAAAGTACAATGTCGAGGAAGATCCGACAGATCCGACTCCTCCTCAGCTCTCTCCTCTTCTCTCTCCCTCTTCTAATTACAACTAGATGAACTAGAACTAGAACTAGATGAACTAGAGGGACACTACAAACCCTAATTTGTGTAGAGAATATGAAGCACCGGGGTGTAGAATGCCTCTTGGGGGAGCCTTGGGCATCATTATATAGGCCGAGGTGGAGTAGGGGGCAAGGCACCGCCACGTCAGCGATCCGCGTCTTCATCTCATGTGCACCGTCGGATCAAACCGACCTAAAATCAACGTAGGAATACTTTGATTGGGTTCCAAGGAAGCGTGGGAGGAAGACTCCAGAAGGCGGCGGCCATCGGGCAAATTAGGGCGCCGACCGGCCCCAAGGTGGGGCCGGCCGCCCCACCCGCTCTCCTCTGCGGGTCCCGCTGCTTCGGGTGTCTTCTAGACCCTTCCTGAGCCTGATCACGATATTTTCGGTCGCGGATAAGTTTCGTGGTAATTATGCACTATAATCCCCTCTTTTATGCTTTTCTGAAATAACCCCTGGAAAATATAGAATCACCAAAACTTGTGGAAATTGTCAGTTAAAACCCTAGACTAGTGTGTAATCATGTATCCTTTCATGTCTAGAGTTCTAATAAATATTGACGTTATCCACCGTCAACACCTGCCCAGTGGGAGATTTTCAAACTGCAAAGGAATAATCCTGACTTTCAGAAAAAGAGTGAAGCTAACTCTGAACTAGCAAAGAGGAACAAGTACCACCACCATCTTGGCTCAGGTGGTTACAAGGCTCATATTCCGAAATGGCGGGCAGAGGAGGCCGAAAGGAAGAAGAATGTAGAACCGGTGCTATCTGAAACGCTTGATGAAAGAAGCGCGAATTGGCTCTAAGCAAGAAAAGCAAAACAAGAAGAGACTAGAGCTAGAGTCCCTGATGACATCCAAGAGCCAGCACAGAAGATGTTTGAAACAGCACGCAACGAGAGAGAAGGAAAATTCAAGAGAAAAAGGGAGAAAGACATCTTAAGTGTTGGTCTGGGAAACCCCGAGCATCCAGGACGTGTACGAGGCGTCTCGTCAAGGCTGGGGTGGAAAGAAGGATTCGAGGATGAGTGGGCTGAAATATACAAGAAACGCGACCGATACAAGGAAGCAATGAGGGATGTCATTGAGGAAGAGGCGAAGAAACAAGTCAAAGTAATCATGTCCAACATGCTATCAAATCCTGATCCCGAGTTTATTCAGCAATTAATGTCTGTTCAACAGACGAGTGCACAGCCTCCACAGATGCCACGGGTCGCAACACAACCCCATCAACAGATGGTGGTCTTCACCCAAGGTCCAATTCTTCCAAGTAGTGTCGCGTCTACGGCAACCAAGGAGCACTACCCAGTGGATGATATAGTTGCACCAACACCTTGTAAACTACTCATCAGATATGGAATGAAGAATGTTCGTACCAGGGAAGTAGCCGAAGGCTTTGCAATCCCTGGCCGTGACTACCACCATAAAGAAATTCTAGAAGAGTATTGCAGGGTTGAAGTGTCAACAGTCGTCCTGTAAGTGCATCTAGCCCTTAGTGGGTTTTGGTGAATTGAATGACAACTCAATTAAAGGTCTAACAAGTTTGCTAAGTGTTGAGCAGGAAATCAGCAATGTTACATATGCATAAATATTATATAGAAAGATGTATATCAAAGGTTCAACTAAGGCAAACTTGATGGTATTCCATATAGTGTTGAATTGAAGGCCAAAGTTGTGTATTGTTGTTTTGGAAGATCATGGTAACAATCTAGTTCAAGCAAAATACAACAAACTAAATAGAATTGATGAAATGACTTATATATTGTGGGATATCATAGTTGCATATGAAAGCAAGCATATTTGGTACATGACAATGAGACATGAGTTGTTGACTATGGATTGGTCTCGATGACGGCTTGCTTTGCATTAACAAGAAGAGTTTGACAATGAAGTAAATGATAGGAGTGTCAAGCCAAAATGAAAAGGATTTGAGGAATCGTGAATTGGCTTGACCATATTGATGTTGATCCATGTATGTCTCTATATGAGTCAAACTGAAGCTTGACTGATCTCAACATTCATATCTAGATATTCAAGCAAGGATCATAATATTGAAGAAATGGTTTTCAATGTATACTTAATATGGTGTGACTTGAGTGTGGCTTGATAAGGTGAAGATAGCAAGGAAAGGGCTTCGAGGGACTAAGCGAAGGTGAAGGTCAAGCGACGGCTTGAAGACCGAGGTACCATGGCTAAGGTGAAGAAGAGAGTACTTGCATTGAGTCGAGGAACTAATCAAGCTATAAGGAGTCATATCATGTTGAGGATCAAATTATTAATGAAAGTGACTTGAAGCCATGGGTTGAATTCAGATGTGTTGAAATGGTTCAAGTCACATGCTCAAGGTGTGTTTGCTCAAAGTGAAGAGACAAAGATGATTGCAACCCCTTATGAAGTGACATTGAGAAGAAATGGCATATGAAGACATTGAAGGCTCAAGTGGTTAAATTTATTATATTCTCTTTATCTTGAGTATAGGTATGCCGTACTATCAAGGGGGATGCAACACAAATCATAGATAAGTCTCAAGTGCTCAAACTAACCGAACCCGAGTGCTAACATGAGAGAAAACACTTAGCACTGCACCTGCACTTGATGACCTTGGGCTTGTTCTCTGCTGGGCTGGATAGCCCTCGAAACAAGCTTTCCGGAATGTCCAAGATCACTGAAAACAGAGTTCGGAGTAAAAAGTTATAGCTGTTTCCGTGAGCTAACCTGTGCTGTTTCTGGGAGGGCGGCAGTGCCGCACTTCCAGGGCGGCAGTGCCGCCCTTATACAGACATAACGGCTAGTTTTCAAACCCAAACGGCTAGTTTGAGTGGGGTGGGTATATATACCCATCCCACGCCTCCTGGTCGTGCTGCTGATGCTCCAGATATTGCAAACTTATTCCAAAGCCTCTCCCAACCCTCTCTTTGTGAGAGTGATCCACTTAGTGTGTGATTAAGAGTTGGGGCTGTGTGATTAAGAGTTTGAGAGCAGATTAGAGCACTCCTAACCTTGAGCACTTGCTGGGCTTCGTCGATCTTCGTCGTGCATCTATTACTCTTGGAGGTGAAGCCTCCTAGACGGCTAGGCGTCGCCCGGTGAGCTCCCGTGCTTGTGGTGAGCCACGGGACAGTTTGTATTACCCCTGTGATTTAGTGGAAATCTCTCATCTCAAGAGTTAACTCTCTTGACTTGAGACCGAGGGAAGGGCAAGCCTTGGTGGCGAGCCAATCCTTGTGTGGATACCTCAACAACGTGGAGTAGGCCAGCCTTGGTGGCGACGCCGAACCACGGGATAAATACCATGTGCTGATTTACATTCTTGCATTTCATATTGTTGTTGAGGTGATATTAGGATTTGTGATCGATCTACTTTGCCATACTTGATATACCCCCTGTTTAGCTATCGATCTGTGATATATATAGCTGCGTAAAACCTTAGAACTTTACCCCGATCCGAAGTTTCGTTGGTTACATTTTGAATTGTGCTAAGTTCTTTCTGCGAAGGGCGTCAGTGCCGCCCTCATAGGGCGTCAGTGCCGCCCTCCAATCTGATTGAGTTTCGAGTTGAGATTTTGCAGGGTTGTGACTGAATATCTATAGTATCTCATCTCCAAGTCTGGGCTGCACTGGACTCAAAATTGTAGGGAGGAAGCGCTGTCCACAAAAGGGGGCAGCACCACCCTTAATTCACTTTGTGTTTGAGCTGAAATTTTTGCAGGCCTATTCACCCCCCCCCTCTAGGCCTCCTTAGCGGCATCAAGGTCCTTACAATTGGTATCAGAGCTAGGCTCTCAATTTTTAGGCTTAACCGCCTTGAGAGACGATGTCGACAAGTGAGGAGGTATCTCTAGAACTTTTACTTTTTGATGGCTCTAATTATGCATCTTGGTCTGTCTGCTGTACTTAATGTTTTTAAGGATATAGATCCTCAAATCGAGCAGATTGTAGATGTAAGCATTTCACCTCCTCATGATGATTTTGACTATTTATCTAGAGAGGAAGTAAAATGCTTACAACTCAATGCTCAAGCTACTAATATTTTATTTAGTGCTTTGAGTGAAGATGTATTAGATCTTTGTCATATTTAGAGATGGGGAACCGCTTGGTGATGCTCATCTCATTTGGACCGCACTCAAAGAAAGATATGGCAAGTCCAAATGTGATAAGAAGATGCTCTCATTGGAGGAATCACTTGGGGAGTGCTCAACTTCACCGACAAATGATGAGCCTCAAGTGATACTCTCAAAAGGTCCGGTGATCATACCACATTCACTCCCTCACCAACATATATGGCAGGTCATCAAATGGTTGGTGAGAACAATGCATTTAGTTGTGATGCTTCTACTTCCTATTGTTCTTGTGAGACTAACATTTTGAAGGAACAAGAAACTTGTGATCGGTGGAGGCCAAATAATGAGTCCACCTCACCAAGAAGCTCAGCTCTCTATGCCACTTCTCATCTAGGCCTTATGGCAAAGAAAGAGAAGAATCTGGCAAGTGAGAGTGAGAGTTCAAGTGAGAGTGAAACTGAAAGTGAGAGTGATGATGAAAGTGGAGATGATGAGATCAATCAACTCCTTGCACGTGAGCAAGAAAGACATGATGATGGTGCTCAAGCTCATAGAGAAAATTGATGAGCAAGAAGAAGAACTTCACCAACATAATGATTTTATTGTTGAAAAGATCAAATGCTTGGAGAAGTTGACCAATAAGCATGAAGAAAAAGTGCTCTCATGCTGATTTGGTCCAAAGGTATGAAAACTTGTCAATTGAGCAAACTAATACTATTAATTCTCTATCTTGTGTTGCTCAATTAGAAGATCAGAATTATATGCTCAAGGAGGAAGTAAAAAAGGCTCACTAGCAAGAATGAGACTTTGCAAGAAAAATCATAATGGGCTCTTGTGCTCTCATGAGAAGCTTATGGATTCTCATCTTTCTGCTAGAAATTGCTCATGAGGTTGTGATAACAGCGGTACAAACTTATCAACCTCACACACACAAGTGCACATGTACACAAGTTCCATCTATTTTATCATGTGCTAACAGTTGTTGCTCTCAAGCAAGCCAACCTTCCGTTGAGCATGTACTTGTAGAAACTTATGATGATTCCATTGCAAGAGAAAATGAACAGCTCAAGGAAGAAGTTGAGAGGCTAAGAAGGGACTTGATTCAGTTGAAGGGCCAGTGCAATGCTCAACCTTCTCAAGATAACCGTGAAGACATGGTGAAGAAGCTTGAGAAGGGATCAACCGATGCATGCACCAAACCCCTTCAACAAAGTCACAAGTCCAATGGCAAAGTCAAGGGGAAATCAAAAGAAGTGCAACCTATCCAGAATGTAGCAAAGGCTGCAGAGGTTTCAAAGTGCGGCAGTGCCGCTCTAAAGTGCGGCAGTGCCGCACCTGGGCAGAACAGCAAAGCCCCCAAGACAATCAAGGTGCAACATCAACCAAAGAAGACTCTCATCCCTTGCTGTTGGTGCAAGAAGGAGGGTCACCATGTAAGAGATTGCAGCTTGAAGAAAGAGGACAAAGGCATGAGCAAGATCCAAGAGAAGAATAAGAAGACTCATGTCAAGTGCTCCAACATGGGACACAATGCCTCTATGTGTTCCAGCAAGGTCGATGACCAAGCCACACTTCCAAAGAAGAAGACAAGAAGCATCAAGAGGAAGTGTTATGCCTGTAACGAGAAGGGACATGAAATTGGTTCCTGTCCAAACAAGAAAAGTGAAGGCCATGTGTCATCAAGAAAGAGGCTCATTAACAAGGTAGCAAACAAAAGGCAAGAAGAGAAGGCCAAAAAAGAATAAGAACCGCCTATGCTACACTTGCAGAAGAAAGGGACATCTAAGTATGGATTGTCCCATGGGTAACACTCTTAAACTCAACTCATCAATTGATTCAAATTTGCTTAGGAGGCCCAAAATTGACACTTGTGCTAGAAAAGTGATTGGTTCACCATGTGCTAGCACAAAGGCCATTTGGGTGCCTAAGTGTCTTGTGACTAACTTTAATGGACCCAACATAGTTTGGGTACCAAATTGTGCTTGATGAGTATTGTAGGTACTTGAAGGTGATATGAAGCCTTTGGGGTGCTTGAGCAAGTTAACTGAAAATATCATCTCAGGCTATCAATCTTATTTATATTATCTATTCTCTCATGATTGACCTAAGGACAGATTGATGGATATATTTCTAACTCTATACTCACCTCAGTAACAAGTATCTCACCCTTGCTAGCTAACTACTTGACTTGTGTAGTCTCTAGTAGTTCATAAATATGTGTGTTTGTGAATTATTAGAAGTGGCTAGAGCTTTCAAGTCTAAATGAATCATTTGCCATATGATGCTTTTAATGGCTCTCTAGTAGAGCAAGATCTTCTTCATGTTACAGGAATGAGGAGACATATTTTAAAGTCATCAAGCAAATGGAACTGGTGATGTAAGACCACAAAAGGTGCTAGAAGTGGAAAATCCTCAAGCTCAAGCCATAGTCCAGTCTGCTGCTGAAGCAACAATGACAAGGACGCTCTCAACGGCCGGGCGGTGCGTTGTTGGATCGGATGTCCGAACCGGAAGGGCGGCATCGCCCGGCCCCGATGGGCGGCACTGCCGCCTTGCTCACAAGAGCAGGATTGAATTAACCCTTTCCCTCACTCCAACGTGGCAAAGCAAGATGGAAGGAGGAGATGATGGAAGGGAGCAGTAGCTGATGGCTCGAGGATAATACCTACAGCCTATATTTGAGCAAGAAGATGAAACTCTTGATGGAAGTGATTCATTTCTGTGTAATGAGAATGAAAAGTCAATTCAAGACCAATCTCTAGTGCCACAACCATGAGCTCACCAAAAGGAGTGGTATTCTCTAAAATCTCAAGTGCATGTTATTTTTCAAATTTACTCCTTTGTGTCTTGTGTAGCCACATAGGAAGGAAAGCACTTGAGGAGTTAATTTGGTTGTTGGGCATCATGAAAGAAAAGTATGATTGGAATTGAATTGATCCTCTACACCAAGCAACATAGATGACTTGAGTTTCCTTTATGGACATTAAATCAAGAACAAAGAGTCAAGCTCAAGTAGAGGCACTCATCACTGATAGTTCAAGAACTCTCTACTTGATGGAATCTTATCATATGGTAGATTGCCAAATTTTCATTCTTATCTTATGGCCATCTACATGCTTAAATGGTTGTGAGTATCTCTTGGCATAGTTCAATTTGATTATCATTTTGCTGCCATGACCTAGACATAGAGTGAAATCCCAAGTTCTTAATTGAATAAAGTGCTACGTGAGAAATTCAAATACTTAGAGCACTTATTAACAGGGACTTTACTCTATGGCTAGTGTTGTGAGACTAACCCATCTCTCTAAGTGATTTGTGTAGTCTCACTAAATGAGAATGCATTTCTCAAATAGAGTGTGCTATCATGTGAAGGTCATCAATCCAAAACCATGTGATGTATTCTCTCTAGCTAATTTGGATTTGATTTATCTATGTTAGCCACTCACCATAATATGGCTTAAATCTACCCTTTGGACTTAAATGACCAATCATACACATTCACATTTCCATTCCACTTAAAAGAATGTAGATGAGTCATCGAGGGAGATTTAGTCCATGTTATGAGGTTTCTCCATTTTGGTAGCCCACTTGCCATCCACACATAAAGGGCTACTAAATGAGAAACTAGTGCTTGTGTTACTAATGCCTTCTTGTGCTGAGCTTGTTTATAGAAAATCAATAAGAGGAGGTTATGTTTGTTTAACTGGATAATCACAAGCTTGATGGTTACTCTTCACCTAAAGTAAGATGAGGTTGCTAGAGGCCAAGGAGATAATAAATCTGAGTTTGAATGAAACTAGTTTTAAGATTGAGTTGAATAAGCTCTATTAGATAAATTCACAAGATTATTTGCATAGATAAGAGGACTGAATGGTAGTTATATCTTGTGAGTACTCTGAACCAAATTTACCTCAAGATAGGAAAAAAAAAAGAGAAGAATTATGAATCATCAAATCTATCCTGAAAATTAGAAATCTGAGTTGACTGTCTTCAAGCATGGATTTGGATGTTCAAATACTGATGGATAGACCTGAAACCTTGTGAGCATGCTGCATACATGTAGTACTTGTTGGTGTGCAATTGGCAAGAAGATTGGGTTACAAGGATTTCAGTTTTGAGATGAACTCTGTCAGTTTCAGCATTGCAGCTTCAGACCTTAGCAATTTTGGTAGATAATTGATTTGACTGACTAAATGGAGTCAAAATGGGCTGAAATTTTTATAGCAGTTAAAGGACTCATAGATGCATATGTCTACCAAATTTCATGCATATTGGACTTGTGGTCTGAGAGATATGGATTTTTCTCTGAGATGGACAGAATCTGAAAACTGACTGAATACAATTGGATTGCATTGTAATAACAAGATTATGTTGGCTCTCAAGTTGGTCATGAACAATCAATGAAGATGAGAAGCATTAATTTGGTACTGGAATTATTCTTATGCTTGAGATGAAGATCAAAATTAGATTTCAATACAAAGGAAGACATACACTGCAGCAAGTAGTTTCAACCAACAAGAAGCGGCTGAAAGCAATCGCTAGTGAATGAAATTAGTTGCAACAAACTCGAGAGATCAGCAACAAAAACTTATCAGAAGTTGCAGCTAGTTGAACCCATCTATTCAACAGAAATAAGGGGCAGAAATGAGTTATACTCAGTTGGAGCTTGCTGAAATCAGTTTGGAACAATTAGAATTGGCTGAAACTAATTGGATTGCAAGCAGTTTGAAAGAGTTTAAAAGTAGTTGGTCTCTAGTGAAAACTTCCCTCTTGATCTCACATTATCAATGTGCATGAGTGTACTTTGTGTGCTCTTGTATGCATAAATTGAGGGGGAATTTAGCCTATGCTTTATGGGACAAATGGTTTCTCTTGAATATATGATTGTATTGTCTCACACCTGGAGAAAGAGGATGGATGGTGGTTCCTTTGGATTCTCTTGGTGCTTCATCATCACTCTAGGACTTTCTTGGTCTTTATAAACCAAGTGCTCTCGGTTTCTTGATGAATGCCCCAATCCTTGAGTGGAACCGGATTTGAATGAGTTGGAGAAACTAATTGAAGTTAGGACTCTCATTGTTAAGTTCTCCACTCTAGAGCTCATCAAGTGCATATGGTCCATCTCATTGCTTACCCGGGATCTTGTCAACAAAGTGTGGTAACTCCTAGTTCATGATTTGCAAGTTTTATGAATTTTACCTTTTGCTCTCTATGTGGGTTGCTTTAGGTAAAAGAAGAAACTAGGAACCTATTATGGATCTTGGATGATTATAAGAGCTCTAATTCACAAGTCATCAAGTGAGAACTGTAGCTATCTAAATCATTGATGTCTCACTTATGATTGGCATATGAATGAAAATCTATGTGATGATCTGTCTACCTTGGTGGTGGTATGTGTTCTTGGCATAAATTTATCATGCCTTGATCAAGATATAGGATGAACTCCTCTAGACTCTTAAACGATTCAAGTGCATTTCACAAGTGTTGCATGTACTTGATGCACATATTAAGGGGGAGCCTATTCTATGTCTTGTGTCTTTTGAGACTAACCTTTTCTTCTAGTAAATTTGTGTAGTCTCTAGGTGAGAATGAGTTTCTCATGAGTATGCTATATTAAATCAATCCAACTCGGTAAAGTGGTCTATCATATTCATTTGGATTGCAAGTTTATCTCCATATAGCTACTCTCCATAATATAGCTTAAATTCCCTTGTTTGGACTTAATTGACCAAAAGTGCATATGTTCTTGCCTTCCACATATAAATGTATGCACTATCAAAAAAAGGGGAATTTAGTCTATATTATGAGGTTTTGCAATTAGTGATCATCATGCCTTCCATATCCAAAATGGTCACTAGTTGTGAAACTATAGCTTGTGCAATTTAATGCTATCTCTTGTCTTTGTGAGCATTTTCTAGGTGACATTATGAGATACAAGCATTCAGTTCAGTTGGCATCAACTTGTGAGGACTCCTTCAATTGGTGTTAAAATTGTGAAGATCATATTTCAATTGGTATTGGTGGATAATCTTTTTATTGTGATATATCAAGAAATATATCTTCAATTGGTATCTCAACATGACAACAAGAGCTAGCTATGGACTTTCAGCTGAGATCAAGCACAAGTTTATGATATCTTCATGAAGGTCATGATGAAGAGAGATGGGCATAACTGAAGCCATTCTGCAGTATGTAAAGAAATGAACCCATCAAAGCACTAAATTCAAAAGTCATGATCATTATGGAGATTGTGAGGCTTAGAGCAAAGGTATATCGCTCCATGAACTCTTGTACCACCTTTTGTGCATCTAGGCCCTTACATGCTAGTGTGTACATGTGTATGCAATATTTTGAGTCACACCATAAGTTTGTTCTTGTGGTAACGATTAGAGAATAAGTTAGATATTTGGTTGATACCTCTTGTGGTGATAGAGTGAGTTTGTCTCTTGTTAAAAGTGTCATCTAAGTGAGGTATGAGCTAAATATGCTAATTTCTCAAGAATCTTGACTTAAATTGTTGCATACTTTGTTTGGCAGAGAACCTAAAAGAGAAATTTTATATGCTGAACCTTTACCTACCTCTTGCTCCCACTTATCTACCATCATTTCTTCCTTTGGTGGAGAGATCCTTTTTGGAGATTGATGCCAAAGGGGGAGAAATTTTGGGGGAGGGAGAGAAATATGAGAAAGTAAGGGGGTAGGAAGAGATTGATATGATTTTTTAAAAAGTTGTGTGGTATGTGCAAGGATAGTTTAAATTGATGCTCTTGATAAGGACAATTTATGCTAGTGTGTGACATTCATGTGTTGAATGGTGCTTGACTTCCGCATTTGTGCTGTCAGTCTCAGGAGCGGCAGTGCCGCACCCTGGAGCGGCAGTGCCGCTCTATGCAGCTGTAGCATTTATCTCTGATCTGCATAATTGGCATGAGCATCACGTTTATCATGTTGACACCTTGCACCCCACGAATGCTAAGATATAGGAGAGATCCCACACTTCATCTGAAATATGTGCATTTGGCATTTGAGGCCAAAATCTGAATTTCATTCCATGCACACATTTAGATGGAGCTCACTATATCGTAGGATTCAAAATCTTATTATTTATCAATCTCTTGTAAGCTTTAATTGTGTTGTCATCAATCACCAAAAAGGGGGAGATTGTAAGTGCATCTAGCCCTTAGTGGGTTTTGGTGAATTGAATGACAACTCAATTAAAGGTCTAACAAGTTTGCTAAGTGTTGAGCAGGAAATCAGCAATGTTACATATGCATAAATATTATATAGAAAGATGTATATCAAAGGTTCAACTAAGGCAAACTTGATGGTATTCCATATAGTGTTGAATTGAAGGCCAAAGTTGTGTATTGTTGTTTTGGAAGATCATGGTAACAATCTAGTTCAAGCAAAATACAACAAACTAAATAGAATTGATGAAATGACTTATATATTGTGGGATATCATAGTTGCATATGAAAGCAAGCATATTTGGTACATGACAATGAGACATGAGTTGTTGACTATGGATTGGTCTCGATGACGGCTTGCTTTGCATTAACAAGAAGAGTTTGACAATGAAGTAAATGATAGGAGTGTCAAGCCAAAATGAAAAGGATTTGAGGAATCGTGAATTGGCTTGACCATATTGATGTTGATCCATGTATGTCTCTATATGAGTCAAGCTGAAGCTTGACTGATCTCAACATTCATATCTAGATATTCAAGCAAGGATCATAATATTGAAGAAATGGTTTTCAATGTATACTTAATATGGTGTGACTTGAGTGTGGCTTGATAAGGTGAAGATAGCAAGGAAAGGGCTTCGAGGGACTAAGCGAAGGTGAAGGTCAAGCGACGGCTTGAAGACCGAGGTACCATGGCTAAGGTGAAGAAGAGAGTACTTGCATTGAGTCGAGGAACTAATCAAGCTATAAGGAGTCATATCATGTTGAGGATCAAATTATTAATGAAAGTGACTTGAAGCCATGGGTTGAATTCAGATGTGTTGAAATGGTTCAAGTCACATGCTCAAGGTGTGTTTGCTCAAAGTGAAGAGACAAAGATGATTGCAACCCCTTATGAAGTGACATTGAGAAGAAATGGCATATGAAGACATTGAAGGCTCAAGTGGTTAAATTTATTATATTCTCTTTATCTTGAGTATAGGTATGCCGTACTATCAAGGGGGATGCAACACGAATCATAGATAAGTCTCAAGTGCTCAAACTAACCGAACCCGAAGTGCTAACATGAGAGAAAACGCTTAGCACTGCACCTGCACTTGATGACCTTGGGCTTGTTCTCTGCTGGGCTGGATAGCCCTCGAAACAAGCTTTCCGGAATGTCCAAGATCACTGAAAACGGAGTTCGGAGTAAAAAGTTATAGCTGTTTCCGTGAGCTAACCTGTGCTGTTTCTGGGAGGGCGGCAGTGCCGCACTTCCAGGGCGGCAGTGCCGCCCTTATACAGACATAACGGCTAGTTTTCAAACCCAAACGGCTAGTTTGAGTGGGGTGGGTATATATACCCATCCCATGCCTCCTGGTCGTGCTGCTGATGCTCCAGATATTGCAAACTTATTCCAAAGCCTCTCCCAACCCTCTCTTTGTGAGAGTGATCCACTTAGTGTGTGATTAAGAGTTGGGGCTGTGTGATTAAGAGTTTGAGAGCAGATTAGAGCACTCCTAACCTTGAGCACTTGCTGGGCTTCGTCGATCTTCGTCGTGCATCTATTACTCTTGGAGGTGAAGCCTCCTAGACGGCTAGGCGTCGCCCGGTGAGCTCCCGTGCTTGTGGTGAGCCACGGGACAGTTTGTATTACCCCTGTGATTTAGTGGAGACCTCTCATCTCAAGAGTTAACTCTCTTGACTTGAGACCGAGGGAAGGGCAAGCCTTGGTGGCGAGCCAATCCTTGTGTGGATACCTCAACAACGTGGAGTAGGCCAGCCTTGGTGGCGACGCCGAACCACGGGATAAATACCATGTGCTGATTTACATTCTTGCATTTCATATTGTTGTTGAGGTGATATTAGGATTTGTGATCGATCTACTTTGCCATACTTGATACACCCTGTTTAGCTATCGATCCGTGATATATATAGCAGAAACCTTAGAACTTTACGATCCGAGTTTCGTTGGTTACATTTTGAATTGTGCTAAGTTCTTTTTGCGAAGGGCGTCGGTGCCGCCCTCATAGGGGCGTCGAGTGCCGCCCTCCAATCTGATTGAGTTTCGAGTTGAGATTTTGCGGGGTTGTGACTGAATATCTATAGTATCTCATCTCCAAGTCCTGGGGCTGCACTTTGGACTCAAAATTGTAGGGAGGAAGCGCTGTCCACAAAGGGGGCAGCACCACCCTTAATTCACTTTGTGTTTGAGCTGAAATTTTTGCGGGCCTATTCACCCCCCCCCTCTAGGCCTCCTTAGCGGCATCAAGGTCCTTACACGTCCAATGATACGAGGACGACATGCTAGAAATCCCTGGTCCCGAGGGTATCGAGACACTCGGGCAAGCTATTAATAATTTTATTCTTTGGCTTCGACGAGATGTTCAGTTGACTCAACCACCGCCATCCTCTGAAGGCCTCCCAGGAACTCAGGAATCGTTACTTCCTGATCCTCAAAACTCACCCTCAGCACATGATCCTCCTCCTAACTCACCTGTCCGAGCACCATCATCGCCACTCCACTTCCCTGCTTCCCCGCCAGTAATGAAAAAGCTGCCGGAAACAACTCAAACACCAACGCCGCCACCAAAGCCAAAGAAGAAGAAACCCGTACCGAAGAAGTTCTCGGTACCCAAATTGGTTTCGCCACACGAGCCAAAGAAGAAAAGTGCTGGCACGGTGAGGTTTTTTATCAGGAATTGGAATGTCTCGGCAAGCACGTATTGTTGACTTGTCCGAGCATGAGAAGTCAGCATCACAATCCTCAGAGTTCAGCAAAGAGCATAATACGAAGATCATAGAGGTAAAGAAGCCAACGTGGGATGATTACCAGAATGTCCCAACTCAATATATCCATGGCAGGCCTCTTCTCAGCTGGGACAAACTTAAACAAATCCCAGCAGGGATCAAAAGAATGCACGATTGGTATATGAGAGCATCTGCTGCTAGGATCTCGGCGATCAATGTTTGTATACCAGCAAATACTTTTGCATCTGGCCGAGAAAAGGCTATGGTCATCTTCGAGGACTTGTGGCTAATGATGAACCTCCGGAGGCTTGACGCATACTCGTGACGGTGTTTGCATTGTAAGTGTGACTAACAAATACACATGTTACTATCATTGAGGTGAACCAAATCAACAGACATGCTTTTATTTCTTACTCCAACAAATACCTGTACACCTTGCAGAATGCAATATGATGGGGAAGAGATACGTTATGGTCCAGATCAGACATATGAAGAAGAAAAAAGGATCGGGTATCTCAGCCCAATGAAAATATGCGAGGAGCAGCACACGTTCACAATCGGTGATGGCCATGATGATTTGAAGGGCTTAACACCTGAAGAAGCTAAGGTGAAAAAGCGGATCTAAAAAAGAAATTTGAAGCCAAATATTCCCTCTACATAGGAGAAGCAATGCTAAAATTCAAAAACAGACATTGCATAGTGGCCCCCTACAATTTTAGGTAAGTGTGAGTTTACATACATCAAGTTAAGAATTTTATGACACATGCCTCATCACAAATTTGATCCTGCAGGGACCACTGGATCTGTTTTTTAATTTATCCTAGGCAAGGAAGGACGCTGGTACTAGACTCCGCGCATTACTCAACTGAAGCTTATGCACCATTCTTAACAATCTTAGAATGGTAAGCCTATATATATGCATGCTTTGTTTTATCTATAAGAGTTGCATAATAACTAGGTGATTCTATTCGAGAACATAGGGCATATAGGTATTATAAGATTTCTAAAGGTCCATATGACCTTTCTAAACAAGGACAGCCAATGGATATACTTCATAACTGGCCGGTACGTAAATTTATAAGTGCATATCATACATGTACAATTAATACATAGTACGTTTTAGAAACTCAATACACACTTGTCCATTATAGTGCCACAAGCAACCACCGGGAACGCTACACTGTGGGTTCTACGTGTGCGAGTTTACGAGAGACAACGGACGATACATTAGAAACCCTGATAAGGTATAAGTAGCCGTCATTTATAAGTTTTGTCACTAATCCTGTTAATATTTGTTACCAAGTGAAAATATATAATGTTGAATTATAAACATACTTTTTTCAGGCCTATGCAGAAAATCCGACAACTAATTTCGATGAAAAAGCATTATACAACATAGTTGAGGATCTCTGCTCATTCATCATGAAAAAAGCCATCCCACCCAAAGGGAAATACCACGATCCGAGCAGTGAATTAGGAAAGCCGGAATATAGAGCGCTAACTGATATTAGGCGTCTCAATCTTAGTCGAGACGATTATTAAGGCTTTCCTAATTAGAGAAAAATAGAAAACTTTAGATGTGTATATATGTATGATACTTATGTGATGTACATGGATTTATATTGAAGTATGTATGTATGATATAATACAATTTTGATGTAAATAGATTTTTATTGATGTATATAAATGTATGATAGAATTTAATTGCATGTTGTCATAAGTTTCAACATAAATAAACTAGTAGGATGCCTAGCGTTCTTTGTAGGTATGAAGTAGAAATATAAGGAGTTTATAATGGTCAAAACTATGAATTAGTAGATACATATATGTGGATGTAGTAAGTTAATTGTGGAAGTTGTATCCATTGACATACATGGTATAGATTAGTTGAACTGACCATCACCCGAATCTTATCTACCTGAACCCCCACCCTTACTATACCTGAGGGTCATCCCCCTCCCCCCAAAAAAAAAAATTCTAGGAGTTTTTCTTCATAAAATTATGCATGTTTCGGAGGACCACATGTAATCCATGTGATATGTAGTTTTGCTAGGTTTTTTCTTACAAACGGGTTTTTGCTTAGAAACGGTTCAAATTATTGAAATATATCCATATGGGGTCTTGTTTTGAAGAGTTTATTGCGAGGAATACCATGGTGCAATTGGATTTTAATTACGATACTTGGTTTAGGTGCTACGACTTTTTTTTTTCTATTTTAAAAGAAAAAATTAGTGGAAGATAAATAAGCCTTAGTGGAAGTAACTCCTTTGATGATGTTAGCTGACATCATTTACATAGGCATGGACCAATCAGGAATGAGAGAATTAGCTTTACGCGGTTTAGGTTTATAAGAGTTATAGATAGGTTTCAATTTGAATTTCAAAAAATGAGGGGAAACTTTCCACTGGCGGTTGTATGCTTGAGAACCGTCAGTGGAAAACCGCCGATAGAAATCACATTTCTACGGGCGGTTGACTTAACCAACCGCCAGTAGAAATCACGTTTCCACTGGCGATTCTCAAGCAACCGCCAGTAGAAATGTTCCATTTCTACTGGCCTTTCCCACTGGCGGCTCTAAGAACCGCCAGTGGTGAGGGCTTGAGCACCGCCAGTGATAAACTTTTGTGTACTAGTGACGTCTACCACGTGAGGTTCCTGACTGTGGCGCAGCAGTGAGAGATGCTTTTATGTAGAGATTAATTAACTAACTACTGAGCTGCCAATTGGTTTGGGGTTCTCCCTGATCACTCATTTAACATATTGTACATTAATTAACTAATGATTCAGCTGCCAGTTGATTTGATTCTACGTGATCACACAGAGTATTATTTCCGCGTCACTCAAAGCAATGCAAGTGCACAATATGATTAGCACGTTTATTTACTTAGACCGTATATGCAAATCAAGCATGCATTGCATTGCTTGGGCCAGGGTAGAGAAATTAACAAAGGTAAACGTATCGATCTGTACAATTAATAGGGCCACTGATGATGACAACTGCAGTTGGTGATTGGATCGGATTGTTGCGAACACCACGTTTGGATGAGGTATGCTAACACTTTGTTTAAATTAGGTAAGATCAACTAGGTGGAGATTTGGCAAAAATCACCGTATGAGTAATTATTCAGTACGGCAGGGTGGATACAGATGGTCGGTCAGGTGAGAAAATACGAGGTGGGGGAAGGGGTCGATCGTCGAACACAATGGCGCGTAGATCTTCATCTCCGACGTGTCAAAACCGTTGAACTTGGAGCCGGCACCCGTGGAGTAGGCGACTAGGCACCCATGTTGTCGAAGACGAGCCAGTCGCCGACGCTCATCTCCGGCAGCTGGTAGCCGGTCACCACTTGGTCCTGGGAGTCGCACGTCGATCGGCCCGAACACCGTCGACGCGTGCGTCGTCTTCTCCTCACCGGAGTGCGGGCCGGCCAGCGGTCTCGGCCCCGGAACCCTGTGATCCATGAGCACGTTGTTGAGCGAGCCGTAGAGCCCGTCGTCGATCCAATACTTGCACAGCTCGTTGCGTGTGCGCTTTCCGATGACACACGCGGTGAGCGTGAACGCCCGTCTGGGCGAAATACCGCCCGGGCTCCGCGATCACCTCCAGACACGGCGGGTCGCCGAAGAACTCCTCCAGCGCGTCGTTGATGACGGCCACACCGCCTCGCTGAAGGCGGCACCGGGCATGAACCCGCCGCCGATGTCGAGGACGCGCGCGCATGGGCGGCATGCCGAGGGCGACGGCTTGATCGAACGCGGCACGTGCAGACTCGATGGCCCTACGGTACACGTCGACATGGGACACGGGGCTCCCGACGTGGAAGGAGACGCCGACGACGCTGAGCCCGGCCGGGCGGGGATGGACGCTTGTTCTAAGAAATTTTAACTCAACTACGCATCATCTCGCCTGTTTGGGGATGAGTTATGTGTCTAGACGAACCCTCGCCTCCTAGAGTTTGTAAAACTTTTGATGACCCGTGTTGCTGTCGAGTCTCTAGTTTCAATAACAAGGCCGTAGAATTTGCTTTTAAGAAAAAAAAAAGTTGACGTTTCTTGTGCCCGGACTCGATATTGTGCCTCTTAATGAGTCATTAATTAATGCTCCACTTTTCCTAAACATCATCTGCCTACATTTTTCAAATGGACCCTGGGACCTCTTGGTTTCCTGCTACGTTTCTATCAGGAAGTCATAATTAAAAGATGATTTGATGGCTATGTTGTCTGAATTTTCATAAAAAGGGACTTACCTCTTTATGGCCTAACTTTGGCATTGTTACTCTGTTACCAAAGTGTCAAGAAGCAATTAGGATTCAACACTATGGACTAGTTTGTCGTCTCTTAAATGTAAACTTCCAGGATTTTTACTAAGGCTGCAACTAATAGATTTAATAAAGTGGCACAAAAGGTCTTTCATCCAACATAGATTATGTTTTTATCAGGTCTCTTTAGTTTACAAGGTGTTACAGTCCTCCATGAATTTATCCACGAGCTACATAGGAAGAAGGTAAATGGCATTATTTTTAAGGTGCCTTGAGAAGGCCTATGGTAAAATTAAATGATCTTTCCTTCAACAAACCCATGAATGAAACGATTCTCATATTTGTGGTGTCAATGGATCCCTCAATTTGTTTCTAGGGGTAGTGTTGCAGTAAAGGTAAATGATATAGGATGATGATTTTAAACGTAAAAGGCTGAAGACAAGGTAATCCATTATCACTAATCTTTTTTTTTTAATTTAGTTGTGTATATGTTGGCTATATATTCATTGCTAGAGCTAAAGATGATGGCCTCTCAATCCTACAATATGCTGATGGATACAATACTTTTCATGGAATACGACATTGAACAAGCAAAAAAATATGAATATTCTTTTTGTGTGCCTTCGAACTTTCTACATTTAAAATTAACTTAAACATAAGTGAATTCTTATGCTGTGGGGAAGCAAATAACTTCCACAGATCTTTGGATATGGGATTGGTTAATATTCAAATATCTGGGCATACCAATGGATCATAGAAGACAGAAAAGTTGTTAAAAGTCCACCTTCAAAAACAATTGTGTACCTGGAAAGGAACCTTTTACCTTATGAAGGTAGACTAATTTTGATTAACTCAGTTTTAAGCAACATTGCCATGTACATGATGTCTATCTTTGAAGTACCAAAAGAGACTTTTATAGGTCCAACTTTTTCTGCATGGAGACATCCACAAGGAAAATATAGATTGGCGAAATCGGGGATCTTATTCCTACCAAAGGATCAAGGTGGGTTAGGGATCACAAATCTAGAGAAACAAAATAAATGCTTACTTTGGTAAATGGATCTATAAACTTATTAATGAATATGGAGTTTGGCAAAAACTTCTTAGAAAGAAGTACTTGGAAAACATAACTTTGGGTGAATTGTACTAGAAGCCAAAAGATTCACACTTTTGGTGTAGCCTTACCAAGGTCGGTAGAGACCAATTCCTAGAGTTTTTCACTTTTGGTGTTCATAATGGGGCTCAAGCAAGGTTCTAGGAGGATAATTGGTTGTGTAACTTCACTCTCAAAGAAATGTCCATCTTTAAATAACATCATATGAAAGAAACATATGACAGTTGATAGATTTTTATTACCATTCCTCTTAATATTTCTTTTGGGAGATAAATTAATTAAATAGAGTGGATTGGTGATAAATTAATTAAATAGAGTGGATTGGTCACAAGAGTAGCATTTGTGCAACTCAAGGATCAATATGGTTTTGTTAAATGGACCCTCACTAGCGGGGAGGTGTTCACTGTGCAATCGATGTCTAGAAGAATACTAAATCAAATGGATATGCCATCAAATAAATTCTTTCGGAAGATGGAGTTACCTCTAAAAGTTAAGATATTTGTTTGGTTCTTATTGAAAGGGGTCATTTTTAACCAAAGATAATCTCCTTAAACTAAATTGGAGGGGTTGGTGATGAAAAGTGTTGTTTTTGTGGCAACAACAAAAACCATCAAACTTTTTTTTTCTAGTGCCACTTAGCATGATTTGTTTGGAGATTATTCATGTAGGTTTTGGCTTGCAGCCACCAACAAATGTAACGAAACTTTTTTTCAAACATAGTTGCATACAACAACAAGAAGTGGATCCAAAATTGCAATCACAAGTTTGAGTGGGGGCAAGTGCAATCTTTTGGTCTGTGGTTCACTAGAAATCATGTAGTTTTTGACAAAAAAATTGCTACACTCTTATTTACATGTTAGTTTCAGGGTGATCTATTGGACGTGGTTTGAGCCCATACTTCAGAATTAAAGAGGCCGATCGATCCAATTTAAAACAGGGGCATGTTGAATAATGGAGACTACACCAATGGAGATTTTGGTTAAAATATAGCCAACCATTTTTAACCAAAATCTCCATTGGTCTTGTTTGTTTCTCTCTACTTTTGTGCTTTTGGAAGGATTCTTTTCATTAGGTGGATACTAAAACTTTATAATAACAGATGCAGATGCATGGTTGAATGCAAAACTCTTGCAGAGGTCGGATAAAATTTTCTTCTTCTAACTTTTTTTTGAATTATGCATTAACCC
Organism: Chrysopogon serrulatus; assembly: GCA_015844335.1. Taxonomy (NCBI): domain Eukaryota; kingdom Viridiplantae; phylum Streptophyta; class Magnoliopsida; order Poales; family Poaceae; genus Chrysopogon; species Chrysopogon serrulatus. Next base: position 269,888 of record JADLZL010002855.1, read on the forward strand.
ATATCAGGAGGATGAGGAGCCTTGTTTATATATTCTTTTTAAAAATAAAAAACATCAAGAGCCGACGATGTCAAAGGAATTGAATTTTGATGCAACGGTTATTAAATAGCGGGCATGAATGCTGACAAAGTTGTTGGCGATATATCCTCCCGGGCCGGGCCTGGGCCGGGCCAGACCTCTGTTTCCCGCCGAGATCCTAGTAGCGCCGTAATTCAATTGCCGCCATTTCGCGTTCGTCTAACCAACCACCAACGACCTCCCTGCTGCTGCTGCTGCTTCTGGACTCTGGTCTCTGGTCTCTGGAGAGCAATTGCCTGCGTGCGTGCCATTCCAGATGGTCGTAGCGCTGATCTGGCAAGGATGTACATACCTGTTTCTTTAACATAATTTGTCTGTAAAACACCTCAGATTTCACCTAATTGGAGTATTAAATACTAAGTATTATCATGACAACAACAAACACATTGTCACTGTCAGTCATGCCACCTACATGTACTACTACAAGACTGCTACAGTCGTCACATACTGCACCGGCATAGCAGTAACACAAGCTTTAAATTGCCCACCAACCTTCGCACCACCATAACTGCCCTCCCATCTCCACCGCCTGCGACTGCGAGCTCAAAGATCCATCCATCCACACTGCACTGGCTGCCCAAATCCCATTCCCATCTTGCAGAGGCGGCGGAGAGGTGGATCAGAGAGGATGTCCATGCCGGAGGCGTTCACCGTGAAGGTCGGGGAGGCCACGCCGGCCGCCGGCGGCAGGCCGTCGGCCGGGCCCGTCTACCGGAGCATCTACGCCAAGGACGGCCTCATGGAGCTCCCACTGGACATCCACTCCCCTTGGGACTTCTTCAGGTTCGGTTCAGTTCGGTTTCCTAGCAGGCTACCTGCTACTGCTAGCATAGTGCCCTCCATTTTCGCAATGTGTTTTTACCTTTCAGCTTGTGACCAATCTTTCATATTTGGGTAGTACATTAACATCACACGGTCGGAGGATTTTCAGGTAATGTGAGCTCGAAATTTCATTTTGTTTTTGGTTTTGTGCTTTCGTAGTGGAGCAGTCAAGAGGTACCCCACCAACAGGATGCTTGGCCGGCGGCAAGTTACAGATGGCAAGGTAAACTAAAACTGAATGTTCACAGATTTATTTATCTTGGCAGGAATTTTACCTTTTGCTTTCAATTGTTTTTCTTATATATAGGCCGGTGAGTATGTGTGGCAAACGTATGAGGAAGTGTACCAGAAGGTCATGAGGATTGGATCAGCCATCACAAGCCTGGGCGTCAAGCAGGTGAGTGAAAGAATGCCGTTTGACGATGTCCCTGTCTATGTTGAGATTTTATCTTCATCTGAAAATGCATGCCGGTATGAGAACTCATTTGTCATGACGATATATACAGGGAGCTCACTGTGGCATATATGGATCCAACTGCCCAGAATGGGTTATGGCCATGCAGGTGACCCTTGTTTTGTTTTATTTCAGTTTTTTATCAGAATTTTTCTTTAGCGTAACCAGATCCAAACTTTTTTCTTCAGGCTTGCAGCAGTCAGGGACTATGTTATGTGCCACTGTATGACACCCTCGGTAGGTTCTCCACTTCATCACACTCACTGGAACACATAAATGCATCAATGTCTGCATTCACAAAGACTCAGATTTGTGCTTATGAACAATCTTATCTTGAAAAAAAATATTACAATGAATATCATGAATAACTCACAACAGCATACTTATTTTGTCCTTCATTTTGTACTTATCAAATCCTACTAAGGTGTAACACGATGCAGGAGCAAATGCTGTTGAATTCATCATGGACCATGCTGAGATATCCATTGCCTTTGTCCAGGAGAGCAAGATCAAATCAGTGAGCAAAAACATTTGCCCCTTGGAATAATACTATTACCCTCTGGCTTATGCATTCTACTGATTAATATGTCTCCAGTAAATGCTACATGTGTTTGGGATCAAAATTTTAGTTACATATGATTAGTAATGTGTACCAAGTTACAGTAGAACTGGGTCTGACCTCCTAAAATCAATGCTATTGATTTGAAATTAGTTTTGGAGATCAACGCTACACATCACATTCTACTCAAATCTGACAAGTCATTTGATTGTATTTTTCAGATACTAGCAGTAATCCCTAAGTGCACAACCCACCTTAGAGGTTAGCTTATGGAACAATAGATTTCTTAATATGGCCATCTGCTGCTTTATATGATCATTTATGACTGGGTGTGTCTTCAGCTATTGTTAGTTTCGGAGATTTTGCGAGTGAGATGAAAACAGAAGCTGAGAAGTTGGGTATCTCTTGCTTTTCTTGGGAAGAATTTTCTTCAATGGTTAGTCTGATTTCTTATTACAACTCTTTACAGGTACCTAGAGGACTACTAGTTCATTACGAATACCTTGATAATGTTGGAATGTTCTGTTTGAATAGGGAAAACAGGACAACAAACTTCCCAAGAAATGTAAGGAAGATATTTGTACAATAATGTATACCAGCGGAACAACTGGAGATCCCAAAGGTGTGATAATCACAAACAGGGCTATCATTGCTGGTGTTATGACCACAGAACACCTCCTCAAAGAGACAGATAAAGTGGTAAGCTCTAACTATCTTTTGACATAAAGCAAGATCCAGCCTATTAGATCCGTGGTACTAATTTCTTCTGCAGTTTCAAACATTTTTACACCTAAGGAATCTGTGATCAACATGTATTGTAAGCTTCATCATGGAGTTAAAGTAATGATACACTGGTGATATTAATGCTCATACAGATCACAGAAGAGGATTCCTATTTTTCCTACCTTCCATTAGCACATATATTTGATCAAGTAATTGAGAACTACTGTATTTCTAAAGGAGCCTCCATCGGATTCTGGCAAGGGGTATGAACTAACTGTTGCAATTCAAAGAATTCTTTGATTTTCTTCTAAATACTGTGGCAAATGTTCTCTTATGCCTACTGAGGTCAAAAACTTTTTACAGGACATCAGGTTTCTGATGGAGGATGTGCGAGTGATGAAACCAACAATATTTTGTGGTGTTCCTCGTGTTTATGATCGTATATATGCAGGTTCAAAGAAACGCAGAATAACCTTATTATTCTCAAATCCATCATGATTCCATGCTTAGTCATAATGTGTCAATCTCATTATTGAAGGTATAAACATGAAAATCCAGTCTGGAGGGATGATAGCCAAACACCTTTTTCAGTATGCCTACAACTAGTAAGTATTACTACAAGATTGAATAAGCAAAGAAGCTTAAATCCATGCATGCTTACATTCCAAATATAATTAAAAAAAAATCTCCATTTGCCAACAGCAAACTTGCCAATATGAAGAAAGGGCTGAAGCAGCACGAAGCATCACCATTTTTTGACAAGATAGTTTTTAGCAAAGTGTGTACAGTGTTGGACCTCTCTCTATATTTTTAATTTTATTTACAAAGTTCTGAACATTTATATTGTTGCTGGTACAGATAAAGGAAGGACTTGGAGGGCGTATCCGTCTCATGATAGCAGGAGCAGCACCTTTGCCAGGGCAAATCGAAGAGTTCATGCGGGTAACCAGCTGCAGTGTTGTAGTACAAGGATATGGTAAGAGCTTCAGACGCCTTTTACCATGAATCCGTTTCAGTTTTTATGGATAAAAATGCACAACCAATAGATCATCTGCTGAAATTAGTATTGGGTTTTCTTAAACTACTTAACAGAAGTCTAGTAGTCTACTTACAGTCTGGTCCTGCAAACCATGTGGTCTGACATCATATTGAAATATGCAGGGCTCACTGAGAGTTGTGCCGGATGCTTCACCTCAATTGCCAATGTTTTCTCGATGATTGGAACAGTTGGGCCTCCTGTCACAACAATTGAAGCACGACTGGAGTCTGTCCCTGAAATGGGCTATGATGCACTGTCAGAAATGCCCCGAGGTGAGATCTGTTTGAGGGGCCACACCATGTTCTCTGGGTACTACAAGCGCCCTGGCCTCACTGAAGAAGTGTTCTCAGATGGGTGGTTCCATACAGGTGAAAAGAACATTTCTCACTTGTTTTGCAGCTAACTGACAATTAGTTAGTAAAGATGAACTTGTCATCACCTTATGTGTGCAGGTGATATTGGGGGAGTGGCAACCCAATGGTGCGATGAAGATCATTGATAGAAAGAAGAACATCTTCAAGCTGTCCCAGGGAGAGTATGTAGCAGTTGAGGTCCTGGAAAGAGCATACATGCAGTCCCCCCTTGTGGCATCGGTATACCGACTGATTACGAACAAAATCCTAAACCAAATTACTTTATGCTCAGATTTAACTTGCCTAGGTAATGGCTCCTCTGAACCAGGTCTGGGTCTATGGGAACAGCTTCGAGTCAGTCCTTGTTGCCGTTGTTGTCCCTGAGAGGCAAGCTCTCCAGGAATGGGCAGCAGCCAACAACAAGGCCAATGATTTTGCAGAGCTGTGCATTGATCCCAAAGCAAGGAGTTACATTCAGGATCATCTGAACCAAACTGGCAAGAAACTTGGGGTAAGTTGGTGCTCAATCTACAAGACAGAGCTAGGAAGTGAATAATTGCAGCAATTTGGTTTCATGGTTCCTACACAATTTATACTGAATAACAAAAAAAATATCACAATTTATACTGAATAACAAAAAAAATTCAATCTTGTTTTGTGAATACAGTTGAGAGGCTTTGAGATGCTGAAAGCAATTTACCTTGAGCCGGTGCCTTTCAGCATCGAGAAGGACCTCATCACTCCAACGTTTAAGCTCAAGAGGCCCCAGCTGCTCAAATATTACAAGGTTTGAGGGAATCATCTAAATTGGCACAGAAGTTTTACAATGTCATGGTGATTAAGGGAAATGGCAATCCTTGTAGTTTTATTCATAAAAAAGCATATTTTTGTAGGATCACATCGACCAGATGTACAAGGATACCAAGGAGGGGAGAACTGCAGCTGCTGCACCATGACAGTGTTACCATAAGCGGCCATGATCCTGGGCATTGTGATTCCTTAGAAGCGTGTACATATGGATTATCAAAATATTTAAGTTAAGGGCATGTGTTCTATGCCAAACTGTAAGCAGAAAGTGAATTAGTTAAGCAACCATGAATCATGACAGCTTACATTAATAAATTTATGTGCTCTTACAGTCGCAGCTGAACAGCTGAACCCAGCATAAAATTTTCATCATTATATAGAAAACTGGTTTGGTGTTGTATGGAAATTTGGACTATTATTAATAGCATATTCACCTTCATCACATGACAGAGTTGACTTTCATGCAACTTTCACAACATATATAATGACAGATTGGGCTCACACCAAGATATATCAGAGGTTCAGTAGTACAGAACAATTATTATGCAGCAATAAACAACTGTACACACACTCTACATTAACTTCAGTACAACAACAAAAATCAGAACGTAAGACGCTGCTATATATATGCTTTTTCAGTCTCATGCCTTAAGGCTCAAGTGTAGAGCTCAGTAATGCTTGATTTTCAAGTCTCATAGTTTAGAGTAGATCCCTTCCTTGCCAAGCTTTTGCATGGAACAAACACACAAGCACGTACATCTGATCGAACATCTTGTCAATGAGGCAGGAATAAGCAACCCTCCATGATTTCTGGAACAGCAGGGTGCAAAACACAAGCCAGGGACCCATCATAAACCCCAAACCAAGTCCAAAATAAAATGAAATTGGCTCAAAACCATGTTCATGCCTTCATGGACATGTTGCCTTGATGAGTCGTCGTTTCCTTTCCCTGAGCAGATCTTTCGAAGAGTAGGCCCACATAGAGCACTGGTGCAACTGTACATAGATGGATACTCTGCGTAGAGGGTGTCAAGTTGCTGTCCAGATGGTACCGCTCCTGTTAAATTATTATTAGATAAGTCCAAATAGCTCCATCCTGATAGATCTGACAAGCTGGAAGGAATTTCCCCAGAAAGCAGGTTGTTTGAGAGAGGTCCAGTGAGAAAAGTGACTCCATGGCCCCAGTCTGGTCTGGAATTTCTTCACTTATTATTAAACAGTTTCTTGAGAGACTCAAATTGAATAGTGTATCAAGATAAACTATTTCTTCTGGAACTCCATACGACAAGTCATTGCATGATAAGTCAATGCTCACCAATTCAAAATTTGTGACATCATAATACAGTTTTTGCCCCTTGGTGACCACAGAGAAGTACAGCCCGATTTTTTTTTGATAGAACTGGAGGGGCTGCAGCCCCTACAGTACAGCCCGATTTCACAGGATAACTCCCTCATAGCCTCCATAAGGATCTTCATCACGCCAAGGGTCCTTCACATATTTTCGTGTCATTGCTGTAAGACTTGACACACCCCAGGGTACAACACCTGACAACATATTGCTGGCTAGATAGTTGTCTCTTTGAGAGGTGTCGTTTGGTCCTGAAGTGAAGATAGTCTGTTGAAGTCTCTTTTTTTCGCGATTGGGCAAGCCTGTTTTTCATTAAGAGGAAAGCAAGTTGTTAATGTACAAGACGCAAAGCGCATTGGCAAGCAGCCAGCCGCGACCTCACGAGACATAGTCTACTGGATTGAAACAAGATTATGCAGTCACAAGATTTTGCGATCAGATAGCAACCGCGCCTCGAATAGGGGAGAAACCCGCAGCTGCCCACTCAGCTTCTCTGACCGCCACGCGGAACAAGACATCGGCTGGCACTCCAGTTCTTCCGAAGGTTCTGTTATTTCTTTCTTTCCATAGTGCCCAAGCCACCAGAAGCAGAATTAAATCGAAGCAGCCGCATGCCGAAGGATCCACGCGACTGCGCTGATCCAACCACCAGGATCCCAGTTCCTGCTCCCCTGTCTGGCAATAGCGACTGCCAACCCAACGGTGCCAAGATGTGCCACCAGAGTTCTCGTGCGAGAACGCAGCCTAGGAACAAGTGCTCCACAGCCTCAGGTGCCTGTCCACATAGAGCGCAGTCGTCGACGTCCTGGAGACCATGCCTCTTCCGCCGTTCAGCCGTCCAGAGCCGCCGATGGAGCGCAAGCCAGAAGAAGAGAGTCTGTTGAAGTCTGAAAAAGTTCACTGGTGCTCTACTTAGTTTCTATCTTAATAGCTGTAGCTCTTTTGTCGTTTAAGCTTTAATGTTCTCTTTTATGGCTCTGTTGCTAAACTCTATTGTAAGCTGGTTTCCCCAGCAGTTATGTTGCTTTCAATATAAGCTGGGCCAAAGTGCCTTTGTTATAAAAAATGAAGGTGGGTGAGATTTGTGATGCTGATTCGAATCATTCACGGCACAGGACGGATTACGACAGCCACCATGGTTAACATGACAACGAAGGCGGTCGTCATAAAAAGTCTGCCTCCATTAATGGACTATTAAAGAAGGCGGTAGACTTATGTCAGTCACCTCCGTTAACTATTAAAACTGAGGCGCCCACGTAAAGCGGGGCTGCCGCTGGCCAGTGTCTCGTAAAAATCATTATGTAGTAGTGATTTTTTGATCTTAGGCTTACAAACCATCAGCGATAAGCAACTATGGCCTGCTCTAGCACAACCAACATTGATGCTCTGACAGTGATTATGTGTTATGGCGTAGTGTATGTTATTTTTTTCTAAAGGTTTTAAGAAAGGACTGGAATGAATTTACTAGTTTGATCATAAAGGCACGCAGGTAGCATGATCTGGAGTGGAAATCAAGTAAAGATTAGCTACTTTTTGAAAGTAACTGCTTGACAAGGAATATTAGTCTCTGATGACTTCACCTGCTTGACAAGGAATATTAGTCTCTGATGACTTCACCCAGTCAAGATAAAAAAATGAAAGTATTGTGGCGGATAAGATTTGCATACCTTTAGACACCTTTTGTGATTCTTGATAGGAGTATTTTATATTATATAGGGTTGCCCAGCGGTTTAGTATTTGTGACATATTTTGCTTTATTCCAACAATTATTGTTTGCTGATGTGTCTTCTTGACATCTACTATTTTCATCTATTATTGTTTCACTAGTCAGTCATAAAAAAGGTTCTTTCAGGTGGAGAAAAAAATTTGAAGTTACTGGATTGCTTCCAGTCACTATATGGATGATGGTCCTTCATTTACCTTCTTGAAATTTCATGACCTATAACGAGTTTTACTTGTGGGTGTGCTACAGTAATAAGTTGGGACTGATGCTTCTTCCTAGAAATTACGTGTGGTGAGTACACTGGAAGCAGTCGCCATGTACACTATACTCTTTTTGATCAACTATATATTATAAATTTCTCTATTTCTAAACTATCAAATGAGCTATACCAGCAATGAAAGGTGGATACTCCTTTTTGATCAACTACTACAAGCAAGCCACGTCTACATATGCAAACTATCAAGTAAAAATTAGCTCAAATGGCGTATAAATAAATTAACTCCATTATTTCCAATAAAAACTCACAAAATTCTCTATTTCTAAACCATGAAATGAGTTATACTACCAATGGAAGATGAGAGGACGAAGTTCCTAACCTTTCAAACCCTAGAATGGATGGAGGATTGAACTCTTCACAAAAAACCCAAGCAAAAAAAAAAAAAAAAAAAAAAAAAAAGGCATGAACTCCTTCACCTGAGAGCAAGAACAGAGAGCTTTAAATGACAAGATAGTGCTTGAGAAATGTAGCAATAGCATTGCTACTTCGATAAGTCAAGTCAATTTAGATATGTATTTTGATATAGTCATGCGGAGCCCACCAGCAGGCCACCTGTGCAGCTGTGCTTATATATTATATATACACACATCTGGATCTGCCAGAAGCAAGCCAATAGAGGTCACCAGCACTCGGCACCTCCGCAAGAAGGATCGGAACACTTGGAAGCTAGGAAGCCATGGCGCACGTCGTGTGGTTTATCCTTCCTGCTGCCAGCCTCATATACCATCTGCCGGTTCCAGTAGCCGCCGCGGCCGGTGCTGACAACAAGGCGGCAGTGCCATCGTCGCCATTGCCAGCTCCACGACCAGACTGCCCCCGCAAGTGCGGCGACGTAGATATTCCCTACCCGTATGGCATCGGCAACGGCTGCTCCTGGCGGGGTTTGTACAGCCTGACCTGCAACCACAGCTTCAGCCCTCCAAGACCGTACCAGGGCAACGTCGAGGTCCTCGGCATCTCGGTGGAGACCGGCGAGATGCGGGTCCTATCCGCCGTGTCGTCCAAGTGCTCCATCAACGCGACGACCAAGTTCACCAGAAAGTTCAGGCTCCGGATGAGCAGACAGCTCCTGATCTCAACGACGCGCAACGAGTTCACGGCTACCGGGTGCAACACGCTGGCGCAGCTGCAGAGCTCCAGCTACTACACTGGCTGCATCACTTCCTGCGTCAGCGTAGATGCGGCGGCTCAGGACGGCGACAAGTGCACCGGCCTTGGCTGCTGCCAGATGCCCATCCCAGGCAACCTTAGCAACATAGCAGTCAGCTGGGGTAAAGAGAGGAAGGGCATTTCAGTATGGAGATACAGTCCCTGTAGCTACGCCTTCGTCGCTGAGAAAGGCTGGTATGATGTAACTATAATCTTATTATATACTGCTAGAAGCCCTCAACGTTGTTAATCCCCTCAACGTTGTTAATCCTAACAAGACACACTAAGAACAAAGATAAATTCTCAGAAAACAACTAATCTTTAACTTAGTGACCTGAACGTAATATCTAGCTTTTCATAATGTGTATTCAAAAGTAAGTTTATATTTATATATTTTGACTAAAACATACTATGACATAACAATATTGGTAGTTTAATTTAATCACACTGTTTTTTATAAAATAATATAATACTACTACTCCTATAATTCTTTGATAACAAATTCAATATCTTCAGTTGACCAATGTACGATGCAGGCTATTTGTTTATGCCGTTGTAATTCTACAACTTAGACTATATATTTTTTAATAAAATGTAAAAGTAAAAAAAAATACAATAACATAGATGTAAACAGAAATCATGCCGTGTGTAGGAAATTTTATCAAAGTAAGAGAAACCACAAGTTCCTCCTGAGCACCATAAAAATCTCTTCTAATAATTATATCCCTTAAATTCACCAGCTTGTGTGTAGGAACGTGGGTTGTTGGGCTATGTTAAATGACAGCAACATATATGTAAAAAAGAAATTTAGGTGCTAGAAAGCCTTGAAACACACAAACTGAAATTTAGGTGCTAGAAAGCCTTGAAACAAACGATTTATTCTTATCTTAGGTAGCGTTTGAGTCAAGGTGGACTGGGATAGTTCCGCCTCTGATTTATGAGATGCGACGGCTCCATTATCTGTTTGGTTGATAAGGGACGCGATCAACCTATTTTGTGTCTGGTTGATGGGATAAATAGGAAGAGGATGGATGGTCGATTTGACACCGCTAGCTACCGTTGAGTGGAATCCACATGTCATTATTTTTCTATATAAAATCCTCCCACTTTTTACAAATAAAATAAAATAAATCCTCCCATTAGCTAACGCCGAACAACATATCTTTTCTTTTTTTTCCGTCGCCCTTATCTCATCCCCAGTTCTCGCGTCCGTGGCGACACCCCGGCCACGCTGTCTGCCAAGTACCGGCCACCGGAGACAGCCTGTTGCGCACCTGAGGCCGCCCGCATGGCGCTGCTTCTGCTCCTCTGCCCGTGGCGCTGCTTCTGCTCCATCCGACAACGACGACGTCCCGTCCACAGCCATTGGTGCTCTGCCGGCACAAGCAAATAGCCGGATATCGCCGATCTCGCCGGATATCGCCGCTTGCTTCTGCTCGGCGAAGAAGATGGTCGTTTCTGCTAGGCTTCGATGAAACTTGGAGAGAAGAAGGGCACCGGTAAGAAGAACCGGGGAAGAAGAACAGTGTCGGGAAAGAAGGGCGCAAGGGAAGAAGAACAGCGCCGGTGGAGAGAAGACGGCGTCGAGGTGGGATGCCCCCGTCCACGCTTTTTTGTGGGGCGAGGTCGCCCCTCTTTTGGGTGAATATTCCGGATACCTTCATAGGTGGGACATCCTAGTTTTGCCATGACTCTCAACCAAACAGCCAAAAAATGGGTTCATTCCATTCCCATCCCACTCCATTTGTCAAATCAAACACTACTTTACTCTAAATGCCACCACCACTATTCAGTACGGATCTCTAAGTCCTTAAATTCAGATGTCAGAGGCAAAAGGGCCTCTGGTGCGGTGGTAGTAGGACTGCCTACGCTATTCAAGCCCCACTTGAACCTGGTGTCTCACAAAATTTTCCAGGAATATATTTCCCGAGAAAGGCAGGGTATAGACATACATCCGCGTTTAGTGATACTATGTGTTTCCCATGCACTGGACGTGTGTGCATATGGTGTGAGTGCAGAGTACCCTCTCAAAAGAGTGGGTGAACCTTAGCATTAGAAAGGTAAGAAATTAAATAAGATGGGAAAAGAATTGAGAAGGGACATATTGAAGTAGTCCCTTTCTGTACATAAGTTGAAATTATCAAAACAATCCAACCAAATACAAGAAAATAAAAATAAAAGCCACTGGTTTGTGAAACTATATATATCTGAAGAAGTCGATGGAGTCAAGATAGAGTCACTCCGGTTTATACATTGTCTATATAGAAAATGTCCATAACATACTTTTGCTGATAGGCTAAAAAAGAAACTCATACTTTTGGCTGTGCAAGAACATATATAGGCCAGAACTAACTTTTTTCTATATAAAATATTATGAACTGATAATTGAGTAAAAGAGCATTTCTTCTTAGGTGAGTTTCTCTCTATGCCTATGTGTTTTAGGTATGATTTCCAACGGCAGGACCTTGTTCGAAACAACGGCATCGTTAGGAAGATTGGAGATAGAACTGTGACAGAAGTCCCTCTAGTGCTCGACTGGGCTATCCGGGTTGATGGATCATGTCCCCCTCCGATAGAGAAAGATGGGGTGTTGGAAGAATCGACAGCTTCAGCCTGTGTTAGCGCCAATAGCCATTGTGTCAATGTCTCACATGGCTCTGGGTACTTATGCCAATGTTCCAAGGGATACAATGGCAATCCTTATGTCGCCGGTGGATGCACAAGTTAGTACTATGCACCTGGATTTAGCTACTATCATTTGTGAATTCATGTCCTTTTTATCATCACTACGATTCACTTTCGGTTGAAGCATAGGATTGTAAACAGTACTTGGATAAATTGTCGTGTGAGGGCATATTTCACTGAATCTTCGTTAATTACTTCATCATTCCATGAGTTACACTATCATAAAAGGGACAATTACTGGGACATCCAGGACATCCTATAAAACCAAACGCATGCTTATTAGTGACACCTATTGTATATAAACTGATCATGTAGATCCTTCTTACTGGATACTTTTATGATGATTTTGAGCACTAATTAATCATTTTTATAGTAATGTTGACGTTCAGAAGTAAAAGTTATGATTGTATATTTGTATTACAGCTATATTAGGACAAAAACACTTTGCCAATGGAACACGACATTCTCTCCATGCCATATGTTGTTGTCTCTAAGTACTGGAATAATTATATAAAAAAACATCTAGTGTCCTTAAAATTCTGTCCATGTACTTTCATGACTAGAGCATTGTGGTCTATTACTATAATTTTCATGGCATCCAATATTGGTACAAATTAGATTGGGAACATGTTTTAATTAAAAAATGTTCAGATATCAGGTATTAGAAGTTGAATATTAAATTAATTGTTGAATCTACTAGACTGTGGTGGGGAATCCAAACCATTTGGTATTACTAAAATTTGACAGTAAATATATTTTGAAGTTCTATAGATAAAAACAAATCCACACACTATATATACCAATTTATGGTCTATGATATCTAGGTGACCTCATAGCAAAATTTGTGCTACACTGACCAACAAGAAACTCACGTGTGAGCCTCACCCACTCCCCAACTAATCAGAAATGTGATTGCACTGACGATATCTTAACCCAATTTCATATGTGCCAAATTATTTGATGTAATTGAGTGAGAACTGAATTTTGGAATTCTTGAAGGATAGGTTTCCTCAAACTAACAGTATAGATACCAATTATGCAGATATTAACGAGTGTGAGCTTCGAAAATCAGATCCTACAAGGTATGAAAAACAATATCCTTGTGGCAGTGGTAGCACATGCTATGATACTCTGGGTGATTTCAAATGCAAATGTAATTTCGGGCGAAGAGGAGATGGAAAAAGTGACAAAGGATGCCAGCCCATATTTCCAGGATATGCAATAGCGATAGTAGGTGAGCATTCATTGATTAATTATTAAGTATCACGTCCATGGTTCCTCCATATAGCTAGTTCACTTTAGTTGCTAATTAAAAAAGCATGTCATTCTAGTTTCACAAATATCAGATAGGCCTCTCTATTTAATACTAATTTATTTATTTTGTTTTTACAAAAGTATTAATAAATGATAGCTGTGCCCCACCCCACCCCACACAGCCAGGCTTGTGGATATTTCAACGGGTTCTACCTAGCCTTAAGTTTCAATTCTGGGTGCGCCAGTGTTCTACCTAGCCTAGACTTGCACCCAGCCTCTACAACCTGGAATCTGCTGATACCAATTACAAAAGCTGCACCTACAGCACGCATGAGTAAAATATTTGTTAAAAGCAACTTGATAAGCCCAAAACTTTACTTTTTTTTTTTTAAACCGGGGAACTTTCCCCATTCCCACTCAATTTTTTGAGCGGAAATACGCTGGGCACCGGGATCGAACCCGAGTGGCCGAGCTCGGAGCTTCTATTAGAAAATTCTATTGCTAAACCACCAATCATGTCTGGGTGAAGATATCCATCGAAATCACCACCAAATCTCAAGCACATACTGTACACACACGCTCTCATTGCTTTTTTATCCATTATATTGTTCTAAAATGAATATGGCACAGTATTTTTTCCAGAATATATAAGTGCTCATATTAGAGTTGTGTGTGTGTGTAGCAAATAAATGCAACTGATCTTTTTTATACTTATATATATATATTTTTTTTTTGCCTACAGCAACCTTTGCTGCCTCAGTCCTAGCATGCTTCGTCATTATAGAGATTAAAAAACGAAAGCAGAAGAAGTACTTTGACAAGAATGGTGGTGAAATACTGAAGAGCATGGGCATTAACATCTTCACCGAGGAGCAGCTAAACAAGATTACAAAGCGCTACAGCACACCAATAGGAGAAGGTGCCTTCGGCAAGGTGTTCATGGGGACCACGGATGATGCCCAACGGGTCGCCGTTAAGCGTGCCTCTATGAAAGGCGAGATGGTTCCACAGGAGGAGTTTGTGAACGAGATCACCTTCCAGTTCCGTATCAGCCATGCAAATATGGTGCGTCTCCTTGGGTGCTGCCTTGAGACAGACATTCCGATGCTGGTCTTCGAGTTTGTCCCAAAGGGAAGCCTATACGGTGTGCTCCATGGCGCTCATGGTGAACCGCACAAGCTCTCACTGCAGCAGCGACTAGACATTGCGATCGGCTCTGCAGAAGCTCTCGCCCACATGCACTCCCATGGTGAGCAAAACCATGTCCATGGGGACATCAAGTCTGGCAATATCCTCCTTGACGATGATCTCACGCCCAAGGTCTCCGACTTTGGGTCATCCAAGCTTGTGTCTGTCGCCAGCAGGTACTCCAAGTGGTGTGTGTCTGGGGACATGAGCTACATAGACCCGGTATACATCAAGTCTGGCCGTTTTACGGAGAAGAGCGATGTCTACAGCTTTGGCGTGGTGCTCTTGGAGCTCATCACGAGGAAGACAGCTAGGTACGATGGTGACAACAGCCTCCCCTTAGACTTTGTCAAGCTCTGCAAGGAGGAGGGTAATGGAAGAAAGTTGTACGACAGCGACATATCCTGCAGTGACACTCAGTGTCAGTGTTACATGGAGTGCCTTAGCAGGATTGGGGAGCTTGCTGTCCGATGCCTCAAAGAGGATGTGGACGAGAGACCAACCATGGCAGAGATAGTGAAGCAGCTCAAGGAAGTGAAGGTAAAAGCGTGCGGAGACCATGTTCAGAAGTAAGTTTAAGTAGTATATTATCTTTTGTCGGTTCGTGAGCCTTACTTAAGTTGTTTGCAGTCATACAGTACTTTGTGAAATCCTGTATGTCGCAGCAGGTGTGAACATGTATTCTTCTGGTGCAATAGTTTGTGCTTGTTCTAGTGTGTATACAGTATGTATATTAATTAATTGTACACTAGTGCAATAGTTTGTGCTTGTTCATCTTTTCTAAAATGCAGTGTGAGGCTAGCTGGCCACTAATTCCTTCCAGCATCGAAGCCTTTCATGTGTTTTCCACAACAGAAAGAGGATATATCATATATCTACTACAGGTAGTCCATTTAACTGTGTTTTTTGGAAATAGAGAGTTTAACCAGGGGTTGCTTAAGTTAACCACCTATGAAAATATGGCAATTTGCACAAATGCTAATTGTTTTTTGGGCCTCTCACAGAGAGAGCCTGTACCCTATACTACTTATTTTGATCTAATTTATAATAGCTGGGCCGCCTCTTCCTAATAAATTAGCCTACTAGTATGTCTCAACGCGTTCTCCTACTATATATCCTACAAACAATGACAAGTCCACGCTATGATACCAGATCTCCCACACACCACCACCGCCAAGACTATCGCCGCCACACCATATCCCCCAACATGCAACCTTTGCTTCCCACTGCACCAACAAGCTACCCCACACGCAGTCTCTCTCGAGACTCAGCTTCAAGGCCACTACAAATTCTACCCAAATCCCACGCAAATTCGAGCCATCCATCAATCCACATCCACCCTTATCCACGATGAACCCAACCTCAATGCACACAGAACCACCCTCCATCCGTCCTCTGTCTGGCAGCAATAAAGCATAACAATTCAACGAGGCCCTACAGGGCAGTGCAATGAAGCGAAGAGTAGAACAGAGGCAGACAGGCAAGGTTCGAGAAACTTTTTAGCCTCAGCGTTCAGAGGTCTCGGCCATCGATGTTGCTTACTTGTTTCCAGAAAAAGAGTCAAAAGAGAGGTCTAATAAGGTTTCTTGATAAGGATGGTATTTGTCCAGTAAAATTATTTGAACTGAGATGTATATTTTGCAAGGACATATATTCCATGTTTTCAGGCTGGGAGCCTCAAATTTCTTTCGAAACTTTCGACCGCTGTCCCAAAATCGAACCCCAAAAAAGTAAAACCACAAGCGGCGGTAAGATCACGACCTAACAGGTAGGTGGATACCCTTGGAGATGTCCAAGAGGTACAGCGGATCAACCGAGGAAGATCGGACACGAGCACTCGACGAAACTCCAAAAGCGACACACTCAATTCCTATAGAGAAGGAGAGAGTGGCCAATCCAAAATACTCAAGCCAACTTGTGACAAGAGTATTTGGATACGAAACGTGATGATGCTACAAACCCAATGCAACAAACGGAACTCAAATCGGACCTCGGACGGTCAAGAAGCGAACAACTCAGCGAAACAGCCTTCAGACCCTCATACCGGACCTCATACCGGACGTGTCCGGTATTCACGGCTTCGGACCGGACACACTCAGGTCATACCGGACCTCATACCGGACGCGTCCGGTATGCACCGGACCTCAGTTTCAGCACAGAGCGACTTTGGGAGAAAAATGGAAAACCCAATCAAACGATGTCCAAAAATCGTGAAATTTTAACCCTAGAAACTAGACACACAGAAGAAGGTCTCCACAAAATTTCAGCTCAAAATTCCAAAGTTAAGTCTACCGGACGTGTCCGGTATGCACACCGGACGTGTCCGGTATTTGCGGACAGAACCCTGGAAATTTCGATTCCAAAGTCAAAACTCAATCAATTCAACTCGGATCGACCTGAGATTTTGCAGAGGGGTTCACAAGGTAGTTCTAAGACTAATCCATGAAGATCACAACCCCAAACTCACTGCAACTTCGGAAATCGACGAAATTCAGTTCTAGGTCAAGTTTTCCCGAAAAACTTCGATTCGACCCGATCTGTGGATTCGTGAGGAATTGGATGAAATCCTTCGGTGGAAAGGATCAACCCACGACCATGATCAAGTAGAAACAAGTGGTTCGCAAAGAGATGGATCACAGCCCGAGAAATCGCTAAGAACGCGAAGAGGGGAAAGAGGGGAAAACGAAGAACGCGAAGAACAAAACGCGAATCAATGCAAGCAACTCAATGATCTGACTCCACGAGGAAACATGGAGGATTCGGGACCTCCATTCCCTTCACACGAGTTCGATTACACTAATGAAGGATTAGTGGACCTCTCTCTCACTCACAAGCAACTAGAGGAAGAAAACCCTAAATGAGAAAATGCAAATGAGAGAGGTGAGGGAGATGGGGCTCCCTCCACCTTACTTATCGACCGGGCTTATTTCATTTTCCGGTTTTTGCCCACGATACAACTCGAGCAAACCGCCTAGCCCTAGGGACATTGCGGTCCAACTCGAACCGACTTCGATGCAATTCTTGATCCGGCGGCCACCGCGCCTTCTCACCGGTAACCGCCTCGACGCGACCTCCCGATGCCGCCACGTGCCGTCCGTCCGCCTCGGGACCTCCGCTTTAGGGTTTTGAGGCTCAACCCAGAAACCCGCCGGGTGGTTTTGAGGCCCAAACCACCGAAACCCTCCACCGTTGGTTTTGAGGCCCAAACCAACAAACCGGCCCATGTCCTTGCACTTGTCGAAGCCAAGTGCCCGACAACGCGATCCCGCCCGGCGATTCCGGGTCCCTCGGTCCCAAGTCTCGATCGTCCGCCCTTTCACGCTCTCGGTCCATTCGGCGCGGCCCGCCATCACTTGACCTTCACCTCGCCGTCGGCCACCGCCTCCATGCTCGACGACACTGCACAACACAAGCCAAGGTACATGTGGAACTCGTGGCTTTCACCACCGTCAGTAGCACCCCATCCGAGATGCTAGTAGTTGAATCAATCACTCATCATCATAACTGAACCACAAGTATGAACCTTGTGTTCGCAATCTCCCCCTTGATGAGTGCATTGTTCAACACCAACACACCACGGTGAGAAAAAAAAGAAATAGAAGAAAAAGAAAAAAAGAAGAAAGCTCACCAAACGACCAAAAGCCAAAGAGAAGCCAAATGTGGTCATTTGAAGCAAGCACAACTTGGTCCCCAAAGACATGGGCAACGGCTCGACGCAACCAAGCAAAACATGGCTAGCCCTCAAGAAGAGGCGAAAGCGGGCTCAACACCGCTAGCCAAGCAAGAAGCACTCGAAATGCTAGATCCTCGAGGAAAAGAGGCAAAGGCTCAACCATCTAGTAAAAAGCAACAAACACTCAAAACGCTAGAGGAAAGAGGCAAAGGCTCAACACATCTAGCAAGAAGCAATGCAAAACAACTCCCCCCGAGCAAATGCATATATGAGTGCACACAATCTTCTCCCCTTCTCCCTTTGAGAACTAGTCTCACCCAACGAGAAGACAACCAATCAAGACATGTCAAGTGACTCCCCCCTTGACATAAGCATGTGATGATGTGTCGGGCATATGTGTGTGTGTGTCAAATTTCTCCCCCCTTGTTGAATAATGCACACAGCAAGCCTAAAATGCAATGACATGCACAAATGCGAGAAGCTTCAGGTATATAGCAATCGAGTGAAAAGATGCTCTAGCCGGTAAGACAAATGAGTATAGCAACAATATACAAGTGCTAGCAAATGCTCAAACTGATCAACTAATATGAAATATAAAGTGTAAGCAGTTTTTGAGCAGTTTTTCAAGCATGTCAAAGAGGGGTTCACCACCAAAGATAGCACATAGCAAGCATAATTTGGAAATCAACCTAGTGCTAACAAGGATATACAAGGTGAACTACCCCAAACAGCGGTCACACATCATGTCAAAGGCGAACCTAAGACTTGTGTTTTTCATTAAATTTTTTATCGAGTTTGCAGCTTAGCACAAGAATTAGTCAAAACATGTGTGTGCGAGAGGTTATCTGTATTGTCAAGCCTAACTTTTCAACCAAGCGGAGCCTATGTCAAAAGACAATCGGGGAGCTCAAAGCAATGGCTTCGGTCATCCACTACAAGGCTCAAGTTCATTCAAATGTGCAATTGGAAGCGGTCTCGATACCTTGATGTGGGACAATCTGGACCCATCTCGATCTTTTCATCTCACTTAGCTTAGTTATCAAATTTTAGCACAAGTAAAGTGTCTAAGCAAGTGAATGACTCAAAGCATGAGACATAGCAACCTAGCATATACAAGATAGCATAAAGGGATCTCAACATCCTACACATGCTAGGTACCATCTCAAGCGGTGAACATTTTTAGATTTCGATAAGCTTAATCAAGTTCACATTAGAAAATCATGCTCAACTCATAACATATACCGGATGATCAATAAGAGCCTAAGTGACAAGCACCATAAAGTACTCACAAGGCATACTAACAAGAGCATAGTTTCATTCCAAATGTTATATACATGAAGCTCAAAATGCAAGTATATCACAAAATGCAATGCAAATGCACTATCATACAAAGACAAATCAAAACCTAGACTACAAAAGAAACTAAAACTAGTGTACAACAAACAAAGTGCTTCCCTCCTCTAAAAAGGGAAACACACACCCGATTCTCCTCGCAAGCGAGCAAAAGTCGCTTGATCGAGGGGCTTAGTGAGAAGATACGCGCAAGGCGATCACGGGTGGCTACGTGATGCAACTCAATGTCGCCTTTCTCTTGATGATCACGGAGAAAGTGAAAGCGAACATCTATGTGCTTGGTCTTAGAGTGAAATCTTGGGTTCTTAGCAACACCGATGGCACTAGTACTATCACACGGTAAGGGCACTCTAGAGAACTCAAGACCAAAATCACGTAGGGTGGCTATCATCCAAAGCATTTGGGAACAACAAGCGGCGGCAGCAACATACTCGGCTTACGTAGTGGATTGTGCAACGCTAGGCGCTTACGGGATGACCAAGACACAAGGGACGAACCCAAAAGCGACAAGTCCCCGACGTGGACTTCCTATCTAAGCGGCGGCCCGGCAAAATCAACATCCGAATAACCGCAAAGAGAGAGCGAGGAAGAAGCGAGTACCAAAGTCCAAACTCGGGGGGTAAACCGGAGGTACCTCATGATGCGTTTCACCGCTTTGACGGTGAGATGTGCGCGGGGGGCCTGAAAGCGTGCCAGAGGCATACGACAAAGCGGATGTCGGGTCTTGTCGCCGTCGGTGCAAGCAACGATCCGATCATACTCCGGTACTCCTTCTGATCGACTGCTTCTCCATCCTCATCGGCGTCGAGGGCCGTCGTAGTCGACATGGGCGTCGAAAGAGGCTTGGCCTCGCCCATGTCAAACTTCTTCGGGACGTCCTTTGTGTACTTGCCTTGATGCACGAACGTCCCATCCGTGTTTGCTTGATTTGAAGGCCGAGGAAGAAAGTCAACTCGCCCATCAAGCTCATCTCAAACTCCACGCTCATAAACTCGCAAACTTGGCATTCAAAGCGTGAGAAGAGCCACCAAAGATAATATCATCCACGTATATCTGAACCAAAGAAGGTCATTGCCTTGCTTGAGGAGAAACAAAGTCTTATCTACCGATCCCATCCTAAACCCCTTCTTAAGCAAAAAGGTTTTCAGCCTATCATACCATGCTCTAGGGGCTTGCTTAAGACCATACAAAGCTTTATGCAACTTGAAGACATGGTTAGGATACTTGGGATTTTCAAAACCTGGGGGTTGTCTAACATACACTTCCTCCTCAATGTACCCATTCAGAAAAGCGCTCTTGACATCCATCTGAAACAACTTAAAGCCCTTAGCGGCAAATAACGCTAACGAGAATGCGGATAGCCTCTAAGCGAGCTACGGGGAGCAAAGGTTTCCTCAAAGTCTATCCCTCTTTACGGCAATACCCTTGAGCAACAAGCCTAGCCTTATTCCTAACAACCACCCCATCTTCACTCTGTTTGTTCTTAAACACCCACTTTGTACCTATGGGATGACACTCTGGAGGTGGAGGAACTAAGACCCAGACTTGGTTTCTCTCAAAGTTTTCTAACTCCTCATGCATGGCATTAACCCAATCGAGGATCGAGATAAAGCATGTCCAACATCTCGGGGCTCAAAAGAAGCTACAAATGCGAGAATGAGCAAAGTGAGAGATGTGATATGACTGGACCGCGTGACTCATTTGGTCAATATCACCGATCATCATCGTCGGCGGGGGTGGCGACGCTGAATGTGTCGTGGAGCCTCTCTGGAAGAAGTCGCCTCCCCCTCAACGGCGGTGGTGCCTCCTCAGGTGCGGCCGGCGGTGAGGGAAGCTGCTCGAGCGGTCCCCAAGAAGTGGAGGTAGATGGGTGCGGACCGTGAGCTGAAGTAGTCGTCGCGAGGCTCGATAGGGGCAGCCGGTGGAGTCGGCTCGGGATCACCCCAATCGGCATCGTCCTGCTCCTCCTCCACAAAAATGCTTTCTCCAAGCTCTTCATCACTGCACGCTCAAAGGCAGGGGGGTTGTACAAGGCATAGTTTCATCGAATGTGACCTCACAGGGTCTCCACAACACGGTTAGTTTCAAGGTTAAGTACTCGATAAGCTCTAGAATGCAAAGCATAACCAAGAAAGATACCGTCGGGAAGACTGGACTCAAACTTGTCTAAATTACCTTGTTTCAAGATGAAGCACTTACACCCAAACACCTGAAATGACTCACCTTGGGTAACCTCCCAAATCGCAACTCATAAGAAGTTTTCTTCGTAAAAGCACGGAGAAAGATGCGATTGGAAACATGACAAGCGGTGTTGATTGCTTCGGCCCAAAACCTCCTAGGAGTCCTATGCTCATCGAGCATCGTCCCGGCCATTTCAACAAGGGTCCGATTTTTGCGCTCAACAATGCCATTCATTTTTGCGGAACATAAGGTGAGGAAAACTGGTGCTCAAGACCCAAAGACTTGCAAAAGGTTTCAAAATGAGTATTCTTGAACTACGTGCCATTGTCACTACGAATAGCTCTCATGGCATTCTTAGGGAACTCATTTCTCAACCGAAGAATCAAATCTCGAGCATGTGAAAAAAGCCTCATCCTTACTCTCCATGAAAAACACCCAAGAGTATCTCGAAAAGTCATCCACAATCACTAGCACATACCACTTCCCACCTTTCGACCGAACCCGAGTTGGACCAAGCGTGTCCATGTGAAGTAGCTCGCCGGGTTCCTTGGTCATGATTTGATTCACAGGTGAGTGAGAAGCGGCTACCATCTTTCCATGGCGACAAGGGTGGCAAACAAGATCCTTCTCAAATTTCAACTTGGGCAATCCTTGGATTAAGCCAAGTGAGCTCAACCTAGAAAGAAGGTCAAAGCTCAAATGACCAAGTCTCCTATGCCACTTCCAAAGCTCGAGAAGAGGATCCGGCCACCAAACGGCGGGGGAAGAGCCAAAAGAGTGAGAAAAATCAGCTCGAAAGACACGGCCAAATGGGACGATCCGACAAACAAGATCTCCACGAGAATCGAGAACTCGAGAAAAACCATGTTTAAAAGCGCACTTCAAAGCCATCCTCAAGGAGTTGCGAAAGCAGAGAGCAAATTAAAATGCAAGTTCGAGACCAAAGCAACATCCTTGAGAACAAAGCTCTTGTTAACCCGAATGGTTCCACGAGAGACCACTTTACCTCTACTATTATCCCCGAATGTGATGTACTCTTTGTGTTGCACGGGGTCGAAATTTGGAGAACCATTTAGAACTTCGGTCATGTGGCGCGAACATCCGGAATCAATGAGCCATGTGTTCTCCAAGCCTCCATCCTACATCAATAGAAAGACATAGGATGAGCAAATGGCACACCACTTGGGGTTAGTAAGGCGAGAAGGATACCGGTGATGCATCATTTGCCACGAAAAAGTGTTAGGAAAAACACCAAACATGCCATGTCCCATTTGAGGAAAGCGATCACCACGAGAGGAAAAACGTGGTCCGCTAGAGGCTGTGGGACTCAAAAGCACCGCCGTGAGGTTCATAGTCATATTGACCACGACCTGAACCCCGCCGTGCACGACCACCACGTGGTCTCGCAACTGAGGCCTAGCACCTTGAGGCATTGCACCTCTAGGCCTAGTAGTGCGCCTCGAGCAGGCGGTACATGTACGCCATGGGGGGAGGGCGGTACATGTTCGGTTGTTCAACTCAAACTCACGCTTCTCATCTCTCTTCCTCCTAAAGCAAAACTCAACCAAGTGACCATCCCTATGACAATACTCACAATGGTACACCTCTCTCTTAGGTGTTTGGCTCACTTTCTTGTGGGTATGGTTCACTCTTGGAGGTGGCTTGGCTTTGGGAAGGGGTTCCTCAGAGATGGAAGGGAGTGTGTCAAGTGGGTTCCTTAGGTGGTTCGGTTTTGGAATCCACACTTGTTTACGGGGTGGAGCTCTTGGAGGTTCTTCAAACACTCCATCTTTGGTGGGAGGCACAAGTGGCTTAGGTGGAGTGATTTTGAGTAGCTTGGGAGTAGTGGAAGGTTTTTCACTCGGAGGCACACCACTAAACTCACCAACTTTGCCATAAAGATCATCACCCTTCCCACCTAAAGCAAAGCCTAATCCCGGTCCACCAATTCCCCTCACGAATTGGTTGACCATCATGCCAAGTTGCGGCTCACCGCAAGACACCCAACTCAAGATGGTCAGAAGGTATGTGTTTTCCTCCTCGATACGCACCTTGTCATGCCGACAATTTGCAAGTTCAAGCTCTAAACCCTCACAAAGAGCACACTTAGCCACACTAGTGCTATACGAGTTGGCCTTTTCAAACAAAGCAAGTTTGGCATTCTTCTACGCCAACTCAGATTGCAAGTCCGAGCAAGACTTGCACGCACTCAACGAGAGCAGGTGAAGCATGCACACTATCAAAATCATCAACCAACTTAGCGTACTTGGACTGCGCAGACTAGCAAGATCAGCCATGTAAACGCTACAAAACTCACACTCGGCTCGTCGGACACTATGGGAGTGTTCTTAACTAGCTCAAGCTCCTTAAGCGCATCTTCTAGCTTAGCCTTGTACTCTTTTCTATCCCTAGCAGCATGCTTAAGCAACTTATCTTGACGAAGCAAAGTGGCGGTCAAGTCATCAACCTCGGCGACAAGAGCATCGGCGGAAGGTGATACCTTAGATGGGTCGTCGTCATCGTCGTCGGGAGCATCGCCGTTGCCGCTCTCCACCTCGTCACCAAGTGCCATGGTGCGAAGCCTCCGTGGGTGGAGTCGGCGAGGAAGCGAATAAAAAGAGTCCGTTCAGCTTGTCCTCGACCTTCCTCTCGGACTCGTCGTCGCTCGAAGAGGAGGAAGCATGCTCGTTGTCGGAGTCGAGGTCGCTCGAGGGAGGCGAGGAAGGCGGCGCTCTCTTGCCTTGAACTTCTTCACGAACTTGCGCTTCATCGCTTCCTTGTCAAAAGCCTCCCTTGGACTTGTACTTGCCGGAGGTGTACTCGCGCTTCTCCTTGTGCTTGTCGGAGGTGGACTTGCCGAAGGAGTGCTTGTTTCGCTTGGGGACAGTTGGCGGCGAAGTGGTCGGGGTCGCCGCATCCATAGCATCCATCCGCCGGTCCACCTCGCCCGGCGATTCAAGCGGTTGTTGTGGAACCGCGAGAACCGGCGATGGCGACGGGGCCAGCTCATCGTCTCGAAAGCACGTCCAACTGCTCCTACATCACTTTGTGATCAACGAAGACAAGGCAAACATCGCGAGAGGAGGGGTTAGGCTGAAGAACTAGTGACACCGTTACGACACCAGCGCCATAGTCGGAGTAGAGGGGTTGTGAAGTTTGGCCTAGATGCGGTGGTCGATCTCCTTTGGACTTCAGCTTTTTGAAGAGCTCGTCCACGGTGAGGGTCTCGTAGTTCTGCGACTCGAGAAGAGCTTGCACCTTCGCATCCCAAACCCTCCGATCAAGAGCATGTAACAACTTCAAAGCTCTCTCATGATCGTCATAGGGCAAGTTTGGCTTGTTCGCACGCATCTTGTTGACAATGGTGCGAAAGCGTGAGAACATAGAATCGATGGTCTCGCCATCAAAGCTGCCGGAAACTCTCATACTCCTGCTTGTATGTGTCAAAGAGTCTGGTCTTAATTTGGGGAGTCCCCTCGTGATAGCTCTGTAGCTTCACCCGGATCTCTCTAGCGGTAGTCAAGTGTCCGACACGCTCAAACTCGGACTTCGAGAAAGACTCGAGAAGAGAGCATTACGTGCCTCGCTATTGGCATCGTGTTGTTCCATTTGCTCACGACCAACACGGCGGGGAGAACAACGTAAGCCTCATTCTCACAAATTTCCCATACCCTCGCACCGAGACTCGGAGATATGCGGACATCCGAATCTTCGATGCGGGTAATTGGTTCCATCGAAAAGCGGTGGCTTCCCGAACCACGAGCCATGTCGCCTTCTGCGGATCAAGAACCGGTTAAGGTGGAATGATCCTTAACCTGCTCGATACCAATTGAAGGACCGAAACGGCGACGAGGGGGGTGAATGGGAGCCTCAAATTTCTTTTCGAAACTTTCGGCCATTTGTCCCAAAATCGAACCCTAAAAAGTAAAACCACAAGCGGCGGTAAGATCACGACCTAACAGGTAGGTGGATACCCTTGGAGATGTCCAAGAGGTACGGCGGATCAACCAGGAAGATCGGACACGAGCACTCGACGAAACTCCAAAAGCGACACACTCAATTCCTATAGAGAAGGAGAGAGTGGCCAATCCAAAATACTCAAGCCAACTTGTGACAAGAGTATTTGGATACGAAGCACGTGATGCTACAAACCCAATGCAACAAAGCGGAACTCAAATCGGACCTCGGACGGTCAAGAAGCCGAACAACTTCAGTGAAACAGCCTTGAGACCCTCATACCGGACCTCATACCGGACGTGTCCGGTATTCACGGCTTCGGACCGGACACACTCAGGTCATACCGGACCTCATACCGGACGCGTCCGGTATGCACCGGACCCTCGTTTCAGCACAGAGCGACTTTGGGAGAAAAATGGAAAATCCAATCAAACGATGTCCAAAAATCGTGAAATTTTAACCCTAGAAACTAGACACACAGAAGAAGGTCTCCACAAAATTTCAGCTCAAAATTACAAAGTTAAGTCTACCGGACGTGTCCGGTATGCACACCGGACGTGTCCGGTATTTACGGACAGAACCCTGGAAATTTCGATTCCAAAGTCAAAACTCAATCAATTCAACTCGGATCGACCTGAGATTTTGCAGAGGGGTTCACAAGGTAGTTCTAAGACTAATCCATGAAGATCACAACCCCAAACTCACTGCAACTTCGGAAATCGACGAAATTCAGTTCTAGGTCAAGTTTTTCCCGAAAAACTTCGATTCGACCCGATCTGTGGATTCGTGAGGAATTGGATGAAATCCTTCGGTGGAAAGGATCAACCCACGACCATGATCAAGTAGAAACAAGTGGTTCGCAAAGAGATGGATCACAGCCGAGAAATCGCTATGAACGCGAAGAGGGAAAAGAGGGAAAAACGAAGAAACGCGAAGAACAAAACGCGAATCAATGCAAGCAACTCAATGATCTGACTCCACGAGGAAATATGGAGGATTCGGGACCTCCATTCCCTTCACACGAGTTCGATTACACTAATGAAGGATTAGTGGACCTCTCTCTCACTCACAAGCAACTAGAGGAAGAAAACCCTAAATGAGAAAATGCAAATGGGAGAGGTAAGGGAGATGGGGCTCCCTCCACCTTACTTATCGGCCAGGGCTTATTTCATTTTCCAGTTTTTGCCCACGATACAACTCGAGCAAACCGCCTAGCCCTAGGGACATTGCGGTCCAACTCGAACCGACTTCGATGCAATTCTTGATCCGGCGGCCACCGCGCCTTCTCACGGTAGCCGCCTCGACGCGACCTCCCGATGCCGCCACGTGCCGTCCGTCCGCCTCGGGACCTCCGCCCGGGGTTTTGTGGCTCAACCCAAAACCAGCCGGGTGGTTTTGAGGCCCAAACCACCGAAACCCTCCACCGTTGGTTTTGAGGCCCAAACCAACAAACCGGCCCATGTCCATGCACTTGTCGAAGCCAAGTGCCCGAACGCGATCCCGCCCGGCGATTCGGGTCCCTCGGTCCAAGTCTCGATCGTCCGCCCTTTCACCGCTCCGGTCCATTCGGCGCGGCCCGCCATCACTTGACCTTCACCTCGCCGTTGGCCACCGCCTCCATGCTCGACACCTGCACAACACAAGCCAAGGTACATGTGGAACTCGTGGCTTTCACCACCATCAGTAGCACCCCATCCGAGATGCTAGTAGTTGAATCAATCACTCATCATCACAACTGAACCACAAGTATGAACCTTGTGTTCGCATAAACTGAATGGAGGTCGCCATTCAGAAGAAACTTTAATCTTCAAGGAATTTCCATATAAGCCTAAGATCTTTAGTTTTGTTAATCTTAAAAAAAAAAGTTTTTCTGTGATATCACCATGTATTAATATTATTATTGGAACTCAAGTCTAAAACAGTTAACTTAGCAAGCATACCTAGCGCATCAGGGACATTTCCGTGCATGTAATTTTCCACAAGGTAAGATATACTGAAGGCTTGTCAAATTCCAAACCCAGCTGGATGCCATCGGGTGGTCAAAAATATTATCAGAGAGATAAAGCCTTTCAAGATTTGTAAGGTTAATGCATGGGAGTCATTGGTTTGCACTTCAGTTTACAAGAACTATGACAGGAGGACCTTCATGGAAGGAATCATGTTCACCATATGAGCCCAATTAACTATGGTGCTGAGGTCTACCTTGCTCATGTCAAGATACTCCAACAAAGTGTTGCGGGAAAAGCTACGCTAAAAGAACATGGGGATTGGAGTACGAGCGGAGGTTCCTTGCTTGGCCGGAGGTCTCGACCTCCGCCCAAGTTTGGGTCCCACAAGTGCCCTGCTCCCCTCACAGGATCAGACAATGACTCTCGGAAACTGTGTCTGAGCAGTAAATGTTCTCATTAAATTTTCAACAACCTTTACAACAGTCCTGAGTCCCCGTCTTTATAGGTGACTCCTAGACGGTTCAACTCTAGACTATTACACATCTGCCCATCAAACCCTAGGGGCAGTTCGGGCCTAGCTCTAACCGCTATTTTTCTTCCCGTGGGGGGCAATATGGACATCTTCCCTTGCCTTGCCATGGGCCGGGCCGCATCCGGCGCCTTCACCCTTACCCGCTTGATGGGCGTAGGCTCGGCGGAGGTTCGGACCTCCGGCCGCGTCCCGCTCTTGGGGTCGTGGGACACCTTTCCTTGGCGACCTTCGCCTTCCGATTTCTCTCCGTCGGAGGTCGGGACCTCCGTCCATTCTTGGCGGAGGTTCGGTCCTTCGGCCATCCTCGGGGCTTGTAGCCCGGGCGTCCCCTACCCGACGACCTTCGCCTCACGGTCATGCCAACGCGGAGGTTCCTCTTTCTGAAAAGAAACAAACGAAGCTAGAAACGATATATGAGAGGTCGGTGAATTTTTTAGGGGACTGCGCCTCGGGGCGGAGGTTAGGGCAGGAATTTTCCCCAACATTTCCCCCTAGAGCACTTGGGCTAAGCGCGAGGTGGGCCAACGTTCTCTTCACCTCCCGACTCTGCGGCGGGAGGTCCCCCCCCCCCCTTTGGTATTCCGCGCCGCCCACGTGTCACTGTTGGTTGGTGCGTCGTGCGGCGTGACTTGATTTGACGGTTTGTCTTCCACCCGTCGGAGGCCCCCCCCGGCGCCTATATAAAGGGGGCGGGCCATACATGCCGTACTACGGGGCTTGCACGCGCCTTCGCTTCCACTACATTTGTGGCTTCCGAGCTTCCTCCGCCTCCGCTTAGGGCCTCATTCTCGGGTCCTTACTCCCGCTTGCTTTGCGTTAGAGCCGATTGGGTGATCTCATTTGCTTTGAAGATTGCATGGTAGACAGTGCGAAGGCCCACAATACAACTCACGTCTCTTCTACTCCCTCCATCCTATAAGACATTCCAAGAATTTTGAAGAGTTAAAGTTTTTCAAGTTTGACCAAATTTATAGAATAAAATAATAATATTTATGACACCAACTAAGTATCATTAGATTTTTTATTAGCTATATTTTTATTGTATATCTATTTGATATCATAAATCTTTATGTTTTTTCTCATAGTGGTCAAAGTTAAAAAAGTTTGACTTTTTAAAATTTTTGAAATGACTTATAATTTAAGATGGAGGAATATTTTATTACGCGGATACTATGGTATACTATACTATCCTATACTGTACGTATATCTAGTGCAACTATATACAGCAGGCAGGCCGAATATATACATGTAGCATGGTCCAGTGCAGTCCAGACCGACCAAGTGGGAAAGCCCAAAAGGCCAGCAGCTGCTGCTTTCCGATGGTGAATCGTGTTGAGCACACATGGGCCGGGCTCACCCTACGTGCTGCTTCCTCGCAACGAGAAAGGATAAACGCAGGTCAACTTAAGGGAATAAACGCAGGTCAACTTAAGATGAATGATGGAATGAGAAATTGTTAGACAAGGTTTTTTCTGTTTTTATAAAAAAAAATAGCAACCTAAAATAGAGAACTGATGGAGGTGCTCTAAGCAAAGAAAAATCCAGAGGAGATGACGGCTCTAGTTTACTCAAAACTCTCTTCTGACCATGACAAAGAAGAAGGTGCCAAGGTGGCGCTCAAGTTGCAAGTTCATCTTGGTGCTTGTGTGACTCTTACAGATTCGTGCCATGTTATTATTACGCCTTTTTTTCCCTTCAAACTTGTTATATTGTAATAATAACATGTGCTCTAAATATTGCAATACATGCTACTATCTCAGTTTTTTCTTATAACAATATAAGAGGTTGCTTCTAATAAATAATCGCAGGCATGTACGTGTTGCACGAGCACGTCCACCCGGTAAAGGCTTTATTGATGGGCATTGCTAAATGTGAAATGTTTTCTGTAAAGAAAAGAACACACTAGAAAATACTAGAAGGAAAGAAAAAAAAAATCGGCGCCGGCACGGGCACACAGGCTCGGGCATCGAGTGGCCTATGAGGCTGCCATGCCGCCTACGTACCCTCATCGTCGTCGTTTCCAGGCGCGAAAACGATTGGCCGTTCACACCAATATAGTGGTAATAAGGCTAATCTCAATGGGGGTTTCATGGAGTTTCATGGGCATTAAATACGCTGACATGACACAAGTATTTATTAAGAGAGAGACTATAAAAGTTTCATGGGAGTAGAGAGAGTTTCATGGGGATGAAACTCTTACTCCGCACTTGTTTCCAAAAACGGGTGCATATGAAGCGTGCCATGAAACCCCCCACTGAGACTAGCCTAACGGTAGGTAGGCGAGGGCCCGATTGTCATTCCATCCATCGGCGCCGTGGTGGCCTCTCTCTCGGTCGGTATTTATAGCTTCGATCGGAGCCGCCCGTATCACTACAGCAGACGCGCGATTTGCCGGCGTAATTGCACTCGGCAAAGAAGCCAATGCACTCGGCAAAGAGCCCTCGGCAAATCCATGCACGGTAAAGGCACGATTTGCCGAGCGCCGTAAGTCGAGCACTCGGCGGCGCTTTACCGTGGGCCATTCCGCCCTCGGCAAAGAAAAAGTCGCCGTGACGGCGAGATCAAGTTGACGGCAACCTTTGCCGAGTGCTCCACATGAGGCACTCGGCAAAGAATATGAATTTTTGTTTTAAAAAGAAACTCCGTGAGGGACCTGAATTGGTAAAAATATTTTTAAAAAAGAAAAATAAATTCTTTGCCGAGTGCCGCTCGGCAAAGGCTTTTTTTTTTTAAAAAAATTCTTTGCCGAGTGTGGCACTCGGCAAAGGCGGTTTTTTTAAAAAAAAAGAAAATCATTTTTGCCGAGCGTTTTGTTTGCCGAGTGTGTTGGGTATTATTAAAAATCAGTTTTTTTTTGCATTTTCTTTGCCGAGTGTGGCACTCGGCAAAGGCGGCTTTTTAAAAAAAAAATAGAAAATCATTTTTTGCCGGCGTTTTTGTTTACCGTGTGTCTTAGGTATTTTTTAAAAATCAGGTTTTTTTTTTTTTTGCATTTTCTTTGCCGAGTGTCTTTGGTATGACCCTCGGCAAATCACTCATTTAGGGTCATCCCAGGCATCCCAGATTTGCCGAGTGTCTTTGGCATGACACTCGGCAAAGTAGTGGAAAAAATTAATTTTTTTATTTTTTTATTTAACCAAATACGATATAAACCAGATATTTATATAGCATAATTAACCAATATATACATCACACAGATATATGCATATATAATACCAATATATGTCACAATTCATCCACAAACATAAGTACCACTCGGCAATTACAAAGTCCAAAGTCCATAGTCCAAAGTCCAAAATCCACAAACACAAGCAAAGTGACAGACAATAGAACATGTCTAAAGTTCAAAGTTGAAACACACAATATAAATTCATAAGTACATTATATCACAACGTTCACAAATTGAAGCTCACGGCGACGGTCCAGGTGGGGAAGGCCCAACGTGCGATCCTGGCGACCCTCCGAGGTGGTTCGACGCCGCCGTTGATTGATGCTGCACATAAGCAAAAATACTGCATGTTAGAGACAAGAAAAGATATGGCATGCCACTAGCACTACCACTACCACCACCACCACCACCACACCACCATGATAAGACCGCCATCACTAACACATCACCACCACCACACCACCATGACCACAAGACCACTATGACCACCACCACCACCGTACCATGCATGACCACCACCACCAACACCACCATCACATCACCAAGAACATAACATTTGTAGTCAACTAGGTTTCTCTAGGTTTCTCTAGGTTTCACTAGTTTTTAGAATAAAAAGTAAAACTTTGTACTTATACTCACCGGGGTAGAATTAGGGCCGATATGGAGGTGGATTTGGAGCAAGTAGCGATTGTGGGATCCCCCAACCTTGTTCTTTGCCCAACTTGCTGCATTTCTTTGCATGAACCTCGATCATCTCGGCCATCTGGCTGGCGATCATCTTTTTCTTGAGCCTCCAAAGCCTGTATTCTCTCGACTTTCGGCCTCCCTTTCGGCTCGCTCGGCCTCCCGCTCGGCCTGCGGTTCTGCTCGCATTTGGGCCTACAACATTTGACGCCGATGTTTAATGTAGAGGTAACTAATGTAGAAGTCAAAGAACGATGAAAGAAACAGGAATGCTTACCTGGAGTGTCGACACCACAGTCGGCCGTTGGCGTATAGGCACGCTTGAGCTCGTGCTCGTTGCTCGGATGTGGTGGAGAGGAGGAGTAGAGGCCGTGTCGAGGACGCCGTCGCCAATCCAGAACCTCCCATGCTTCTTGCCTTGCCCCACCCCTCATCACGAGGTTAGGATCAAGGCGCTCCTCGGTCTTTCGGATCATAGCTAGGCCCATGCACTGACCTTGCCGCCTCGGTGTACAAAGTGAGGCGGGTGTGCACGCTGGAGTTGGTGTACGCAGAGGGTGGGGTATCCGGGTTGTACTCGATATCGGCCGTCGCCTTGCCCATGTGAGCGAGCATATGCCTTTAGTTGACCAACCCGGCTGACCACCGTGTGCCTCGACTACGAGAAAAGACAACAACATGTGGTTAGAAATCAATGAGAATTGTGAGCTAATAGATTAGAGATATGGCGGAGACATACATATGCCTTTGCATATTTGCTGAGGCTGCGGCTGTCCTGATGGTGAGGTACACCTTGCATCTGCAAACGCCTGTCGCGGGCCTCGTCGTGCTTCTTCTGCCAGTTCTCGCCCAGCCAGGTGCTCACAATATATTCCCGGCAATCGGGGTGGGTGGTGCACCGGCTTGGAATCGCCTACAGAAAATCAAGTGTACGACATATCGAGGAAGATCAAGCTATGAATAGTAATATTCATTTTTTATTTTACCGCATGTATTGCTCGGTTCAGCTTCATCTCTCTTGCCTTTTCTTTGGTGCATCTTACGCCCGGCACCTTGACATCAGTAGTCTACGCGGCGCTGGAGGCGAGACTCGTGGTGCAAGTCTATTACGCTTTTTTGCGGGATGCATATGCCACCTGATACGCCTTTTCCTGTTGTCCCTCCTGGCATCTGAAGAAGTCCTGCATAAAGAGACAAGGTATCCATTAGTTTATTTAAAGAATGTGCAATGACACTCAAGGAAATGAGTAATGTTTATCAGAAGACGTACCCACAACTCCATAATCACCCTCTCCGCCACATTTCTATAGCGAATGCCATTACGATCTATAGAATCGGTGACGAGGGCGTAGTGGTCGAACGTCCAGGCTGGCTCCAGTGCATCTCCTTTCATAACCATGCCAAGGAAGTGTTCCCTGCACAGAAGTCCCAAGATCCCATTCGGATTGCGTCCTGAGCTCGTCTCGTCCACAAACACCCAGTTCCTGCAGAAGTTGTCAACATTACTGATTAGTTGTTATTATTATAATTCAACATATCAAACGAAGAGAATATGAAGTTACTTACCTATCACCCTCAGGTGCAATCACTGGGCGCTGGTCAACAGGTATAGGCCGCTTCGGGAGCTTCGCAGGACCTCGCAAGTAGGGGGCCGACGTACTAGAGGAAGTGGAACCCCCTGCCGTCGCCGTCGCCGTCGCCGCCTCCTCGTCCTCCGTCGGTGGGCTGGCGTCCTCGTCCTCCGTCTGTGGAACCGCCTCCTCTTCCCTCCCTGGAACTGCCTCCCCGTCCACCGTGTGCTGAAGGTCGTCGTCGTCCACAGAGTCCTCCATCGGGCGCCCGTAGTCGGTCAACGTCTCCCGCCTGGGCCTGCCCCTAGGCCTCCTCGGCCTCTCTGACGCCTCCATCCCTCATTTGCCCGGCGTGTCCCTCATGCAGCGTAAATCGAGGGGCAGCTCCTTCTTGTGGGCCCCATCACCTGCAAATTAAAAAGGGTAAACCAGTTAGCACATAAAACACGAAACATACTTATGAAGATATGCAAAGTAAATGTAATTATAAAAGGACATAATATTACATGTATATCTAATAGTCTTTAGGATCGGGATTATCTAGATTATAGATATCGTCGTCACTATCAAGATTGTTCAAATCCTCAAATTCCTCTTCCTCATCGTTGTCAATGCCTAGTCATAGTCCTTCAAGCATTTCCAAGTCTTTTGGATCATGCACCTCATCTGCAGCGTCTTCATCAACAACCCATTCCTTGTCTACTTCCATTTCGATCTCTCCGGTTAAGTCTATCTCAAACATCCCTGGTAACCCCTCTTCTTGTTGATAGAACTCTCCGTCATGCGTGTTTGGGTTCAAGTTGTAATCATCATCGTTTGGACGAGGTAATTTACCGTGCGGTGATACCTTGTGCACAATATACCAACCCTGAAGACGTGGGTCAGTTTTGCAAGCATATGAACAATAATAAACTTGCATTGCTTGTCGAGCCACAATATAGACATCATTTCCTAGATAGAAAGAATCTTGTCGGGTTTCGACTATCCCAAGTTGAGGGGACCTTCTCGATGCTGCAGGATCAAACCACTGGCATTTGAATACAACGGGATTAAATGCTTTGGAACCACGGTAGTCCAGCTCGTATATTTCTTCAATTACCCCATAATACTCCTCCTGATCAGTGCCGGGCGTAAATACTCCAGTATTTGTGGTCTTTGCATTGGGCCGATTCTGGTCATAACTTCTTGTGTGGAAGCGATATCCATTTACGTCATAAGCAGTAAATGATAAGACCTTATAGTCAAAACCATTTGCCACCTGTCGTAACTCAGCACTAATGGACATATCCCTTTGGCACTGCAAGTTCAACAAGGAGAGACATGACATGACGCAACTTAGAATGACAAACTTAGTTTCAGCGTAGTTGACCCGTACCTTTTTTTGGAACCATGTAATAAAATTAGGCGAACCATGTTGAAGAAGGGTCTCTCTTTCGTGGTCCGAAGGTGGCCGTGAATGATGCCAGGATTCATCAAAAAATTTCCTGCACCGATAAGAAACAATGTTGTTGGATGCAAAAAAGTTGTGGAGTGTGTAACAAGTTCATTAAGAACTTACCCCAGATATGGTTCTACTTCGTCAAGGTTGGTCAACACGTAGAGCATAATCTGGCACCACTCTTCATTGCTCAAGGTCTTTGTGGTTGCTCCACTTGCTCTCCCGCGTGAGCCTTGGAAAAGGCTAAGGGTCGATTCATTTTCGTCCTCGTTGTATCGAGCTTCCGGATTATGCACACTAGGAAGGTTCTCATTGTAGTATAATGTTGTGAAGTTTGACACCTCCTCATGAATGAATGCCTCAGCTATGGAAGCCTCAATCCTACCTTTGTTTCCACATTTCTTGCGGATAGTCTTTAGAACTCTCACGATTACATAGCACCACCTCCACTGCACAGGCCCCCCCATTCGCACCTCGGACGGGAGGTGCAAAATCAAATGTTGCATCGATAAGAAAAAGCCAGGTGGAAAGATCTTTTCCAACTTACAGATCAACAGAGGTGCCGCTTTTTCCAACTCATCAACCACTTTCATAGATACATCCTTGGCACAAAGCTGGCGAAAGAAAAAGCTCAACTCTGCCAACACTTTCCAGACATTTTCCGAAACATATCCTCGAACCATTGACGGAAGTAGGCGCTCAATCCATATGTGGAAGTCATGACTCTTCATCCCTAAGACTCGACCTTTCTCTGGCTTCGCCCCCTCCTCAGATTCGCTGCATACCCATCTGGGAACTTTAATGTCTGTAGCCATTGTATCACTTCCGTCCTTTGTTCCTTTTCTAAGATGTAATCGGCATTAGGCCTTTTCCATGGCTTGCCGTCTCTTGGAGGCAACATCTCTAGCTTTGGTCTATCGCATAGCGTTGCTAGGTCCACTCTGGCCTTAGGGTTGTCCTTTGACTTGTCAGGAATGTCCATGAGTGTTGCCCAAAGTGCTTCGGCGACATTTTTCTCAGTGTGCATCACATCTATGTTATGTGGAAGGAGAAGGTCATCAAAATAGGGAAGCCTCTCCAAACCCGACTTATGAGTCCACATATGATCGACACCATATCCCACAAAGTGATCTTTCTTTGCATCATCTTTCTTTCGACTATCTTTCTTTCGACTATCTTTCTTTTGACTATCTTTCTTTGGATTGACCACGAGAGCATCTATCTGAGCATGAACCTGGGCAGGAGTCATCTTTTGAGGTACAGGGTTGGTCACCTTGACACCTTTTGTGAAGTTCTTGGTGTCTTGTCTGAATGGATGGTCAAGAGGAAGGAACTGTCGATGCTTGTCAAATGTTTGACAAAAACTTGCCACCTTTCTTTAACCAAATAAACTCCAGAGCTGTCTTGCATACCAGGCATTGGAACTTTCCGTGGATACACCACCCGCTGAATATCCCATACGCCACCTAAGTCATGCATGGAGTACTTGGTACCAAACATACATTCGAAGTTTTTTTTGTAGCTCGGTCATAAGTCCAAACTCCATCATTCCAAGCACCGATCAGTTCATCATAAACAGGCTCCATATATACACCCATATTGTTTCCCGGGTGCCCAAGAATTATCAATGTCAAAAATATGTTTTGCCGCTGAAAAATGACTCCCGGAGGAAGATTGAGGGGGATAGCGAAAACGGGCCAACAAGTGTATGGGGCCGACATCATTCCATAAGGATTGAACCCATCTGTTGCCAGCGCAACACGTACATTACGGGGCTCAATATCTTTATCAGGATGCTTGCTATTAAAGTATTGCCATGCTTCACCATCGGATGGATGTACCATCTTGTCAGGATTGTATCGAACGCCATTCTTGTGCCATGTCATCTGTTTCGCGGACTCCTCGGTCATGAATAGACGCTGGAGCCTCGGTATGATCAGAAGGTGGCGTAGGACTTTCATGGGGACCTGAAGCTGCTTCTTCTGGCCATCACCTTTGTCTACCTCCACATACCTAGAGGATTTACACTTTGGACAATACTTTTCATCCTTGTGATCTTTCCTAAATAAGATGCACCCATTCGGACAACAATGTATCTGCTCATACGGCATCTTAAGTGCACGAAGGAGTCTCTGTGACTCGTACAAGCTACTAGGCAGAATATGACCCTCCGGAAGCAGTCCACCAATAATTGCCAACATAGCATCGAAGCAAGCTCGACTCATGTTATATTGAGACTTCAACCCCATTAGGCGTCCAATGGCATCCAATTGAGAAACCGTTGCCTTCTCGTGTAGGAGCTTTTGTGCCGAAGACAACATGTCATAGAACGCCTTAGCGGTTGGCTCTGGCTCCTCCTCATCCTCCACTTCCACCTCCGTAGGACCTTGAGTGAACATTGCTTCGTGAAAGTCACCTAACCAACCTGCTACCCCACCGTCAGCATCAAACGCCTCCAAGCGTCGTCTCACCACCTCCTCTCTAGTACGATGGGCTTCACCATGGAACACCCACCGTGTATAGTTTGGCGTAAAACCATACTTGCAAAGATGTGCCCCCATGACCTTCCTTGTTTTTTTTCCTATTTCCGCATTCATTTGCATGGACGGAACACTCGCCGCCGCTTCATCAGCTTCTTTGCCAAATGCTTGGTTCAAGAAACCCTCGGCCTTGTCCATCCATTCAGGGGTGATTTCAGACTGACTTCGACGACCCGTGTACATCCACTCACGGTTATCCATCCTCTAGCATATACATAAGCGAGTACTATAACTACGAATTGTCTATTGTCTAATAGGTCAGGATAGGTCCTAATCCCACCCGCGGATGCGTAGATCGGTTAGTTTCCATGCTCTGCTCCAATCCAAGACAAAATTTCGGTAAGCACCTCCCCCGCCTGTTCTCCGATACACGCCCCGGAAGGGAGAGTGTGTATCCGAGAACAACAGGGGAGGTGGTGCCGAAACCCCCCAATCTCGCACCGAACCGTAACATGGAAACTAACCGATCTACGCATCCGCGGGCTGTCCAAAAAAGTGGACAATCCGAAACATATACGGTTGGAGAAATGCAATGATCTGCATACCTCAGACCATACATCTTTCGGACGGGAGACGCCTAACTGGGATACACCGATTTACGACAAACATACGGAAAGAGAGGTGATTTATACCTAGGGTGGTGGTGGCGACAGGCTAGCGGGGCAGTGGTGAGTCGACGCAGTGGCGAGTTGACGCAGTGCAGGCAGACCCGCAACTTGTACTGAGGGTCCCCTCCCACAGCTGCTGCTCTGCAAAAGAAAACACATAACACTATAAGTTCAAAATTTCGGCAGCACCTCCCCTAAACCGGGAGGTTTCCAAAACCTACAAGAAACAAGGGTACATTGGCCGACAATCAACGGCACGAAGGCCGATAAGCACAATGGCACGAAGGCCAACAATCACAACGCCACGAAGGCCCTCATATCGACATACCAAACGAAGGCTCACAAAACCACACGTCCTGCTGGAGCCTCCTGCTCGGCGTGAGGGTGCTGCTCCTCTTTCACATCCACGTCCAGCACGGTGATCTACAACGACCCTATATGCATGACGCACACACTATAAGTGAGTACAAAATTGCACAACTTTATTCTATGTACAAGCAAAAGCATGTCCAGTTACTGCTCTACTTAGCATCTATAAATCTATAAAACACAATAAGAAGGCAAGCTTTCTGAATTTAGTGCTGCTTTACTGTGATAAAGAAAGAAGCATAGTAAATGATTCTTCACTACCTACAGCAATACTAGGTTCTAAAGTTTTTTCAGCTGGTAAATGATTGCCCATGCAGCAGCATACTTTGGAAACATTTTATATTGGGTTCAGTAAGTTTACTGTGCAACTAATCTCATTAACATGAGGTTGTGGCACTGCCATTATTAACTTATCAAATATCTAATGGTTTGCTAATCAGGATTTCAGCAGGCAATCCATTACTGTATTTCTGTTGCTAGCTATACAAAATTGGAAGATTCTGTTGCATACCATTATTATATCCTTAAACCTGCACAATTAATGGTAATAGCTTCCCTCTGTTTAATTGCTGAAATTGCGAAAAAAATTCTGCTACTGTCCAACAATGATCAATTGCCATTTAAAAATTGTTGGGGCCATGCTCAATACAGTTCAGTTAGAATAGTTTCACATATGAGCTTACCCTACAATCAACTGCAGCTGTGAACTTGCGTTTTCTCGATGCCTGAGTACGTACTGAGCTGCAGGTTTTCAGTTTTGTCACCCCTATTGCCATTCGTTCTTAAGTACTAATAGAGATGAAGGCGTCTCACCAGAGATGCAACGCTGGACAGACTCCCCGGCACCGCCGCCTACTCCAGTGCACTGCAGCGCCGCCGCGTCCCCGGAGTGCAGCTAGCTGGTGTCCATGTCCTACCAAGGGTGGGGAACCTCCTCGACGGCGTGCTCAGGCGGCGCAGCGGCGTGAGCTGGCCGGGCGTGGGGGCAGCGCGGGCTCTGGGGCTGTGGGAGGCCGCGGTGGGTGGAGCCCTGCTGCTGGCCTCTGCTCCCCCGCGCGGCCGCGGTGGGAGGCGCCCGCCACGGGCGGTCGCCGCAATCGACGCTGGGGCACGGGCCGCCACGGGGCGCCGACGCGCTGGCCGGACGAGCTGGCTAATGAAGCTGGCCGAGCTGCGCGGTTGGGCGGCGGTGGTGCGTAGGCGGGCCGGGCGGGCAGGCGGGCGCCGGATCGAGAAATGTGGGCGCCGGGGCGCCGGATCGAGGAACGGGCGGGTGGCCGGGCGCGCGGTGGGGAGCCGGATCGAGGACCGGCGAACGCGGATCGGCGTGGGGCGGGGCGCAGGCCGGCGGGGCGACGGGCGGCGGACGGGTGGAGGCGCGGGAGACGGGGGCGCACGGGTCACGTGGAGGCGCGGGGGTTTGTGTGCTGGGATCAATCGACCGGTGCGGCCGGCATTTAGGTTAGGCGCTTTGCCGAGTGTCCATATCGGGACACTCGGCAAAGATTTTCATTTTTTCTATATTCTTTGCGGCAAAAACTTTTATTATTTTTTTAACTATTCTTTGCCGAGTGCATTAGGTCCGGCGCTCGGCAAATGAGCTCTGCCCGAGTGCCAACGACAAAGACTCGGCAAACTAATTTTTTTTTTGTTTGTTTTTTTGGTCCAATTTTTTTCTGAAGCCTTAAAACATTACTAAAAGTTCCATTTTCAAATTTGGGGTTATTTTGACTTTTTTGATATATTTGCTTAATTTATTTTGTTTAGTTGATTTTTTGGATATTTCAAAATTTAACTGCAGGTGTATAAAATAATGTAATTCAGTGATTCAAAAAATATTATTCATTACAATAAGTGTATTTTGAGGCTGTATTCAAGAACTCACATGAAATAACACACATCTTCTTCACGGAAGATGATGCAAGACTTACTGAAGTATTGTTTTCAAAATTATATAAAATGCAAACGTAGTCTAAAAATAACGAAACTTGTCGAGGTGTCATGTTGTAGTATGTGGAGGGTGTGATAAAAAAATTGAGAAGTTTCGAGAGCAAGTTGTAACGCTAGATGGCTAAAACCCGGACATACCCGCATAAGATGACAAGTGATCACATGTGGATATGTCAGGGTTTCAAACATCTAACGTCACAACTTGCTCGGAAGCCTCTAAATTTTTATCACACCCTCCACATGCCACAACATGACGCCTCGAAAAGTTTCATTATTTTTAGACTTCGTTTGCATTTTATATAATTTAAAAATAATACTTCTACAAGTCATGCGTTTTGAGTCCGTGAAGAAGATGCTCGTAATTTCATTTGAATTCCTAGATATAGCCTCAAAATACACTCACCAACATTACTCTCATTTTTTGAATCAAAATATTTCAATATTTCAGAACCTGCAATTCAGAAATGAATTATCTGAAAAATTGAATGGAACAAAATAAATTAAATAAATATAGCTAGAGAAGGAAAAAAAGTTCCAAATTTCAACATGTGATTGGAGCTAATGTAGCATGCATACAGAAAAAATTTGAAGACAAAAATAAAAAAATACAAAAAGGTTTGCCGAGTGTCGACAAAAGCACTCGGCAAAGAGGCCCCTTTGCCGAGTGTTGCAGGGAACACTCGGCAAAGAGGGAGGGTTTGCCGAGTGCTAACAGCTAGCTCTCGGCAAAGAGGGACGCCAGGGATTACGGCGTCACCAAAATTTTTTTTCCCGAAGGTTTTTCTTTGCCTAGTGCCTAACACTCGGCAAAGAATATTTTTGCCGAGCGCTTTTCTTTGCCTAGCGCTGGACACTCGCCAAATAGCATATTTGCCGAGTGCTGGCTTTGCCGAGTGCGGCACTCGGCAAATCTCCTCTTTGCCGAGTGCCCGTTTTCTGACGCTCGGCAAAGAGCGAAGCACTAGGCAAATATCCAGTCTGCCGTAGTGTATGTACATGTGCATCCCATATCTAAGCTTTGCATTTCCTTCCCTTTTCCTCCAATGTGTGTGTGTGTGTGTGTGTGTAAATATAGCTAGGGTTTGGCCATGCATGCAGTAGTCGACCTTCTTCATGGAAACAATGACAGCAATGGGAGAGAGGAAGAAGAAGAAGGAGGTTCCTTCGTACGGATACGGAGAGGGTTGATGTCAGACGCGCATGGCGTGGCACACCCCGCTCTCGGCCGTGCGTGCTCATCATCTCACGTACATACGCTGGTTTCCTCCGATCCATGGAGAGCTAGGGTTTTCATTTAATTGGTCGTGCCACGCTGTGTGCGTCCGATGCACCCTCTCTACTTACTCCTATACTACTCAGTAGTGTTAATCACTCCATATTAAGCATGCATGGAGATTGGAGAGACGACATCGTCGTCGTTCGAGCTGCTGGTTTCTACGAGTTTGTGTTATTATTACTCAGTATTTCTTAATTATATCATCGTCGTTGTCGCCCTTTCATGAGCTGTGTGTGTGCTAGTGCTATTATCACAGGTAAGTCTACGATACAGAAAACCAATATTACTCTCTCTTTTTTTTTTTTTCCATTTCATGATCTCCATGCATGATGGTCGTCGTTGAGCGCATGTACGTCGTTGCTTCTTCACGAGCGATCGGATCCAGCAGGGTGAATTTTGGGCACTACTACCGCAATCGCCATGATTCTATAAATATCCTTCACAGAAATCTAGATTTCGCTATGTATATATGAATATATATAATATATGTCGAGATATATAGTTTTTAGTTTAGTTACTGTATATCTAGAAAAGTGCTGTTTATCGCATTTATAGGTTTTCATATATAGGTTTTCATATATATTACGATACACTACCGAAACTTCGAAATTCCTTGACGGTTTGGAATTACCTTGACGGTTATTATAGAAACCGTCAAGCAAAAAAACACAGGAAAATTAAATTACTGTCGGGGTAAATAGAATTACCTTGACGGTTGCTGGAAAACACACAGGAAAATTAAATAACCGTTAGGGAAATTTCTAATTAACCTGTGAGTGTACGTTACAGTCAGGGAAATTGTCTAAACCGTCAGGGTAAATAGAATTACCTTGACGGGTTTGTATTTTTTGACGGTTATGAAATAAACCGTCAGGGAAATACTAGAAAGTCAAGAACTTGTACAATAGTTTTTCTCTTTTTAATCTACAATAAAATTTTCTAACTTAGTCTTTCTCCCTCATGCTAACTTCAAATGATATGTTTCTTTTTTCCTATTTTTTTCTAAAACCATGATCTACTAATTAATAATATTTTTTTGCTACCAATTATTATTTCTTCGTTTCTTTTGCATATGTTTGTTTTTCGTTCATGTATATAGAGAAAGCACCTTACGAAACAACCTTTAAGAAATATCTTTCATACTCTAAATTTTTTATACATAAAATAGGCTACATACATACTGTTGTGTAGAAGTTTTAAAATTTTTGGAACCGTTTTTATATATTCTATAGTTTAAATGAATTTATGCACACTTATCGAAAGTATTTCTAGATTGAATAGTAGGTACCTCCAATAAGATTTGAAGAACATTATAAAATTTATATTTATGTTTATATGTTTCAATCTTGGCCCTATCCGAGATGGATGGAAAAATCATTGTTTAGTATGGATAATTATAGTTCC
Organism: Chrysopogon serrulatus; assembly: GCA_015844335.1. Classification (NCBI taxonomy): domain Eukaryota; kingdom Viridiplantae; phylum Streptophyta; class Magnoliopsida; order Poales; family Poaceae; genus Chrysopogon; species Chrysopogon serrulatus. The sequence continues at coordinate 313,001 of JADLZL010002855.1, forward strand.
GCTTAGGCGCTCGCGTCGGGCGCGATTTCGCTGATTACTCGCTAGGCGAGGCCCGTCGCCCGCCTAGGGGGTAGGCGGACCCCCAGGCGGGTGCAGCACGCCGGCGGCGCTGGGGTGGGGATGGAGGAGCGCCTGGCGGAGGTCGCCGGTGGGGGGAGGAGGAGTCGCCGGGCGGCGGAGGTCGCCGCACGGAAACTCACAAAAATAGTAGTTTGGGTAATGCTCAACAAAACACTTAATTTTTCATTTATTTTTAGGATGTGACCTCAAATAGAAAATGTCTTCTTAAACTTTTTTTTATAATTTTTGGATATTGTTAGATAAGACGTGTAGTTCAAATTATAGTTATTTTCTAAAAGTGCTCAAATATTCATTGAAACTATAGAAAATAATAAATCAATTCCAAAATTTTTGAAGCCTCTACAAATGGACATATATGTACTGTATTTTATTTAAAAGTATTTTGGGTACATGAATATCACTAGATTAGAATATTTACTTGACAAGAGTGTCTAATCAAATAGTAGTGCATAAATTAAACTTATTAAATGTTTAAGGCCCAGCAGCTACGGCTTGGGTCGCGCATCTCTCTTTCTCTGCCCACCAGCCCAAACCGGCCCACTTAAAACCCTAGACTATATAAGTAACGCCTGCATTCCTCTACCTCATTTCCTTCTCCCTCCCTCAGCCGTCCAGCCGCACAAACAGCTCTCTCTCTCTGCGCCCTCAGTCGCGCACCCACCGACGGCGGATCGAGTGCGGGGCTTCGTCTGCGGCATCCTCAGAGGGACGCTGGCCTCCATCCGCTGCTTCGGGAACGACACCGCGGCCGAGGAAGTCGCCGGCGCGCCGGCGGGCGGAAGCTTCGACGTCGTGGCGCCACCGCGCGTGCGCGCTGTCCACGACCCTCCAAGCGTCGTCGGCCCGGACGGCGCGGCGGCCACCGGGTACGTGGCGCTCGCATTGGGGAGGACGGCGTCTGCGGCCTGCGCACCAGTTTCACCATCTGCTGCTTCGGCGAGACGGCGACGGCGTCGCCCATCCGCTGCCCGGGCTCGCGGACGCCCAGTTCCTCGAGGTGTGCGCGCACGGGAGGGCCTTCTGCGGCGTGCCCATGGCCAACTATTCCCTCGTCTGCTGGATGCGGTGGACGGAGGAGCTGCACGGGTAGTTTGTTGAGGCCGTCGAGTGCCTTGGTGGCCAGGACGATGAGCTAACTTGAGGTATTTGCCTTTTTGTTTTCAGATCTGACTGATCTAATCACAAGTATATTCAGTAAATAGACATAGATTAGTTCCAAAGTGTATTGCTTTGATAGTTTGATCTAATCACAAATGTATTCAGTAAATAGACACACATTGGTTTGGTCTGACATGCTCTCATTTAAACATGCTGGATTCACATTGCATTGCTGCTTATGTTCTCTTTAGATTCATGCACCTGTTGTGTGGGCTCTGATGGAAATATGATTTGAGACGTGTGTGTGCTCTATGTAAACGATTTGCTAGCTATGCCTATTTTTACATCTTGCTATTGAAATATGCTTAATTTGATCTATCAGTCCTTGTGCCTATTTATTGGACAGTGATGCTGACTGGGAGAACGCCATGGTGTATGATGACGGTGACTGGATGCTGCTGAAGTGCCTTGGGAGTGAGCACCCTTGCTGAGTTGCACTTGCCTTGTATATTGGAAGATTGGCCTAAAGATGATAGGCAAATGCACATGTCTGTTTTGCAGGATGTTCATCTGTGGACTCGTGCAAGAGGATGAGGGTGATATGATAGTGCCAGCTAAACTGTTGAACTCTGAGGCATGATAGGCATACCACGCAGCAGGCCATCGAGAACAAAATGGCAGGTGAGGGGGATGGTGTTTAGAAATATGCTGTTATTATTACTCCGTATGTGGTTGCCCAGAATCATAGAATCAGCTTTAGTGTTTAGAACTATGTTCCTTTCCTGTGTTAAATAAGAAACAAAGATTGTCTTTGAGGGTCTGTTAACATTGCGTCAAGGCAACACAGCACGATCTACTTTTCTTGCTCAGCACAAATAAACTTATTTAGAACTATGTTCCTTTCCTGTGTTAAGTTCATGCTTTCTGAGCATGAACTTAACATGTGTGCTCTTTCTGTTCTCTTATAACAAATCACAGTAAAGTGCTTTCTAAGTTTTTTTAAGTGGATATCTGAATGCTACCTGAAGGCCATCACAATTTGCCTAAATGCTAGGTGTGAATGTTACCTTAGCCATCTCAGTTTGCCTCGCTGAATGTAAATGCTGCCATTGGATAACAGCTGGTCAAATTACAAGTGTATACAGTCTGAATTATGGAAGAAATATGCCACTTTGGTTTGTTAGATAGGAGATGATACTTGTGCATGGCTATAATAGGCAGTCTGCATGCCATACAACTCATTTATTTTATTTTGTGTTGTTTTTCTTAATAGCAAAACAAGATATTGCTGCAATCTTCCTTCAATGCTTAAAATCTTTCTTCATTTGTTTAACAGGCTACAGCGAATATGTATCAATAGAACTAGGCATGATTCTATATTCTAATACTTAGAAATAGAATTAGGCATGGAGTGTCTAACACATCAATATGCATCTGCTGCTTCTTTCTTATATCTATTACTCTATCAAGCCATGATTCTATATTATTGCTGAGAACTTGTTTTTTAATTATGCAGCTTAGACCTTGCAAATGTGAATACAGAGGTGCTGGTGCTGGTCTCATTCAAGACCGAATGGTTGTTTTATCTTTTGAAGTGTTTGTGTGGGCATACAATTAGGTTGGTACTAAGTGGTGTGGATGTTGAGACCTAGTCTAACGTTCAGCTAGTACTGTTGGTTGTTTGGAGAAGTTATTTTGGATAGATGGATTCTAAATATTTGGACATCTTATGTATTTAATTGTGTTGATGCAAACAAGACATTCATATATGTAATGGATTTATCTAGACTAATCTATCAGTATACATGATGGTGTATTGTATTTATTGTGGTATGAGTCTTCATGGTTCTGTGTATATTACATTAAACATATCTGGTTTAAATTATATGGAAAAAGCTATTATGCCAATTTTTTCTATCAGTGGTATTGTCCTGGCGGTTCAACAACGTCAGGGAAAAGGATTTCCCTGGTGCTGTTTTTCTATCAGTGGTATTGCCCTAACTAAATACAGTATGTCCTTTGGTTTACGTCCTGTAGCCTAGCTAAATCCACAAAGAGAGCTAAATTAAACTTTGCACGACGTTAATTATGCTGCATCAAGTTATAGATTCCGCATGAGATCACTCTAAAACTAAACACCATGTAAGTAAATAAATAAATAAATGTGTGTGCAGCTCTTTTCAGAATATGATATTATCAGTTTCGCCCAATTGAATGAACGATCGATTTGGAGCTGCACTGCAATATTTGCATGAAGATGAACCGCTACGAACAAAGTGAGATAACGGGGAATGAATGAAGCTAGTCTCGGTTGAACTATACGTGCACGGTACTAGTTATATTATTAAGGATTTATTTGCATACAAGAGTTAATTGCTAATTAGCAAAACAATTAGTTTTAAATTATCACTAATGTATCTTAAACACAAGGATTAATTAACAGGTGAGCTATTTTTTTACCAAAACCTCAACTATTCGTTAGCCACTAGCTAGCTAATTAACCTTAGCAAATTTAAACTAATTTTTAACCTGACATGTAAAAAGCCCAAAATTATTTAAACATGCCCTAATTTATGCTACGAGCCTACTCTCTGTCGTATTTTAACTGTAAGTCTTACTTATCGACAAATCAAATATATTCAACTTGAAGTAAATAAATATAAGAGATTATTAAAATTTATGATGCATAATAAGTATCATTAAATTAATTATTAAATATATTTTAATGATACAATATATTTATTTAGAGATAAAAATGCTACTAATATTTTTATAAATATAATTAAATATAAGAAATTTGACTTTACACCGAAATCTGGAAAGACACTTGAAAAGAAAGAGTAAGGTTTAGGGTTTAGCACTTGCGGATCTCCACTTACGTACCGGGCCCGGCCGCTTAAACACTCAAACAGCCGGAAGCCCACATGTTTGGATCATCAAACAGGCCAGATACGTGTAGTCGGCCCAAATAGCCAGGTTCTTTCGACTCGTTCCAAGCTTCCTTCCTCCTTGTGATTGTGCATTCATTACGCATACCTTTTTTTTTTTTTTAATAAGTGCATTAGGCATACTGATCAGAGATTGTAACTCAAAGAGAGTAAATAAATATATACTGAAAGTATAAATATATATCACGTGAATGGTCTGATGAGTTATCTAAAATACTGGTTACTACTCACTTCATTCTAACTTTTTGGAGTTAAATCATCTCAAGTTTGTATAACAACATAATAACATTTACGATACCAATAAATAAGTTTTATCAGATTCTTTATTAATTATATTTTTATAATAATAGTATACCTATTTGATGTCATGAATTTTTGTAATTCTCTCTATAATAATTCTGGAGATGTTTTAACTCTCTAAGAAAGTTAGAATGACTTACAATTTATGATAGAGTACTTATTTTTCTATGCCAAAAAACTAAAGTCATCATTATTCGTTGAGCTTGTTGTCTACATATGTAAAATATATATTTGCAAGCAATGCAACCTTTTACCGGGAACTTCAAACACTTGTTTCAAAGAAACAAATCGTTGGTATTCAGCTTAATTCAGATCATACACCGGCTGACACCGGCCTGTATCAGTTTGTGCTTAGTACAGCAATGTGAAACAACAATTTGACCGTCCTTATACAAGTAAATGTTTCAAGAAAAAACAAATTGTTCGGGTGTGATCATCTGCATCCAAATAATTCACTTGAACATGCATGCATGGTACGTACTAATTAATTAATATATGAAGAATGATAGACTCAAGGGGGCCAAACTGAATTTGTCGTATACGTACCGTGCAAATCCCATGGCGGGACGTACGGCGACAAGTATTATTGGGCGTATACGTGTACGTGTCGGCCTGCGTACAGCCAGAGCAACTGAAGATGGGAGAGTTAGCAGCAGGAACCTGAATACCGCCCTACTAGCTAGCTGTAGTAGCAAATCCCAAACGCGGCACGAACGCCTACACTAGCAATCCACCAGCTCTAGAACGAAGCTTCCAATACAGGAGTAGAGTAGCTTCTCGTTCATCTCTTCTTCAGTAGCTTCCACCGATGATCTTTGTCCCATTGTACGGCGTGTCGTCTCAGCTAGCACCATGCCGCGATCGAGAAAGACGTACGTGTACATCTTCTCACATGTGTCACGACATGTGCCACAGCTAGCGACGCATGTATGCATGGGCATGATGAGACCTTATCTGTTGCATCCGTATAGGCTGCCGAGTGATGAGCATATATCGTGATCGACACCTAGCTAGCGTATACATACACATGTTCTCCGAGTTTCACAAAAGATAAACGTGTTTTTTTTGTATATACAGTTGGTTTTGTGAACCGTCAATACAAAAGGCAAAATGAAAATAGTGATGTTTTCACTGGCACAAATCGATTAATGGTGTACATACTTTAGGGTTTTGTGAACCCTAAATGTCACTATATTATTAATCACTATTTACAGAAGTGGTAGAAAAGTTTGTCTCTAAAAATCGATTAATGGCCTCCGAAAAAATATGACGACTCAAACTTATGACCTACAACTCAACACTTACACACCCTTTACCACTGCACAAGAAGAAAACCACCCTTAGGTCTTATTCACCATCAAGAAATAAAACAGGATTTTTTTTTGAGGTAACAGAAAAACAGGATGTCACATCCTGTATGAAGACGGAGCCTACTGTGAACTGCGAAACACAGGGCTCAAGACCTAAGTGAAGGTCGTCGGTCGCCCTAGACCTGTGGACCATAAGCATCTCTGTTTCCGCACGGCGCTGCACACAGGACGTACGTTACCTGCCGTTTCGTGCACTTGCACCAGTTAAGCCATGAAACCGATGGAAGGAGAGAGAGAGAGAGAGAGAGAGAGGGAGGGAGGGAGAGAGAGAGAGAGAGAGAGAGAGAGAGAGAGAGAGAGAGAGAGAGAGAGAGAGAGAGAGAGAGAGCATCGCATTGAAATAGGACTAGCTGCGAGCGACATGCCAATAGGCAACAGCGCGTCCACGTTGGTTTTAATGATTCACATATGGTCTGCCTATAAGACCGTGGTCGGTAGCTTTCCAAGTTTACCATCCTCACACGTTTAGCCTGCCGCTCTTTGCTTGGTGACCAAAGATTTGGCTGTTGTCACACTCGTTCAGCTGCTTTGAATTCCATACTTGATTTGGGTGGAATCGGTTAGTTCCAGCTGAATCAGGGATGATCGGATTATTTATTATTTCCAGAGTTTCAATGCAAGATGGTGACTTATTGCAATATAAAGGGCGTGTATCTCCACCATACGTGTTAGCTTTATGTCTAATGTTTCCTCTACTAATTTTCTAAACCGGTAAACGGATTCAAGCAAATTGATTTGTCGGAGGCATTGCATGAATCCTCAGGTAAAGTGACCACGATCAATGACTTCGGAAAGTCAGGTGACACCGTAATATAAGGCAAAGAAGCACGCGATGTTTCTGTCCCATCATCAGTTCAAGAGACATGAACAGAATTTAAAGTGTATGTAGCAGCATAAATTATAGTGCCAACTCCTCCTTAGTTAGTCCTATCGGTTACGGACGTCAAAGAAGCCAATTCAGATTGATTTCCTCTCGATGAAATCTACACCTTTCAAGTTTTTTTAATCTAAAGTAGTTAAGAAGATTTGAAAATCAATACACTCTTTGAACACCATAATAAAAAGGTATATCTTGAGGCTAAAAGTTCAGTAACTCTATATTAAATGCATTTGGGGTCGACAAGGTGACAAGCACCAGTACGTGTTTAATATGGTGCTGAAAGTTTGCATTATTTTTTTGGCTTGCCCGGATATGCCTTTAATAGGTATATTCGATGCAAACTACCTTCTTAGTAGAATTATGAAAATCCTTTAGGAAAATATAGTTAGAAGGTTTCCAAAATCAAAAAAATGATGCACATCCATAGTGCATCTATAAATATATATTGTCACAAAATTTGAGATCCAAACTCATTTCATAAATATTCATATGAAAATGACTAATTTGGGTGCATACGCATTAGAAATCTTATCTTTTTAGTGCCTATGCAGCTGAAATTTGTTTTGTTATGATTTTTTCTAGAAGTAGTTTGAATCTCAAATTTTTCAATAGTATACATCTATATGGATGTGTGCACCATTTTAGATTTCTTGAAAATTCCTAAGTTTGGTGTTCTAGAGGGATTTTATTATTCCACTGAGATGGTAGTTTGCAGCTCATATTTTCCCAATTTAATATAATGCACAAATACTGTATTATTTTTTAAAGCATCTTAAGAACTTCAAATAAGTAAAACCGAAGAGTTGTAGATTTTTCTCGTATGAGAAAAGATATAATTTTTCTAAGGAGACAAGCTTCAGTACACTTTTAAGATGTGCTAAAAAGTTATATTATTTTTAATTATCGTTTTTTATGTGAAAGACCATGGGGGAGTTCCCCACGGTGGAACAAAAACTTTTATATAAAGAAAAAAGGGGAAAACAAGTCCAGAGAAATAAATACAGTCGGGGCAGGAAGAGAAAGAAGGGTGACAGAGAAAGCTATACAAACACTGAACTAAACTTCAGCAGAACAAAATTACAGGGCATCAAGCCAAAGACGAACTAGAATTCTATCTGAGTCCTTGATGCGAAGAGACAGAAGGATAGCTTCTTCCTTGAAATTTCGGAGCCATCTGTGGAAGCACACTTGAATCCATCAAAAACCAATCCGTTCCTGATTTTAAGGTATCTTAACGACTTCTACTAAAAATTTTGAAACTAGAAAGTTGTGTATCCACTGCGGAGAGGCAAAAATTCCCGAGTGTCACAGGCATCCCCGAGTGCCAAAAATCGGGCACTCGGGGAAGAATTGCACTCGGGGAAGTGAGGCTTCTCTCGAGTGCCGCAGAGTGTCTGGCAATCAGTAAAGATCGGCACTTGGGAAGGCCCTCTTCCCCGAGTGCAACACTCGGGGAAGAGCGGCACTCGGGGAAGAAAAGTGTAACTTGACGGCCAGCCCTCCCACGCCATTATAATTTGTTTTTTTTAAAAAAACTTCCTCAAGTGCCTTCAGACACTTGGGGAAGAGGCTCTGTCTCGAGTGCCAGGCCTCGGCACTTTCGGGGAAAGCTGGCCTCTTCCCCAAGTGTTTGGGAAGGCACTCGGGAAGAATTTTTCTTTTTTTTTGTTTTTGGCCCTATTTTTTTTTGGTGAGGCCTTCCCACATTATTTAAAACTCTTTGTTCAAATTTGGGACAATTTTGACTTTGTTTGGTATATTTCGTTAGTTTTTTCTTTTCGTTGAATTTTTTACATACTTCAAATTTGAACTGTAGGTACATGAAATAATGGAATTTGCTGATTCAAAAATGATATTCATGATATTTGGTGCATGTTAAGGTTGTATCTAGAAAGTCACATGAAATGTTGAGCATCTTATTGCCGTAACATGACGAACAACTTGTGAAAAAAGTGTATTTAAATTATATAAAATCTGAACAAAGTCCAAAAATCATGAAACTTGTCGGGGAGTCATGCTATCATATGTAGAGTCACTCTGCCTCGGCACTCGGGGAAGGGCCTCTTCCCCGAGTGCTAGGGAAGACACTTGGGGAAGATTTTTTTTGAAATTTGAAATTTGAAATTTAAAAAAAAAATCTCGGATGGAAAAACACTCTAAACAAAAGTTGTAGATCTCAAAAAATTATGAAACTTTATATTTGATAACTTTTTTCATTTAAAAGCATCTAATTGCCGATAATTGCGTCTCGAAATTTGAAATTTAAAATTTGAAATTTTAAAAAAGCCGGATGGATGGAGAAACACTCTAAACAAAAGTTATAGATCTCAAAAAGTTATGAAACTTTGTAGTTGATGATTTTTTATTTAAATTCATTTAATGCCTCAAACAATCAATTTACACTCGGTTGTTATAATATGTGGGGAACCGAAATGAGTTATAGACACAAATAACCAAGTGGTGCAGTAGTAGAGGCACGTGTGTGAACCTAAAGGTCTCAGATTCGAATCCTGAGAAATGCAAAGTGCGAAAAAGATGCGAAAAAATGTTGAGACAATAGATGGATGGTGTGGCTGACCTGTGTCGGGGCCCTCCTCGGATTAAAAAAATATTTTTGCTATTTTTTAGGTTTCTTTTTTTCAGTTTTTGGAAAACTATTTGTAGGTGGCTTCCCCGAGAGCCTGAGGTGCGGCACTCCGGGAAGAGTATTTCGAAAAAAAAAATCAAAACTCTTTCTCCGAGTGTTGCATTCGGGGAAAAAAAAAAAAAAAAAGAAAATGGCGTCACCGTCGCCAACGGCGTTAATTCTTCTCCGAGTGCCAAGACGGCACTCGGCGAAGTCTTCCCCGAGTGAATGATTTTTGGCACTCGGGGAAGGCGACTTCACCATGAGAGGCTTCCCCGAAGGCTCTTCCCCGAGTGTTGCACTCGGGGAAGGCTTCCCCGAGTGCAAATGCGCCTTCTCCGAGTGCAACTAACACTCGGGGGAAGAACTGGCCTGCTGTAGTGATCTTTTCGAGAGCTATAATTCTCGTGTAAAACTCATCTCCATCCGACGTCATATGAAAAAAATATGATTTTTTTCTTTCAAGAGTTTTAGTATGAATTTAATATGGTTCTGAGATTTTGTATTAAATGTAAAAATCTACAACAGTGGTTGGCAATAAGTATTCTAGAAGCCTTATGTAGCAGGTTTTGTTCACCATCAACAAAAAAAAATCGGATGTCACGCTGTAAGTCGACCGTCTACTGTGAACTGTGAAGCACAGTGCTCAAGTGATGGTCGTCGGTCGCTCTCTGGACCATGAGCATCTGTTCCCGCACGGCGCTGACATCTAGCAGCACACATGACGTACGTTACCGGTCCGCTCTTGGTGCACTTGAACCAGGAGACTAGCTGCGAGCGAGAGCGATATGCCGATAGGCAACAGCATCCACGTTAGTTTTAACGATTCATATATAGTCTGACTATAAGGGCAAGTACATTGCTACATGTCAGCAGTCTGATAGCCCGTCTCATGCAATGCCATGTAGGATTTTTGTCTATGTGGAGGAAAGAGAAAGGTGAGAATGAAAGAGGTCGTTGTTTCGCGAAACAACCACCTCATAAGCTAAGATTTAGGACTATGAGATAACTAATGTACCATTGTATGAGTTGTTGTTGCCATGCAACTCACAAATTAGCCTTTTCTTCTATCCTTAAATTAAGGAACTACTATTTACTACGAGACAACTTAAGAACCAACCATTGTATATGTTATCTATTAAGTCGTCTTGAGATTACGTGGCACTGTATGAGATCGCTTATAAGACAACATCAATGTACTTGCCCTAAAACCGTGTTCGTATAGCTTTCGAAGTTGCCATGCGCACATGTTTAATTAGCTGCTCTTTGCTTCATGACCAAAGATTTGGCTGTTTGTCTCACTCGTTCAGCTGGTACTTGATTTGAGTGGAATGGGCTAGGCTTGTTCCAGCTGAATCAGGCGGACATCGGATTATTTATTTCCAGATAATGGCTTATTGCATGTAATAAAGTATAACACCCTAATTTTTGCTTTTCAAAATTCAAGTTTAAATTGACCTTTTGCCATTAGTTTGCGTTATCATTCATAGGCAATTAATAATTGATTTATAAAATCTCTAAAATGAAATATAAGGTAGGAACAATGTGATGTTGCATTCATGCTGTTGCATGTTTTATTCTTGCTTGCTTGATTGCCCCGGAACCTTGTTTTCTTTTGATTTGACAAAATCCCTACTTAAAACCTCTTTTGAAATTGGAAAACAGCATTGTTTTCTTTTCTTTTTCCTTTCCTTGGCTTTTGGCCCGCAAGCTACAGCAGCAGCAGGCCGCAGCCCAACCGGCCGCCGCAGCCGCAGCCACAGCCAGCCAGGCCCGCGGGCCGTCTAGCGGCCCAGCAGGGCCCCGCCGCGTCCCGCACCCACCCACCGCTCACCGCCCGGCGGCAGGCGGGCCCCCGCATGATGGTGGGCCCGCAAGACTGATGTCGTCTCCCTCACGGAGACGGACACCGCCCAGCGCCGCCGCCGCCGCTACGGTTTCCGTGCTCCGCCGGGCCCGCACCTTGACGAGGTTCGCCGCCCTATAAGAGGGCAAGAGCCGCCACCAGCGCCGCCTTTTGCAACCCCTAGCCGCCGTCACTCTCGCGTCTCGCTGCCCTAGAAGCGAGCTCGCCGAGCCGCCGAGATCCCGCCACCGCCGTTCTCGCCTTCACCGTCGGTCGCCGCCATGGTGAGCCCCACCGAGCCTTCGCCGTGGGCCAAGGAGCAGCCGGTGCCCTGGCGCGCGCTCTCGCCCCTTTGCATGCTGCCTTGCGCCATCGGCGCCCGCGCCGCCGCCTTTGCCAGCGTCACGCCGGGGGCGCCATCCCGGCCGCTCTCTGGCGGCGGCTTGGCTGTGCTTATAAGCGCCCGCCGCGTCGCTCTGCATTCCCGTGCCCTGCGTCTCGTGTCGCCGTGCCTTTGCATAGCCGCCCCCGGCCGGCTTCGCCCGCGACCTTCCATGGCGCGCCGCCAGCATGAGGCATCGCCGCCGCCGCCGGGTCCAACGTGGACAGTGGACCGGGTCCACGACCGCGGTCCACGGCCGGTCCACGGCCCGCCCAGCCAGCGCAGACCGCGCCGCCGGCGCGGTGGCGTCGGCTGGCCGCCGCCGCCCGCCCGCAGTTTTGCAAAAAGCCCCCCCGCATTTTCTTGAAATCATGCCCGCGGTCCAGATTCAGTTGGAAATTCCGTTTTATTTATTTTAATTTGAAAATAAGTTCACAGTATTTACGGAATTGCCATCTGTAACTTATTTAGGTCATATCTTGCTCGTTTTAGCTCCGAATTAGACGGTTCTTGTTCCTACGAGTTCGTCTTGATGTGTAGAATAGTTTAGTGAGCTTATTTACTGCTGTCTGGTGCTGTGGTGTACTATTTCTTATTTAGTACTGCTGTCTGGTGCTGTGGTGTACTATTTCTTATTTAGTCTTGTTTGCTTGCGTGTATTGCTCCGGTGTGTGATGATGTGTTGCGCGTAGACAACGAGCCGTCCGTGAAGGAAGAGGAGCAAGACCCGGAGGAGTTTGAGCAGCCCGACTTTGATCAAGGCAAGTGCAGACACCGTTTGATCATTTTGATCCCACTCATTTACAACTCACATTTACATTCATGCATGTGTATTAATATTGTTAAACCCTAAGAATCGACTAGTTTTCCACATTTACCTTATACCCAGGGGGGGTTCTCATGTCTATGGGTAGTGTAGCTGTGCTTAGATGCTTCAACACACCAGATATATGCTATATAGTGCTATGTGACTGGATTTGGTGATTAAAGTTGTGTCTTTTGGTAACTGGCTTAAGGTTATGGTAAGAGGGCGCGAGTACTAGAGCTGCCCAGTTTGCTGGGGGTACTCGTGTCCGCTCTCCCTAAGGACCGATTCTTGGACGGTTACCTGGGATGTCCGTACAGCTTCAAGCTACATGGCTCTGGCTTGACGTAGTAGCAGGACCTTTACTAGTAGGGTGTGGCCTACCTGGACTGGCGTAGGGGAGTAACTGCGGTAATGAATATTAAGTTGTGGTTGTCCGGGGTCCATAGCTATGGATCGTGGCTGCCAGCGCCGCGGCCAAACCCTGCGGGTTGTGCCCTATTAGCTGGAACTTGTGAACAGTCTCGTAGTGAGACCATGCCTACTCACCAAAGGCAGTGTTAGTGGGCTTTGCAACCCCCGGGCATATGGGAATCATGACTTGAAGTGAAAGTGTACATCTCTGCACAGAGTTTAAATCTGATATATCAGCCATGCTCTCGGTCACGAGCGGCCCAAAACCCTCACAGGATTACAATATGCTCTCTCTCACCTTATCTTGGAGATGGTTTCTCAGTGAGGTTGCTACCTCGGTGTTAGGCGGGATGGCTATCCCGTGCTAATCTTTGAGGTTGCTACCTCGGTGTCATTAATATGGAACATGATATTGGTTGATAAACTTGATATTTATTACTTCCATCTTAATAATGGGTTGGGATCTGTAACTCATTCTAGTAATCAAGTTGTACTAATAAAATACACCGATTAAAATGCTACCGCAATTAAACCAGCCAGCTTTACCTTGTTTAAGCCTTGCATGTCATTACTTTCTGTCTGTACTTGCTGAGTTCGACATGAACTCACCTTGCTATTACCATCATAAAGGCTACTCAGACGCCCAAGGTTGGAGTGATGAGTTTCCAGAAGATCTCCCGGGGTACTAGGATCGTGTGTCTCCTGCCGTCGACCTTCCTGTGGCGTATGGATCTGCTACGGATGCCGGCCTTCTTCGTCTTAGTTTGCGAGTTCGCTCATTTATGTTTCCGCTAGACTTTGATTAAAGGATTGTAATAATGCTACGATGTACTCGTTTATGCTCTTTTATTCGAACACTGTGTTATTGGACCATTAATGATGTCGTTGCTTGTGTGTAATTCTGATCCTGGCACACATGCAATTTGCATCTGGTTTATTCCTTCAAATCCAGGTGTGACATAAAGGGTGTGTATCTCCACCATACGTATCTTCATGTCCAATTTTACCTCTACTATAATTGCCTAAACCAATAAACGGATTCAAGCAAATCGGTTTGGGAGGCATTGCATGAGTCCTCAAGCAAAGCAACCATGGTTGATGACTTTAGAAAGTCAGGTAACACCGTATTATGAGACAAAGAAGCACACAGTGCTCCTGTCCCATCATCGGTTCGAGAGATATGAAGAGAATTCAGAGTGTATGTAGCAGCAGAAAGTATAGCGTCAACTCCCCATAAGTTGGCCCTTTCAGTTTCAGACTCCGAAGACGTTTCAGACTCCGAAGAAGCCAATTCAGAAGGCATCCCATATTGAGATCGACTAGGAATCTACTTGTATATGCATCACGAGGCAAAATAGCAACAAGAGCACCAAACATTCTTTCCTCTAATTCATCTAACTTGGGCATAAACATATTCACGGCTTGATAAAGAGGGGAAAGCTTAATTATTTCACTTGCATTGCCTTTACGTAGACATGACGATTCTCCCATCACCCATTAGGTTGGGTGAAATGCCCTTGAACCTGTTGTTCAACATACTGATAGTAGATTGCCAATTTTTGTAATAAAACTTTGAGGTTGTCAAGGTGTTGACAAGCCCTAGTATTTCTAGAGGTCATTGACTATTGATTGAGGCGTTCATAGGTGTGCCCGTCTTTGGTAATCAGAGATGTTTCCCAAAATCATTTTTCTAGTAGCATAAACTTGGGACCTCTGGCTTTGATATACCAAATAGAGTTCAATGCATCGATTAGTTCAACTAAAAACTAAACTTGGTAGGAATTGCGTCTCAGCCGGTGGAAACAAAACCCCAATCTTATACCTTCGCCTTCAAACTATATATATCTTGTTTCCACCACTCATCTTCTCGAAGTTTGGGCTTCCTCCATTTGAATTGATCGACCTCCATCCATCTCTGGGCCTTGCACACCATGCATCTTGGTGTGGACCTAACCTAGCTTAGTCAGTACTTAGCAAATGGTTAGTCTACTAATTGTCTCAATTGCCAAAAAAAAAATAGGGCTTTCAACTACACACTAGAACATAGTTTTATGCATATTCTTAACTTTATAGTGGTAGAAATGTGTAACTTGGATCCATATTCAACCATGTGTGTGTATATCTGTTTTATATTGAATTGTTTTCATATGTAATAGCTTACATTAGCAATTACAGGTAGATTTGAGAGATTTTTGTTTATCTTTTTTAAGAGTCGAGGTGTATAATTAGATAAAAATTAATATATGTATTACTTTACATTATCCTTCTTAATGACATGTATAGGTAATCCGAGTGCATGTTTAGTGGTTAGTTTGTATTATCTTTTAAAATGACACACTTGAATATTATGAAACTATTTTAAGTTCTTTCATAATTGTATTGTTTGGTATTTAGATACCAATTAGGGAGTTATTTGAGTAATCTTTCGTTAATGGTAAATGTGGACAATTTAGATGCAAATTTGTCGGTTATTTTGAATTATTTTTCATCATGGTAGAGCTAGGCGTTTCGGATACAAATTTAGGGGTTATTCTGAATTGTCTTTCTAATAGAGCCGTAGAGGTCGGTAACCGTAACACCCTGCTTCAGGAATTAATAGGATTAATAGGATACTCATACTAATAAGTTGTAACTTCTTTTTTGGAAACCAATCCCAAAGAACTCTGAAGTTAAGCGTGCTTGGCCTGGGACAATTTCGGGATGGGTGACCGACCGAGAAGTTATTTCTATGTGTGCACGAGTGGAGACAAAGTGCGCAGAAAAAAAGACGCGTGTTGGTCTATGAGGGCAGTCTATATCCTAGAAAAGTGGTCAGGGTGTTACAAATAATGGTACTTAGAGTCGACTCTCGCGTTTTCACGGATGTGTGGCTCGGGAGCTCAGACAAGTTGTGCATGGCTTTGCAAGAGCATGGCACTTGGGCCGAGGAGCTGGAAATACGGACATGGCTAAGAGAGGACATTCCTGACTTGGGTTGACCGACGAGGACGTTGGTCTCTTAAGGTGGTAAGGACACAACGCCTTGCTCCAAAATTTAATAGGATTAATAGGATACTCATACCAATAAGTTGTAACTTTTTTTTTCAGAATCCAATCTTTAAAGAACTCTGAGGTTAAGCGTGCTTGACCTGTAGCAATTTCGAGATGGATGACCGACCAGAAAGTTATTCCTGGATGTGCATGAGTGGGGACAAAGTGTGTAGAAAAAGACGCGTGTTAGTCTATGAGGGCAGTCTATATTCTAGAAAAATGACTAGGATGTTACAGTAACTATACAAAATCATTGTTTGTGTGTATATATATAATAACATATGTGGGTGCTTTTTTTATAAAATAAAATAGATCTAATTGCTATTATCGATACTGTTGATTAGAACCTACGAAATTAAAGACATGATATTTTTTATTAGTATCAAAAAAGAATTTATATTTATGGTGTCTTATAAGATTTTTTTGAAACTGTGTCTATGTTAAAATTAACATGGAGTCTTCATTAGGGTTTCTAAATTTCCAATTAATAATAGTAATTAATAATATATACTCCCTCCGTTCCAAATTATAAGTCGCTTTGAATTATAAGTCGCTTTGAATTTTGATACATTCATTTTGCTATGTATCTAGATATAATATTGTGTCTAGATACATAACAAAATGGATGAACCAAAAAAGTCAAAGTAATTTATAATTTGCAACGGAGGGAGTATAAGATAGGCAGCATCAACTTAGTCAAAGTCTACGTTCAACCACTCGATGGAAGCATGCATGTGGAGCCAGCAACGACTACATATCGGCCTACCAGTGCAAGCAAACTCTATGTTCTAGCTAGCTGGTCCCTCCATTGCTCGCTCTTCAGCCAAGGGCGCAATAGGATCGGTCTACCTATCCATATTGAATCTTCCACATCCACCCATGTCGCGGAGCACTTGTCAAGAAGCACCGGCGATGTTGCCCGCGGTTCGCGTCGTTCTGCTGCTGTTTCTCATCTCTGCTGAGGGCTTCGTCCTCGTCGCAAATGCTCCAAGGTTCCCTGCTATAGGAGGAAGCGGACATAGTAAGTGCCTAGTTCCGACCACCAGATCTAGCTTGTGCTCTCTTGATCTTGAGGACAGTATTTTTCAACCGATTTTTTGTTTGTCTCTCAATTGTTGTCCTTTTTTGGGCACACTAGCTACTACCACTTCGCATGCTTTGTAACAAGTTGTTATTTCCAATTAATATTACAATGACGTCACTAGAAGCCAGTTAATTTAACGTATGGAAACAACTACTACAATAATCATGATACCGTTGTTGTGTGCAGCCACTATTCACCGATCGTCACCATTTTTATATATGCAGATCAAGGGATCGGAACAGGCCCCCCCAATGATCATTCTCCCTATGTAACGTACTCTTCGAGAGGTTGCAAGAAAGGATATCAATGCGCTGGATGATATGAACGCCAGCAGGATGTGTATATCATGGGATTTCATGAGTCCATGGGGACTTCTCAATGCCTCGTGGTGCATGGAGAGGAAAAGCTTGCTGTACCGTACACAGAAAAGACTTGAATGTCTATAATATAACAGTAGCATGATATCCTGCACCTAGTAATGTAAAAGTTATTTTTCACAGCATATTTAATAAAGTTTTATAGATGTTTTCCCCTTTATCAATTGGATGAATGTAAGGATATTTTGTTCGTCAATATTACTCATGCAAATAATTTATAGATAAATTCAGATAAAGAAGCTTTATTGTGATGATTGCTACATTAAAACAATTAGAAGTATTGTGTTCAAATACTCAATTCTCTAACTTTTAGAAATTGCACATTTAATGTGTGTTTATGCTTGAAGTAATGAATGGATGTCTATGAGCACTACTATATGAGAGACGACCAAATGATTTTTACAGTCCTTCTCTACCAAAGCGCCATTGTAAATTAGGATTTCTAGATGTAGGAAAGCTTCTGTAATTTTTTTTAAGAATTACACAGTACAATGTAGATGTCCACAACACACACATTCATCCCATAAAACACATGTACGCAAACCCTATCCCTATGAGAACCTCCGAAGGACTGAACCGGCAGATTTGGAGATTCCTGAAGTCACCACAGACGCCTTGTTGTCGATGGAAACGTCACTTACCACTTAAAACATAACGCTGAAAAATCCTAAAATAAATCCAGGAAGGAAATTAGCTTCTGTAAATGAAGTTCAAGAAATAAAAAACAGGCCAGCAAGCCCACCACAGAGGCATCGAGCCCACTGCGAAGACCCACCGAGCCCGCTGCGGAGGTCACCATTGCCCTGGACTACGCCGCTGATGCTGTTGAGCCTGACGCTGCTGTTACCACCAGATCCACCTGCCGTGGCCGCCACAGACCCTCCATGATACTATATGAGAGGCGGCCAAATCATATTTACAGTCCTTCTCTACCAAAACGCCACTGTAAATTAGGATCTCCAGAGGCAGGAAAGCTCTTCTGTAAATGAAATTCAAGAAATAAAAAACAGGCCAGTGAGCCCACCGCAGAGACTCATCAAACCCACTGCGAAAACCCACCTAGCCTGCTGCGGAGGTCGCCACTGCCGGCCGTAGACTACACCACCGCCGATGCTGTTCAGCCTGACGCCGCTGCTACCACCAGATCCACCTCCAGCCTACCGTCATGGATGCTGTGGACCCGCCGTGGCCACCACAGACCCACCAAAAGCTCGCTGAGTCTGGTATCGCCACTAAGCCCGCCATGATCTGCCTCGTTCTAGATAAGGTTTTAAGAGATTGGATAAGGAAACTTTTTACTGGAGATTTTCTGTTTGCACTCGTTTTAGGAATGACTGGGCCATCTGTTATGAGCTCTTTCTTTCTTGGTTGTTTTTTAACATATATAAGTGAGAGTGATTATTATATTTACTTACGAATAACTCATAGGTACGGCAATTTTCTTTTCCCCCAAAAAAGTAGAAAATTGAATACTTTAGTTTTTTTTCTCGAATACACAAAAGATTTGCTTATCATTGTAATTAAAAAGAATAGTTAAACCATATAAATTACACGCTTCTGACAAGCGCCTTAGGAGATCTTACAACCATAGACTTTACCGTCCTATAGTGCATCAGGTTGATGCATAGTGCCTTTAGGTCAAGCATCTGAGTTTCCATAGTAGAAAGCAATAACTTTGACGAAGAAATAAAGGAAGCTGCCTTGGATAAAGATTGAAGATAATGATCAACTCTGAGTGGCAATTCAAGGAAATCGGTTCCGGCCTCCCGGGGTGCCACCATGCATGCCAATGACCTTCTTGTCTCACATGAGACGCAGACGATGTTGATAAGTGCTTGGTGCCCATTTTGCTATCTCTCCACACGTACAGGGCAATCCAGCAGAAGGACTAATGCATTCGAGAGATTTTTCATGTGGGCACTAATACCCAACTTGCCATAATGCTATCATTCCGGAAACACACACCTGTTGGTAGGAATTGTAACACAGGGAGAGAGTGGAGCCTGAGAAGAAGCTGAAAACGCGATGCGCTAGGATAGATTAGATGGGTTCTAGAGAAACACACGTAAAACACCCAGATTGATTAATTAGGCAGTAATTTTAATTATTATTATATTTCCACTAACTGTGAGATTAACCAACGTGAACGTGATTTGAGTCTTTCCGATATATTTTATATTGATAATACTAACCAATTCAACGTGATTGATAGATATTTTTTATTAACATATTGTAAACTTCTGCCATTTAATTTGTGGCTGTATCTTTTTTATTAATGTGAGAATTTTTAGGATTTATCTTTTTTCTTTTCTAGTGCATATGGTGACGATTAATGTGGAGGCTCCATTGGAACCTCTAATGAGTAATAGTAATAATATAATATTTAAGATATATGTCATCTTTTACAATGGAAGAGGTGTGGGTTGTTTACTGAGAGAGTTAGGGGTTGATTTTCCTTTCACAGCCATAGATGTTGATAATAATTAATATAAAGATTTGATTTATAATTATCAGATTTAGGGCTTTTTAATTATCTTTCATAATAGCATAAAGGTATGTAGAGTATTTTCACAATGGTAATGGTGGGTAATTTTTTGTAAAACAAAATAGATCTGATCGCTATTATTTTTTTTTAAGGAACTCCTGATTGCTGTTATTGATGATAATGATTACAATATATCAAATTAAATACAAGATATTTATGATTATTGTAAGAATTTATAGTATTTTTTTTTTACTATTGCGTCCGTTAAGAATTAATTAATATATAGATAGCTGTGAGAATTTACAGTATTTGTCCGTTGTTACCGGTTGCAGCCTCTAACTAGCGGTGGGACTAAGATATTTTGTAGCATCGCATTTTGGGCTTTAGCCTGGCACATAGGTTGTCTGGTATTGGACTGGAAACCGTGTTCAAGTTTGACGACTCTTGTGTGACAGACATGAGCAACGATCCCATTATACCGTGAGCTACGCCTATATAAATGCACGTAATTAAGCTCCACAAAAACTGCACAACTCAAAGTCTCTGTTGCCAACGTGTTGCCAACCCAAGTACAAAACAACCACCAGTATTGTAGTCCATCTACCCGAATAGATGGGCTCCCCTCTACTTGTGGGCATCGTGCTCACCAATCTATTCTGCCTCTTCTCAACTGCCTCTTCTTCAGCTTCCACTACACCGCTTCACAATACATCTGATGACACTGATCTCCATGCCCTGCTTTGTCTTAAGCTCCACCTCTCAGGCACATCTGGAGACATGGCTTCATGGAGAAATGATTCTGCTCAATACTGCCGTTGGCCCGGTGTCATTTGTCACAAGAGGCACACATCTCGTGTCGTCTCTCTGGCTCTCGATTCAGACAACCTCCATGGTCAGATACCTCCTTGTATTGGCAACCTCACTTTTCTGAGGTCTATTCACCTTCCAAATAACAAATTGGATGGGCAAATTCCAGCTGAGCTTGGCCGGTTGAGACGCCTCACCTATTTGAACCTCAGCTACAACGGACTCACTGGCGTGATACCAGATTCTCTGTCTTCCTGCTCTCGCCTCCAGATAATTGATCTCTCAAACAATTTTCTTGAAGGTGACATCTCCTCAAGTCTAGAAGGATGTTCAGATCTTCAGGAGATCTATCTGTTCAACAACAAACTAAGTGGGATCATCCCAGATACATTAGGTATACTCTCGAACCTTTCAGTTTTACATCTCGCCCAAAACAATCTAACTGACGGCATTCCTTCTTCACTTGGAAGCAATTCATTTCTCAACAACGTAATTCTCACCAACAACACACTAACAGGAGGCATCCCACCTGTCCTTGCAAATTGTCCATCACTTCAATTTCTAGATTTAACAAACAATCAGCTCAGTGGGGAGATTCCTTCTGCTCTTTTTAATAGCTCATCAATTGTAGTCTTGGCCCTTGGAGTTAATAACTTCGTTGGATCTATCCCACAACTAGTGCATAACTCCTCACCACTAGAGATTCTAATCCTATCCCAAAACAATCTATCAGGTAGCATACCTTCATCTCTAGAAAACTTTTCCTCTCTTAATTGGCTTGGGCTTTCACAGAACAACTTCCAAGGAGCCATTCCATCGAGTTTAAGCAACATTCCAAACTTACAACAATTGGACATGACTTTCAACAACCTGTCGGGAACCGTTCCAGTTTCTCTTTACAATATAACAACACTCACATACCTCGCCATTGGCACGAACAACCTCCATGGGGAAATTCCATACGACATAGGACATACCCTTCCAAACCTCCAAACATTGATCCTTCAAGGCAACAATTTCAAAGGACAAATCCCAGTTTCACTAGCCAATGCAACAAATATTCAAGTGCTTAACCTCCGTGACAATTTGTTCCATGGCATTGTTCCTTCATTTGGTAACATGCCCAACTTAACTGAACTGAATCTAGGGATGAATCAACTAGAAGCTGGAGACTGGGCATTCTTATCTTCATTGACAAATTGCAGCCAGTTAGTTTATTTATGCCTAGATAGTAACATCCTTAGAGGGAGACTACCAAATTCAATTGGGGACCTGCCAAGAAGCTTACAAGTATTGTTGTTAACAGCAAATCAAATATCTGGAACCATACCACGAGAAATAGAACATCTCAAAAACCTTACACTTCTTTACATGGGAAATAATTTACTTGATGGAAGTATCCCAGAGTCAATTGGAAATCTTCCAAACTTGTTTATCCTTAGCTTGTCCCATAATAAACTTTCTGGAGAAATTCCAATATCCATTGGCAATCTCAGTCAACTCAGTGAACTCAACTTACAAGAAAACAATTTGAGTGGTTCAATCCCAAGAACCTTAGGATATTGCAGAAATTTGGAATTCCTGAACCTCTCCTACAATATCTTCAGTGGCAGCATACCAAAGGAGCTCTTTACTCTTTTCTTGCTTTCGGAAGGTTTGGACTTGTCTCACAACAAACTGTCTGGAGAAATACCACTGAATATTGGTGGTTTGATAAATCTTGATGTGCTGAACATTTCTAATAACCAACTGAGTGGAATAATTCCCTCGACTCTAGGAAACTGCATGCACTTGGTGTCCCTCCGCATAGAAGGCAACCTTCTACAGGGGACAATCCCTGAATCGTTCGTTCGTTTGAGAGGCATTAGTGAGATGGATCTTTCTCGGAATAATTTGTCTGGTGAAATCCCTGAGTTCTTTGAGAATTTGACATCTATGAGGTATCTCAATATGTCATTCAACAACCTTGAAGGACCAGCACCAACCGGTGGGATATTTCAGAATACAGGAGAGGTGTTCCTTCAAGGTAACAAGTTGTTATGTGCCAGTAACAGTATCTCCCTGCTACAGCTGCCACAGTGCAGTGCAGAGACATCAAAAACAAGGCGAGCCTCTGATATTCTGAAGATAGTAGGATTTACGTCTCTTTCATTGTTCTTGTTATCATGTCTTGCTTCCATTCTTTTGAAGACAAGAAAGAAAGCTAAACAAGAATCTCATCCATTCTGCAACGAATTGAAAAAGTTCTCATATGCCGATTTAGTCACAGCGACAAATGGTTTCTCTTTAAACAACTTACTTGGTTCAGGAAAATCTGGGTCAGTATACAGTGGTAGATTTGAGTTTGAAGAAGAGACAGTTGCTATCAAGGTTTTCAATCTAGATCAACTTGGAACACCAAAGAGCTTCTTTAATGAGTGTGAAGCATTGAGGAACACTCGTCATCGTAATCTTGTAAGGGTGATTAGTGCATGCTCAACATTTGATGCATCAGGACGTGAGTTCAAAGCTCTTATTCTTGAACATATGCCAAATGGTAGCCTAGAGAGCTGGCTCTATCCTAAATTGGACAGGAATGGATTGACAAGACAATTGAGTTTAGGCTATAGAATAACAATAGCAATGGACATGGCTTCTGCTCTTGATTATCTACACAACCATTGCATGCCTCCTGTGGTCCATTGTGATTTGAAGCCCAGCAACGTCCTTCTTGATGATGTGATGGGTGCACGTCTTGCAGACTTCGGGCTAGCTAAGTTTCTTCACAGCTCCAGTCATTTTTGGCATCATAGCTCTGCGAGCTTACTAGGGCCAAGAGGGTCGATTGGATACATTGCACCAGGTGAGAATTTTACCTTACAAGACTAGCAATTTTCTATATCAGGACAGTTTTTTTTTTTCGTTGTATATATTCATGTTTCACTTCTGGTATTACTTTTGCACTATTTTTAGCAAGACTCTTTATGGTTTCCCATAAGATGCAAATTGTTTAATCAGTTAGCATAATATTACAGAATATGGTTTCGGGAGCAAACTCTCAACTGAAGGCGATGTGTACAGCTATGGAATTATCATCTTAGAAATGCTAACAGGGAAGCGTCCAACAGATGAGATATTTACTAATGGTTTGAACCTTCATACATTTGTGGAAAAAGCATTTCCTCATAACATTGTAGACGTTCTACATCCTTGTATCATTCCAAGTTCTGATAGTGCAACACCTGGAGTCGAAGGCTGCATCATGGCTCTTATTAAACTCGGCCTCTCTTGTTCTATGGAGACACCAAAAGATCGACCAACAATGCAGGATATTTATGCTGACGTCATCAAAATAAAAGAAGTATTTGCAACACTACATGATGGCTGAGTGAAGGAATTTGTGTTTCTGCTGTCACATCTAGTAGAGCTTGATGGCCTTTGCCTAATTTGCTTTCGAATGGCCTTCTCTTGAGGAATCAATTTCTTGTATTCGGTTTTGTTTCTATTTTATGTTTGATTTTTCTTAAATAAATTAAGTTGGCCGCAAGAAATACGTTAACTTGGTTTTACCTTGTCTAACCGAGCAAGTTCCGTATCAGCATTATATTCTAGTACTTTGACAAATTATTGAGAAAAATATATACTCATTCCATCCACATATGGAAGAACTTCTGGATATCAAGATTTGTCCACAAGTGCTTTTTGAGGCTATTCTACTTGAGTACCCCGGATTTAATGTTGTCGTTTATGGCATCACTTCCTCCTATCACTACTGGAAACAGAAGATTTGCCGAGTGTCAACGGCACTTCGGCAAAACGGTTTGCCGAGTGTTTTTTAAAAAACACTTGGCAAAGAGCACACGGTGAAAAAATTGCCGGCAATGAGAGATTTGCCGAGTGTTTTTTTGTCGGACACTCGGCAAATCGTTTGCCGAGTGTCAAACACTCGGCAAAGACGCAAACGGACTCCCAACGGTAACGGCGGGTTTGCCGAGTGTCGGACGGCCGACACTCGGCAAATCTCCTCGTTTGCCGAGTGTTTTTTAAAAAAACACTCGGCAAATCTCTTCGGTTTGCCGAGTGTTTTCTAAAAAAGCACTCGGCAAACCAGAGCAGATTTGCCGAGTGTTTTCCAAAAAGCACTCGGCAAATTATGGTCGATTTGCCGAGTGTGTTTTTAAAAACTCTCGGCAAACCTTGTTCCAGGTGCACATGCATATGGTCGATTTGCCGAGTGTTTTTAAGAAAACACACGGCAAATCGACCATGCAAAGGCAATTTTTTTGTTTTTCCATTCTATCCACATATCACACATATCACACACATATATGTCACATATCACACACATATATATCACATATCACATATATATCACATATCACAAACATATATCACATATCACACACATATAGTACCATCATCACATATCTCACAAAACCAACACACAAACAAGTCCACAAGTAGTCCGTCACACTCACAAGTCCATGAAATATCTCGAAAACAAACACAAGTGCTCACAAGTCACAGGTCCATCACAACCATAAGTCCGAAAGAGAATAACAATAAGAATCATGGCGACGGCCCGAGGTTAGAAGGCCCTATGTGAGATCCTCCCGGCGACTCCAAAAACGCGAGGCCCATCATTCGATCCCGCCGATGGAGGCTACACATAAGAGAAGATGTTGCATGTGTGACTAAAATTAAATCATACAAGACTAAAGTATCTGTTGGCCACTACGTTGCAAGTATTGTAGTTGTTTGACCCTAAGCGTAAATGTACAAATCAAAATGGGAATATACTCCTTTGGAGTAAAGTGTAGGCGAGGTGGGGACCGGGACCATAAGTGGAGGTGGGCGAGGAGCATCGAGGCAGAGGTGGTGCACCCTCAATGCCTCCTCCAAGGCTTTGCATGTACCGAACCATCTCCGCCATCCTCGCCTCCATCCGCCTCGTCCGTTCTTCATGGGCTACCCGCTCGGCCCCCTCCTCATCCACCCTCATTTGGTACTCCTCCATTTGCCTCCTCTCTTCTTCTTCGCCGCCTACAAAATTGAACCCACATGTTAATATTATAGAGGTAAGGTATGATTAAATTAATGAACGATAAATACAAGACAAATAACCTCGAGTGTGTCCACCGGTCTTTGTGTAGGGCTAGGCCTAGGTCGTATGGCGGGGCCCCGCTCGTGCTTCTTGCTCGAATCTAGGAGAGGTTGGGCGTGGAAATTTGTGTCGATCACGCCGTCGCCCAACCCGATACCGCCCATGCTTCTTGCCTCCTCCCACCCTCATGACAATTTCTGCATCAAGGTCATGGGTGCTCGGATAAATGTCACGGGCCATGTACTTCCCTTGCCATCGGCGTGTACTCGGTGAGGCGGCTGTGGATCTTTCGGATTGGTATACGCCTCCGGCGGTCATCAGGGTTGTAGGCGACGTCGGACTTAGCCTTGCCCTTATGTGGCATGGAGTATGCCATGAACTTCGGTGCAAAGGCTGGCCCTCGTGTGCGTCGATCGCAACCAAATTAACAAGATTATTAGAATACATGTCTTATTATACTTTAGAGTACATAAACGAATTCGCATACCCATGTTTGCGCGTATCCTCCGAGGCTACGGCTTCCTTGGTGGTGTCTTTGGACCTTGCATGACGAAGACGCCGCTCCCGATGTGTTGTCTTTGGTCCACCCACCCCTCTTTGCACCACTTGTTCACTATTGCATCCCAGCAATCTCGGTGCGTGGAGCACCAACTCGGAACGGCCTACACGTCAACAAGTAAGAAATATAAGAAGATGAAATTAATCATACTTAATCTTAAAAGAATGATACCTTTAGGTACTGGTCCCGGGTCAAGAAAATATTTCTTGCTTCTGCTTTGGTGACCTTCCTGCTTTCAAACCACACACAGTAGTTTATGATAGCCTGGGTGCGCGACTCGTAATGTATGTCATGCACGAGCTTCTTACAGGCCTGGATAGCCACCCGATCCGCCAATTCATCCATTCCTGGCTCGCATCTGTAGAAATCCTGCATATTGAGTAAAATGTTATAAATGCATTCATTATTGGAAGAAAGGGTAACAGATGTGATGTATTGACCTATGTAGTGCAAGAAGTACTTATCCACAGCTCGACCCTGATCCGCTATGCCTTGTTGTCAAACACCCGGCCAAGAAGATCTGCTTCATCGGTGGCCGACTCGTAGTGCTTCCACGTGTAGGCCGGCTCCATCACTCCACCGTGCAAGACCAAACCAGGGAAGTGCTCCCTCACAAGAAGTCCCAAGATGCCATTCACCGGGCGTTGGTGACCACCTGCAACCTCTACGATCGTCCAAGACCTGCCCACATGACTCAGAATAATATTAGTTTCTATTGATGTTATGAACATATAATACGCAAAAGGAATCGGTCTCTGAGGGAGGCCCACATCTTAAGTTACTTACTTTGGGGGTTCAGGACGAACCAACGGACGTCTGGCAACAGGAATCGGTCTCTGAGGGAGGCTCACCGGTCCTTGCGGTACACAGTAGGCACACCCGAGCCAGCGGAGGCCCTCTCCTCCCTCCTCTCCCTCCTCCTCCTCCTCCTCCTCGTCCCTCTCCTCCTCCTCCCTTTTCTTTGCTGCTCCTCCTGCACTTTGCTGCTCCTCGTCCTCGTCCCTCTCCTGCTCGTCGTGCGGCGGCACGGTGACAGGCGAGGGCTCTCTCCTCCTCCTACTCCTCCTGCTCCTGCTCCTGCTGCTCGACCCTCCAGTTACTTCTTCGTAGAGCGACCGCACGTTCCTCATACCGCCCACCATCTTCACTCAATCCCCTGCAAATAATTAAAGTAGACCAATTAGCACAAATGAACAAGTACTTTGAAATAGATGCATAATAAAAAAATATAGTAATAATAATAGAAATATTACATGTATATTAGAAATATTCTTCTTGATCAGGGTAGCTGGATCATAACTCTCATCATCACTATCCACCAAGTCGAATTGTTGGTTAAGAAAGTCTAAGTCCGGAGGAGGAATGTTGTCTTCATTTTCTGAATGCAATCGTTCTAGCATTTGTAAGTCCTTCGCATTAACCACCTCCTCTCCTCCATTCTCGTCCGCAACCCACTCGTTGTCTACCTCCATCTCGATCGCTCCAGTTAGTCTATCTCAAACCTTCCTTCTAGCCTCTCTTCTTGATAGAACTCTCCATCGTATGTGATTGGGTTAATTAAGTTGTAGTCTTCATCATTGGGGACCGGTATTCTACCGTGCGGTGATACCTTGTGCGCAATATCCCACCCCTTAAGATGCTGTTTGGTTTTGCATGCATATGGGAGATAATAAACTTGCGTAGCCTGTTGGGCCACAATATAGACATCGTCTCCGGGTAAAACGGAATCCTGTCGAATTTCGACTAGCCCAAGATTAGCATGTGTCCGTCTAGTTACTGCAGGATCAAACCAATCACACTTGAATATGACAGGAGTTAGAGGTTTGCAACCTCCAAAATTGAGTTCGTATATCTCTTCAATTCTTCCATAATACTCGACATTATCAAGGCCGGGTGTAAAAACTCCGGAACATGTGGTTCTTCGATTCTCCTTGTCATAGCTTGATGTACGAAATTAGCTTGATGTACGAAAGCGGTAACCATTCACGTCATAACCGGTAAATGACCTGACCCTATATTCAAAGCCATTAGCAACCTGTCTCAACTCGGCACTCATTGTCACATCACTTTGGGCCTGCACAATGGTGTAGGTTAGATCGTTCTATTATTCGGACATGCGTGCAACTTGCAATGTGAAAATACCTAAGAAGGGTACCTTGTTTTGGAACCAAGAAATGAAATCAGGCATTCCACCTCCCGCCCCATTTCAAAGAATGGCATCACACTCTTGCGGGGTAGGTTCACCCATTGATTCATTTCTGAATTGATCAAGAAATTTCCTATGCCAACGAGAAACAACAGGGTTTGTCAACACATATAGCATGATGAAAGTTCATAAGTATGGAACCAGTTCGGTGAGAACTTACCGCAAATACGGCTCCACTTCATCAAGGTTGGTCAACAGATACATCATGATATTGTGCCACTCGTCAGGTCTCAAGGACTTGTTGGTCGATGCACTTGCGCTTCCGAGTTGCCCTTTGAAAAGGCTGAGGTTCGACTCATTCTCGTCAGCATTGTAACGACCGGGTGGATTATGCACGCTAGGGAGCTTGTCACCATAGTATGTCGTTGTGAAGTTCGATACCTCCTCAAGAACGTATGCCTCCGCCATGGACGCCTCGATTTGATTTTTTTTTCTACATTTCTTTCGGAGAACCTTTAAACATCTCTCCACTGGAAAGCACCAACGGAACTGCACGGGCCCCCCTAATCGTGCCTCGGTAGGAAGGTGCACAATCAAGTGCTGCATCGGATTGAAGAAGCTGGGGGGAAGATCTTCTCCAACTTACAGAGCAACACAGGGGCCATTTGTTCCAAGTATTTAACCACCTTACGAGATAACTCCTTCGCACAGAGCTGTCGGAAGAAATAGCTCAACTCTGCCAGCACTAACCACACATGCTCAGGGACATAGCCTCGAACCATGGCCGGAAGAAGCCGCTCAATCCATATGTGGTAGTCATGACTCTTCATCCCTAAGACTTTTAGAGTATCTAATTTGACCCCCCTCCTCAGATTTGCTGCATAGCTATCAGGGAACGTCAATGACTGGATCCATTCTAGCACTTCCCTCCTCTGGGGCTTCTTTAGGACGAAATCGACATCTGGCTTTGTCCAGTTCTTGCCACGTCTAGGAGGTCTCATTTCTTGCTTTGGTCTATTGCATAACGTTGCTAGATCCACTCTAGCCTTAATGTTGTCCTTTGTCTTATCAGTTTCCATCAGTGTTGCCCAAAGTGCCTCGGCAATATTCTTCTCAGTGTGCATTACATCAAGGTTGTGTGGAAGGAGCAGATCATCATAATAGGGGAGCCGAGTCAAGCCGGACTTATGAGTCCACATATGTTGCTCACCATATCCCACAAATCGATGTGGACCTTTGCCGTCATTGACCACGAGAGCATCTATTTGAGCATGAACCTCGGCACTAGTCCTCATTGGTGGTGCTTCCTCTGTCACTACGACACCTTTCGTAAAATTCTTGATGTCTTGTCTGAATGGATGGGAAGGAGGTAGGAATTGCCGATGCTTGTCGAACGACGAGAACTTGCCGCCCTTTTGCAACCAAATGAACCTCACAGCCTCCTTGCATATCGGACATGGGTACTTCCCGTGAACACACCAGGCTGCAAACATCCCATACGCCACGAAGTTGTGTAGGGAGTACTGGTACCACACATACATTTTGAAGTTTCTTTTCGTAGCTTGGTCATATGTCCATACGCCATGCACCCAAGCATCGATCAATTCATCAATCAGAGGCTCCATGAGCACACCCATATTATTCCCCGGATGCCCTGGAATTATCAAGGACAAGAATACGTACTTGCTTTGGAAGCATACGCCAGGGGGAAGATTCAGGGGGATAACGAAAACGGGCCAACATGAGTATGGAGCAGCCATCATTCTAAAAGGATTGAACCCATCCGTTGCCAACGCAACACGTAAATTTCGAGCCTCTTTTGCTTTCTCTTTGTGCTTGCCATCAAAGTGGATCCATGCCTCACCATCGGATGCATGTACCATCTTGTCAGGATTGTATCGTTTGCCGTTTTTGTGCCATGTCATCTGTTTAGCAGACCCCTTGGTCTTGTATAGCCGTTGGATCCGCGGCTTGAAGGGAAGGTGCCTCACTTGAGTTACGGGGATCGCAAGCTGCCTCTTCTATCCTTTACTAGTTTCTACCTCCAGAAACCTAAAAGACTTACACTTCGGACAGTATTTTGCGTCCACGTGTTCTTTCCTAAACAGGGCACACCCATTCGGACAAGCATCTATCTGGTCATACGGCATCTTTAGTGCACGAAGTAGCTTCTGTGACTCGTACATATTCTTGGGCATAATATGACCCTCTGGAAGTATGGTACCAACAACTGTCAGCAGAGTATCGAAGGTGTCTCGACCCAAGCTATATTGGGACTTGAATGCCATCAAGCGTCCAATGGCATCTAGTTGAGACACCGTTGTGTGGCCATGAAGGGGTTTCTGTGCCGTGTCTAACATATCATAGAACGCTTTCACACTTGCCTCTGGCTCCTCCTCCAGACGTTCTTCATTGAAGTGTGCTTCGTGATAGTCATTTAACATGTCTCCTACCCCCGCATCATCATCATAGTCATCTAGGCAGGGTCAGACCACCTCCTCTCTCACCCGATCGGCTTCACCATGCATGTACCACCGGGTATAGTTCGCCATATATCCATACTTCCATAGATGGCGCCCCAGAGCCCCCTTATATTGTCTTTTTCTATTTGCACACTTACTACAAGGACACCAAACTGCATTCGCTCCTTCAGCAAGGCCAAATGCCCGTTCTATGAAAGCATCGGTCTTCAATGTCCACTCATCAGTTGACACCTCCCCTCTTCGCCAGCCCGAATACATCCACTCTCGGTCATCCATCCTCTAACATATGTATCAGCGAGTAATGTAACAACCCAGTTTACGCAAGGTGGTTCCTACCAACTAATATGTGAGGATAGGTCCTAATCCCACCCGAGGATGCATAGATGGGGTTAGTTTCCATGTTCTGCTTTGGACCAGAGATGGAGTTTCGGCAGCACCTCTCCGCTGTTCTCCAAATACACGTCCCAGTAGGGAGTGTGTGTATCCGGAGAACAACAAGAAGGTGTTGCCGAAACTCCATCTCCGGTCCAAAGCAGAACATGGAAACTAAGCCCATCTACGCATCCTCGGGCTGTCCAAAAAATGTGGACAATCCGAAATAGATATGGTTAGAGATATGCGATGACCTGCATAGTATATCTCAAACCCTATCTCTTTCGAACGGGAGACGCCTAACTGGTTTACACGACGCATGACCATGCTAAGGAAAGAGAGGTTATACCTTGGGTGGCGGTGTAGTCAAGCTAGCGGGGCCGTGGCGGGTCGCTGCAGTGGCGAGGCGACACGGTGGAGGCCGACCCGCACCGCCGAGGGAGACGATCAGGGTCACCGAGAATCACCGACTCGCCTCCAACGGGATCTTCTCTGCAAAAACAAAAGACAATCAATAAAAAATTTCGCAGCACCTCCCCTGCATGGGGAGGTATTCAAAACCTGCAAGAAACAACGGCGCGATGGCCGACAACCACTTAACAATGGAATACACATCGACGCGCCAAGGACGGAGATCCGATGTACCGAGCAACACTTCTACTACTAGTGCTACTAATACTACTACTACTTCCACTACTTCTAGTAGTACTACTTCTAGTACTACTACTTCATGGCCACACAACTTCTACTACTACTACTACACTAGCACTACGACACTTCTAGTACTACCACTAATTAGCCTGAAATCATGAAAAAGAGCATTCTTACCACGCCAATGGCGACCGTCCTCCCCTTCTTCTCCCCCGTCCTGTCCTCCCCTCCTCCCCCCTCCTCCTCCCGTCCACACCTCCTCCCCCCACGGGCCACCAAGGAACGGCGACCTAGCCGCAAGGGCAAGGCGGCACAGCCCCTAGGGGCGGGCTGGCCGGGGCGGGCCGGCGGCCAGGGGCGGTGGCCCTGCCACAGTGCTGCTTGGGCGGGGGGGGGGGCGGGCTGGCGGCGGCCGGGGGAGGCGGTGGCCTCGCAGTCGGTGCGCAAAGCCGGGCGGGGGCGAGCTGGCCGGGGCTGGCTGGGCGGCCAGGGGCGGTGGCCCTGCCCAGTGGTGCTGCACTGGCGGGGCGGGGCGGGCTGGCTGGCCGGGGGGGTGGCCGGGGCCGGCGGCTTTGCCTTGGCCGGAGGGGGCCCGGCTGAAGGGGAGGTAGCCGACCGGGCAGGGGCGCCGGCGGGCAACCCGGCGCAGGGCTGGCCGGGCGGGCAGTGGCCCGGCCGGGGAGGGGCTGCCTAGCCGGCTAGGAGGCGGGGACGGTGGCGGCCGGTGGCCCGCGAGGGCGGCTGGCCCGGCGGCTCTGGCCGGCGGGGAGGCGGCTGCCCGACGCGGTGGTGCACCGGCGGCTAGCTGGCCAGCCTGCGAGGAGGGCGGCCCGGGCCGCGGGCTGCGCCGGCCGGGTGGAGAGGAGGGCGGCCGGCCGGCGGTGGCTGCCTGGCCGCGGTGGTGCGGGCCGGGGCGAGGTGGTGGACGGCGGGCGCCGGGCGAGGTGCCGCGCCGTGTGTGAGTGAGTGTGCGGTGTGTGAGTGAGTGCGGCCAGGAAGCAGCTGGGGAGAAGGTGGCCGGTTTGCCGAGTGCCTGGATCGGCACTCGGCAAACCATTTTTTTTTCATTTTTAAAGTTTGCCGAGTGTCAAGGGAAAACAATTGGCAAACCTAGGTATTTTGCCGAGTGTTTTCTAGAGACACTCGACAAACTTTTTGTTTTTTGCTTTCAAATTTTTTTGGTGTGCTTGTATATTCTTGGGGGCACTATATTTGTTTTTATACCTTTTTTGAAACTATTTAATATATAATGTTCCTTTATTTCATTAATTTGAATTATTTTCGGTAAAGGAAGTTTGCACTACAGGTGCATCCGATAATTGAATTTAAACGATAAAAAAATGGTATTCATATTACTAAGTCTAATTTGTGGCCGTATCCAAAGATAGAGCCGAAATTTCAAAGTTCTTATTCATGTAACACGTGCGGGCAATGTGCGTGAAACGGTTTTTAAAATTCTATAAATTGTAAATAAAGTCTGAAAATCATGAAACTTGGCGAGAGGTCTTCATATCATATGCAGAGGCTATGCAAAAAAAATTGGGAAGCTTTTCGTGGACATTGGCTCAGAAGATGTTTGGAAACCCAAGAAACAACGATGATGTTTCATGATTTCATGTGACACCTGTGTAGGGTTTCTAAGCGATAGCGTGCACACGTACTCGAAATCTTTTCAAATTATTTTCATAGCCTCTGCCTATGATATAAAGACATCTCGCCAAGTTTCATGATTTTTAGACTTTATTTGCATTTAATAGAATTTTAAAAACCGTTGCACGCACGTTGCCGCACGTGTTGCGTGAATAAGGTGTTTGAACTTTTAAGTCTCTCTCTGGATACGGCCTCAAATTGAACACAGTTATATGAATATCATTTTTTCAACCATAAAATTCAACTATCGGATGCACTTGCAGTGCAAACTACCTTTACACGAAAAAATTCAAATAAACAGAATAAAGGAACAATATATAGTAAAAAGTTCGAGAAAATATCCAAAATCAAATATAGTGCCCACAATACTATACAAAAAAAAATTTGAAAGCCAAAATAAAAAAAAATAGTTTTTGCCGAGTGTCTAGGAAATACACTCGGCAAACGACCTAGGTTTGCCGAGTGTCTCCCCTTGACACTCGGCAAACCGTTAACGGCGTCACCCCGTCCATGTTTGCCGAGTGCTATAGTTTGCCGAGTGTCTGACACTCGGCAAAAGGATGATATGCCGAGTGTAGTAGTTTGCCGAGTGTCGGACACTCGGCAAACCCCTGGTTTGCTGAGTGTATTTTTATGCCGAGTGTTGCACTTTCGGCAACCGGAGGTTTGCCGAGTGCGACCAAAAACACTCGGCAAACCGTATGACACTTTCGGCATTGAGCCGGTTTCCAGTAGTGTATGATTGAATTGAATCACTGTGCCTTGGCCTCCTTTGGAAGCCCAAACCCCAGAGGGTGTCCCGGCCTCTTTCCGGCGCCAGAAGCGCCTCTGGAACTCGGCCACATGCCACAATTGCCCAACATTTCGAAGCCCACGGGGAGAGAAAGCTTGACCTGAGCCCTGTCTTTTCCTCGGGGTAGCTAGCTTGTACTCCACCATGTCATCCTACCTCCACCACGGCGTCGTCCACCTGCCACTGCCATCCTTCACCCCCACCTCCGCCGGCTTTCCTTTTTCCTCATCTACGTCTGTAACACCCAAATTTTGTATTTTCTTAAAATAGATTAAAATAGATTTATTTATGCAATTGTGTGAGCATTCAAATATAGGAAATAATAAATTTCTGTGGAATTAAAATGAAATATAAGTTTTATACATGTTGATGCATACATCTTTCTTTGCATAATTTTTCGTTGTGTGATTTGTCAAAGTTCTTTGAATTCAAACATGATTTCAAACTGGAATTTGAAAGCTGTTTTCAGAAAAAGAAATTGGAAAAGGTTTTCCCTTTCCCCCTCTTTCTTCTGGCCCATGCCGGCCTACTCACCGTTTCCCTTTCCCTTTTTCCGCTCAGGCCCGCGCCTCCCTTCTCTTGGGCCGACCCAGCGCCAATGCGGCCCAGCCGCACCTTCTGTCCTCTCTCTTCCTCTCTATGACGAGGCGGCCCCACCTGTCGGCGCATTCATTCCTCAACCTCCGTCCGCTCTACTCGGAGCACACGCGCGCACGCCGCAACCGCCCACGCCGTGCTCGGCAACCGTGCCCCGCTCCCCCACGATCTCCGCGCCGCTATAAAATGCGAGCGCCGCCGCCGCTCTCCCTTTTCGCTGCTCTGTGCTCTTGTTCTGCGCCGCACTGCCTCGTTCGTGCAACTGAACGCCGCTCAAGCAACGGAACGCCACCGCCGTCGCATTCGTCGTCGAGGGCCGCATCGCCACCAGCCGCCGTACGCCATTGTCGGTCATGCTCTCCGTTCGTCCCGTCTCCGACCGCAGCGAGCACCTTGGTGAGATCCCATGCCTTCCTCTTCCTTCCCATACCATTTCCGCTCGAAACCATGGCCTCTAGGGCCGTTGCCACGCACGCCAGCGTGCTGCGTTGGCCACCGTTCATGGCGCACCCCTGCGCGAGGTCTCCTTGATCGCGCTAGGCACGAGAACGTGTTCGCCTTGTTCTCCTCTTTCACCCGGTGAAATCGGTTCATCGAACGGAGCATCCAAATGCCGGGAACGCGAACTCCGGCGAGCTTCTCGTCGTCGGCCATGGAGGACCACCGTGCTGGCCTCCTGTTCTGGCCAGCCCCTCCCTCTCTCTCCCTTGATCCATTCTCAGCCGTCGATCTGAGATCAGACTGCCAAGAACACACCATACCCCTTCGCTGGCTTTCTTAATTAAGAACCCCTCCACTTTCTCCAATTTGCAACCCAGTCCCTGGCTGGAATTCAAAATCTGGATTTTTATTTATTTAATTTTGAAATTAAGTTTGACTTATTTATAGAATTGCCACCGCACTGTTTTGCTTATAAAATCTTCATTTTAACTCCGATTCGATCTGTTGAAGTGGCATTAGGTTCGTAATTAATTTCTCTACATGTTGGTAGTACTGTTAGACAGGTTTACCACTGTTTAATTTTGAGGATTAGATTAAATTAAATAGAGTGCTTTAGGGAACTTGTTTAGAGCATAACTCTCGCGTTTTAGCTCTGATTTCCACGATCTTCGCGTTGACGTGTTCGTAGCGAGACGTAGATTTGTTTTACAAACTTTTTAATTTATTTTGTCATTTTTGGTGTACTGTTCTAAAATAGGATTTGTTTGCTTGTATATGGATGCAACGGTGAATATGTGTGGCTATTGCGGTGTATCACGTACAGACGGTGAGCAGTTTGGAGGTGACCAGGAACAATATTTCGACGACCAGCAGGACCAGCAGGAGTTCGTTGAGCAAGGCAAGTATATCATAGGATCATCCTTGACTTCTATACACCTTAATCACTTAATCATATGCATGTGTCCTCCTTAGCAACCGTAGAGATTATAATGTAGCTTTGAATTCCTGTTCCTTGACCCCTGTGGGATGTGATGCATTAACTAGAAATGCTAGTGCTCTATGGCTACCATGATCTTGTAACTTGACTGATGGGTTATGCTTAAACCATAAAACTTGCTTTTATTATTCTGTTGATAGAGGACTAGCGCACTATGGTTGATGTGCTAGCTTCCTCTTCATAAGGACTTATCTGTGAGCGACAATCCGGGACTTACAGTACAACCATAAGGGCTATATGGCTATGGCTTTAGTCAAGTATGAGGACCTTTTCTAACTTATTAGAGGTTACCAAAAGGCGCAAGAGGGGTGTGTTCCGGGTCAGGTATAGTGCGGCCTCTGTCCTTATGTGTGCTACTGCGGGTG
Organism: Chrysopogon serrulatus; assembly: GCA_015844335.1. Lineage (NCBI taxonomy): Eukaryota > Viridiplantae > Streptophyta > Magnoliopsida > Poales > Poaceae > Chrysopogon > Chrysopogon serrulatus. The sequence continues at coordinate 349,671 of JADLZL010002855.1, forward strand.
TGAACCATTTGGAAGGGGAGCTCTACACTTGCAGGCCACAGAAACCTAGCGGCTCTTACTTGTTAGATGAAACTTTAAAAGACTTTATAGTGAACCCTGCCGATCTTCCTCAGGAGTGGGTCAAGAGGTTGGCCGCCTCAGGCAAAGGGCTAAATCACGACTCATGGTGAAAGTGTACAACCTCTACAGAGCGTGTTAAAAAATGATATATCAGCCGTGCTCTCGGTCACGAGCGGCCTTGGACCCTCATGGAATAAATGATGATGTTTACTGTGAATGACTGTTTATGCTAATTATTAATCATACTTACTTGATCATGTGTAACAATGGGAGAAGGGTACAACTTGATACTTCACCACTGCTAAAATTGACAATCATAAAAGCTAACTGCTGTATAACCTATGTTAGCCTTTTGAGCCTCATTAACCTTGTGCTATAGTTGCTAAGTATGAGGAGTACTTACGCTTGCTTTACTTTGAATTTTGGAAAATCCCGGATGGATAACAGATGGGTACTATGAGTACTTCCCCAAGGACTACTAGGCGTGCTGTCAACCAGTCAACCTTTCCCTGTGGAGTGGAAACCCGTGAAGACTAGTTATCTTTATATCGATGTGTTCAGACTATGTTTAATGTATTGACTTAATTATCGTGATGTATCAGGCACTATAATGATACTTTATGTAATTTGTGGCTTAGGTATGAGATTGATCTCTGGGCACAAATAAGTTTATGCATTCGATTTCGTCCTTGAAATTGGGTGTGACAACGTCGCTGGCCACGCAATCACCGCCATTTCCAATCTAAGCTTCAAGTCTACTCCAGGTAAGCTCCAAGAAACAATCCAAGTTCTTCTCCATCTACTTAATGAAATAAGTCTCACAAGGACACGTTCGCGAAAAAAATACAAGTTCCTTTCCTGCATCTGATTCATACAGTGATGAGACGGGCCATGTAAGAGGTCATCGAGCGTGATGTGGGAGATTATGGCACCATCTCCTGGATATGCTGATTCTGAAGTTTTATTTTTTGATGTCAGCTCCATGTTCCAGGCCATCGCCTCACCAAGGCAAACTTCTGCTACGGCATCAACAAGCTTGACCAATGCTTCCTGATCTAGTACGTGCTCAATACTGAATGTTGTTTCCTTACCCCATCGACTGATAACAAGGTTCGTTTAGCTCAGATTCGTCAGTTCTTGGATCCTAAGTTTCCATAATTTCTCAATTTTGTGACTGGTTTGTGGATGAATTTAGTTTGGAGCACCCACATCCGACACACGACCACTACACTCAGTTACCGAAGACAGTTGGTGTCATGAATCCCGACTCCAAAGCCCTCCTCGAAGAGATCCAGAAGATGTTTGGCTCCCAGACGGTAGTTATCAACAAGTGTCTAGTGAAGTTACAAAACTCCATCAAGCAACGCTTGCTCACAGTTGACGAGATCCTAACAATCAGCTTCGCCAAGGCCGACACCACTGTGGGACAGCGCATCGTTGACTCCGAGCTACGTACTGAGGTCGGCATCGCCACAGTCGAGCGCCTCACCACCAATAATCTCGTGCCTTGGTGCCAGGGCGTGGAAGGCACTGTCGATGATTTGTGCCTGCAAGTTGCAAAACTTGACAAGCATTGAGATTGATCTGTCGTCAACCACTCGGCATCATCACCAGGCCTGATCCCAGTGCTACCAGTACATTCAGAGCAGACCGTGCTCAGCTAGCGGGCACAACGTTGGTCTGACTCCATGGTCCAATGGTTGTGGGGTGGTCACCACCATCGTCCATTCCCCAGCCAACGGTATGGCTGTTTCCCAGCAACCCTCTAAACTCAATGGTACTACATACACAATCGGCCCCTTCATCCACATTCACACCCCACTAGCAAACACCCGTCTATGGACCGATCGCCTAAGGGCTATTTTGAGATGTACTCATTTGACTTCAATGTGGATCAAGGTTTCTACAATGCAGTTCACTGAGACTGCTGAGCATTTGGTCCAATCTCAGACCTAACGTCTTCAGCAGATCCTTTGTCCTTAATTTTGTCAACTCTTGCATCAACACTTTGATTGTGCAAAACATGAATCCTTGCTTAGACAGTTGTACAAAATTAGGCAGTCTTCCTCTGTTCGCCTGATCAGGGGGTGTGATTTCCCCTTGATCTAGAGGGAGAATTGGGGGAATATAGCGGAGGGACAGCAACCCTAGGGCTTGCTGCTCCTAGAGAGAGGAAGGGGATGGAGGCAGCAGCAAGCTGTAGCTGGCCTGGAAGGGGGAGGGCATGGGTGCAGCGGAGGTACGTAGGGCAGCAGTGAGGCGCTGCTGCTAGGGCAGCAGCTAGGGCAAGGCAAGCGACGACAGCATGAGAGGAGGGGAAGGAGACTGAGGCTTAGAGGGGAGAGGAGATAGAAAGGTTTTACCCTAAATTTTTTTTGCTTAAGATTGAAAGGATACATCTCCCTTTATATTTACAGGGAGGACTCGACTTGACTTGATTTGACTTACACGCAATCTAAACTCTTCCTAACCCTAATCGCTACAGTACCAGAGCTATAGTATCTGTGGGTACTATTCATGCTAGGCCCAATTGGCCCGGCTTGGGCCCCATACTTCTGTAGCCCATCACGGCTATATTGGCCCGTGACATGTTCAAGCCTATATCGATTGTATTTTTGCTCTGTAAGATAAGTTGAATGCTTTTGATGCTACCACTTCTGCTCTGCACTTTGTTACTCATTTCGCTATGGGTTAGCTAACAGTCTCTTGATGGCCTGTTGTGCTTGTTCAGGGACCACAAGAATTGGATAGTGCCTATACTTTGTCCCTGTTGCTGGAGGAGGATGTGGAATCTTCTAAGTAGCACAACTACCGCCGTTTTTTGATGGCTCACATCCTTCACGGTCGGCCAAGAAACCTCATCCCCTTCCGCCACCACCTGCTGAGGGCTGACAAGCATCCTCCACAATCTGATGACAATCATGGGGGCATGCCCGGGAAATCTGGTGATGAAAAGATGGCTTCCCTCAAGGCTTATTGTCAAGCTTGCAGTCTCTTGATCGCTGTGGCGAGAAATAGAGTTGTGACCACAAGCGTGTAGCTCAGGTTCCACTGCATGTCTTGGAAGAATTGTATGGCCTTTTGAGTCCGATGTCGCTACCAGCCTGAAGAAGATGTTGAACAATTGTGTCTCTACCTGCTAGCTGAAGCAATGCACGGTTCAGTGGGCTAGAAAACTATGCAATTCCAGGGCCAATTGGATTCTATTCCTCTGCTTATCTTACTAGATTCCGGCAGTACAGCTTCACCGAACTTGTTCAACAGCTATACAGCCTCTGCTAGCAACCACTGCTCTCACCATTCGAGCGGCCAATGGGGCAACTATTCAATGCTGCCCAAGGCTTCGTGGTGTATGTATGGACACACTTTTCAGCATACCTTCAAGGTTCTGGCCCTGGATATTAGGATGGATTGGCTAGAGTGTTTCGGCCCTATCAAGACAGACTAACAGCAAAAAATAGCTTTCTATTCCCTACTAGTATATTCACCTAGTTATGTAATGCGCATTTGGGATCCTAAATAAATTTAAATAAAAACGTTGCCTACTAAGTTTTATAACCTTTTTAGATCTACTACTTTAGTTTTAGTCATTTCTTCATCCGAGTTTGTTAGAAAATTTTGAATTTCAAATGTAAAGAAACTCACACGATTTTCCTGGATAGATAATTTGAAATGAAAAGATTACCAACAAGAAAGTTTCATAACTTTTCGATATCTACAACTTTTCTTTTGTCCATTTCTCCATCTGAGGTCATTTGTAAAATTTAAATTTCAAATGTAAGAATGCAAACATAATTTCTGTTGGATAGATGATTTCAAGTGAAAAAGTTATCAACTACAAAGCTCCATAGCATTTTGAGATCTATAAATTTTGTTTTGGTCGCTTCTCTATTTGAGATCGTTAACTACCACTACAAACTTACTTATGACTATATATAGAGCACATGGATTTCACTGGTATTAACTTCTATAAAATCTAAAGAATCAAAAATTTCGGCATCAAAATGATTTCACATAAAAAATTGTGAACTACTCCCTCCGATGCAAATTATAAGTCGCTTTGACTTTTTTTGGTACATCCATTTTGCCATGAATCTAGATATAATAATGTGTCTAGATACATAGCCAAATAGATAAACCAAAAAAAGTCAAAGCGACTTATAATTTAGAACAGAGGGCGTACAAGTTGTATAACTTTTCAATATCTGCAACTTCTATTTTGGTTGCTTCTCCACCCAAGATCCTAAACTACCATTGCACACTCACATATGACTATAGAGCATATGGACTTTTTTATTAACTCTATAAAATCTTGAGATACATATTTGACATCCAAACGATCTCAAATTAGAAAAATATGAGCTGTAAAGTTGTACATCTTGTCGAGTACTATAATTTTGACCATCGTCAGACATCATTTGAAAAAAGTTAAAATGTTTTTCGTGCACCCTACCACTGTCAGTTGAAGTCATGAACCAGCAGTGATAGTATTGCTACTGTGGGTTTTAGCAAAAAAAAAAAAACCCGAAAGTGTGACCCAATATCGCATCCGGTTCTTGGCTAAAATCGGCAGTGATTTGAATGATAGTGGTGACCATAACATCGCTTCCTATTACCGTCGATTCATGGCTCAAATCTCTATTATTGATGGACTGACAAGCAATGTCAGCCGGTCTGTGCATAAGAAACTAATAAAACAGCAAGTGTAGTAGTGATGGGCATTGCTAAATGTTACAAATTAGAAAATAGAAAAAAAGAAGAAATCGGCGCCGGCACGAGCATGTACGGACACACCATTGCGTGGCCCATGAGGCTGCCATGCTGCCTACGTACCCCCGTCGTCGTTTTCAGGGGCGAAAACGATTGGCCGTTCACACCAATATACCTGCTGCCCAGTTTGTCGCAGATTTGATGAGGATGGTGCACATTGCTTCCTGAAGTGTAAGAGAATACGCCACTGCTGGAGAGACTTACAGTGTGAAGATGTGCGTGCCAGCTTGCTGAATAGAGACTCTGGAGAAGAGTTTGTCAGCAAAATTCTTGACCTGAGGGCTGATAAATGCATCAGAATTGTCCTAATGCTTTGGATATGGTGGGACGTCAGGAATAAGATCAATGCAGGTGAGGTCGTCTCTCCGTCAAGTGTGGAAGTGATCAGCTCTGTACTAGCGATGTTCAGAGACATCCAGAATGATGAAGGTCAGGCAAAAATAAATATGGCAACACCTCGACGTGTATGGAGGCCCCCTGAGCAAGACTTTCTAAAGATAAATGTTGATGGGGCATACAAGAAGGAGAACAGTAACGGAGTGTGCGGCTTCGTCATAAGAAATCATCTTGGGGAAGCTGTCCTGGCAGGTGCGGCAAACATTAGTCCGGTGATGGATGCATTATCAGCTGAAACTGTAGCATGTTTATTTGCTTTGGAGACTGCTGAAAGACATGGCATTTCTAGGATCGAGCTGGAGACTGATTCCAGTCAGTTAAAGGAGGCGATCACCTCTGATTGCAGAGATTTGGCAATAGGTGGTGTTCTTTTCAAATCCATACGTGAGTTGTTGCATGATCAATTTGTATGTTCCAAGATAGTTAATATTCCACGATCGTGTAACTCGTCTGCGCACGAGATAGCAAAAGTTGCTTTGTGCTGGGACCCGGGTCAATCATCTATATGGTTTGATCCCCTCCCTAATCTTGTAATTAATGTGGTAACTCGTGACTTGGCTGAGTTTACGTCCTCTAATACAAGGCCATGAGTGCCATCTTGTGTTCAAAAAATATAGTGTTAGTACCGGTAGACACGCGAGGGCTTGATTGTCATTCCATCCTCCAGCGCGGCGTGTTGTGCTGTGGCCTCTCCCTCAGTATTTATAGCCCCAACTAGGTAGCGTGCCCGTGCGTTGCTATGGGACAATTTTTATACTAAGATTACACAGATCGCATGATAAAATAATAATACTATAAAATTAAATATGGTTGTCAAAGTAACATTTATAAAAAACCAAAGTTCGTGAAATTAACACAGTCACGAAGAGCAGTGTCCGTAGCTCACACCTTTATGTAATGCAGTTAAGATAATATTTTATATAGGTAGGAAGAAATCTCCGATGTCTATTTTTTCGTGCGCGAATAAATTCACAAATAAGCTTTGCCGCATCTCCATACCATTCTATACAATATGTAGTATGTAAATATGTGACTAAGAAGGTAGAGGAACCAAATCATAGGAACTTAAGTTGTGGACCGGAACTAAAATTTGGTGGGCCAGGAACCTTATTATTTTTACTGATAATTAAATTGTAAAGGGTGTAACTGTACTTTCATTTAATACTCAGATTCACGTTCGTGGCCCTCGTTCTTAATCCGTCTCCTACGCGAGGAAGCCTGGAAGCGGCTCGTTGGTGGCCTGGCGGCTTGTCCCAATCCGCTGGGGACGAAAGGCCGCACTGCCGACTTCTACGGCTGCTGCTTTGCCTCTCTCGCACCATCGTGGACAGGAACTTCCATTAGCATGTCGTCACACTTGCTGCCATGGCGACTGCTGGCCTGCTTTTCTGCTTCACCACGTAGATATATTCGTTCTTCGGTGCCTTCGGGATTACTGCGGGCGGCCACGGCTGCTAGCGATCGAAGGCGGGGGCGTGCGCGCTCGAGGGAGCCGCAGTGCAGTGTCCACGAGCGGGGTGAACGGGAGCTGGGGTAGGGGCCGACGGCGTCCACGACCACGAGGGGGGCGAGGGCGGCCATCGTCGACGGGGACGGAAAGGGTACAGAACGTCCGGGAAACTGTAAGGAGAAAAAAAAAATCCGATTGTTCAATTACTATACTAACCCTACGCTAGAAATAAAATGGATCGGTGGAACCACTGGTTCCTCCAAGCACCGTATAAAACCTCTACAATTTAATTATCAGTAAAAATAATAAGGTTCCTGGCCCACCAAATTTTAGTTCTGGTCCACAACTTAAGTTTCTATGATTTGGTTCCTCTACCTTCTTAGTCATTAGATGAAGAGGTATGGACAGTTGTAATTATTTCCAAGCACCATAAAAAATCACTAATGGTAAAACCTTCAGAGATGAAATATCATTAGGATACAATCAGCCTACTGACTGACTTCAGCATTAGCTTATCTTTAGTGGATTTCATGCCTGATAAGAAGCTAAGCTAGATATTAAAAAACAACAGCCTAAATTTGCAAGGCCAGCGCCTGCTGGGAAAAGGTCCGGTTTGCATGGCGACCAAATGTTAATGCAACAAAGTGTGTTAGTAGATTACAAAGTGTGCCATGTCAGGCAGTGCATCACAGCGACTACCCAAACCATAGGCCAGGAACAAAATTAGTTGGGGAAATCTGAGTGAATTAGAGACGGCAGAGACAGAGAGAGCAGGCATACCACAAGCAGCTTCGGCCTCACAAACTTCAAATCCACGTCACGGCCTTACGGGCTCCTCTAGCTCCGGAATCACAGGAGCAACGCTCGATTTCGGGGGTGTCGGCTGAGATTTAGCCGATGGCGGTATGGCCCCCGGTGCTGCCGTGCTGGGAACGGTGACCGGCTAGGCGGCTATGAGGGCGGCGGCCGGAGAGTGAGCGACTCAGATCCGTGCGGAGAGACCGGAGACAGAGTCTGCCACGAACACCGCCGCCTACTCCCTTGTCGGTCCCTCATCCTCTGCCCGGCCAAGATCGGCTAGCGCGCGGGCACGAGGCTACTGGCAGGCAGCCAGTACACCTTCGATGGCAACGTCGATGATCCACGAAGGAGATTGGCCAGGGCGGCTGCAGCTATGGCAGCTGCAGCTGAGGCTTAATGTTGACGGGAGATAGTGGGCTTGCACCTTATTAAATCGTCTTCGTTGCCCTTGCATCCAGCGGAGAAGAGGCATGGCGACGGGCGCAGCTCCTCGCAACAGGTAGTCAGCGGCGTCAGAGGCTCGAAGCAGGGCGGGGCGAGGTGCCAGTGTAGGTGCAATGGTGCGGCGGCGTGGGCTGGCAGGAAGTCCCGCGTCGACCGGCCTCGATACTGGGAGGAGAAGGATTGGGATGAGTGATTGACGCTGACGGCGATGTCATCCACACGCGGGGGAAGGAAATCACGGACGGCCACGTTCGGTAGAATGATTGTCTCGCGTGATTGCTGGTGATGCTCGCATCCGAGGAAGGAGAACACATGGGTCCGCACAGCGTGATCGCAGCGTATATATGGCAGCATATATATGGCTGGATGATGGCGTGATCGCAGGAGGCAGAGCGAAAGGGTGAAGATTTTTTTACCGCACCAAAACCTAGTCTTACTTTTACTCTTTTTAGTTGTAGGAGATATATCGCTGCCTCTCGGAGGTTGGAGCCGCCATTGCGCTGCATCACATTGCCTCTCGCTCGCTCATAACCTTGCATTTGCTTCCCTTTTATTTCCTCCGATGTAGGGTATGTATATAGGGTTTGGCCATGCATGCTTGTAGTCGGTCTTTGGCTCTTTGCTTCATGGAAACAATGACAATAGATTGAACAAGAGAGAGGAAGAAGAAGGTTTATCATGCATACGGGTATGGCATGGCACACCCCGCTCTCGCTCGGCCGTGCCTGCTCATCATCTCACGCTCTCTCCAAGGAGAGCTAGGGTTTTAATTTGGTCGTGCCACGCTGTGTGCATCCGATGCACCCTCTCTACTTGCTCCTACACGTACTAGTAGTGTTAATTAATTACTCTGATCCATAAGCATGCATGCGTGGAGAGACGACGTCGTCCTTTGATGAGCTGCTGTCACTAGTACACGGAACCCCAGTACAGGCGGTTCCCAATGCATTTTCACAGGCGTTTTGGGAAGCCGCTGTCTTTGAAGGCCAGATGAAATGGTGCATTTCCACTGGCGGTTGCTTGAAAACCGCCAGTGGAAATGCATTTCCACCGGCGGTTCACATAAGCAACCGCCTGTGAAAATGCCATTTCCACTGGTGGTTGTATTAAGTGTACGGCATGTACTATATTTTTTCTGTCCAAAAATCAATTTGAATTTTCAAATGTGAGCAGCTGCGCCATCCCTCTCTCCCTCCCTCTGTCTCCCCCATCCTCTTCCTCCCTCCTCTCTCTCCCCCTCTCTTTCTCTCTTACACTATGATCAATACAAAGGCTATTTAATTATGAGAAATACATCAATAGAAAAGTAATTATATCATACAATTATATACATATATACACCATTAACAATTTAATTATATCATACAGTATATATATTACAGTTGTTTTGCGGCCATGATAATAAAGTTTTTCATTGCAAATGATGATTCTAACAATCATCTCGACTTAGTTTCACAGCGCTAATGTCTCTTAGTGCTGTGAACTCTGGCTTCGCTAGGATGCTATTTGGTTCGTGATATTTTCTCTCGCTGGGAATGACTTCTCTCATGATGAAGGAGCACAAGTCCTCAACTAGTTTATATAGATTTTTGTCAGTCAGGTGTTTAGGCTTGGATTTTTCTGCAATAGTCTGGAAAGAAAGTTTATAGACATCATATATTTACATAGGGCAACAATATTATATTTGTATCTATAACGACATAAATATAGACGTGAGTATTAGTTATACCTTATAAGGGTTCCTGGTGTACCGTCTATTTTGTTTTATGAACTCGCACACGTAGAATCCATAGTGCACCGAGCTGGGTGGTTGCTTGTGGCACTACATAAAGGGAAAGTGATTATTTACTTGTAACATCATCTTATGCACTGTACATATATGATATAGCTTCATAACTTACGTACCGACCACTTATGAAATATTCTTAGTTCCTCCCCTTTTTGGACACGTCGTACACCCCACCTTTGAACTTGTACCACCTATAAATCCTATGATCTCGAAAGAAATTAGTTAGTTATTCAAACTTTGATCGATAAAAGTATGTATGCTAAGTTGTCAGCTTACCGTTTCAAGATGATCATGAATTTTGCATATCTTTCAGGACTATAATCTGCAGAGTCAAAGACCAGCACCCTTTCATCCCTAGGATAAATATAAAAGCATATCTAGTGGTCGCTGCACGATTGGGCCAGAGTTGTCATGTGTTTGTAATCTAATTATTAATGAGATGTATGCATATAATCTTAGACTTACTTAAAGTTGTACGGGGCAATTACGACTTCCCTGTGCTGGAACTGAAGTAATGCATGGCCTATGTAGGCGGCGTATGTAGCCTCAAAACTCTTCTCCAGTTCTACTTTCTTCTTCGCAGCTTCTTCTTCTGTTAACCCCTTTAATTCATCATTGTCATGACCAATTCGGAGGTGTGCTTGTCCTCATAGATTTTTTTAGGCTAAGGTACCTAGTTCTCTTGCTCTCATAGTTGTTTGGTCAAGGACCGTAACGCGTCTCATCCTGACCATATTACATTCTGTAATACACAAGTGCATGTCAGAAATTCAATCTTAATAATACAACTCAATAATACTAAATGATGTACATGTTAGGATGAGTGAGACTTACAGTGCAAACATCGTTACGAGCTGAACGTCGAGCCGCTTGAGATTCATCATCGGCCATATGTCTTCGACGGCAACAAAAGCGGTATCTCGTTCACTTCTGAAAGCCGATGGTGGTATTCTTACTTGGATCATGTCGATACCGATAGAAGCTGCTCTCATATACCAGTTATGAAGTCTTTTTTGAGTTTTTTCCAACTAAGGAGAGGCCTGCCCAGTATGTATTTATCAGGGATGTTTTCGTAATCCTCCCATGTTGGCTTCCTGATCTATAAAGCACTGATCTCTAGTCCTTTTGCCGATCTCTCCTGCTCAGCGAAGTCAATGATACATGACTTGTGGGTCTGCGCAATCCCTTCCAAAAATTTGGTGGTGCCAGCATTTTTTTCTTAGGCTCGTAGGGGGAGACCAATTTGGGAATCAGAAATTTCTTTTTCTTAGGTTGTTCTTGTATCTTTTTGGTGGCGGTGGTGGTGTCCAAGGCAATCGCTTGAGATCTTGAGGTGGTGGGGAAGCAGAAGCAGGCTCATTGAATGGTGTAGTTTGTGGCGGAGATCCTGCTGGTTTCGGTGTTGACGGTGGGGTTTGAGAAGGATCGACAGCATGGGGTGACGGTGGGTTAGGAAGAGACTGGGCAGATGGGGATGGTGTTAGATCCAGATGACCGTCGAGAGGTGCTAACTCTGGAGTTTCTGGTAGGGCTTCAGAGGACAGTGGTGGTGGCTGGGTCAACTCGATGTCTCATCGAGGCCATAGGATGATAGTCTTAATGGCCTGTCCGAGTGTCTCAATACTCTTGGGGCCAGATATTTCTAGCACATCATCCTCGTATCCTGGGACGACCATCAACACTTCTACCCTGCAGTACTCTTCTGGTGTAGTAACACCGTGGTAGTCACATCCGGGGATCGCAAGGCCTATGGCTACCTCCCTTGTACGTTGATGCTTCATACCATATCGTATGAGCAGTTTGCAAGGGGTCGGCGCATTAATGTCATCCACTGGGTAGCGGTCCTTGTTTCCCATAGACCCCATACTACTTGGAAAGGGAGGCGATTGAGCGGACTTGGCAGTAATCATCTGCTGAGCTCCAGGCGAGGGTTGTGTTGGGACGAGCTGTATCTGTGGTCCTTGTGTGCTCATCTGCTGAACAGACATTGCACTAGCTAACTTCTGCATCAATTATGGATCAGTATTTGTTAGAAAATCTGACATCATATCTTGAATTGTTCCTTAGCCTGTTCCTCAAAATATTGCTTCATATCTTCCATATATCGATCCCATTTTTTATACATGCCTACCCACTCCTCACCAAATCCTTCTTTCTATCCCTTCTTTGATGAGATTCCTTGTACATGTCCAGGATGCTCAGGGTTGCCTTGACCAAGAGTCAAGATGTCCTTCTCCCTTTGTGGCTTGAATCTCCCTTCTTTTACCTCCGCTGCCAGTTCCACCATCCTATCAATTGTTGGTATGATTTCTAAGGGACAGTTCACACCGGTAGGAGTTTGTTTAGTTCATCTAGCTTTGAGCCAATCCGCTGACCTGTCGCCAACTTCCTCTAAGAGCACAGTCTTTTCTTGTTTCTTTAGCTCCTCCTCCTCCTTTGCCCGCCATTTCAGAATCTGCAACTTGTAACCACCTGTGCCAAGGTGATGGTGGTATTTGTTCCTCTTTGCAAGTTCTAAAGCAGCTTCACTCTTGGCTTTGAAAGTTGGATCTTCACTCTATGCCTTGAATACTTCCCATTACCTAGGGGTGATCTTATACTTGCTCGTTGGGTCCAACCCATGCTTCAGAAATTTAGTATTCATCTCTGATCTGTAGTCTCAAAATGATGTTGCAATCTGCTTAAAAAAATACTCCTTCACAAGTTTCTCCATCCCCGTAGGGAAAATAAACCTTTCTATGAACTTGTCCCATAGCTCTTTCCTTTTAGCCGTGCTTACATCCTTCCACCTAGGGATTGTGATGTCCAATTTATTTCTGACCAAGAAACCAATGGCATTTTGTAACTTGGCAGCCACCTCATCAGACACTATAGGCTCTCCTTTTGGGCCGATGTTAGGAATAATATACGTCTTCTCTGACCACTTGTTTGTTCCTCTGTCACCGTATTTTTGGTCACTTAGTTTTCTTTTTCTTGATTTAGAAGTGGTTGTCTCAGACGTTTCTGGTGCTTCGCTGTGTGGCACGTCTTCTTCTTCCGCTAGCATCTCCCGCATTTGAGACAAAATCTGGTATGATTGGAAGTATTGGTTTTTTACGTACTAACTATACCTCATCAGCGGGATCATAATCTAGTTCAACAAATTATTGACGTGGCCTGTCTATGCTAGGGCATGGATCACTTCGATTGCCGTCATCATCCTCTTCTTCCAACATGTCACCATGGAAATCATCTTCTTCTTCTTCTTGTTCTGGAGAATTATTCGTTCTAAATGCAGGGGCAATAACTATGTGAGTTCATTTGATAGGATTTTACGTTTATAAAAGAAATTTTCGTAGCTTTGTAATTGCGTGAAACTAACAGTTGTTCTGGGGGTGTGTGAGTCTTATTGGGCGACTCTGCACGCTGGTCATCTGCCTGATGCTCTCCAGATTTTAGAGACGTCATCTTCTCACTAACGAGCAATATAATAAGCATGTATGAGTACAGAAGGAAATAATATATATATTACACATACAATATATATTACATTTACATAATCTTTGCTAGTAATCTTTGCTAGTAAATAATAATGCAAAAATATTACACATTTCCTAATTTAAAAGAATATTACACATAATAATTTATTGTAATCAAAAGAATAATTAAAAATTACTATACAATTGCTATTATTGCTACATACAAAATTGCTAAACAATTGCTATTATTCCTACATACATGACAAATGTCACATACTATTTCAATATTAATAAAAAGCTATTTGAATATTAATAAGCCATTATTGCTACATACATGACAAATTTCACATACTTCTCATAAGGCAACAAATATAAATTGCAAGTCATTAGGAATTTATAAATATTGAAAATACTTTATTGTAATCAAAAGAATAATTAAAAATCACTATACAATTGCTAAACAATTGCTATTATTGCTACATACAAAATTGCTAAACAATTGCTATTATTGCTACATACATGACAAATTTCACATACTATTTCAATATTAATAAAAAGCTATTTGAATATTAATAAGCTATTATTGCTACATAGATGACAAATTTCACACACTTCTCATAAGGCAACAAATATAAATTGCAAGTCATTAGGAATTTATAAATATTAAAAATAATTAAAAAGGCAATTACTACTAAAATTTACTAATTTAATAAAAACATACATTTGCTAATTTTTTACTAATCAAAAGAGGGAGCTAAGTTATTTGAAAATTTGCTATGTTTTTTTTTAAAAAAAGAGGGCTTGGGGGCCGCCTGCCGGGCCCAACACGGCCCAACAAGGGCAGGCCGGTCCACCCGCGTCTGCTGCGGGCGTGGGGGCGTCTACGCCCCTATGCGCGTGGGCGCCGGTTGGCCGCCGCCCCGGGCTTGGCAGCAACCGCCGCCGCCGCGAGATGGCAGCTCACCTTCCAATCTCGGTGCTCGGGCGCTCGGCGGAGGTGGTTGGCGGCGCTTCAGCTTCGGGCGGTGCAGCAGCGGCGCTTCGGGCTTCTGTGCAGCAGCGGTGCTCGGGAGGTGGTTGGCCGGAGTGGTGGCGCACGGACGCCGGTTACTCGATTCAAGCGGAGGGAGGTCGGTTGGCGTGGCGGCGGTGGTAGCGGAAGATGGCGAAATCCAGGCTCCGGCAATGGTGGAGGTCGCGCCGCTCTCCGGTGACGGGCGGGGCGTAGCTCACCGGGCGGTGGCGGATTTGCGCTCGGGGGCAAATTTCGGCAGCCCGAAGGCCCCCTCGCTCGAAATCACGCCCACCAAGTTGAAATTTTTTTCTAAGTGTCGCTGGTCTGATATAAAAAGGATGGAATTTTCACAGGCGGTTGTTCCGGACCACCGCCCAGTAGAAATTATTTCCACAGGCAGTTGTTTAAGACCACCACCAAATGATTTTCACAGGCGGGTCACATAGGCAACCGCCCGGTGGAAATGGCATTTCCACGGCGGTTCTCTAAGTCCACCGCCTGTGGAAATGTTTTTAGTTTTTATTGTTTTTTTTTATATATTCAGGAAACATGTACTATAGTGTTTAGGGTCTTATATTTAGGATAGGATTGAGGGTAAATGAACTTTGGTACAATAATTAGTATGAATAAAAATTAGTATTTTTTTTTTGGTATGATACGTTTTTATTTCTTATATATATATATATATATATATATAAGAAAATATTTTAAGCGACGTAAGTAGAAAGAAAAGGGGTATACTATATAGACCTTTATGTTTTTAACTTCTTCTTTATTTAATTATAATTTAGATGATTTTTTCCTAAAATTTTCTTAAATCATGCTTTATACATAAACTATATAGAGCTTTAGATTTCTTGTACATATATATAGTGTTTAGGATATTAATTTCTTTTAGGATATTTCTTTTATACTATACTGTAGAGATTTATTTTAGGATATATAAAGTGTTTAGGATATTTCTTTTATACTATATCATACAGATTTTTTTAGATATATATAGTGTTTATGATATTTGTTTTATATTATAGACTTCAACAAGTAGAAAGAAAAGGACTTGAAGAAGTAGAAAGAAAAGGACTTAAACAAGTAGAAAAAGAATACCAAGAGAGACCAATTCATGAGTACAAATTGGCACAGTTGTCTTTGTAACCTACTTTACATAGATCAAGAACTCTCAATCCATAGTTGTCCACTGTGACATATTTGTCATCAACCCTGTTGGTATAAATTAACTGCACCCTATATAGTAATTATAATCAGATTATCCGCAAGCGCACAGATATATACTGATCAGCACTTCGCCAAGATCAACCCGGTTTTAATATCGAATCCAAAGGAACAACAGTGATTATTGACTAAGTCTATAACTCTTAATCTAAGGGGAGTACAAACAATCTAGAAAACTATCAATAATGAGGAAATAGCTATTGCACTCTAGTTCCAACAACCGGTAAGCTTTGTATAATATCGTCTAATCGGACAAGTAACCCGAATAGGAGAAGAAACAGAGTAATCTCCTACCAAGCACCTATAAGCCTATCAGACCTATTAACGGGAAGTCGACTACAGAGGATTCAATGAAGCTATAAAGTCACCTTCGCGAGCTACCACTATCCTGCTAATAAGGGGACATCTACAAGCAACCATAGCCCAGACACCACGGCTATGCTACGAATCACTACTCCGACCTAGGAGCTACCCAAATCGAAGTACTCAATATAGTATGAGTTGCAAACCAAAAAACGAATAAAAACAAGTTACTTACTTGAATCAGAATAGCGAATACAAAAGTACCTCAGAACACAGCTCCGGGTGCGGGAGCCGAATCTAGACGAATACAGCTACGAAGAAGCTCCGACAGGCCGGGACTCCTCCGAATCTCTACTCCTCTACTCTATCTCTCTAATCTCTATCTTGATTGCTAGCCTAGATCTAGTGGATATCTATCTAATGCTCTGGCTCTTCAGCTCTTGATCTGGCCTCTTCCTCAGGGGGGTCTGGCCCTTTATTTATAGCCCAGTGGGATGGATACGCGCCGTTGGTTCAAACCGACGTAAGGAGGGGCTGAGATGACTCCTCGGAGGTGGTGGAGGAAGACTCCGGAAGGGGGCGGCCAACCCCTAACCCTAGGGGGCCGCCCGGCGTGGCAGTGGGGCCTGCCGGCCCCACCACGGGGCCCCTCGGGGTCCTGTTGCTTCCGGTGTGTTCTAGATGCTTCCCACGTCCCGTTGCGGTATTTTCCGTCGCGGATAAGTTTTGTGGTAGAAATGCACTTTAATCCCTCTTTTAAGCTTTTCTAGATAATTCCCTGAAAAATACACAATTCACCAAAACTCGTGAAAATTATCAGTGATGACCCTATTCTAATAGATATTCATGTATGATAAAGGGGTATTTGCTAAATGAAGATTGTATGTTAATAGGTGTCAACAATTACCCCCACACTCAGGCTTTTACTCGTCCCGAAAAAAAGGGTGGTTTTAGCATAAAAGAATGAGCATTTAATGCATAACTTGAGAATTGAATTATATAAAACTAGTCTAGTTACCATGCACGATTCTTTTCCTTTAATTCTGTCTATTGGAGAGTAAATATTTTTTTTCAAATAAAACATAGCTTTGATCTTCTCTTATTTGTAGTGGCATCAACGGTTGTGATATAAATTTTGATATTCATAACCAGGGAGAGAAATATCATATTCCTAGATCAGAAAAAATTTATCCTCTCTTGGCATATTATGTTAGAGGGGCCATGAGCTATATATATATATATATTTTTATTATTTTTTTCATTGAATCGAGGTTCCGGACACTTGTCCCTTATTATTTCCTCGTGATCTATCTTTTTTTGAGATTTCGGACAGTTGTCCCTTTTTATTTCCTTGGATTTCTTTTTTGAATAGCTCATGCCTCCTTCACAATAATGCTCAAGAGAGTGTATTATATTTTTATTTAATTTTATTTTATGATACTGGGAATACGATAAACCTCTCAACCAAAGCCATAATAATTATAAATAGTGGAATGATATGATTATTATTAGGTTCCACTACAAAGAGAAATGAAGCTAATTGTTTTTAGATTTTTTGAAATAAAATCTCCAATGACAAATTATCGAGGAAGTGAGTGCTCAGTATTTTGCTATCTCATGTTCCACAATAACTTAAGCATTCATGAGGTACTATAAATGTCACAGCAATCATGACTCTAGAAAAGTGTTATATGATTTATTTTCAAGTCATAGATTAAATGGTTTTTTATCATCTCTTAAAAACATTTAATATGAAGATTTATAATTCGGATAACAATTCAGAATGGAATATATGCAATTATATTGTATTCGACTCAAACCTGACCGTGACCGAGCGAGGAGGCAGGTGGGTGTGCAGGGGCGCCGGCCGGCCCATGCGGGGGCGCCGGGCCGGGCTCTCAGCCCCTGCGGGGCCCGCTTCCTTCGCTGGCGTGGTCCTGGTTCGATTATGTTCCGAATTACGCTATTTCTCCGATCGAATTTTTATTCCGTGATTGCAATGTGCCTCCCCCACACTTGTTTTCCTATATACTGCGCAACATGTGGAGACAAACACATAGCAAAAATAGAGAGTAGAGTAGATAATAAAATATTAATATAAAAGATAAGGCACTTTATCAATTTATGGCGGTGATATAATATAACTCAACAGACGCTTTAACGACTGAGCTAACGACTGTCCTAGCTCATTAGGCTTTGTCCTAAGAAAAATTTATGACTCGACTGACTCAATTAACTAACCGAACCTAGCGGAATTGTGCCTTATTAATAGATAACTAGGCAACTATGGCTGCCCTTCATTGTTGAGGCCCCGAATTTCTTTCTTGAGGGTTGCAACCTCGCTGCTTCGAGCTTGTCTTTGTCGCGCTTGAGAGGCTGCGGATTAACTTGAGATTGATCTCTATCTCGCTTAGCCATGTCTTCTATTATCTTGTCCCGTAGCTTGTCAGATGTCTCTAAGCCTTTGACAGTGTTAGAGAGGCCTTCAAGCCTCTCAATGAGAATGCATAGAGAAAGTGCTGGCTGCTTAGGAACTTTTTCTAGTGCTAGTGCTGGTGCAGCTCTCTTCCTCTTGGGCTTGGGCTTAGGTGGGATGTGCTCAGTGTAGCAGACCTCGTTGGGGTTTGCATGACCTCCTTGGACGGCAGGACGAGCAGTGGTGTACTTGGCACATACCAGCTTTCCTTTCTTATCGGTTTGGACCGACAAGAGCCGTTCATTGTCTCTAGGTGGAAGAAGCGGAGTACCCCTTGGAATAGCAATTTGCTTCCCCTTAGCACCTCCTTCAAGCAACAGTCTTGCAGGTGGTGGAGGAAGAGCAGATGGATCTTGTATGTAGTAGGCATGCTCATGGCACTGGGGTACCGTAGCAACTTGCTTTGGCGGCACGACGGCGAGAGGCTTCAGCTGCGCGAGGACGAGGGCCTTCGAACCATCGCTGGGGATGTTGTTGAAGTCAGTGCCGTAGGAGACGATCGCCTTGTCCGCCATTGCTACTAGATCTAGATTGGAGAGTTTCTCTAGAGGAGAGAGGTGGCTGGTTATGGGATACTATTGAGGGGGGTCTAGGTACGTATTTGTATGGGTTTTCAGGAGACAGGATGAGGACAAAACCTAGGCTCTACGGGATCCGTATGAAAGAATATCCAAACACGGTTGGATAATTAGCGAATATGCGTAGGAAGGGTGTAGAAGGACAGAGGAACGAGAGTCGGGACGAGAGGGGGCAGGGGGGCACCGCCCGGCCCCACTAGGGCGCCGGCCGGCCCCACCAGGGGTCCTCTCGGGGTGCCCTCCTTCGTGGTGCCTTTGGACTCTAACTACTTTCTACAGTTGCGTTGCGAGATATATTTTCGTACCAGAGAAGAACAGAACTTAATAAATTGGTAATTGGATAAAATCCAATTCATCAACTACTCCTGAATCAAATGGTTCTAGAAAAGTTTAAGTCGATGCCCATTTACCTTGAATAACGTACCTTCGTTTGATTATCGAGATACCGCTCCATGTGATGATGAATTCACAACAGTAAATGGTCCTTCCCATTTGCTTCGCAATTTTCCAAGCACGAATAATTTAAACCTGGAATTAAAAAGTAATACCTTATCTCCTGGTGCAAACTCCTTCTTCTTGATCCTCTTATCATGCCATCTTTTTGTTCGTTCTTTATAAATCTTTGAATTATGATAGGCCTTTTCTCTCCATTCTTCTAATTCTGATAGTTGCATTTTTCTTTTCTCTCCAGCGGCTTCTAAATCCATGTTCCATCTCTTGATAGCCTAGTGAGCTTTATGCTCTAATTCTATGGGTAAATGGCAGGTCTTGCCATATACCAGCTGATATGGTGACATACCTAAGGGTGTCTTGTAAGCTGTACGGTATGCCCATAGTGCGTCAGGTAACCGATCCTTCCACATAGTTCCCATCTCATTTACTGTTTTCTGAAGAATATTTTTGATTTGTTTGTTTGATGTTTCTGCTTGGCCACTTGTCTGAGGATGATATGGAGTAGCGACATTATGCCGTATTCTATGAGCTTGTAGGTATAAGTGAAACTTCTTGTCAGTGAAATGTGTTCCTCCGTCACTTATAACCATCCTTGGTGTTCCAAATCTTGGAAATATAATCTCTTCAAACATCTTCTTTGAGTGTCAACTGCCACCAAAATGTACTCATAATTCCTTGATTTTACAAATGGTCCTATGTAATCTATCCCCCAGACATCAAAGAGCTCTATCTGAAGATTATTGGTGAGTGGCATAGCATCTCTAGCATTGATATTCCCGTGCCTCTGACACGACCCACATCTTCAGATGAAACCTTTGGTGTCTTCATACATAGTTGGCCAAAAGAAACCACTCTGCCAGATTTTTGCATGAGTGCGGAATGCCCCATAATGACCTCTATATGGTGATGAATGGCATTTCTAAATGATCTGCATGCCTTCTTCCACTGGTACACATCTTCTGAGTAGCCCATCTGAACAAACCCTAAAGAGGTATGGTGGATCCCATATGTGGAGACGACTCTCATAAATAAGCTTCCTTTTATTTTTCCCTGGTGGTACGTAACCTGCAACCATAAAGTTGACAATATTCGCGTACCAAGGGTCTGACTTGGTCACTTTAAACAACATGTCATCTCTTAATGAGTCATTGATAGGTAATTCCAGAGGTTCTTTAAAATGCATCCTAAACAAATGATCAGCAACAGGGTTTTCTATTCCTTTCCTATCTTTTATTTCCAAATCAAATTCTTGAAGTAATAAGATCTATCTTATCAAGCACGGTTTAGCATCTTTCTTAGTGAGCAAATATTTAAGAGCAGCATGATCGGTATAAACAATTATTTTAGCTCCAACTAAGTAAGACCTAAATTTATCAATAGCAAAAAACGACGACTAAGAGTTCTTTTTCAGTTGTTGCATAATTTAATTGTGCTTCTATCATTGTTTTGCTAGCATAAGCAATTGCATGATGCGTTTTATCTTTTGTTTGTCCTAAAACTGCTCCTACAGCATAATCACTAGCATCACACATGATTTCAAAAGGTAAAGACCAATCGGGAGGTTGAATGATTGGTGCTGATGTAAGTGCTTTCTTAAGAAAGCATTCATCATCAAATTCAAAAGGTACATCCTTAGCTAATATTCTGGTCATTGGCCTAGCAATATGTGAAAAGTCTCTTATAAATCTACGATAAAAACCACAATGACCAAGAAAGCTTCGGATTCCTTTTATATTAACAGGTGGAGGTAGTTGTTCAATTACTTTAATTTTAGCTTTATCTACCTCTATACCTCTCTCTGACACTAGGTGTCCTAACAATATTCCTTCTCTAACCATAAAATGACATTTTTCCCAGTTGAGGACTAAGTGCTTTTCTTCACATCTTTGCAAAACCCTATCTAGAGTTTCTAGACAACCATCAAAAGTTTTTCCGTAAACTGAAAAATCATCCATAAAAACTTCCATGATTTCTTCTATCATATCAGAAAATATAGACATCATACATCTTTGAAAAGAAGTGGGTGCATTACATAATCCAAACGACATTCTACGATAAGCATAAGTTCCATAAGGACATGTAAATGTGGTTTTGCTTTGATCATCAGGGTGGATAGGAATTTGGTGATATCCTGAATAACCATCAAGAAAACAAAAGAAAGAATGATTAGCTAAGCGCTCTAACATCTCGTCAATGAAAGGTAGAGGAAAATGGTCTTGTTGCCTTGTTGAGTTTTCTGTAATCTATACACATTCGCCATCCAGTGACAGTTCTTTGGGGTATTAATTCATTCTTATTATTTTGGACAACTGTCATCCCTCCCTTTTTAGGTACAACTTGCACAGGGCTTACCCACTCACTATGCGGTACAGGATATATAATTCATGCATGTAAAAGTTTTAAGACCTCTTTCTTCACAACTTCTCTCATCGTATTTTGAAGTCTCTTTGAGGCTCTATTGAAGGTGTAATTTCGGGATTGGTTGGTCTACGATGAGTGCACAGGACAGGGCTAATCCCTTTAAGGTCTTGGAGTGAATAACCAAAAGCAGCACGATGTTTTTCTAAAACAGTAATTAATCTATAAGATTCTTCATCAGAGAGTTTATCACTAATAATCACCGTATAATTTTGATTATTATTTAGAAAAACATACTTAAGACCGGAAGATAGTGGCTTAAGCTCAATAGGAGTTTTAGGCGGCTCTAGCAATTCATCAAGAGGTTCGGGATCAATAGGGTTCTCGTCCTCTTCATTAATGAAGAACTGAGTGTCATTCTCTAAATCAGGTTCAACGAATTCATTAAATTCAATGGCTCTAACATCTTCTATTGGATCTACTTCGGAAAGGGGTTCTGCTTTAAATTTTACTGAATGCGTTATAGGTATTGAAAAACTAAATCTCTTCCCAAATTTAATGTCTAATTTACCATTGTGACCTTCTTGAAGAAGTTTTATCATTGGTAGTCCTATCATTACATCAAAATCCCAAACATGAAAGATATAAAAATTCAGCAAAATTTGGAAATCATTAATAACAATAGGAAGTGCACTTAGAACTTCTAAGCTAGGGATAATGTGTCCTGAACAATTTTTTAACAATTTATTTGTAGAAATTAATGGTATGTCTTTTAAGAATTCTTTAGCAAAAGTATATGAGATAATATTGACTCCTACAACTGGGTTGTATAAAGCCTCAAAAGGATATGAATCTACTTGCAACTTTATAGCAACGTGGGTGAATTAAGGCGAATTACTTCAGAAGATTGTTCAGATTCTATTAACCAATCATCACCCAAAATAAACACTAATTCTCTTGTCATTTCTCTAAGAAATTTTAAATCATCGGGATGTGAAAGATTAAGATCAAAATCTCTAGATTGTTGGGGTTGAATAATCTTACGATAAAATGTAGTATTTCCATAATCATCAAAGAAATTATCCTCAATTTCAAACATCCATTCGAAGTTGGAGTTATCTCCTTCTCCTTAGCTAGTTCAAGTTCTAATTCAACTATAGGTTGAGATGAATCAGGTAAAAGTTCATTTTTAGTTAACAGAGATTTTTCTTCTAACAACTCTTCTTTTTCTTCGGAAAGATCATTTAAAATATTAGTAAGAATAGTTTTAGCATGATCAGCATTAATATGCATAAATGCTCCACCAGCGGTCAAATTAAGGTATTCCTTATTCCTATCATCAAGGCCTAAAATGAAATGTTGTAAAAGCATGGGTTCTGGTAAAGCAAGATTAAGTCCAGAATTTACAAAGCCATCAAAACGATCCCAAACCTTGCCTAGCGATTCATTATCTAATTGTTTAAATCCTATAACTTCAAAACGAAGTTTAGTGACTTTTTGTATAGGGAAAAAATTTAAGGCAAAAGTCTTTTCGTAATATTTTCCAATCTCCTTGACTACTCCCAATATGGTGATTATACCATTTCTTAGCTCGCCCGTTAATAAAAATGGAAAGAGTTTCCATCTTAAAGTATCATCAGCCATACCCTTAATACTTAGACATGAACATGTTTGCTCAAAATTAGTTAAATGGGAATAGAGGTTTTTCGCTAGAATTACCAGAAAAATTATGTTCTGAACTAATTTAATTAATCGGGCGTAGCTCATAGCGAGATGATATAATAGGTTTAGAAGATTCTTTTTGGCTGGAGGTACGATCCCGATGGTGCTCCATTTGATATAACAGTTGAGATTCGTGTTCCATATTATTTTATTTATTTATTTTATTATTATTATATATTGTTTTTTTAAGATAAAGGGATAATAATAGATTAAAGATAAACTAAAGTCAAAATCAGCAAACCGTTCCCCGCAACAACGGCGCCGAGAAATGCTTGTTGGTATAAATTAAGCGCACCCTATATAGTAATTATAATCAGATTATCCACAAGCGCACAGATATATACTGATCAGCACTTCACCAAGATCAACCCGGTTTTAATATCGAACCCAAAGGAACAACAGTGATTATTGACTAAGTCTATAACTCTTAATCTAAGGGGAGTACAAACAATCTAGAAAACTATCAAAAACGAGGAAATAGCTATTGCACTCTAGTTCCGACAACCGGTAAGTTTTGTATAATATCGTCTAATCGGACAAGTAACCCGAATAGGAGAAGAAACAGAGTAATCTCCTACCAAGCACCTATAAGCCTATCAGTCCTATCAACTGGAAGTGGACTACAGAGGATTCAACGAAGCTATAAAGTCACCTTCGCGAGCTACCACTATCCGGCTAATCAGGAGATATCTACAAGCAACCATAGCCCAGACACCACGTCTATGCTACGAATCACTCCTCCGACCTAGGAGCTATCCAAATCAAAGTACTCAATATAGTATGCGTTGCAAACCAAAGAACAAATAAAAACAAGTTGCTTACTTGAATCAGAATGGCGAATACAAAAGTACCTCAGAACGCAGCTCCGGGCGAGGGAGCCGAATCTAGACGAATACAGCTACGAAGAAGCTCCGACAGGCTGGGACTCCTCCGAATCTCTACTCATCTACTCTATCTCTCTAATCTCTATATTGATTGCTAGCCTAGATCTAGTGGATATCTATCTAATGCTCTGGCTCTTTAGCTCTTGATCTGGCCTCTTCCTCAGGGGGGTCTGGCCCTTTATTTGTAGCCCGGTGGGATGGATACGCGCCGTTGGATCAAACCGATGTAAGGAGGGGCTGAGATGACTCCTCGGAGGCGGTGGAAGAAGACTCCAGAAGGGGGCGGCCAACCCTAACCCTAGGGGGCCGCCCGGCGTGGCAGTGGGGCCGCCCGGCCCCACCACGGGGCTCCTCGAGTGGTCCCTGTTGCTTCCGGTGTGTTCTAGATGCTTCCCACGTCCCGTTGCGATATTTTCCATCGCGGATAAGTTTCATGGCAGAAATGCACTTTAATCCTTCTTTTAAGCTTTTCTGGATAATTCCCTGAAAAATGCACAATTCACCAAAACTCGTGGAAATTATCAGCGATGACCCTATTCTAATAGATATTCATGTATGATAAAGGGGTATTTGCTAAATGAAGATTGTATGTTAATAGGTGTCAATAAACCCATTGGCATCGAAACACAGGCGTCTTAAATAAATCATAGTCTAGTTCCCATATGTCCTCAACGAAGCCAAAGCATGTAGCAGTTTCATCTGAATCATCTATGGCCCCGCAACGAACACCACTATTTTGCGCCATGTTCTTTTTGTCCCTAGAAGTGGTACAAAATATGAAGCCACTAATGTCATAGGTGTGCCATGATGTGACCTGGCGAGATGGTCCAGCTGCCAACCTCCTGATAGTATGTTGCTCAATTGTTTCTCCATTTGGAATGTTCTGTTCCATTAGCCATGTGGTGAATCGACGCTTGTGTTCCTTCGTTACCCAATTCTCTGTTTGCCCAGGGTTATGATCGCTTAGCTTTTGCATGTGTTGTTTGATTAGAGGCTCCATTATCAAGAGCTGATGTAGGATGCTATGATGTGCCTCGAGGACAATATTGTAGTCTGACGGGATGAATGATTTCTAGCCCATCCTCCCACACCTATATAGTCTGCCCTCATGTCGGGACGGAGGCAAACCTATTGCAATCTGGTCTCTTAGGCAATTGTTATAGAATGGACTTTCAGACTCAATGGCCTCTTCGGTAGTGTATCCCTATATCATGGACGCCTCAGGACGAGTAGGAGTGGATACGTACCCATTCAGTATTGATATGAAATGCTCATATGTCCACATCTCATGCAAATACATGGGACCCAATGCCTGAATTTATGGCATCAAATGCACGACAAGGTGTACCATTATATCGAAGAATGATGGCGGAAAACACATCTCAAGCTATGACACTGTCTCCACTGTGAATTCCTGAAGAGATTCTAACTCCTCGCAATCAATTACCTTCTGTGATATCTCATTAAAAAAGAAGCACAACCGTGTGATTGCCATCTTTAAGAACACCGGACTTATAGCCCTGATGGCAATAGGGAGGAAAGTTGTCGGCATCACATGGTAATCATGTGAGTTGTAGTTAGTGAGTGTAAGGTCCTTCTGTAACAACCCGGATTTTTTGGAAAGCCAAAAATGTGAACTTTTAAATTTTTTCCTACAGATGTGTGAAGCATGTAGCTTCTAGGTCAAATGTCAGAAGATTTACTATCGAACCACTGCATACATATAGAAATGATTGCAGGAGTATGCCTCGGTTCTTGAGCCGGATTCGGTTCTGAGTTTGTTTAATGTTCAGAGTACACAAGCCATAGCAAAATCCCACTCAAACTACTCATCAATTCTCTCTCAAATCCCTCTGTAAATTTCCTCTTAAGTCCTTTCTCACAAAATACCCTACATCCCCCTTTAATCTCCTCTCAAGTTTCCCCCTTTAATAATTCCTCTCAAGTTTCCACTACGAAACCCTAAACCCAGCCTATCTCTAAATGGAAGAACCTGCCCTCTCCGTTCCTCCAAAGTCCACTCAAACATCAATTGTATTCCTTTATGGAATTGTTTGCAACCATTTTAGAAGAAATGAATTGGAAAATGGGAAAGCCTTTCCCCTCCACCATCAGCCCAGTTCGGCCTCCCCATCAACCAGCCTGGCCTACCCCTCCCTTCCCTTCACCTGCTGAAGCCCAGCTAGGCCCGCCTGGTGCCACATAGCAGCCGCCACCGGCCTGCCAGGCCGCGGCCCACATGGCCCGCTCGTCTCGGCCTGCTCCAAACCCTAAGGGTGGGGCAGCACATGCCCCTGGGCCGCCGCTGCCAGGAGGCCCCGCTTTTGACGGTGGATAGCATCAACTTTTTATAGTGCAATAAACATGAGATCTGAACAATACACGTAGAAGATAGGGGGTTTTAACTAACAATTCCACGAGTTTTGGTGATTTCATATTTTCCAAGGAGTGTTCTAGAAAACCATGGAGAGGGACATAATTATTAAACAAATTAGTGGAATTATCTCATGATTAAACATGCGCCATTGAACTCTACATAGATCAAGAAGGCAACCCAACTAAGTTGGGCCCAAAAAGCCCAACTTGGGTGCCGGGCGGCCAAAGCCCTAGGGCCGGCCGGCCCCAGCACAACGCCGCCTCGGCTCAGCTTCTGGAAGCTTCCTCCACCATCTTTGAGGGTTCATATCCACCTTATGTGAAGTCGGTTTGATCCAAGGGCTCGTATGCATCCCACCGGGCTATATAAAGAGCCCCTTGGCCCCCTGTCTAAGGCATCCTTGAAACCCTAATTCATTATCTCCAGTTGGATCAATTGAGAGGGATCTCTTTGAATGGATCTACCTCTTAGAGTAGCTATATAGTCTTAGAATTAGAGAGAGGAGTTGAGAGTAGAGTTTTGGAGGAGTTCTGGCCTATTGGTGCTTCTCTTCGGCTGTATTCTCTGGGTTCAAGTTCCTTAGCATGGTACTTGGTTCTGAGGTTCTTCAATCATCGTCTTCTTATGTAAGTAACTTTGTATTTATATTGTTCTTCTAGTTCACAATTCTTTTGAGTGCTTTAGTCTATAGGACGCGGTAGATTGAAGTAGTAATATAGGTGTAAGCGTGGAGTTAGATCTAGATTACTTGTGAATGTCCCCTATCTTTTCGGTAGATGGTAGCTCGTGAAGGTGACTTATAGCTTTATTGAATCCTCTGTAATCCATCACCCACTAGAAGGTTTGGCAGCCTTATAGATGCTGGTAGAGGAGAACTCTAATTTCTACCCCTATTCAAGTTATCTGGCCGTGTTAAAACATTAGAAAATACATTTTTACTGAGATTCGAAGTAAACATAGTTTTAGTGATCTCCTCTTATCTCTACCTAGGCTTGATTTCTACTCTGGGTTAGGTTGGACCGTAGTTATACTCACACATTTCCTTATGGATACGATATTTAAAACCTCTGGGTGAAGTACTACATCGGTATTTTATCTGTGCGCTTGCGGATAGTCATATTTTCTTGTGTGCATTTAATTTATACCAACAAGCATTTCTAGCGCCGTTGCCGGGGAAACGGTTGCTGAGTTAATTGCGAATCTAGCTTTACCTTGTGTTATACTTTTATCTTTTCCTGTTTTATCCCATTCTCTTTATTATTTTTGTGTTCATCCTTATGTATGTGTTTAATAACACTCCTATCTGTTTATATGGTATGCGCAAAAGCTTTGGGCCACCAAAATCTATAGAGCCTATCATAACACCTGGCTATGAGCTGCGCCATGTCTAATCAATATGATTCTGGATAAACCCTTCTCCGGAGAAGGCAATGAAAACCCATACTTACACCTACAAGAGTTCGAGCAGACCTCTGCATGCTTGTGAATCGCTGGTATGTTCGATAAGACCTTAAGATAGAAGCTTTTCCCATTCTCTTTGATAGGAAGAGCTAAAGATTGGTATAATCAAGTCGTAGGAAGTATGCAAGGGGATTGAGAAACATTATACTCTAAATTCTGTTTATATTTCTTTCCCATCTCCAAAGTAGCTAGTCTTCGAAAAGACGTTCTAACTTTTAGGCAACTAGAACAAGAATCTCTTAGTAAATCATGGGAGCATTTTAATAAACTCATCACATTTGGCCCTAACCTTGGTTTACCAGACCCTATGCTTCTTCAACATTTTTATTTAGGTCTTACCAAGGATTCTAAGGAATCCCTTGATTTAGCCTCTGGAGGAGCTTTTCTTCACTTACCTATAACTGAAGCAAGGCCTATGCTAGAAAAGGTTGTTCAAGCCTTTTCTGAGCTCTCTGAGGAAGAGAAGGAATCATCTCCCGAATAAGAAGAGGAAGTTTTGGTAGCTAACACACAATCATTCCAATCCTAAAATTTAGCTGTCAATCATAAACCATCAAAGTCCTATAATGATGATTTAGACTTCCAATTAGCTAAGATGCTTGTACATCAATATAAATCAGATCTTCTCAGAAGAGCATCTTGGAAAAAATGTCCTCAACTTCCCTTCCCTCCTAAAGGACATCAAGAAGAATACAAGAATAGCATGTCTAGTTATGCCATAGAAGGAGAGCCAAGCCACTCAGAAATTAATCCCATCTTCTTCCCTTCTGTGCCCATATTAGACGACTTATCTAAACCCACCTTTAAACTCATCCTTGACTCTAATGATCCTTCTTATACTCTCTCCCCTAAGTCTCATAATGACCCTAGAAACTCACTAGAATACCCAAAGCATAGGAGTCATGAAGACTATAGGAATGACCGAGAAGTGCAACGATGACAATGGCAGGAATGTATGGAACATATGAAAAACTAATATGCCATTGTCAAAGGATGGCTTGAAGAGGACGAAGCCTTAGTATTAGCATCTGAATTTGGACTAGATTTAAATGGTGAGCTTAAATCAATTTCTTCAATAAACATGACTCACCTAAGTTCGAAGAAAGCCTTAGATGAGACCAATCCTAGAGACATCAATTCATGGGAACTTCTAGAAGATAAAACATCCAATGAATCTCATAGGCATGAAATAATAGAGACAAACTTGTTGCCTATAGACACCCATGAAGAAACACACTGTGGAGTTTGAAAAGGGAGATCACGTCAATGAGCATGGGAATTATTTCATTAACACCCCATCAAATCCATGCTCATATGAAAAATCTCCTAGATTCATTGGTCTCTCTAATGTTGCCACACATGAGATCTTCAACCCCCTCATTTTACCTATTCCTAAAGACTTTGAAAGGGTGGTTGTAGATACATATGTTTATCATAAATATTGTAGATCTCGTTGTAATCTTGAGATAACATGAGTTTGCACCTTTTTCTATAATACCCTTGTGATAGAAATATAATTATAAAAATATTCCTTCAGGTATTTCTGTCATTAACTATTTTAGGTTTGAAGTAAGAAAATGAATGATCGCAGCAACAGGTATGTCCAACCAATCATCATACAACATTGAAATATATCCATCCAACCTTAAATTTTGCTTTGCAAAACTCAAGCTTGGGGAATGGGCTTATTTGAAAAATCTTAAATCATGTTGGTAATATTGGTTATCTCTGCCTTTTTAATTCATGCTCAAAATGTTACATAATAATCATACTCTTTCATCTCTATCTGAATAAATCTCTATAAGTACTTTCATGTCACCTTTGTCTGCTATAGTAAATTTTGGTTTGAAAGTACTTTATAGGTATTTTTATAGACTTTTTAAATTAAGCATGGTGCTTAGGTTAAATTGTCTTCCTTAACTAAAACTAGACATGGAGTTTGGTTTGGTTATTAAACTAGAAATTATTGTAGTAGACATTAGAATATTTTGTTAGACTAACCCCTGCAGAAATCTTTCAATTCAATCTGGGTAAGTCATGAGATAAATTTAAATCAAGGATGAAGCAAGGCACATAACAAACTTCAATAACTTTGTAGAGAAGACATAGCTCATTCATCATAGATGGAAGAACTGTATGTATCAATGATTCATTCACTTTATCTTCTGCTGCAAGTTACTTTTTATCTTGTGCCATGCCTATATAGAACATGATCTATGCTAAAACAATCTTAATACCATCTTTTCATTAGCATAGGCAGAACACAATAAAATTCTAGACAAACAACCTATCTTTCAAAATTCTATACTCCTTCGGGTATGTGATATCCACTAATCTGTTGTAGGCATAAGAATAAGTGAAGTGAAAATAGTGAAAAGATCAAGGAAGCAAAAAGATGGCAAGGGGATAAGAAAGAAGGAATGCAACAGAGGAGACAAGTTGCTTAAGAATAACTCAAGATCCAAGGAAAGAAAGGACCACTGAAAGTCATCTATCACTTATCACTTGGAGTCATAGTCCAAGAATGAAGGTAACACCCTAAGGTATTGGTCAACATTTTCCTCTTGATCTTGATATACACATAAATAAAAATACAAACATGTTTGGATTAAAACTTTGCTTGATTGACTCAACATGTTTAAGATGTTTAAAATTGTTCCTAGCATTCACTTTCTTGACTCCAAGGTTTTAACCAATTAAATTAAAAAGTGTACATCCTATGTTTGGAAGATGATAGTCATACTCATATTAAAACCGATACATTAGGTAGAGATAGATAATCCTTCTATTGGTTAAGAATTTCAATCTATTTTGCCATATGAACTTAAATGCAACATTCATGTTTAGTCTTTTGATCTTACGATCCATGTTAAACAAATTATGCAACACCAACTTTGTCTTGTGCAATTTGTCTAAGGATAGAGAAGAATAAATAAAGAAATAGATCTGGTTCTGTTGGTGATTTTCCACCAACACAGCCTATGCACTTGATCTCTACCTTGGTTTGTGAGTAGGATACACTTCGACAAAGTGTGAAGAGAATCGTCCCCAACACTCTACAAGTGAAAGTTACGTGAACATGCACATTGAGCAAGATGCTGCTAGATCATACTCTACTTCAATCTGTTGGACAAGCAAAGAACAAGAGGGGCACCACCATCAAAATCACCAACGCAAGAGGTGCAACCATCAATATCTCCATCTCCAAGACCAATAGAAAAACTTAATGAAATAATAAGAGTGGAGAAAATCAGTCCAATTCGGAGGACTTAAAAATCCAAACCCTCACCGAAAGGTAACATCGGTAGTTATCCATATTTACTTTCTTGCATTGCATATTTCTCTTTAGCATATTTACTTTTCTGCATTAGCATTGCATAGAAAATAACAAAAATAATTAGGTATTCATTAGGTTGCATTCATGCATCTTAAAATAATGAAGCCCCATGTGAAACCATTACGGTGTAAAAGCTATAGAAGTTTTCACTGTGGTGGCCTAAAAATAAAAATAAAGATAGCACACATATTTCCTTCCTGCATATAAATAAAAAAACTCCAAAAATATTAATTAGGCATCCTGCTACAACTCTGCTATCATAAAATACTTTGAAACCTCCACAACTCCAATCCTCTAAAAATGGCTAACCACTAACTTTTTATCCTAATACCGTTCCATGAGTTTTGGTGTTTTATGAGAGTTTTCTGCAGGATGACTCTAAGAGCCAGCTCACCTAGGTATCTTCATCTTCACCACTCAAAGTACACCTTCCGATACATAGCTAACCCCTGTATGAAGAAAGTAACTTCTTGGAGAATGAGATTGGGATCGCTGGCAACACTTGCTCTTATAAGCATGAGCTCCTCTATGAGGACCACTCAGCTTTAGCGCTCAACCACAATAATAACAAGCTTGGGGGAGAGCATCACCTAGTTATCAGGTAAGTATACCTATGCGATTATCGAGTCTATTTTATAGTCATAAAATACCAAAAATATATAAGCACATAAAGGTTCACCATAGTATCATAAGAAAACCTAAAAATACTGAAAATATATGGGCACATGAAGGTCCATGTCTGTTGAGTCTTTTGTGAGTCTATTAGTCAAAATAAAAAGATGAATAACAATTAAAACCAAATAAAGATACTTTATTAAGGTGTGATCATAGAGGGTGCTTAATAAGTTTTGTCTAGTTTATTAGGAGTCGAATAAAAACTGGAGAACAATATAATTTTGAATTGGAGATGATAAATAGTTGCTCTGTTGTAATTCCTTTCAAGTGCCTAGTTTTTAACCTTAAATTCTCCCGAGTTTTGGATCGATTGCTTTGATATAAGAATTTACTCTGAACCTGAAACTTGTGGAGGCATATATTTGAGCTAAGTCTAGGTGATTGAGGGATATGATATGAGAAAGTCTGAGCTACTATTTATCTTATTTCTAGCGATACTAAAGTTTTAGAGATTTATCTTCTGAAAATTCAAAAATCTTATATGATGAGCTCTTGTATGACAAAGTTTGAATTTCTACAAAAGCCATATATATGATATATCTAGATTAGGAAAACCTTTGCTCATTCATGCTTCTTGCTTTGCATTGAGTTCAGTCAACCTTTGTTGTATACCTTATGAGAGTCTTATCATGCTTTTAAAAACAAGATCACATACATACTCCACCTACATATGCACTACCCCTATGCCAGGAGTAGGCACAATCAATTTTCCACTTTTATCCAGATCCATCTTAAAAATGTTTCTCTCCTACACTGGGAGTGAACACCCAAAAATAAACCCTATAGGTCAACCCCTGTTTAATTGCTCTAAGTTCTTATTGCTATCTCTTCAATTATCATTTTGTGTTTAAAGGATGCATGTGGCTATGCAAAAGAAAAATATTGAAAAAAGGGGAGTAAAAAAAATGGACAAGTGTCCAAGTAATTAAAACAATGGGTACATAGATGCCCACCTCCCTATTGAAAAAAAGAGAAGAAAAAGAAAAAAAGATAGCCCATGTTTTTCCGCGAAAGTTTTAAGTTCAAGAGAGAGAGATCTATTTTCCAAAGAGCAAAAGTAGAATTAGGATTAGCCACCATATATACACCTATCCACCATATTCCATACACATGCACATCTTGATTTGATTGTATGACTTGACTCTCTATGGATCCATTATTTGACTTTACAATACATGCATTGCAAATATGTTCACCCTTGTTTTAATGCCACTCCTATGAACTCCACTATAATCCTTAGCTATAGGAAGGCGTAACATCATTAATGCCTCAGTGAGATCCACAATACCACATATAAGAGACTTGAGGGTGTCATACAATTAAGCTCTGAGTTTTATTTTGAAAACTTGCAAAACTCCGGAATACTAGTTGAGTGAAGAATTTGAGACATAGTGCTTAACTTAATTATTCTGTCTCTCAATTCACTCAAGACCTAAGTGAAAGTTAGGAAGCCCTGTGGTTGAAGGTAATATGGGTAAGTTTGAAAGTCATATCAGTTTATTCTAATCCAGAGGAGAATTTTTGATTGAACGCATGTGTACTTTTGAGGCGTGAAAACATTATAGCAACTCCTGATCTAAGTTTCTTAGTTAGGCTTTGCTAAGGGACTAGCAAAGGGTAAGCTCGGTGGAGCTTGTTAACGGTGGATAGCATCAACTTTTTATAGTGCAATAAATATGAGATATGAACAATACACGTAGAAGATAGAGGGTTTTAACCAACAATTCCACGAGTTTTGGTGATTTCATATTTTTTAAGGAGTGTTCTAGAAAACCACGGAGAAGGACGTAATTATCAAACAAATTAGTAGAATTATCTCATGCTTAAACATGCGCCATTGGACTCTACATGGATCAAGAAGGCAACCCACCAAAGTTGGGCCCAAAAGGCCCAACTTGGGTGGCGGGCGGCTTAAGCCCTAGGGCCGATCGACCCCACCACAACGCCACCTCGGCTCAGCTTCTGGAAGCTTCCTCTACTGCCTTTGAGGGTTCACATCCACCGTACGTAAAGTCGGTTTGATCCAAGGGCTCGTATGCATCCCACCGGGCTATATAAGGAGCCTCCTGGCCCCCTGTCTAAGGCATCCCTAAAATCCTAATTCATTATCTCCAGTTGGATCAATTGAGAGGGGTTTCTTCAAATGGATCTACTGCTTAGAGTAGCTATCTAGTCTTAGAATTAGAGAGAGGAGTTGAGAGTAGAGTTTTGGAGGAGTTTCGGCCTGTCGGTGCTTCTCTTCGGCTGTATTCTCTGGGATCAAGTTCCTTCACACGGGACTTGGTTCTGAGGTTCTTCAATCATCGTCTTCTTATGCAAGTAACTTTGTATTCATATTGTTCTTCTAGTTCACAATTCTTTTGAGTGCTTTAGTCTATAGGACACTATAGATTGAAGTAGTAATATAGGTGTAAGCGTGGAGCTTAGATCTAGATTACTTGTGAATGTCCCCTGTCTTTCCGGTAGATGGTAGCTCGTGAAGGTGACTTATAGCTTCGTTGAAACCTCTGTAATCTATCACCCGTTAGAAGGTTTGGCAGCCTTATAGATGCTGGTAGGGGAGAACTCTGATTTCTACCCTTATTCAAGTTATCTGGCCATGTTAGAATATTAGAAAATATATTTTTACCAAGATTCAAAGTAAACGTAGTTTTAGTGATCTCCTCTTATCTCTACCTAGGCCTGATTTCTACTTCAGGTTAGGTTGGACCATAGTTATACTCACACGTTTCCTTGTGGATACCTGTGCGCTTGCGGATAGTCATATTTTCTTGTGTGCATTTAATTTATACCAACACCCACGCCGCACCCCAGCTTCCGCGCTGCCTGCTGGGATGCTCGCCACGTGCCTCTAGGTTGGCACGAACACCAAGGATGCACCGGCCTCCCCACGAAGCCCTAGACGACACGAGTATATAAGCCGCAGCCGCTGTTGCTTCCTCCATTTGCCTACCTACCTTCTCCCTTCGCTCCTTGGCGCGCCGCTCATGCCGCCCGTCGCCGCACCAAGCCGTGCCCTCGCCCGGCACCGCCCCGGCGGCAGCTTAGCGCAGCCAACGCGCCGCGCCAACCAGACCCGCGACCAGCGCGGCACCAGCGCCCGGACACCATCTCGTCGGGCGCGCTCGTATTCCTCGCCCCGCGCCTTTGCCTCCGTCTTCGCCCGGCGTCGTGCCCCCCTGCGCCCCCCGCGAAGCCTGGGCGCCGCGCCTGTCGAGCCGGCGACATCGAGCGAGCATCAGCGCCGTTGACCCTGCCCGAGGCAGCGGCGTCGCCCCGGCGGCGTCGCGATGTGTTCCAACTCCAACAACGCCCGCGCCGAGCATCATCACCAGCAAGCAGCAGCACGCACCACGCTCACCTCCGTCTAGCGGGCGTCGTCCCAGCCAGGCCGGTGCCGTGCCTCCACCTCCTCTGCGTCACCTACCGCCGACTGCCTGCCACCACCGGTGAGCCTCCCATGCCCAAAAGCTATGCCTATTCCTTACTACCGAGCCCCATCCACGTATCCGTCGACACCCGCCATCGTGCTGTGTTACACACCTTGTAAGACCGCAGCCTTTGCCGAAGCCTCCTGGCCGCGTCTAGCCTCCGTCAGCCAAGCGCAGCCACCCACGGCCACCAGCAGCGAGTTGTAGCCTGCCCCGGCTAGCCACAGCAGGCTACTGGCCACTAGAGGCTGGCCATGGCTAGCCAGAGCTGGCTGGAAGCCAGGGTGGCCAGAGTTGGCCACCGGTGGCTACCGCTGGTTAGGACCTCCACGGTACCCCGATGCACCTCCGTGAAGCCCGCCGGACCCTTGACGTTCCCTGGCCGCGACCACGAGCTGCCATCGAACGACTCCACCGTTGGTAAGCATCCAATACACCATGACCGGCCTTCGTGCCATTGCCCACATGGAACACAAACGCACCCACACACATGACCAGCCATAGCCAAATAGATCCACGGTGTCTGTGACGCCGGGGAGGACATAATACCCGTACCCCTGACGTGAGCCTCGGAACTCTAGACACCATGGTGTAGATTGACTCATCTTGGACTGTAGAATGGCTCTTTGGTTGCTTTAGCAGATCTGTCAAAACCCTAGCTTGTCGCCATCGCTCCGGCCACCTCGAGATACGAGGACGGGCCGTCGAGAGTCCCTGTGACCTTGTCCATTGCAAGCCGTGACCCCCTGGACCTCCCTCGGTCTCTCTCTTTTACTTTCTGTATAATGTCCATACTGTTGTACCCACTCCTGGTGACCCCTCTGTATGTGTATCTTTGTAATACAGGACCCATTCATCTTATGCTATGCAATTGTGCTACTCCAGTTGTGTCGACTTGTGTTGTCTCTTGTCGTGTTGTTGGATCTTATTATTGGTTGTGTGTGTCTATCTATGGACCGTGCCTTCGAGCCGATAGAGGAATCGTATCTCATTTGGATATTGTGATCGCGGGATTCGTCTTGCCATGGCCGTAATGTCGAGTGTAACTTGAGCCCTCACTAGTGTAGCTTGTGGTCGCGAGTTCGCCTCGCCATGACTATGGAGCTATACTTCTTTGTTTGCCTTTCATTCGCTCTTCATGCACAAACCCTTGTATGCTTGTACCCTATATGACCATCATATTTCTTTGATTCTTGCGGTGACAACCGCACCGCTACAAATCCGAGAGATGCCTTAGTGCCAGTGCACCTAGGTCGGGTACCCTATGGGTGGTTTATGCACTTGTGATTTTTATTATGTTGCTCCCTCTCGATGCCCCGTCTGATACTGTGGCATAAGCATTGGAAGTAGATCATCGCTTTTTGATTGATCTTGCCTTGTCTCTCCTTGATAGCCCGCTCTATTCGATCCCATCTTGTTCATGGTGATTGGATCAAAGCACGGTGTCGGTACGGGACGTACCCGAGTACTCATCAAGACGGCATCCGTAGGGACAGCAGCAAGAAGACCGGATCCGAGTAGAACGCGGATCGTCCTAGTTAGGCAGATAGAAAGTGACATCTCGTAATAAGAGCAGGACACCTTTTACAAGTCCGACTAGGACTAGAAACCTTAGCTCGGCTCTTTTCCCTCTCATAAAAAGGAGCCGAGCACCCTTTTGTAAGGGAACAACTACACACAATCGAGATCATCAATCCAACGCAAAGGCCAAGGCCGATGGAGTAGGGCTTTTACTCGACGCCGAGGGCCCGAACCGGGATAAACCGTGTGTCTTTCGCTGGCCGCATCGCCGAAGTTCTAGTTATTTGCCGAGGTCCGAATCAAGCGGCCGCGGGGAACCCGTGGCAGGCTATCGGTGGCTAAACACCGACAAATTTGGCGCTTCGGACGCGAGCCAACACCCCTTGGACGCCAAGTAGAACAGCATCTTTGGCGAAGTTGATGGTCCTCCCGAGTCGAAGAGGAAGGAATCGAACCCAAAGTCGGGCCAACATCTTCAGGCCTCCTCGGCATAGTGGCAAGACGCCGCACGTAACCTAATGAGCCGACCACTTATCTTGAAGCCTTCAGACGAGTAGACAAATCCTCTATTGTCTTCTTAGCCCGCAAAAGATCTCGATCAGCACCACGCCTAATCAGCCGTGCTTGAGCCAAAATCTCTTTTTCAACATCTTCTTTTACCTTCTCCGAATCATCTCGGAAGGACCGCACTTCAAGCTTCAATGCTTTGTCTCTTCCGAGTACTTCTTTCTCAAAGCTACAAAGACAACAAAAAGAAGTCGATAGAAAGCAAAAGTCGATAACTACACAAGCGAAGAAGCGTATACCCAAAAAAAAGTACCTTGAAGATCTCGGGAGACCTTCTTCTCGGAATCAACAGCAAAGAACAATTTGAGCTCTCAAAGCAACCTCCGAAGAATTATGCTTTTTGTGCTCTTTCATCAAGTTCTCGCCGCAAAGAAGCCAGCTCATCCAACTTCTTTTGAGACTCGGGACGAGCCAAAGAAGATGTCGAATCACTAACATATTCCTGCAGACACAAAAGAAAAGGATAAAGAAAAAAAAAAGAAGAACTCGGGGATAAAACAAGTCGACAATACCTGAAAACGCTCAACAAAAGACTTGAACTCGCATCAAGCTTCTTGAGACGAGAACTCGGGTTGAAAGCCTCTTCAAGATCCTCGCACCAACTTCAGGTCACGAATCGTATCCCAAGGAGCGCAAGGGGCGACAAAGGAGAAGAACACCCAACCCGATAACGAGAAGAAGTCGAGGTCGAGCAAAAGGCAACTTCTCTACTCCCAAAGAAGTCGACGCAATGACCTGAGCCATAGGGAGAGAAGAGGCCGCAAAGAATGCCCCGCAGAGGAGGAAGTTACTGCCGGCGCAGAGTCAACAAATGGGACTAGGATCGGGAGTGACACTGACCCATAATCCCAACGCTCACAGTCTTCTCCGAGTCAGAGCCGGGAGCCAAAGAAGTCGTAGCTGATGACCTACAAGAATAAAAGTTAAAGGCAAAAGGCCGACTAAAAAGAAATAAAATCAAAGAAGACAAACACTTACTTAACAGCACGACGAAGAGCCATCCGAGGCCGAGGAGGGGGAGGCGGCATAACCGCCTCAAGATCCACCAACAACTCAGAAGAAGAAGGAAGAGGACCCGGCAAAGGTCCCAAAGCTGGTAAAGAAGAAGAAGAAGCCGCCTGACGACTACAAAAAGCAAAGGCAAGTCAAAACAAGCCAAACAAGCAGTATAGAAACATAAGAACAACCCTCACCGACGAAGAAGGGGAGAATCATCAACATCCTCAGCTTCATCTTCAAAAATAAGAACAGAAACCACCACCCGCTAGAGAAAGGGGTCGGGACTACTCTCCAAAGAAAAAACAAAACAGGAAAGAACAAAAGTCTCACCTATCAGAAGGTTACCTGAAGGCTGAGGCGAAGAGGAAGTCCGTGCCCGCTTAATAACAGAAGAAGAATCACCCGCTCCAGCCCTCTTAGCACCAGCACGAGTTCGAGGGAGGAGCACCGGCTGATAAGGAACATATTCAACGCTCTCCACTAAAGAAAGACCAGGAAAAAGAAGTCGACCTTCAGATACCTGGCTAACAACAGGAGCTGAAGGAGCAGGAGGAGGGACAATCTCTCCACCCACAAGCAGAGAAGCATCAATATCAAAATCCCTGCCAAAAGGCTTCAAAAAGATAAAAACAAGTCAGTCATAGACAAAAGAATTCAGGAAACAAAAGGAAAGAAAAGAAAAGTACTCACAGCAGGGGGAGGATTGCCCGCCGAGTACTCAAACCCAATCATCGGAACCACCGTTGCACCTTTCAGAATCTTCTGAAGACGCATAAGCACTTCATCATTGGACAACTCAGAAGTCGTCACCATCCGAGAAGGGTCTTCAGCGCCCGAGTACTCAAAGCCGTAGTGCTCTCGCGCCTTCAACGGCTGCACTCGGCGGCGAAGGTAGCTCGCCACTATGGCAAAACCGGACAAGCCATGTTGTTTCAAGTAACTTATCCGATCAAACAGCGGCTGAAGAAGATTATACTCAGCAGGGGTAAGTTGATCTTTTTCCCACCGCTCATTAACTACAGGCGGGGTACCCGAGTAGGTCTGAAGTGCTGGAAAACCAACTCCACCCCCAAGGTTGCCAGCATAGAACCACTCGGATCGCCAATCCTTGACAGAATCAACAAGATCATAATCGAAATAATGAGACGACTTGCGCCCCTGACGGAACTGAATTCCACATCCACCAAGGGTATGGAGGGATTCATTCCGGGGTTGTGGCTTGAGACGAAAGAGGAAACGGAAGAGATTCAAGGAAGGGGGAATTCCAAGAAAAGTCTCACAAAAGTGAACAAAGACAGAGAGGTGAAGAATCCCATTCGGGGTCAGATCATGAAGAGAGACAGAAAAGTAGCGAAGGAAACGATGAAGAAAAGCACAAGCCGGAAGACAGAGTCCAGCTCGAACAAAAGAAACAAAAAGAACAATCTCCCCTGGGCGAGGAACAGGAACTCGGTGCTCACCAGGAGCAATCCAGCCGGAGAATGCCTTAGGCTGGATCATCCCCAGCTCCTCCAACTCAACCAAGTGCTTCTCTTGAGTAGTCGGAGGAGGAAAGCTCTTCGCGATCGCCTTCATATCGGCAAACTCAGGGTTCAGCCGCCCGTCAACCTCCACCTCAAGGACCGGTTTATCAACCACCGATTTCTGGGAAGCCAATTTCTTCTTTCCCATACAACGATTCAAGCAACTAAGCTAAGTAGTAAGCATGGAACCAACTCAAGGATGAGGATCAGATTGGGGATTTTTTTTCCGCTAAAAAGCTAGGGTTTCGGAGAACAAAGGCAAGGTAAAGCAAGAAACAATAAAAGACCGTAATTTATAAGGATAAGCTTAAGAGGCCCACTTAAGGAGCAACGGTAAAAAGGCCAACGGATACAATGCCCAAAAATAGGAGGGGCCCAGTAAACCCTTAAGTCACGGGATAACGGCCCGTTAGACACCAACGGTAAAAATTATTACCGTTACAAAGAAAGGCAGACATGGTCAATTATCAGCCAAATATCTCACAAGAAGACGGCTGAAGACGATACCTCTCAAAAGAAGCCAGAATCAGAGGACATTCCACGTTATCAACAAATAACAAGTCGGCACAAAGGCATACAATCAGCTCCACAAGATAAAACAACTCGGATCAGTCTAGAAGCATACATCCACACAGACAAGACAACCAGCATTATGAGAAACAACTCGGGTCATTACAGGATCATATATTCTTTCATCAGAAGGGTACAGGATACAAGGTTACAAGTCTTACAAGACCCATCGAATTCAGAAGAAAACCAAAGCAACAGCTACAAGGAACCCAAAGAGAATTCTGCCATAGAAAACAATTACGCTTGAGAACCCCCGGACAACCAAGGTGATAGCCATTGCCGCCCCTGGACTACCTCTAAGATAGTCCGGGCCGAGCAGATCCAAAGCAACCTAGATACACCAACACAGTGCATCTAAGGTCGCCAAAAGTAGCACTGACTTCTCAAGCATCACATCAGGCCTCTCCAGCCACAAGTTGAATCGGACCCCATGTGAACAAGAGGGCTCCAGCTCTGCGTTGGCCGGTCGCCGCTTTGCAATCAAGACGGCTAGAGGGCTGTGTGGATCGGCAACCTTCCCACGCTTGAGCATATGTCCGGCAGAGTGGAAAAGAAGAACTAAGAGTGCAAAATGATGACAAAGCATAAGGCACATCTCAAGACTTCTTCTACCTACCAGAACGAGCCTCCAATCACAATGCTACTCCGGGACTAGTCTGCCTCTAATCCCTGTCTCAAGAATTCTTCTACCCACTAAATAGACCATACTGGAAGAACAAGAAAGAAGCCCGGGGGCTGTTCAACCTCGTAAACTATCATTGTCACAAAAACAGGAAGAAGCATACTATAAGACCCTGAAAACAACCGAAAGGGAAGTGCAATTTATAGGCCAAGATCGGTGTACATGGACCAAGCTCACCAATTCAGAGAAACACTGACAAAGACAATAAAAGAAGGCAGTAAAGAGAGCAACAGAAGAGTATATTCCAGGCATATCCCAGCACAGTAAAAGCCTTTATATCACCAGCTGCCAACGCCCAACAATAAAAGCCGACATAAAGGACAGTAAAAGCAAGGTCACGAGCACTTGTCCGTTTC
This sequence comes from Chrysopogon serrulatus, assembly GCA_015844335.1. Taxonomy (NCBI): domain Eukaryota; kingdom Viridiplantae; phylum Streptophyta; class Magnoliopsida; order Poales; family Poaceae; genus Chrysopogon; species Chrysopogon serrulatus. The sequence goes on from JADLZL010002855.1 coordinate 391,357, forward strand.
TCAAGAAGAAGAACTCGGAGAAAATCAGGGGCTGCAACCAGCCAAAGGCTCGGGGGCTGCAACGAAAAAGATCACCAAAAGAAAAACAACTCAGACAAGCTCGGGGGCTGCAGCCTAAATCTCGGGGGCTGCAGCAGAAGAATTACAAGACACAAGAACTCGCAGGAAGACTCAAAAGCCATTGCCCGACTTCTTCTTTATACAAAAACAACTCAGACAAAGGCTCGGGGGCCGCAGCAGAAGAATTACAAGATACAAGAACTCGCAGGAAGACTCAAAAGCCATTGCCCGACTTCTTTTTTATACGAAAACAACTCAGACAAAGGCTCGGGGGCTACAGGGCGTACACCCTCAACTTTTTTCTTTTTTCAAAGACCCTCCAGCTACTTATAAATAAATAGCAAGAGGCTCGGGGGCTACACTCAACGAGTGCACCTACGGCGCACAAGAAGGCAAGAGAGAAATGCTCAGCTTGATCACTTCAAAGCATCACGCCAGAAGCAAAGAGCTCCTCGAGTTCTACTTTGAAATGCTCGGGGGCTTGTCGGTACGGGACGTACCCGAGTACTCATCAAGACGGCATCTGTAAGGACAGCAGCAAGAAGACCGGATCCGAGTAGAACGCGGATCGTCCTAGTTAGGCAGATAGAAAGTGACATCTGTAATAAGAGCAGGACACCTTTTACAAGTCCGACTAGGACTAGAAACCTTAGCTCTGGCTCTTTTCCCTCTCATAAAAAGGAGCCAGAGCACCCTCTTTGTAAGGGAACAACTACACACAATCGAGATCATCAATCCAACGCAAAAGGCCAAGGCCGACTGGAGTAGGGCTTTTACTCGACGCCGAGGGCCCGAACCAGGATAAACCGTGTGTCTTTCGCGTCGTACCGCCGAGTTCTAGTTATTTGCCGAGGTCCGAATCAACTGCTGCGGGAACCCCGTGGCAGGCTATCGGTGGCAAAACACCGACACACGGACTATCCCTTTTTAGTTGGCTAAGCAATAGTCGATGTCATACTTCGGACCGTGAGAGTCGACTCGATTGACCGAGTGATACCATCTTCACTGGAGATGTGATCGGAAACATGACATAGATGTGCCTAGCTAACTTTTCACTTCTCGGCTCCCGACGCGACTGTGTCGTGTGGATCAAGAAGACCGTAGCCGTTGCTTTGTTTTGCACCGACCACTTCTACTACCACTGGATACCATGCCGGGTCAGTTGAAGTACATTAGAGCCAAGTCACAATAGTATTGATAGTTCCTGCTTACTTCTTATATCCAATTGTGACTTGTCGGGTAATGGCTACAAGAGCCAAGCCCCGTTGTTCTTCCCTTCCTCTTTACTGAGCCCGTCTTCGATTCCTGTCAACTCCGTGATGCCCGGATCGAGAGAACCTGAGCCGTGGTGTTTGCTATAGATAAGCTCCGACTTAACCCATTTATCTTAAAGCCATACTGGCTTGGTCATCTAGCTTATGCGTAGCAAAGCACTACTCTTGTCATTTTGGCCCGAGGATTCGGACATCCGCCAAGAGGGCTAAATCGTGTACCTTTTAATGTCCTCTGGTTTAATGGATCTTCCTGCGTCTTGAGTCCTTTCGAGTATCGTGTGTTTTCTTGTCTTGTTTGTCGCTTTGCGGAGTAGCTACTTCAAGTACAACGACGCTCGGACCGAGACTCGCGGGAGAAAGAGAATGTGGACGAAAGGACCCGCAGGGTGGAGCCGACTGAACGACTACCCCTATGGAAGGAGAATCATACCACTACTTCCATGACATCGTAGGTGTCATGGCAGCACCCTCTTTTAGAGAATCCTATCAGACATTGCATAATATTTAAAATTGCTAGCGTTTTATATTTATTTCTTTGCTAGTATCTTGATGCATGCTATTGCCTGAGCCTTTATTACTTAATTGCAACCCCTCTACCATGTCACCTAGCTTTGCGCTCACGCTCACTTACTTATATCTACCTATCTGCTTGCTTGCATTTATATCACCATACTTACTTTAACTCCACTCGCATTGTATCTGTGATGTGATGCTGATGGTAAACCCCTAGGTATGGTTTGGCTTGGGATGCCGAACTTGGTAGATTGAGAGCGTGCTGCGTGTGTCTTGGGTGCGTGGAGAGTGAGGGTTGTGTCGACCGAGCTGGGATATACGACGAGCTTGAGGCGAGTCTTGCCGTGTGATGTGACCTGGGCATCCTATGAGATGAATACCTGTGGTGGGTATATGTGATGTGATGTGATATGTTGAGGTGGGATCCTGGGTGTGAGCCTTCGAGAGGTGGAGCCCAGGACAGGGGTGCTGTGGTGGCACGTAAAATGGTAAACCTGATGAAGATGTCTAGCTTGGTCAGCCCTAAGGACTTACTAGTACTCAGACTCACCAGAAATCCTTGCATCCCACTCGCTCTCTTGTAATGGGAGAGACGGTTGGACTACTTGGTATGAGTGATGTCATTATTGCTAGGTTGCGAGGTGATAGGGTAGGCGGCATAAATGTCGGAAGTTTCTATGCCGTTCTAGTCGGCAGTACCACTGGATGGGCCCGATACTGCCTCCCCTAGTCTTAGCGTGCCGGTTCGCCGAGGTGACCCAGGTCTAAGTGGTAGGATGGCATCAGTCTGTCAAGCAAGCAGCCGGTATCCACCTAGACAGGGCCCTGTCTATGATGGCTATCCTGTGGTATGTGAAACTTCTGTAGAGTGTTATGGTTGATCGATCGATACATATGCCGACCCGTTGGTTATAGATCTTTCCTAGGACCTGCTTCACTAGATAGGAGATAAGTCTTCTTTTCTTCCCCTTGGTTATGTGGTGTTGCCGGTCTTGGACCGTTGAGACAGGCCGAGAGGGAATTGGCCTGCCGACTTGAGTGTGAGATGTGGTGTGGTGGTGGTGATGTGGTGATGGATTGGCATGGATTGATGTGTGGATGTGTGTGGTTGGGAATGTGTTAAAACTTAAATTATTATATTAATTACTACTTGATACTATTTTGCAGGCGCTAAGGATACAAACCACATCCAAATATTAGGATCGCCAGATCCCTTGTTTTACCTTTTCCACTAAAGCTCATCGGTGTTGACCATGGCCTGCACACATCTGGCGGTGTGCAGATTTACTGCTTCTTAGAGATATCGAATAGTGATGGATTAGGAGGTCTCGTGCCTGCGCTCAAGTTTGGTTCGGAAGATGGGATCTATGCCGCTGACAATCTACTCTGATGGTGCCGTGAAGGAGGAGCCTTCACTCGATGACTGTTTTCGTCAACTCGATGATGACTAGATATACTTCCGCTAGAATTACTCGTAATTGGTGTAATCTCGATTGATATTGTATCATGTAAAATTTGTAATCTAACGATGTATGACTGTGATATCTACTGATATATAATAATGTGATGGAATCATTCATGGTTTTGTCACATTATATCTCATTCTGTGGATTTTCCCTTCGTAGAAAATCAAGGATGTTTCACCTTCATTGACACAATGCTCTTAATGTTGGAGCAGAATCCAGCTGGAACTTTCAATTTCTTCAACCACATAGACATCGCATGTTTCTCATCCGTGCTTAAGTTGTAGCTTGCTGCCTTGTATCTTGCTGCCGGGAGGTGGTACTTTCCATTATCTAGTAAAACCGGGTGAAGTTTAGGTTTTATCTTCAAATTGACCAGGTCCTAACGTGAACTCAGTCCTTCCTTCGTCTTGCCCTTTATGTCTAGTAAGGTACCAATTATGCTTTCAAACACATTCTTCTGAATGTGCATACCATCGACGAAGCGTGCCATACGTCAAACTCTTTTCAATATGGCAAATACTTAAAGAAAATTGGCATCTTCTTAAATGTAGCCCCAGCAGTTAGCTCCACATCCTTTCTTGCTTTTCCATTTTTTGTCTTCTTGCCAAAAACAAACTTGATGTTCTTAACTATCTCGTACACTCTGTGACCTTTACTATTACCTGATGGAGCAGTGGACCTTAGTTCATCATGATTGTCAAAGTACCTATCCATCTTTCGTAAGCGGTACCTATGTTCTTTCCATAAGAAACGCCTGTGTCTCATGTACACTATCTTATTGGATGCACTGAGGGACACGTAAAAGGTTTCATCCAAGCATACAACACAACCGACCTTACCCTTGAACTGTCCTGACAATATAAAGAGAGCTGGGTAATCATTGATCGTAACAAAAATAATTGCTCTTAGTGTGAATGACTCTTTCCGATATTCGTCCAACATTTTAACACCTGTATCCCACAATATTCTTATTTCCTCCATTAATGGCTCCAAGAATACATCCATGTCAACACTAGGTTATGTAGGCCCAGAAATAAGAATGGTTGCAAAAAATATTTTCACTTCTGCAACAAGTGTGGAGGGAGGTTGTAAATGGTGAGGATCACTGGCCACGTGTTGTGCTTGCTACTCCTTTCGGCAAAGGGATTTATTCCGTCGGTACACAGTGCGAATCTAACATTTCTTATCTTCTTAGCAAATTCTAGGCGGTTATCATTGAATTTTTGCCATTGCTTGCCATTGGCAGGATGTAGAAGCTTTCTATCTACTTTGTGCTTATCAGAAGCATGCCAGGTCATAAGCGCTGCATCTTCAGGGTTTGCGAACAAACACCTCAACCGATCAACTACCGGAAGGTACCACATCACCATAGCAGGAACCCTTCTCTGTGCGTAATAGTCTTCTTCTTCATTTTCTTTGCTGCAGGGTTTTGAACTCTGTTGGGTCTTCTATTGGGTCTTCTTTCTCTTCTTCCCATTAGAAACGGAAGCTGCATTCTCTTCTTGTAGATAGTCTTTTTTCATCTTGTACTGACTTGCACCATAATTTGGACAGTTGTCCAAGTCTTTGTAATCGCCTCGATATAGGATATTGTGATTTCTGCACGCGTGGATCTTCTGGACACCTATAGTAAGCGGACTGATTAGCTTCTTTGTATAGTATGTGTTACCAGGCACTTTGTTCTCCTTTGAAAGCATATCTCCAAGAGTATTCAATAATGCATCGAAGCTGGCATCCGACCATCCATATCTAGCTTTCAACATCAACAACTTAAGCACAGACTGTAATATCGTGAACTCTTTGGTACAACTCTTAGTCTCATCGTACAATGGCTCTGCTGCTGTATTCTCCAAGGCCTCCATACCTTTCATGAAGAACATTGATGGATCTGTATTACGACGCAATAGTGCAGCCATGAATTCTACGTCTTCATCCGCCACTTGAGTTCTGTTCTCCTCGATTTCTCTAACATTTGTATCATCATAAGCATCGGGCACAACATGTTCACTCTGCTGGGGACAATGGTGTTGTGTGTTGTGTATGAACTGGCATACGTCATCAACAAGCATATCTAGGCCATTGGCACCGATATTCATAGGGTTTCCAGTTGTATACGGCACAGAGCTACCCTCTCTATGCTTTGTCCAAATCAAGTAATCATCTATAAATCCTCGGCAGACCAGATGAGCCATGATTGGTTTTGTGTCTTTAAAAATAACTAGATTTCTACAGTCTATGCAAGGGCAACATATGTGCTTCGTTTATATTCTCAAAGCATGATTTTTAGCAGCATCGATAAACCTATGGACCTCGGATATTTATGATGGATCTACTCCTTCTAAGTTATACATCCGAAATACTGTCGAACGTTACCTGTTAAAGAGTTTAATAGATTTATATATTGTAATCACTAAAAAGGAGATATAAATGTTTTGTAATATTAATTAACTAACCTTTAGATGATCAAACAAACTCCTTCAAAGGAATATAGATGAAAATAACCCCTTGCTTGTATATTTCTCAATTAGTACACCTTGAGGCTAAATTGCATATAGTTAAACGAACTAGTTAAATAAATATGCCTTTCACTAATAACTAAAGCAAGATTAATTAATAAAACCTTAATTAAAGCATCACCACTACTTAATAAAACAAAACATAACAAAATAATTAAAGCATCAATTTCTAGAAAACCCCTAATAACTAAAACAAGATTAATTAATAAAAATCTAACTAAAAGCATCACTACGACCTAATTAAACTAAACATAACTAAATAATTAAATAAGACTAAATAATTAAAGCATTAATTTATTAGATGAAACCCTAATAACTAAAAACAAGACCAATTAATAAAACCTTAATTAAAGCATCACCACTACTTAATTAAACAAAACATAACTAAAAAATTAAACAAAAAGTAATTAATTAAAGCATCAATATCTAAAAACCCTAAAAACTAAAATAAGATTCATTAATGAAAATCTAACTAAAAGCATCACTACTAGCTAATTAAACTAAATATAACTAAATAATTAAATAAGAGTAACTAATAAAACTCTAAAGGTTAAACCCTTGATAAAAAAAAGTGAAACCCTAGATAAAAAGTGACTAGAATTATTGAAAAAAAAGATAAAAAACCTAGCTACTCTTCTCTCTCACTTGAGGTGAAACTCTAGATCTAAAAAGTGGATTGAGCAAGAATGGTTGAAATGAGGCAAAAAACATATAAACTAACCTTTCTTAGCAACCTCCTTCGAAGAAATCAAGATCAAAACCTCCTCCTTGTATTTGGTCAAATATGGACCTCCAAAATCGCCTCTAATGGAAGGTGGCGAGCTACAGTTCTATTGGGGGAAGAAGAAGGGGAAGGAGAAGGAATATATATAGATTGATCAGCACAGGCGGTTCACTTAAGGAACCGTTTGTGTAAAAAAATCAACACTGGCGGTTCCATTAAGAGAACCGCCAATGTAAATAGCCTCATTTACACAGGCAGTTCTCTTAAGGAACGGTGTGTGTTGATTCTCATTAACACTGGCGGTTCCTTAAGTGAACCACCAGTGTAAATGCTGCTATTTACACTAGTGGTTCTCTTAATAGAACCGCCAGTGCTAATCTATTTACACAGGCAGTTCTTGTAGTGAGACCCGCCTGTTGATTTTTAGTGGCATTCTTTGGCTAAAACTGCCTGTAGAAATATTTTTATACCGTCAACACAAATCCTCTGTGTACTAGTGTGTGTGTGTTATTATCACAGGTAATACAGGAAAAACCAATATGTACCTACTTTTTTTTTTCCATTTCATCTCCATATATGGTGATCGTTGAGTACATGTACGACGTCGTCGTTGCTTCTTCACGAGGGATCAGATCAAGCTGGGTGAATTATGGGCACTACCGCAATCGCCATGATTCTACAAATATATCCTTGGCACTCCCCGTAGAACTCGCTGGCGCCTGCGTGGCCACGACTAGACTGTTAATGACAGAGAATAATGAAAGATCTAGGACCTAACTGTTATGTTTTTCAATTTGAGTACCCATATGAGAAAACCACCTAATAGTTTAAGTACCTAGCTATTATGTTTTTCAGTTGGAGTACCCATCTAGAAATTACCCAATAGTTTAAGTACATAAAGTGCAATTTACTCTAAATAAGAATAATATGTCAAGGTATTTAGTTTTTTAGAATTTTGCTATATTTAGTTTTAATTTAAATTAACTGTGTATATATAGAAAAGCCAATGTTTATATATAATTTGTAAAAGCCAATGTTTATAATTTGTAAGGAAAGGAGTACTATATCACATATATAGGCTTTTTCATATATTACGACGATATAACATCGCATCATATCTTAAACGTTGCTTACACTCCGATCCCATCGATCCTCCTATCTTTTTTACGCTTAATATACATATCGTCCTGTATACATACATATCATGAATTCAACACACAGTTAAGAGCCGAGAGCACTAAACTTCGCATGCAAGTGATTCCACATGAGATCACTCTCTAAAATAAATAATTGCACATGCAGCTCTTTTCAGAATATATATGAAATTAGTTTCGCCCAAATGAAAAGATCGAGCTGGAGTGGAGCTGCATTTACATCATGAGGGTGAATCGCTACGAACTACGCGTGCTCGGTCTCGGTAATAGTTATATTTAAAGATCTACTATTTGGGTACAAGAGTTAATTGACAGTTAATTAGCAAAACAATCAGTTAAAAAATTAGCCCTAATGAATCTAAATAGAAGGACTAATTAATCAGGTGAGCTATTTCTTTTACCAAATCTTTAACTATTTGTTAGCCAACTAGCTAGCTAACCTCAACTAATTTAAAACCTAACTATTAATTAGCCCTAACTTATTCAAACATGTCCTAATTTAAAGCTAAGAGCCAACTCCCTCCATCCTTTTTAAGAGTCATTCTTACTTATTGAGAAGTCAAATGTATTCAACTTTGAGTAAATATAGAAGAAATTACTAAAATTTATGATACATAATAAGTATAATTAGATTAATTATTAAATATATTGTAATAATACATTTATTTAGATATAAAAATATTACTAAACTTTTTTTATAAATCTAATTAAATTTAAGCGTCTTTCTAGATACAAGACTTAATTGCTAGTTATAAAAAATTTAGTTAAAATGAGCCCTAACATATCTAAACAGGAGGACTAATTGGTAAGCTAATATTTTTTTACCAGCTATTTGTTAGCTAACAAGCTAGCTAACCTTAGCTAATTTAAACTAATTTTTAACCTACGAGCCTACTGCATCCATCCCTTTTTAAATGTCATTATCACTTACCCAGAAGTCAAATGTATTCAACTTTAAGTAAATATACAGAAGTGACTACTAAATTTATGGTGTGTAATAAGTATCATTACATTAATTATTAAAATATTATTATAAATATATATACAAGAGATTAATGATAAAATATATTCTAATAAAATAATTATTTAGAGATATAACTGTACTAGTATTTTTATCAATCTAATTAAAATTAAGAAAATTAGGCTTACACTGAAATATAGGTGACGCTTAAAAAGAAATAGTTACCAAAGATACTTGCGGATTGCCATACGGGGGACGGCTGCAGCATCTCCAACGGTTTTGCAAATGGGCTTTGCATTCTTGTTTTTGCAAAAAAAGTCTAAAAACATCTATCCAATAGTTTTGCAAATAGGCTTTGCATTTTTTGTTAACTTGGCAAAAAACAGAGAAGGACTTGCATATATGCACACCTCGTCAGCGCTTGGCATTGCCGTTGCTCGCGATATTTCCCTCCAGCAAGACGTGGCTCCCGCCTGCCGCCAAGGCCCAGAATTTCCTTTTTGCCAAGTGATAATGCAAAACCGTTGGAAATTGACTCTTTGGACCTTTGCCACATTCATTTGAGATTTGGCAAACTTCTAATTTTGCCAAACAAAATATACAAAACCGTTGGAGATGCTCTTACGCATGCACTCAAACACATAGGCAGCCCACTGTTTTGGATCATCAAACAGGCCAGGTACATGTAGTCGGCCCAAATAGCCTACTTTTTTTAGGCATTAGGCATACTTGATTGGCGTATGTCGCAACTCGTAAGGCTATTCGCCAGACATTGTATGTAACTCAAAGACAATAAAAAATGTATACTGTAAATGAAAATGATATATCACACGAATGGTCCGAGTTGTTCAAAATCAGTCGTGCAAGGTAGGTCCCACAAATAGACTAAATTTTTATATTTTTTTCCGAGAAAAATAGCTAATTTGTGGGTTCGCGGACAACCGCCTTGCATTCTACGAAGTAGTTCTTTAGAAAAGTACTCGTTCATTAGTTAATGTTTTATGTTTAGATTTCTCTAGCTAGGTGCATTCACTTAACATACATGGTACGTACTATATGGCAGAAGATGCATGGATCGGGACTCGAGGGGCCCGAACAGAATTTGTCGCCCTTCATTTCGCTAAAGAAAAACCAGTTGGCAGTGGAACGAATTAACATACATCTCCAGTCGTCTACGAAGTATGATCATGCATGCATGCATGGCGTGTTTTACGGCGGCAGCTGAAGATCATCGGAGAGCTAGCGGCAGGATCCTGAATGCCTGAGATATCACCGCCCAACTAGCTATAGCAGTAGCAGTAGCAAATCCCAAACGGTGCACGCCTCCACTAGCAATCGATCTAGCTCTAGAAGCTTCTTCCAATACAGGAATAGAGTAGCTTCGTTCGTTCGTTCATCTCTTTTTTCAGTAGCTTCCACCAATGGTCTTTGTCCCATTGTACGTCGATCGTGTCGTCTCAACACCATGCCGCGAGAGAGACGCGTCTTCTCACATGCATGTGTCACGACTGCCACAGCGATGCATGCATATATATGCATGGCCGCGCGCATGGGCATGATGAGACCTTATCTGTTGCATTCGCGTGGCTGCCGAGTGATGAGCATATATCGTGATCGACAGCTAGCGTATACATACATGCGCTCAGACTTCACAAATGATCACTAGTCCACACAATTTCGTTTTCGCTGATGGTTTGCTGACGATCCGTAATATATAGGCGCCACCAGTGGTGGAGCTCGTCAATTTTGACGCCTAGTGTCATTATCAAAGCGTGTTTAACACTCAGCACCAGGATAAAATACTATACGCACAGGGCCAAGTACCAATAGAAAATCAAACTAGCATACAAATGCATAAGTTTATAAGGCATCTTAATTCCATTCTTAAATCCATGATATATTTGCTGAAAGCATAAAAGTGGTAAAAGACCTAAATAACAATCTGTAAAATAGTAGGAATGTATTACTACAACGTACCCCACTTTCTAGTTTTGAGATTATTATTAGACGTAAACTTGTTCATCCGAAACTTCGATTCTTGGAAATGGTATAAAATGTATCTTTCAATATAAATAAGGAATTTGTTATTTGTTTGTCGACTGATTTTTTGATTTGTTAACTGTCAAATTATTGGCCTTTGGATCATCTTTTAGATCCGTGCTTCGTTTGCCGGGCGCGCCAAGCGTTGTCGGGTTTTGTTTGTTACCCATTTACCCGTTTTTTTCGAAATCTGAGCCTGTGCTTATCGTTATGTATCGTTTTCCCTCGTCCTAATTATTTTTCTGAAATAGGAAACTCTCCCCGTGCCCGTTGCGGGGAGTTCTGAGTCGTGTGGCAGTCCGTGGGGGGCAGCGTCGTCCGTGCTCTGGGGTAGCCGGCGGCTGCCTGCGGTGTTTGCGGTGGGCGCGGTCTGCGGGGCGGCCGTCGGGGGGGGGCAGCGCGGCGGCGGGCTGCGCGGGCGTCGTCGGACGGCGGGGCTCTGGGATTGCGCAGTCGACGGGGCTGCGGTCTGCTGTGTCTTTGCGTCGAGCCTTTTGCGTCTTCTCGTCCGGTGAGCATCCCCTCCGGTGCTCCCCTCTTCCTTCTCGGCTGTAGTTGTAGTCACTGAGCAGCTGCCTGGCCGTATTTGCTTGAGGTTGTCTGGTTTGCTTCGAGGTGTGATGCTTAGCCAGGTTTTTGTTCGCTCTGCACTGCTGCCTACAGATCTCCCCTTTGCCTGATTCCCTTCCTCTCATCTGGATCCTTTGATTTTCGAGTTCTAGCTGGTTTGATTTGGCGTGATTAGCTATCTGGTTTGTCTTTCGCCTTAGGCATTTTAGGCACAAAAACTGGGTTGGTGTTGTCAGGAAGAGGCAGCAATGAAGATCACTTCTGAACATCTGAGCGCATCAAAAAATTCAGAAGGAACTAGCTAGCTGTGTACACGATCCATTTTCCATCTTGAACTTTTTGCCTCTTCTACGTGTCTTTTTTTCTTCCCAGAAGAATTTTAGGGACCTGGAGGAGGGAAGGCAACCATGTATATACGTTCTGGTTTCCTCTCTAGCTAGATCCTTGCAACATAGGAATACACCGCTATGCAGATTGTGCAAAAGAGAGAGGAAACTAGCTAGCTGATCTGCTATTACTCTCCAGGAGGAGCAAAACAAGGCAGGAGCCATTTTACCATCATGTTGAGCATTAGTGGTCAGGTGAGCTGATGCTGTTTAGCAGTAGATGTATGCTGATGCAGTTGTGTTTTTGATCTGTTGGGCCGGGGAGGTTTTGGCGCTGATGTCACGGGCCTGGACCCCCAAAGGGGAATGGAGATCAGGGCGTTGCGGGGGGTGGGAGCAGTGGGGTGTGCGCCATGGATCCTCCCACACCCAAGGTGATCCGGCTGCCATGGCTTCCTGATTTTTTGAAGCCTCTGTTGCTGCTATCCACCAGTATGATGTCTACACGAGGAAGATGACTGAAATGTTTTTCTTATGTGTCTTATTTTTGAAATGTTTTTTTTGCTGCTGATTCAATGTTATTTAGGTGAAGTTTTTTGCTCCCTCATTGTAGATTTGATAGCCAACTCTCTCATTTGTGGTTTAGGTGGAAGTATTATAGATGAGATTGTTCTTTCTAGCTTCTGACACTCCTACTGTGAGGTGTGTGCGTGGTAGAATTTTTTTTTTATCCAGCTACTCTTAAATTGGTACTCGTATGAACTCTACAAAGTTTGAATGTACTGATCTGAAATTTCAATTAACCAAGAGTGTTATTTTTGCTATGTTAATATGTCTTCCCTCAAAAGAAACCTTTACTTTATTACAGTTGCTGTATCAGTAAGGCATAGATGTAGTGGTTTTCATCAGCCATGTAGTGTTGATGAGGCTGAGCTAAGCCATGTACCTTAGAGTATGTATCTGGTGTACTCACCATACCCTTTTTGTACCTGGTAGAGGTATTAGCTCTTGTATATAATTTAGACCAAGACGAGGCAACCAAATGAGTTCAAAGTTCTGACATGCAGAGTTGAAGCTTTTTGTGCAGTGCTGTGCTCAAGCTGTGTGTGTTCTGTGATTAACCCTTTCTTCTACCTCTAGTTGTGTGAGAGTGTGGGTGTGGTGGTGAGCTTTGTTGCTCACTTGTGCAGCGAGATCGAGGGCCGACAATGTCTTGCTGATTGTATTGTCTCGCTTTTTTGGATTTGTGTGGGATGGAGGAAGCAGAGGTGGAGGGGGTTGAGGGGCATCGACAACCTGTTTTGGTGCGGCTTATCGATGGGACAAATCATATAGTGAGTTATGTTGTAGTAAGTTATCTCAGCTGCTTTTTTAAAATGTTTAAATGGCATGTTGTGTGGTTGTTTTTGAGTGTCGTTTGATAACTGAAATGAGTTACAAAATTTTGTTGTTTTGAATTTGTCTTCAAGTTATGGATTTCCTATTGTTTTTACTGTTTTTTTAGGCTCCTGCAGTACTTTCTGCTGAATTTTGAGTGTGGCTTTGTGAGTCTGAATGATTCATGTTTAGTTTGAATATGGTGTTTGTTTGGACAGAGTTTTTAGTTTTAGTTTGTGTTTCAGAGATTTGTAGTTTTAGTTGTTTGTGTATGAGTTAGTTGATTGTGCATGTGTGAATCTAATTTTTTTTTGTGTGGAGTGTGTGGTGTTGCTACTATTGCTTTGCACTGATATTTTTAGCTGCCATTTTATATAAGCATTGAATGAGCTGTAGTGTTTTTTGGAAAACCGTTTTCTAGGTTTTCAGCTGCAGTAGTGCAGCTGCCCTGATTTGTCTTTTTGGGTGTGCTTGAATCTGTTTTAGTGTGCGCGTGTGTGTGGTATGATTCAGTTTGTTGTTAGTTGTACAGTATTGAGTCTGTGTCTTTGAAAGATTGTGAAACAGATTGGTAATGTTTATTTGAGTCTAAATGTTTGAGTCTAATATATGGTTTGAGTATGATTAGGCTGGGGTTGTTGTTCATGAATGAGATTATGGCTTTGATTGATTGTTTATCTGATTGGTAATGATTTCCGTGTGTTGCACTTGTACCTTTTTTTTTGGAAAAACTGGTTTTCAGTTTTTCAGCTATGGTATTGCAGCTGCCCTGATCTGTCTTTGTTTTGGAGTGCTTGAAACTGGTTTAACCATAAAACAAGTCTGATTTTTTTTTGCCGAGAAATGGACTTTGTCAATACTGATGGCGGCTCCCCAACGGATGAAGTTTTGTTTGAGTTATTTAAGAAGCAGGTTTGTAGTGTGTGCTTTGTGTGCAGGTTAATCAGGTTTTTTTGTTGTTTTACTCTTATTTTTCCCTTGCAGATGGTTAAGAGAATGAGGAGTAAGCTTAATGATTCCATTTTGAGTGATTAAAAGAATGAAAAGGTTATTTCTGGAGATTTCTATGACCCTTCTCACCCTGATATTTCTTTCAAATCAAGGATAGATTCAGTCTTTGGTTGTTCGTTGAATGAGAAGGTGTGCATCCATTCTTTTTGTCTATTTTGTTTATTTACATTGGAGTGTCATATATATATATATATATATATATATATATATATATATATATATATATATATATTTTATTGGCAGGTCATTTGTGGTATATCTGATATCTTTGAGAAGTATTGCATCAGCTTTCCATTGAAGCAAAAGAAGGAGACCGAGAATATGATTGTTGAAATGTTGAAGTTGGTTGTGGATGGGTCTTCAGTTCATAGTTATGGTTTTTTCTTCCTAAGAAGTTTGGTCTAATCTTTTTCTGTGATTTTGCCATTTGCCTTTTTTGTTCATTGTGGTCTGGTGTTCATTTTGTATAGGTGATCAATTCTGCACACCCATTTGTAAGAGCAAGCGCAAGGCTGGTGATTCATCTTCGCTACCCCGCTTTTAGGTCACCCTCAAGCGAGGAAATCTTATGTTGCTGATAAAGAGAACATTTTTCGTGGAAGAGTTCTGTTCAATCCAATGAAAATAGGTGCGACAAACCTGTGGATGTTTCTTGCGAAGCTAAGAATACCAAAATTGATGCCTCTCTTGCGGAGCGTTCCAAGCTCAACTCTGGAATTCAGGTTGTAGTTCTTATCTTTGCATTGTTTCTTTGTTCTTTTTTCTTATTATTATTTTTGCACAGAAATCCAAGGCTGATGTGAATGTTGACCGTGTTGATGAATGTATGATTGATTTGACTGCTGATTATTGCAAGGTCATCATTCTTATTTGTTTTTGAGTTTGTTCAAGATTGTTCTTTTTTTTTTTCCAAATCTGATTATGTTTTGTTCTTGTTTATGTAGAAATCTCCCGAGGTTGTTTTTGTGAAAGAGAAGCTTTTCAAAGATAAACTGAATGAAATGGGCAGGAAATCTGATGTGTTGTACAATGATAAGTATCACTTATCATTTGTTAGCCAAGATCTTCCCAACAAGCTTTGCAAGTTTGATTCTGTTGGTTATGAGTGTGTTGATAATTCCTCCAAGTTTCCCGTAAATGCTCAACAAAAGAGGCTCTACGAAGTTGTTTGTTTGCTAGCTTCAAGTAGGCATGCCAAGTAAGATTTCTCTTCTTTTTTTGTCCTTCATTTGCGTTAGTGTTGCAGCCTCCTTTGTTTTAATCTTTTTCTTCTTTTTGTAGGACTGTTATTGTTGACATTGGGGGGTGCACTTTGAAGTGTTTTGCTCTTGGTGATTCTTTGGCGCCTGGACACGAAGTCTGCTCCTATGTCATCAACTGCATTTGCCAAAAGTTTTTCTTGGATGAGAGGCCGACTATTTCTCTGAATCACTACTTTTTCTCTTGCGTCTCAGTACGTGCCCCTTCATTCCTTCTTTCTCTTTTTTTGTGTCCTGACTCCAATTATTTGCTAATGTTTCGTACTTTGTCATTTTGAGCAGGAGGTTTTCATGAGTGATTCCATGGATTATTCATATGTTGGCAACTGTTTTAGTCGTGCTGCTACTGTTATGCCTCTCCCTCGCTGCTTAATGGTTGGTATTTGGTCCTAGAATTGAAGTAGAGCTATTTTTTGTAATTTGTATGGGGGATTCTATGTTGTGAATGGTTGCCTTTGCTTTTAGCATATGCAGGTTTAGAATTTTTGCTGCCATATCTTTGTTAGTAATCTTATCTTCTTTTTTTTTTTGGTAAAACTGCATATGTAGCTCACTTGTCATGAACTGCATATGTTTAAGTAGTGAACTGAGAGTTATGCTATCCGAATTGTTTTTTGCAGTTATTCTTCCCAGTATTATACGGCGATCATTGGTTTTTATTTGTTGTTGATTTGCCAAATAAGCTGTTTGTATTTCTTGATTCTATATTCTCAAAGGATGATAAGTTTTCTGTCCACACCAGGAAGAAGCTTGTAAGTACTTTTTGTTTTTTCTTTTCTGCATCCCAGCTAGGCTTTATCATTTCTATTTGTCTCTTTTTGACAGAGTACTATGCAGCCTAATTCTTTTGCTTTTTAGATTGTAAGCTTTTGTCATGCTTGGAAGTTATATGTGGGGACGGATCCCGGGTTCTCCTCATTTCGTATTGGTTACCCTCGCGTGCCCAAACAGACTAACAAGTATCTTTTTGTTCACGCGCCCTTTTTTTAATTGTTCTTTTTATCGAATCCCCCTTTTTTGCTTTGTCATATCAGTGTTACAAGCTAATGTGTGTTTTTTGTGTTGTAGGGTGGATTGTGGTGTTTTTCCTTATCAAGTTCATGGAGAAATGGCAACTAGGATGCAAGATGGTTGAGGAGTTTTGTCCAGATGATATCCCAAATATTCGTATTCAAATTGCACATGATCTATTGATGAGCAAGCATAACAAAAGTGATCTGAGTGTTATTTCAGACTTCAATCACACGGTGTGTTTTTTTTTTTTTTTTTTGCAGTTTCATTGTCCCCCTTTTTTCTTTTTAGTGTGTCTAGATTTATTTGTAGCTTTCATTCTTTTTTTTGCAGGGTCATCCCTCATGATGCAAGAAAGCGTAGCCCCCCTCCAGTTTTCTAGAATTTTTGCAAAGATAAAGATGTACTAGCGCTTTTTTTGGCAAACACTGTTTTCTGAATAGAGCGCTACATAGTGTCCACATAGGAGAGAATTTTTTTACAAATTCGAACATAGCTGTTCAGCTAATAACTTTTCCCTACTCTGTAATAGATGCTTGACCAAAGTATCATATCATACATAATAATCTATGGCGTACATAGCATTTTTTTGTCAATGTGATGAACTTGCTTTCTTTGAAGGGCATGTACTGGAGTTGTGGCCGGTCTGTTTGCATGTCTTGCACGTGTATTTTTGTTTCTTTTGTCTTTTGCAGTTTTCAACTAAAGGCATCGGTCTCTTGTTTGATTCTTTCTTTTGCCTCCCCTTTGTTTGCGCTACATCTGGGTCTTGAAGCTGCACGTGTGGATGAGTAGAAGTATTTGTTTCTAGTGTAGTTGATATGCCTTCTCTTGTAGCTGATCTGCCATCTCCTCCCAGTGTATCCATACCTCTTATTTCCTTTGTTATTCTCTGTATCTCACTGGTGAGATAGGTGTATTTTTCTATTGGTTTTGATCCTTCAGCCAACATCTCCGGCGCCATCATTGATAAGTTGTTGTACCTAAGCACTGTACTTTCTACTGGTTCGTTGCTTTTGTTGAAAATCTTATTGTCCTTTTTCTCCCACCTGTGAATGATGTACTTCTGTGGAATCTTGATAATGTCTGTTTTCATCATTACTTTCAGGATATGGCTGCACAACATCCCATCCTTTTGGAATTTTGCACAAATGCAAGAGAAGTTTTCATTTTCTCTGTCAATCTCAACATAGTAAGTCCTATTTCTGTACTCCTGCTGTGGGTGATCTGGTGGTGTGTAGACAAGGTAGGTCTTATTTTTAACAACCTCATCCGCTTGTAGCTTAGTTGCATGCCTAAGCTGCCATTGGAATTTACTGAATATTTTCAAGTTATATGATTGTTGTGCTTGCTTTTCCATATAATAGTTTGACCACAGCTTCGCTTTCTGCTTTGTGTTTGTTTCATGGTCTGCTTGGGCTTCATTGTCATAGATTGTTTCTTGAATTCTTTCATACTCCTTCAGAAAGCTTGTTATGCTGTATTGGGGGCCCACATTCTGCTTGTATCTAGCATTTGTCCCCTCACTCCTTAATGTCGTGTTAATGAACGGGTAGAATTCATTCTTAAACCACACTGGCGCCCACCTGTCTCTTGTGTCATATATGTCTCTTCCTACATTTTTTTGGACAAATAAACAAAGTCTGAACATATAGTTGCATGTATGTCATGAGAAATCACAGTTTTGTATGACAGTGAATAGTAACCTTTTCCATCGCCCCCTCTCTTGCCTGTCGATTGATGATGATTTGTTTCTCCCCATCTTTGGAGACCATATTCATTTCGCCACCCTCCATTGCTGTTTTTGCATATGAAAAAGTGTCATATTCATGATATATGAAATTTTTGGATCATAAACATTATTAACCCTCTTATACAACTCACAGTTTTGGGAGAATTATTTTTATTCGAAATCAATAACTTTTTAGAGTGTGCAGATTTTGTGAACCTAAAGTAACATGTACAAGGGCAGGACCAAGCAAAAGCATCTTAGGATGTTTTTTAGGACCAATTGCAGTAGTGACCGCATAACCAACTGAAAAGGCCCAACAATTTTCTTATTTGCAGTGCTGAGTTAGGTAGGATGTCTTTTTTTGTTCAGAGTTTTTTTGTCTCATTACAGTGCTAGATGCAGCTAACTATGCATTATAAATACGTTCAGTAAATTTATCATATATCTAGTTTTTGTCATGTCATTTTTGATCAATTTTTTTGTAGCAGAGTGGCGCCCTTGTTATTCCCTTGTGGCTATATATGATGGGGTAGCGGATCTGTGTTATCTCAAATTAGTCTTTGATATGGTAGGCCTTGTTTCTTGATCAGCATCTGGATTTATTTGATTGGGTTAGCTTAATTGGAAAGCAAGTGACTGTTTATTGGCTAGGATTAGGCGATTTTGTGCAATGCAAGTCAGTGCAGTTTGCAGTGCAAATGACAGGCGATCTGAACTGAACGAAACGCTTTGCATTGGTTGCGGGTTGAGTTGAGTTGTAGTTGTGTTCTGCTGCTGATGAGAGGTGTGTGAGTGAATAAGCAAGCAAATTGCAGGCATTATAACAGTGGCAATAATGTATTTGTTAATCATTAACAATGGGGGAATTGCATGCTAATTACAACAAAGGCAAATGTATTTTTGGTTAAGTTGTTGCTAGCTACAAAAGGGGTTTTTTGCAGCTTCACACACTTTTTAATTCTGATAGATGCTTGTAGTTTACTGAAACTGAAACTGAACCCTGAACATTTTGAAAGAAACAACTAAGCATCTAGATGCTAGTAGACTGAATCTGAACTAGAACATGGTGATTTTTGTATAGCTTTCTCTTGGATATAAAGTTCTCTTCTATCGTTTGATAATTAGGATGCAGTATTGCTAAACAGGTATGGTTTTTGTTATTCTTGGAAACTCTTCAACCTAGGGTGTACTGTTTTCTTCATTGAAAATCAGCATATATGTGCAGTCAGTTCAAATCAGTGCTACACTACAAGTTTTGTTTGCTCCTTGGTTCTCTTTTATCTTCTGGATCTGAAACCAGAGCTCGTTTGCAGTTGAGTTTACTCAGAGTAATTTTTTTAGTATTTTTGTGTGGTGATTTGATTGCTGAGATGACTGAATCCAAATGCACGTAGTAGTTTAGAATAGGTTGGGGGAAGTTTGATGGACTCACCTGCTTTTTCCATATTGCTTTTGTCATCTGGCATGGTGGACGTACTTCTTCTCCCTCCCCTGCCGTGAACATGTGCTTTGTTCGGTTCTCAGATCTAGTTTCTTTCTTCCCCAGTAAGTTTGCTCCATTTGTTAGTTGCTGTACAGTTGTTTTTTATTGGGTCGGGTTTTGAACTTGTCTTATCGGGTTTTGGTTTTTAGTGTTTTTTTTGACAGATTTCTGGTTTATTCCATCTGTCAGCCGTTGGTTGCTCTTGTTGTATAAATTTGACAGATTTGAGTTCTTAAAAATCTGTCAACAGATAAATAAAGGGTCCCAATAAATAATCATGCAAAAATAACTCAACCGACTATTCCTCAGGAGGAAGCCCCGTTGCTGGACACCCAATCTCCGGCGACGACAACAGCTCAGTGGACAGTGAACTCACCTCCGTTACGTTGTCACGGAGGTCACTCCACCACCGGTACGGTGGGACAGCCCGACATTGTGGGAAGAGGCAGAGGACTGGCCACCTGGGTTTAGGCCGGCGCCCAAACACTAGGGGACGCTCCTCCGCCGACAGGGAATGCTCGTTTGGAGCATGTTTGTATGTTTAAACTCTAACACGTAGTTTTTTTTTTTTTTCCTGTATTTGAGAAAAAAAATTGATCTGGGAGTCCAACAACTGAATAGAGCTTGGAGCTTTTGCAATATGCAATCTCCTTGCAACCGGTCAGGTATATATCTGCAATCTGCTTGCAGCTTGGTAGCTTTCTGCTAGCACCGCAGCACGCAAGTTGCAAGTAGCACGGCCGCCACTGCCCAGCGCCCAGCTAGCTGTCACTGGCCAGTGGCCAGTGCGGGTGCGGCTATCAGCTGAGGCCAGGCGAGCCAGCCACCCAGTGCGCCTACAAGCTCGCAGGCTATGACCGGCATCCTCCGTGGACTGATGCCCCTAGCTAGCGGCTTGGCGCCAGGCACTGGCGGCGACCGGCGGCTGTGGGCCGCGGCTCCTATGTTGCAGTCTTGCCGGACGGTGGAGGCTGCTGGTGCTGGCTTGACGAGCTAGAGTCCGGGAAGCATGAAACGAGAGTCCAGCAAGATTCATATGAAGCATGAATAGGGAGGGAAACCAAGCGAGCCAAGCAAGAACGGGGATGGGACTGCCGACGACTGCGGCACATGCACGAGAAAGCCGTGACGGGGAGGGCCGGAGGGAGGCGCTTGTGCTCTCAATTTGCCTGGGCCAGTGGAGAGTGCAAAATATTTTGGCCCAATGTCTAGGACCATTTCAGATTCGGCCAGAAATTTAAAGGTAGTTGTAACACTAAAATTTACCTTTCTGAAAATCTATCTATCTATACTATAAAGGAGCCTAGAAATTGAAAAAAATTTTCACCCACAAAAATTCATACCCACCTCATGCCTAGACCGTTGATACATTAATCTCTTCAGATCTAATAGCTAGTGTTAACCTAAGGGGGTGGACCCACATA
Organism: Chrysopogon serrulatus; assembly: GCA_015844335.1. NCBI lineage: Eukaryota > Viridiplantae > Streptophyta > Magnoliopsida > Poales > Poaceae > Chrysopogon > Chrysopogon serrulatus. Next base: position 412,258 of record JADLZL010002855.1, read on the forward strand.
AAAATCTTACATGTAAGATCTTACACCCAAGTTCGCGTTTCTGCCTCCAAGTTTTTTCTCACCGACGGCGGCTCTTACCCGCCCGCTGTACCCGCTTTGGATTTGCACCACGCTCTTCCCACCGTGAAACGCCGCATCCCACCGACGCCTTAGGGTCATATACCTCGCCTTCCTGCGCCGCCTCGCTGTTTTTTCTTTTCACCGTGTAACCGCTCGCTCCTGTAGCGGTGCCCCATATTCTCCCGCGTCACGCGGAGAAGATCATGCTGTCCCGGAGGATCCGGGGCGCCGAGAAGATCACGTTCCTCCCCGGCGGCCGTCTCCTCGCTCCAGGACGTCGACGTCCACAGGCGAGAGTCCCTGGCAATGCAAGCATCCTCGACGTGCCCTCCGATCCATTGCGTCTTCGCCTGCAGAAACTCCTACCGCTAGGTAATCCTCGACGACAAGTTCATACTTCATAGATAGCACTCTTGCCTGTGCAGGAACAACTGCATTGCAGCAGGCCACCACGGCGACCGCGCCCCGGCCCCGCGCCTCCGGCGTTAGCCCGGCGGTGGCGCTCTGGCCTCGCGAAGTCCCGAACCAGGCGGCGCAGCCGAAGTCCCCAAGCCTGAGTGCGTCGCCGAACTCCGGACAAGCGGGGTGTGCCGCCGGTGGGCCATGCCGCTGGCAGCTTCGGCGACGTCCACGTCCTGAGTCCGGCCAGGCGCGTTGCGTAGGCCCATGCAGTGCCCGTGCTTTGCTCTGCTATGTCAGCATAACATCATGCTGATGTCATATGTTTCCTTTTCTCTTGAAAATAAAATAAGGAAATACACTATGCAAATACTAAAAAGCAATGTTCTGGATCAGCAGCCTACGATTAACCGGCCCATATCCTCATCACCATGGTCAAGTTCATTACAAATTGTCATATAGTTCCAACAAAAATAGGAATCAAAATTGTACCATACCTATTTAAAATATATTGTCCTACACGTATTAGTTTTTCTAGAATACCATTAATTGATCAATTAGGCTATATTACGGCGATTGATTTTAAAGGATACTGCTTTCTCCTGGGGCAGCCAAAATTGTATGACCCAATGTAAATTTTGTGGTGCAGTCCATGATATTAGAGTGACCTCATAGAGATAAATTGGTTATTACGCCTTTTGTTTTCTTGAATGCTTTCAAATAGTTGGTCATTTTTTTTGTGTAGTTTATTCATATCTAGATTCAGCCTCTCTCGTTAGCAATAGTTGTTTTTACATCAATGTAATGAGGATGAATATATATGTCAGCTAAACAAGCATGCTTAATGTCCGGCCCAGAGATTTATAATTAGAGAAGAATTTTTGCGTGCACTATGATTTTGCAGTGTCCGTATATTAGGACCACAGCCTCTCTACTACCTGACGACGGTGGTGCCTTACCTCTTATAATTAAATAATTAAATAATGGACTTTGCTAACGCCTGCACGTGCAGGAATTCTGGTTTCCGCCTGCACAGTTTATTTTAGGCAAATCAACCAACCTGCTTGCCAAAAAGGAAAGAAGCTAAAAAAAGTGCAATTGTTATTCTTTTTTCGGCAAGGACGCTAATCACACTGTTTGTTTGACACGCACATGAAAGAATTTTTTTCCCGCCACAGGCAAATAAGTAACTTGCGGATCCTAGGCCCAGACCACGGTTATATGGGCAAAATCAGCTCCAAATATATATGCTCTTTGGTACCATGTATACATTCAGAAAACAGACACACACGTTGCTCAAAAAAAAAAAAGAAGAAAAAAGACACATGCAGTAAGCTTGTCACAAAGACTAATTGACCATCCTATTGCAGAAAAACACATTTGCAACTGCCGATTTCCTAGAACACAACGATACATCTACTAGCAAAATACACATTTGCACAGCCTACATCTTGCTCCTCCGTACATGGCCTGCATCCTGTATGTTAAAAAAGAATATCATGTGTCATAAACTTGAGTCAAAGGTGTGGTGTGCTAAAGAAAGAGCCAAGATGATTAAATAAAAAACTGAATAACTATATTTTCTTAGGCAATTTAAGTGTTATTCGTTAGGCAATAATGTTTTCCTAAATAAGCAATTTATGCATTCTAAAAAAAAGTACAGTATCAATGCTCATTTGTAACCTACAGCTCCACCCTCACCCCCACTCCTAGTTTATTTGCAAAATAATACACTCTTTTTCATTTTTTATGTATCGCACTTATTTGTGTAAAAAGCAAAAAAAAAATGCAGATCAAAATAGAGGCAAGGTGATGAGCATAACATTAGAAATAAAGGAAAGAACACATCTGCAATATAGAAGATCGATGCATGCTTAACAGCAAAAGTAGATTCAGTTAAAAACTCACCTAAAATCTACAGTCAACAACAGGGCTGCACTCATAACATGGGACAAGGGCACCACTGCAAGGTACACGATAGGGGGGCGTTGCAAGGCACAAAGTGGTGAGGGTGAGGTGCAACGTGGCTGTCAACGAGAAGCCTACAAGTGAAACAAAGTGAAAGTATACCAATTCAAAGTACGAACTAGACAATCTAGTATGTCCATGTATGATTAGAAATCAGAAAACCCACACAAATCAAATATGACAATGCTATAGTGGATTAGATTTTCTTACGCAATTTAAGTGTCATTTCTTAGGCAACAATGTCCTACTAAATATGCAATTTATGTATTCTGAAGAAGCAAGTATAGTATCTATTCATTTGCAACCCATAGCACCACCCTATACGCAAACCACTGATTTATTTATAAAAAAACAGATCAAACAGGCAAGGTGATGATGTCAGAAAACTTTTGGTGATGAGCAGGTTCCTACTGGTAAAAAATATTATAGTGAATTTAATTTTTTTAGGCAATTTAGTTGTCATCGTTAGGCAACAATGCCTTCCTAAGTAGGCAATTTAGTCTATTCTTACTAGAAGAGTTATGACAACTAGCTAGTAAATAAAAAATGAAATTCAGAACACTAACTGAAACTAAATAAAAGTACAAGCCAAGTTGCAGTAGCTAGCTAGTGAATAAAAATGATTAAATCTTAGCTGAGAGTAATGAACGATAATATAAGCACATCAATCTCGGTCCATTGAACAGCTACTAGTAAACTGAGAACTGTGAAAAACATTACCTAAACTCCTGAACTGTTGGTGGACAGCTGCTGTTTATGTAGAAACTGCTGCTGCTACAAAATTACCAAGCACTCAGAAAAGAGCTAGTAGGTTAGGCAAAAGATAAATAAATCAATACAAACATCAAGCAGCTGCAAAAAAGAAGCTTAGAATAACATGGCACATGGTTGCTCAAACCTGAAAAGAAAACAGAGCTACAGGTTCTATGACCTACAGATAAAAAACTAGAGCAATCAATCATAGAGAAAAGCAAGGATAAAAAAAAATACATATCAAACAGAGGCAGAGTGATGATATCAATAACGAGTTTTTGTAACAAAAGGCAAACTAATCAATGTTTGAATGAAGAAGATTATCATAACATTAAAAAAAAGGAAAAAAAAAATGATCTGTGAACAATAATATGTCACCTACATTAGTCAGCACCTCCACTCCCAATCTGCACTTCCCAACTTGAGAAAAATAGAATCTCAGGCTTCCACTAGTTACCTGTGCATGGTTAAGGTTACTTAGAGTACAGGTAGTGCTTGACGGTAAAAAAGAGTAAAGATTATAAGCACATAGACACAATAAAAATTGCCACAGATTCCTAATATCTTGCTTGACCAGTGATATTAAATTGCTTAAGTAAATTTACATGCACATTTTCCGACGATATTGTATTGCTTCTCTACACTTTCATCTAGCCCGCTGCACACTCCACCTTTTCTGCAAGTCACCTTTACTGTCTTTTTCTAGCTACAATAACAACATGGCCGTAGTATGGCAAAATCCTAAAACTGGAACTCAAAAGTGCTACACCAAAATGATCAAATTGCTTGTTGATTTAGAATAAGTTGGCTATAGAATGAAATTTGTGGGACCTAAGTTGTGATGATGGGGCATGGCATTGGTGTGATGAAGAAAGTTAAATTGTTGTGATGATGCAAGGTCCCGTGCTCACCATAATATAGAACCTATATGCTGATCCTCACCTTGGATCTCTTCAACAGCAGACAACATAGAGGAAGCTTCATCTAAGGGAGTCCATGGTCATCCGTAATTGCAATCCTCCCTCTTTGGATTATACCTTGTAAAATTTTGAAACATATTTTAGCATAACAAATCAACCAATATGGTAGTAATAAGCATTGGTCCAAAAACTGGAGGAATAAATATCAATAGTTAAAAAAGGTGAGCTAATGTCACTAGCTCTAATTATTAGATGTCTAGAACTTAATTCGGCTTAAGGTCTGGTGTTCAAAACTTTATTAAGGTACAAGGACAAAATAAAAATGCCTTAATTATCAAATAGACTATGAAACTAGAAAGGTAGCTACAGAAATGAATCATTCTCAATCTGTTGTGCACAATATGTTTGCAGGCAGTTATTAAACTGATGATAGTATCATACAAAACTGCCAAGCAAAAAATTTAGTACTGATTTGAAGTTCTGTACACTAATATATCTAAAAACCAAAGCCATGGCTCACTGAAAAATTTCATCACTGAAGGAGTTAATAGTAACATGGCCAGCGATGCATTAGTTGGGTCCTTTTTGTACTGCAAAATACTAATGAACATGCTAATACTATCTGTTTAGGGGGTCTAGAAAAATGCTTAATAACATGATTTAAAATGCTAGATAACATATTCTAAGTTGCTAGACAATATATCTTAAAGTGCTAAAGCTAACTATTTCCTAATGCAACACTATACGGATTGATTATCTAATGGTGGAACTGTATGCTGAAACTGACCTGATTAAGGCTTGAAATACTCTACTTCATCTTAGGTGGCTGTCAGAATATTGCCACAAAAGATTGCTAGGACTGTATTATGCAAAACTATATTATTTGCCCTATTAAGTCTAGTATTATTCCCTATTCCACAAATGCATTTTGTTTCTTATAGAGAATAATATTTTTTTGTCCTAATGTAGAAGTATATTATTGCCTAATACCTAACAAACGAAATAATATTACCATATAATGCATAAATGTGTTTTAATATGACGCAGAAAGTAAATTTTTCCCAATGCATGCCAATATTTATAGCCTAATGCTAACCAGTTCTAGCTGTTTTTTTACAGATGATGGTGAGGTCCATAAGTTTCTGAAAATTAACAACTGATGTGCTCACTGCATAGTAACTAGGAGGTCATCTATTCCTTACATGACATGCAACAGAGTTTAGGCCTCAAAAAGGTATATTACAGTTGGTCCTTGCATTGGTCCATCCAGTACCTTAACCTTAGTACCAGAAAAGAAGTCAAAAGTATATAGCAACTTTGCACAAGCACAACACAAAAAACGTATACAAATCTAGTCAACACTTCAATGACAATGGTAATTAATCCAGACCAACAATGAAAAGCAAGCTAAACACAACAAACAGGTTTTATGGTTGTCATCTAGCAAGATTCTAATTTAAAGTCTAGGATGCGAGCATAGGTGAAAGCTGCAGCGTAAATGAATACAAGCATGAAAGGTACTCCTAAAAATTAAAAATATCAGCATATATCCTCCAGCCACCACATGCATTTCAGCTTGAAGCTCTACTTGTCCTAGCAGGTCCAACATCAGCGGGGATCTACGCAAAAAGCGCTTGAAGAAAATATAGGCAAATACATTGCTTACATCAGATCTGGTATTTTCATTGGGTAATCTATTTGTTTGAACAAAGCAAGTATGCCATTTCAGAGTAAGAACTAGTGATGTGTTCAGTTCACTGCACACTGCCATCCATGGAAAATAAACTGTATTTGTTCTAAAAAACATGGAAAATAATCTGCAAAAAAAATCATGGAAATAAAATGCATTCCTCCTTGGTAAGCTTGTCCCATTGGCCACTAAAATACACACTGATCTCTCATTCTCTCTATATCTGTGAAAGGAAAGGAAGCAAAGCAACAACGCTGATAATGCTTACACCAGAGAGACGCTGAGGGAGCCAAAATCCAGAGGAGGCAGCGTCTTTCGGGGATCGCGAGAAAAGCACGCACCGAGACGCGGTCAAGCAGTTGATGATGGTGGTAGGCACGGTGATGGTGAGATGTCCGCAATGGCGAACAACACCGAAACAACCGCGCGGGTGGCAGGACAGGGGCGTTGCCACGAGATGCGTGATAGGGGGCTCCGTGGCGACGGTGACACGACTATGACACGGCCACCGCAAGGCTGCAAGTAAACGAAAACCAAAACAAATCCATCAAAATCAGTACATGCCTCGCCTGAATCGCACAAAAAAGGGAAATCCCAGACCTAGGAACTGAGGCTCACCTTCCTGTTCGTCCCCTAGGCGCCTAATCCGCTCCTCTCCCCATTGGAACCGAGCATGGCGCCGCCTAGGCTAGCACCCAGCGAACCACGCAAATCGGAAAAGCTTTGAGTCAGGTGGGGAAACAAATCCAAATCCAATCGCATGATTTCGAAGCTTCAGGGGAGATCCGACATACCGGTGAGGAACGGTGACCCTGTGCTTCGTCGCCGGCGGAAAATCCAGCCACCGGCGGAGCACTTGGGTCGCCGCGGAGTATTCTCGATGGAGACCAAGCGAGCGCGATTGCTGTTGGAGAGTCGGGACGCTGACCCTCTAGGGAGAGCCTGCACGTAGGCCGCCAGGGGGTGCAGGCGCGGAAGGTGAGGCAGGGCAGAGGGCGTGCGCGGCAGCGGAGAACTGCTCGTCGATGCCGGGCGTGAGCGGAGACACAACGAGGAAACGAAACGATAGAGGAGAGAGAGGAGAGGGTGGGAGCTGAGATGAGGGGCGTGACTGTGGACCACCCATCGAGTGGTTTCTATCGTTCACCAGCAACGCGACCATCGGACGGCACAGGCGCGTGTGCACGCCGAGCGTCGCCAGCGCGCGCTTGCAAAATAGCATTTAGGTTAAATAATATATTATTAGATTGCTTTTCGTTGGGCCATTCAAACGGATGATGTACCATCCATCGTTCTTTTAATTAATTAATTAATTAACATAAGAGATTACTTTTGGTAGGACCACGCATACAAACGAATGAGGTACAATCCGTATATAGAAATAAAGGATCAAATAATAGATGAATTTATTTTTACAATGAAATAAAACTTACAAATACAAATACTCCCCTGCCCAGCCTAAATTTACAATTAGTGGTTACATTCACTCTACCACACAACCAAGCTAGATAAAGCTCCACTGGCACTTGAACAATTACAAACAAGCTAGAAAATGACAAATGCTGGTTAAAAAAAACTTGAAAAATACTCGGATAAGATGATAACTATACATAAGTTAGAAAATGACAACAAAAACAACAAATTTTTTACTAGGCACGTGCGTGTCGCACGTGCATGTTAGCTAGTAGAGCTAAAATGATTTAACTTTGAATTTTGTGCTCATGAAACATAGAAAAAAAATAATAATTTTCATTAAATTAAAATTTATCATAGGATCTAACAACTTTATTGTGTATACATGCTGATGCATATTCTTTATTTTACTGAGTGATTTGATCCAAAATTTAAAATGATTTCAAATTGCTTCTAAAAGAAGATTTGAAGATGGCTTGAAATAAAAGAAAAGGAAAGTTTCTTTCTTTATTGGCCTGGAAGCCACAGCGAGCTGGGTGCCAAATAAGGAGAAGCCTTCGGCCGTGATGCGGACCTAGATGCCGATGTGCTATTCGCCAAAGCCCTAGCTTCCTTGTTAGCCACCGCTCCATTGGCCTGCACCTTCCGAGCTTCCCTGCGGCATATATACTGGAGTACTGGACATCAATCACCGTTCCCTTCTCAGCCAGTTGCCGGAGCACTACTACACGTGAAGATTGAACATCACCTCCAAGTCCAACCGCCGCAGCGATCCGTCCGTCCCTGGTGAGACCCCGAGCACGATCTTCTATTCTTTTTCTATTTCACGATGGGCATTGGCTGTTACGTGACAAGCCAAACAATCTCCTTGCCGAAACTTCACAGTGAGTCCCGCGCCGTTGATCCGGACACCTCGAGGCTGCCTCCACGCGAAGCTCTCGGCCGCCCGTCCACTCACACCGCCCGAGCTTCCTGTCCGCACGAGGAATCACCTCGCTCTCTGTATCGTGGATTCATGTCCGTAATTTCGATCCAACTCCACCGTCAATCTTCTATCGTATAGGTGACAAATCTTACGTGCAAGGCCTACGATCTCTCTTGGACGACATCATGCATCAGCATTGTGCTCTGCTTGCTAGTCGATCGATATCTTCTTTGCCTCTCTTGTTGCTGGAAACTAAGCCACGCTAAGTTGCCTAGCCAACTGCGTTGTCATCTCAATAGAGCTACCTGCTGTATAGCAGACGTACAGGCCATCTGCTTACATGCATCCATATGAGCACACAATGCCACCCGTAGATGCATTTGCCTCTATGCATTAATATATTCACACTACAGATTCCATATTATTTTAGCACTAGCATTTGCCCGTGCGTTGCTACGGGAACTTTAAATTCTAAATAGCCATTATATCATCAATGCTCAAATTCACGCATACATCTAATTAACCATTCATTACACAAATAGAAAATTTCATGAAGAAATTTGAAAGACGACTTCAATATAGAACATCCGACTAATCAAAAGAATTTAAGTATATGCTATAATACCATTGTTTCACACCAAAGGTAAAAATGCTACACAAATAACTTAAAGGAAAATGCTACAACACCCTTCATAGCCTGGAAGTTCAGGTTAGCATTCATGTTTGTGGCAACCGAGTCCTGGCTTTAAAGTGGCAGAAGAATTCCTGCTGGTGGCCTAAACAAAGGAGATTGAATCAATATAATTGGACGAAGATGTATCTCCTATATCAGTTGTAGCCATGATTAAATCAATGATCAAAGCATTTTTACCTTTTTAGTACTGATGCAATACCAACATGAGTGGGTGAGGGAGGGGTTGGGTTCTTTCAGATGCAAACTAATACTTGACGATAGTAAAGGGATGGCTGGTTGGTAAGGAAATAAAAGTTCATTCTGGTGCCAAGGCAAGCACCTATATTTTTAGGAGACGTGGGCATATATGTGATATAAATATGACTTCGAATAATCCATTTCGTACCCTTGCACATGACTAATCCATATTGAACTCAGGAATAATCCAAGCAATTCGAACATGACTTCCATCAGTTGAAATACACCCAGGAAAATACTAAATCATGAGTGGGTGATTGAGGTCTAGCAGAGTCAGAAGTGCACTTTGATGTCATTGTTACAGTATATTTTCCAAGAAGGGCAACATATTAGCATAATATTCATCAAATAACTATTAGGTGGTCAAAATCATACAAACTATGTAATTATGTCATTGTACTTGAACATTTGAACCTTTTGCGGGGTAATGCCCTCAAGCACCGGCTTGCTGGTATCAATGGAAATTAATTTAGGTGGGGCTCTCACCCCTTCGGTGTTGCTTTCAAAAAAAAAAAAATCATACAAACTGATGGGAAGTGGCCAAGGTTTCAAGAATTATGCATGAATGAACCATCACAGTTGTCAACTAAACTTTTGATTAAAAAAACATTACTGCAACTCAAGCCAGTACTGTAGAAGGGATCATGGGTATTCATCATATGTATAGAACCATTCCATTAAAAAAGGCATCAGATGAAACTCGAGAAGCTCTGTTCCTCAGCTGCAATTCACTACAGCAGCAGCTCACAATTGACTGGAGTGCAAATTACATGATTTCTAGAACTCTTGCATTCAAAAGTACATATCATTTGTCAACAAAAAAATTGTTCCAAGCTTTGCACATGTAACCCAATGTTATTCCTAATAAGCTTTGCACACGTATTTGGCCTCAAGCTTTTCTCTAGATTCATCATACTTTGCAGATGTTTTATAGACCAAATAAAGTTATTCCAGATCATCAACAAACAAATATTACCCTCCATGAGCAGCAGGAAATTCAGTCAATGGCCTATACCAATGTTGTGGACGCAATCTCAGATGAACCATTGTACTGTGACTCCATGACCTCTAGCAAACAAACTTACATTCGATATTCAGGTGAATAAGCTATGTGATAGTTCTATACTTAGCATTGGGTGAACAATTGGTGATTGTGCTATCTTCAAATTACATGATGATAGCCTTAGCATATTGTCACAAATTTTCCTCTTCTTCCCTTCCATCTCTTCACCTTTGGATGCTGTTTTGGGGCATAATTGATCCTTGGATAGAAAAAAGACCAATTACTGCTGTTATTTCAATCTATGTATTCTCATCATGTGATGCAGAGGAAACAGACTATATCCAAAGATCCAAAGAAGCAAAATAGAAATTGTAATGTTCCAAAGCTAGTTATATGGATTCTTTGGCAGAACAGCCATCAACATTTGGAAGGAGTTAATGAGAATCATGTAGCAAGACATATTTTCAATGATTGCACAGATTTAGTCAGTGCACCTAATTAGCTTTGCCAATCAGCGCCGTCCAGATTAGGCACCCCCACCAGAATATGTATGACCAAACTCCATGAGTTTTATTGTTTAAAAATAGGTAATAGTATTGGAAGACAACAATATTTCGGAGAACACCATATAAGTTCGGATATCCAACATTATAGCTGTTGATCTCAAAATTTTGATTCTGTTAGCAATTTAAAATCATGAAATTCATCCCTATTCCCTAGCATATGCTCATTACTTTAATTAATTTAATAAATTAAGCCAGGAGGCTAGGTGGACACTAATTCAAGTGATAATGTCAAGTAAAGATGACACAGTACATTTCCCTCTCACACAAAAAGGTACTCTATTTAACAGGTCTGCAACTCTGCAAATTAACACGCAACAGTTGCTATTGCTATCGGTTACTCAGTCGTTGGATTGTCCAACACTGACGTACAATCCACAATATTATAGCACCAGTTATCCAAATAAAAACATCATCCTAAATAAGCAGGAAGGTACTGAGGAATGATTGCTCCAGAATTGCAGGCAGACAGTAGTAGCAGCAAGCTAAGCATCCTAAATCAGAGAAGCACGCAATTTTGCTACTGCAACAACACATATACCCAACTTATGGACCCAAAAGGACTACCTCAAGAACTGTTATCCTTCTTCTACTGCTGTCCACTATAAAGCAAAACGCACAGAAGGAATTGGCAAGCTGCTATACCACCTAGTTGCTGTCAAATATGTCAGATTTAAACATTCACTGATATTCCTCAAAAAGAGCTCTGGTTCTGGACTGGCGCTGCTATCGGACACCAACCTCCACAATGGTGTACGGTGGCAGTCCACCTCCCCTCTCCTCTATAGCATAACGGACAACCTCCCTCTCCACCAGGCACCTAGGAGGGGACTTGGACTGCAGAGGTAAGGTGGTAGGCAGGTGCTGCGCTACGGCATACGCAGAGATGTGTTGCGGATGGAGCCCGCAACTGCTGATTGGGGGAGGACGATGCGGACGACGAGGCGGACTCGCAGCGGCTGGGCAGGATGCAGGGAGTCTGGCGGACTGCAGCGCAGTCGGGCAAGGTGTTGTGGATCGAGGACGGGACGACCAAGATGCGTACGGCTAGGTGATGTCGCGGAGGCCGGACTGAATGAAGGGTGTCGCCATGGACAGCGGCCGTCGAACAGCGCTCCATGGGCGGCACGGAGGGCGGTGGCCGGACGGCGCTATGGGCGGCGGCCCGGCGGCGATGTGGGTGGCGGCCGGGCTTCTATCGTGCGGCGCAGAGGGTGGCAGCCGCGCGCGTCGCGGGAGGGTGGTAGCCCGCGGCGTCGCTGTTTAGGATGGGAGTCGCGCATCTCCGTAGGCAGCGACTGGAGGGGGCGCCTGGGCGGCGCGGAGGGCCATGCCCAGGCGGCGCGGAGGAAGTCCCGATAGGGAGGGCAGCGGGCCGGCGGCGCAGAGGAAGTTGCAGCATGGGAGGGCAGCGGCCGGACAGCGCGGTGGGTTGTGACAGGACAGGAGGTGGGGGTGTTTTGAAATCCGGGTGCGGGAAGTCGGGCGATGCCTTGGTTGTGGGCGGGGCGAAGGGGTGTGTGGATGATTCCAGTTTCGTTGTATTAGGAAGTATTATAGCAACAGTATAGTAATTAACTACTTTCTCCATCCTAAATTATAAGACGTTTGACTTTTTTTACTCCAACTTTGATACTCGTTTTGTTTAAAAAATTTGTGTAAATATAGTAAAATTTAAGTTATTCTTGAAGAATTTTTATTGATAAAGCAAGTCACAACAAAAGAAATGATAATTTGCATAATTTTTTGAATAAGACGAATGGTCAAACTTGGGGCTAAAAAAGTTAAACGACTTATAAATTAGGATGGAGAGAGTATATTATTTCTATGCCATTGCTAAGATCGTTAAAATACTATGTTACTTTGTGAGTGATATATATATATTAATAATCCTTCTATACAACTATTCCTTACTCTCGACAATATTTCATCTCTCTTGACAGGATTCTTGCTGCTATAGTAGAGTTCTATCCTTTAGTATGCTCTTTTTAAATTTGGACTGAATTAACTTTAGTTTTCTAATTTAAATGTAAATTTGACTTGATTCAATTTAGGTATTTCTTTGAAATATCTTATACATGCTTTTATATAATTAAAATAGATTAAGCTTATATTTTCTTTTTCTCCTATAAAAATAAACCTTCGCTAGTTGTTTTCTTTTTCATCATCGTAGTTCTGATTAGCGTGCCTTTTCGCATCTATGTATTCGTAGCAGTGCATAGGCTAGTTCTCAAATCTTTTCTTTGATTGGTGTATTGTTCTAATTATAGATTTGTTTGTTATGTATGTTTCTATGTGAATACTTGTGTGGTGTTTTGTGATCGTGTTCAGTCGGTGAGATTTGCGTTGGTGATCAAGGAGCAATCGTCTAGAGGTTTGGACCATAAGAAGGATCAACGTTTAAGACAAGTATAGCATGGAATTTCCTTGTTGTCATATTCACTTAACACTTAATCATCATATATGCATGTGTCTACCTTGATAACCATAAGAATCTTCCCTAGCAATGGATACTTGTTTACCTTGATACCTATGTGTGGTTTGTATTTGGGTAGTCTGATGCTAGCGCTCAAAGAATAATCCATGATCTTGTAACTTGACTAATAGAATATGCAATTAAACTATAAAAGATACTTTTTAGCAACAATAGACTAGGGGGATGGAGCATAGTTTTTGTGATGCTCTAGCTCTCTCTAAGGACTTATCTATAAGTGGATTCCCTTGGGACTTATAGTACAACCATAAGGGCTATATGACTCTGGCTTTAGTCAAGTATAAGGATCTTTTCTAGCTCGTTAGATGTTACCAAAAGACGCAAGAGGGGCTCCGATCTGTATGATCTTATGGCCTACCAAGAGGGTGCACTTTGGTTTCTTTGTCTTTGTTAGTCATCTCTTGGGGAGGAGTTCATGCTTATTGATGGGAAACCTAGCGACCCTAACTTGTTAGATGAACCTTTGAAAGACTTCGTAGTGAACCCTGTCGACCTTATTTGGAAGTGGGTCAATAGGCTCACAACCTTGAGTGAAAGGGTAAATCACGACTCATGGTGAAAGTGTACAACCTCTACAGAATATAAAACTAGTATAACAGCCATGCTCACGGTCACGAGCGGCCTGGGCTCCTTACAAAATAGATGATGAATATTGATTGATGATACAAATGCTCACTAATGATTATTGTTTCTTTATATACATTATTCTTGTTTACATGATCACGTGGTTATTTGTCACGTGGTTATTTGGGGTTTAATATGAATTTATTGCCTACTCAATTGCTAAAACTATAACTCATTAAAAGCTAATCGCAATAAATCAGTGTCAACCTTTTAAGCCTCATAACCCTATGTTATATTTGCTGAGTACGATGTGTACTTACACTTACTTTACTTTTTATTATTTGAAAAATCTCGGATGGGTGCCGGTTTACAAGAGTTGGAGAAGTCTAGACTTGTGATCAACCAGTCAGCTATCTCTGTGGAGTGGAGTCTTCACCTAAAGATTGGAGTGTCTTTCTGTTGTCTACTATCTAAGGTTATATCTTTTGTATTTATATATTATATATTAAGCATTGTCTTTTGATATTATCTCTATTTGTAGTTATATGTGATATTTGACTTTCTGGGCCCACATATAGTGTGTATCTGGTTTGTTTTAAAACCGGGTGCTACAGTACTAGAGGAGATATTTTGGGCCATTCGGATAACTTGAGATTTGCTGGCTTAATTCTTTAAAAATGCTCACAGAGGTAGTGTTTGCATATGTGTGTTTATAGGACTGAGTGTACATGTATTGTGGGCATCTATATTGTTCTGTGTAATTCTAAGAAAAATAGAATGATTTAGGGCGCAAAAATTATATTTTAAGGTTAGTTATTTCAAATTTATACTTTTTTAGTTTCTCAAACAATCTCAGATTGGAAAAATGATAAAAAGCCAAGTTGTAGATCTCGACGAGATCTAAAACCCTGTAGTTGAAATGTTTTTCATTGAATCCATTTATGGTTTCAAACCTATATTTTAAAAATTATCAGAGTGAAAACTAAAGGAATATTTCTGCTGTTTTGTCACAAGTGACTCTATGGTGAAGTATGGTAAGGGGTGTAACGTGTCAGAACTGTGTGTGGCTGCCTCATGCGAGCTTCCTTGGACAATTTATTTTGCTTTTTTTTTGCCCAATTTGCATGTTTAGAAAATTGTTTTGTAACACACTCAATGGGGAGGGTGGATTGGGGCCAGTGGAATGGGGGAGGAAGAGGAAGAGGAGGGGGGCGGGCGCCTGGGGCGGCGGTGGCACTGAGAGAGGAGGGAAGAAGAGAGAGAGGCGTGGGAGATTTGGAATAAAGGACTTTCGCCCAATAACCGATCCGATTATAATCTCCTAGTATTTATAGTCGCCATGGACTCTAAGAGGCAAGAAATCCTCATCAACCGGATCTTTCCTTTATAAATCCAACTAATATCTAAATTATTTAATAAAATAACTAATTAAGATAACTTCGTGTGGAGGTGGGCCCGCGGAGGAGGAGGGCGGCGCCCCTCACGGCGCCGGTGCCCGGCGTGCGCGCCCCTCCTCTAGGGTTTGGGAGGCCGCGGCCCACGTCGCTACTTTTCTCCAATAACTCCTTGTTTCCATGTCATACGTGGTGCACGTGTGACAGAACTCCCCCTTCTCCGCCCGACGCGTCCTCGCGGTGAAGTGCAAGCCAGCTGTTGGTCCCATCTGGTGGCGGAGCCTCTGCCCTGATCTCTTCCAAGAAGCAGCTCAGCGTACCGTTGACAAAGTAGGTCCCATCCTTGTCGTTGTCGCGAACTTCCTCTTGAACTCAAAGCAGTATTGTAGGGTGCCAAGGTATCCGAAAATGAAGTAGGTAGTAGCAGGTATTGGGGGAAGCAGAGCTGAATGAATCATTGCACCTATACTGAGTTTAACCATTACCCGTGACGGTTTTGGAAAGCTGTGAAGTATTTCATTAGTTGTCACATCCACAAGTACTGGTATTATTCTCCAAATCGTTGATGCTGTATATGCTGGGGGTGTTGCTAGGAGGTCAATCATATTTCCAAATATTCCTAAATTTGAAACCCCAGGTGATAAAGTTTGCATTAATGAATCTGTTATGAGCCCAATGTTGATACTGTTTACCTGAGCAATTAGGTGGTCAGCATTGTGAACAAACATTACTATCACTTCAGGTACTGAGCAACCCAGCTTTCAAGTTTTGCCCATAAGAATGTGTGACGGCATAATCATAGAGGCGCCTTCCACTGGTGGCCTGTGAATTCCCAGAGCTAATAGTTTAATCTGTTGTAGTCCCCTTTGCTGAGTTCTTGAATTAAATCTTGTAACAGTGTCGATGTTGCTGGAAGGTAGAGTCGATTATCATAAAAAATTAGACCATCCTCCACTGTCCAGGCTGCTGACTGCTGCTCTGCCTGAATGGCAGTGTATATTTTTGGAGAACATACTGCTGTATGATGGCATGCCGAATATTAGTGAAGATTAGAGCTTCGTTATCGCCAATGAAATCCAAGGCATTAGGCTGTTGTGCCCTGTCGGACTTGTTCATAGTGCTATCAGCCATTGCAGGGGACATAGTTGCACGTACCATGGGCGGGGGAGCCGGTAATGCTCGAACGGTAGATTGAATCCGATGTTGCCGCTACGCTGTCAATGTGTGAGAGCGGCCATTCTTTATGTAACGTAGTTCCAGATCTAAGAAATCCCAAATAATTCTTTCAAGTCCCACTAACCGTGGGGCTCCCAAAATAACATCGATGTCGTTGCCAATATCCATTAAAAAGGCATTGATGTCGAAGATATCGCTTGCAATTCTTAATGGTACATTAAAGGATGCGCGACGGCATATTACCTTGTTTCCGCTGCCCACCAGGATAGTAGTGTCAATCCGTTGCTCGTTCAGTCCTGTGGCTCGTGCCACATTGATGTCAATTATGTTATGTGTTGACCCTGAGTCAACTAGTACTATCACTCGTGTGCCATTTATCATTGCTTCTAGGTGCATTGGTGATGCTCCATGTACCCCCGAGTCTAGTTTTCCGATCATCATCATCACACTCTCCTGGGTGTCATCTGTAGTATAATCATTGACCACTGTGATTTCAAATAGCATCTTACATTTATGGCCGCGAGAGAATGGTTCGTCGCAAATGAAACAGAGACCCGCCTGTCACCGAGTTGCCATCTCATTTGCTGTTAATCTTTTGAAGGGTCGTTGTGTCGGTGGAGTCTCCACTATTTGGGGTGCCATTGGTGGTGTTGTCACCGCTGTTGCAGCTGCCGTCGTTGTTGATGAGCGTGGCAGGGGAAGCACCCTTGTTTTGGTGCCATTGCCTTATTCGCATCGACGATCACTGCTAGGCAGCATTCATAGGAGTGCACAAGCGACATGGCCGTTTCCATGTCTTGCGGATTCAGCAGTTCAACATCTGTTTTCAGTGGTTCCAGCAGGCCTGCTGTGAATATGTTGACTTGTTGCAATTCGTCCAGATGTCCCACACAAGCAACCAATTCCAGGAAGCGTTCTGTGTAGTCACTGACAGAGTCTGTCTTTCTGAGAGCTGCTAATTCACCCAATGGATTACGACGAGTTGGTGGCCCAAATCGTTCATTAACACATTTGACAAAGTACTCCCAATTCATATCGTCATGCTCCTGTGATAATCTCATATATCATTGGCGTGCAGTTCAAGTCAAATGATAAGATACATACCATGTTCTTTGATCCTCTGGAGTGCGTTGGCTTTCAAAAAATTGCTCACACCGATTAAGCCATGGTAGTGGATTATCTTTCCCATCGTACGTTGCAAAGGACAGTTTGTGCGGACGAATCTCCAGGCCCTGGAAGGGACCTGGCGCCGGAGGCGCCATAGGCTCCTCCTTGGGCTTCACATTGATGTCGAGCGACAATTTGTTCTCCAATTCAACAGCTGTTATCCGTCATAGTAGATGAGTTGGACTTTGTTACCTGTTCCTTAATGTACTTGCGGGCAGCCTCCACCATCTTGTTCTTGGTTGCCGCCTCCAAAGCTATGGTCATGTTCTTCCTCGTCTGTTCGAGGTTCTCTCTCGTGGTGCTGGCAGATTGCCCCAACTCTAAGGTAGAGAGGCGATTGCCGAGGTCGCTGAGTTGCGATCCCTCAAAATCAGCGAAGAGCTTCCTGATTATGTCAATGTCCATGGTGGTTTAGATCTGGATCTCTGATACCAGTTGGAACACACGTAGCGGGGAGGGTGGATTGTGGCTAGTGGATTGGTGGAGGTAGAGGGAGAAGTGGGGGGCGCGCCGCCTGTGGGCGGCGGCACGGCTTGGCGGTGGTGGCGGCATAGGCGGGCAGGGCGGCGCCCGGGAGAGGAGGGAGGAAGAGAAAGAGGCACGGGAGATTTGGAATAAAGGACTTTCGTCCAATTACTTTTTAACCGATCCGATTACAATCTTCTAGTATTTATAATATCGATTGGACTCTAAGAGGCAAAGAATCCTTATCGATTGGATCCTTCCTTTAGAAATCCAACTAATATCTGAATTATTTAATAAAATAACTAATCAAGATAACTTCGTGCGGAGGTGGGTCCGGGGAAGGGAGAGGGGCGCCCCGGGCGCGCCGGCGGCGTGCGGCGGCGCGGCGCGCCCCTCCCCTAGGGTTTGGAGAGGCCGCGCACCACGTCGCTTTTTTTCTCTATTTTTGGGCCTTTATGCCCAAGAACTCCTTGTTTCCATATCATACGTGGTGCACATGTGACACATTTATAGTGGTGTTTTGTTGAGAAAACCGCCGGTGATACTGGCGGTTCGCAAGAAGATGCCTATAAATTTTGCAATTTTCGTTGGTTTTTTATACTGGCGGTTGGTAAAACACCAGCGAAAATATGTTTAGAACCGCTAGTACTAATAGTGTATATATTAGTGGATAAACCCGTGGACCATACGGATGGATGTGTGGTTCGGTAGATTTTTTAATTCTTATCTGTTGTATTGTAAACCATCACTATGAAAAGCACGTCAAATAGCGATATTTTTCTAGCATCTTTAATAATCTTTAAAAGAACGAATCTTGCACCAGTGAATCCTCTCATCCTGCCACGTCGCGTGCACTGGATCGGTCCACGTTGCGTGCAGTGAATCACGCACCATCGCTCCTGCCGTATTCTCTTGCCATGTGTCCTGTTGGCTCTTCACAACGCCGGTCCACCGCCTCGCCCAGGTGCTGACAAACAGAACCGCAGGCGCTGCTCCCTCCCTCGCGCTCTCGCAGCTTCTCGCTCTCGCCCCCGCCCCCCATTGCGCTCTCCCTCTCGCTCTACGACCACTAGCGCGCCGCGTCCGCCATGGCCGGCCTACAGCAAGCTCCGCCGCCGCAGCTTCTCCTCCGCCTCTGAGCAGCCACAAGCGCAACCGAGCACCCTCACGTCTCCGCTCACCCGAGCCGCTCCCGCTCCCTGTTTCCCCGCTTCCTCCGCGGTCGGAGTGCCGCCGCAGGTGAGCAGCTCCAGCCGCGGCCGCCCCTACCCACGAACAGGGCGCCACTGCCGACCTGGGGGCGAGCGCTCCCTGACTATGGGTGCACGCAGGCCTGGAGAGGCCGTATCGCCCCATAGCCCCTGCTGGAGACGCTCCACCGGCTGGAATCAGCCTCCTCCCGAGCCTCCCCTGCTCCCTGCATTCTGAAGAAGAGTCGTCGGGTGTAAAACTGTAAATAGAAACAAAGGGAGGGGGATTTCTATGAAACTCTAGACTCTAATGAATAGTAGCGAGCAGTATAGTTTTTTTTTTTTTTTTTAGAGTATGTGCTGAACTTTGGAAATTCATAGAAAATAGTACAAAAATCGTAAAATGCAAAATGAAGATGTTTTAAAATCCTTGATAGTAGATCTATGTAATCAAACTATAATATGACATGTTTTATTATAAAAATCTTTCTCTTCATGTAATCATACCTCCACAGGTAAGAGGAACATAGAAAGTGAGGGAAACAAACAACCCACGTGTGGAATAGATGAGAGAGAGATCGTGTGAGAATAAGAGAATGGAATTGACAGGTGCCGGACTTCAGTGAATTAAAGACCGTGCTTCGAGCTCGATTTAACTAGATTGTATATATTTTATTTAGGGTTCACAAACTCTGTCCCTGACAATTGGTAATGCAATCCGGCACTACCACTGCCGATTATGCTCATGTTTTTGTTTGGACACAGGAAGTTTGTAATTGCTATCTAATGCTGCTTCTCATCAGTACAACTTATGTTCTTATAATTGGTTTAGGAACCACAAAAATTGATACTTAGTTCTTTACTGATAAAAGTAAGTATTTTTTATGCATGCCAGCCCATCCTTGGATCTATGCAAAAGAAGTGACGAAGCTCTTGATAACAGTGCTCTTTCTCGGTTCAAACAATATTTTCTTTCTCTGTTCAGACAATATTTTATACAAGTTCACTTCGAGAATGAGTGTTTTTATAATCTATATATTATATACTTCTCGAATTCAATATTCATATTGCAATCATTATGAGCCTCCTGCAAGTTAAACAAGCTATATGAACTCTTCATCATACGCAGAAAAAAAAAGAGCAAGTTTTAGATGACAAGACTATTTTAAACTTGTGGTCAGGGGTGTTTGAATTCTCCTGCCTGTCCCATCGAATCTTGTCACATATGCATGGAGTATTAAATATAGACTAAAAAAATAAATATTTACACAGATTGTGACTATTTTGCGAGGCGAATTTTTAAGCCTAATTAGTCTATGATTTGATAATATGGTGCTACAGTAAATATTTGCTAATGATGGATTAATTATACTTAAAATTTTTGTCTCGTTGTATACTGATTAGTTCGTAATTAGTTTTTTTATTAGTATCCGAATACCTCCTCCGATATCCCTCCAACATTCCGATGTGACAGGCAAAACTTTTGCCAACGCATCCAAACACCCCATAAATATCTACTCAGTGCTTTGATTACAAAACTATACATCATCGTAATGTGAAATAACACTAATAAAGTGGACTAGGTAGCGACAACCTGCTTTGAGGAATTGTCATAGACAACATGTTACGTGTTTCATCTTCTTTTATAGTACTTATCTAAATGCAGGGTGCACTCTATGACAGCAATCTTCTTCGGCTAAACACACAAAAGAAATAGGATAAAATATAAGATACAGGCAAATATATTTGCAACAACAAAAAAAAAAGGCTCGAAAGATTCAACTATAATAATACATAAACATATGGGAGCAATTGCACACAGTCAAAAGTATAAGCATGAATCGTGAGCTGTTGTTGACGTACAGAGCTGCATGTTAGTAATTTGCGTGGCTTAGCTTGAAAATCAGCATATGCGTACAGAATCAGCATCACATTCTGTAATGGCAATTCAGCTCATATACTGGCAAGGTCACAGCAGGGCGCACCGGCGCGGCAACGCCGCGCCCTGGTTTCTAGCAAGCTCGAAATCAGCTAGTAGTACGGAAAACATTTTTTTTTAGAGACGGGTAGACTGGCCGCCTCTAACCAGACATCACTGTTAATCACTGTTTACATAGAAAATCAGTTAACGACCCTAAAAATTTATGATTTTGATGACTCCAATCCGCGACCTATATTTCAACACATACAAATCATTATACCACTACACCACGAATCATTTGTGAGTATATATAGAATTCTATCTTTTTTTTTTACAAAAACTCGATCTGTAATCTTATAGATTGAGTATTTTGACTACTAAATGAACTCAAATAAAAAATAATTTAAACTATAAAGTTTTAGATCTTATCAGACGATAATAGTTTGGAATAGGATGTGTCCCCATCCAAAATTGTTTAAAAAAATTTAAAGTTTAAATATAAAAATATGTGAATTTAAAATGAATATTTGAGACATTAAATAATTTCAAATAAAAATATATTAGGAAAAAAATGTAGATTGGGTCACTTACTGCAACTTTGGTATTAACTATATAGATATCCAAGGTCATTAACTATTTTCAAATACAACTTTGGTATAGACTAGTTGTTTGAAAATCTTAAATTTTAAAATCTTCAAACTTATAGCAATATTTTTGGACTCCAGAAAGTTTTAAATAAAAAACTTTTTCAACTACAAAATTGTAGATCGACTGTGAGCTACAATTTTGATCCAAAAAAACAGTAAGAAAGTTATGAATTATATTTGGGTTCAACTATAGAGGTGGACATGTTAAGATGTCCGATGTCTAACACTAAAAAGTCGACTTTTTTTGAGACGAAAGCTTATAATGGCTGTCTTTTGATAGGTATTTTTAATATGGGTATTTTAAACTGCGCTCTTGTAAAAAAAATCGATTTTATGAAGATGGACGTCCTAAGGTGAACGGCTCTATTAATCGACGATTTTCAGAAGCGATCACGTTAGGACGCCTGTCTCTATAAACGATTTTTAACTAGCTTCTTCACAGTTAGGCGGGCCCAAACATGGTTATGGACATATTTGCCCCAAGGTAGACAAGACAACCGGATGCCAGCTGCCAGGGCAAGCCAGGGTGCGGTCTCCGGGCTGTGGGCAAAGGCGGAGTCGGGCACGCATCGGAGAGCACGCACGGCAACCAACGGCCATGGCACGGGGTGGGGAGACGATGCCGTGGGCATGACCGGCACAGATGAGGCTGGCGCTGAGGCGGAGCAGCGGCGTTAGGCTGTCCGCACCGGATACTGGGAAGCCTCCGCTACCGCTCCCTCCAGTATCAAATTTGCTGCACCGTAGTCCGTTAAACAATACGGTATCCTTGTCTGTCCGCCAAACACAGCGCAAAAGCAACCGTCCGCTACGCATGCACGGGAGAGAGAGGTGAGAGGTAAAAGCATGCAGCTGGTGGGTCCCACTATTTCAATCCTCCAAACCATGTTATAACTCATAAATCAAAAAACCAAATTAAATTCCAATTGCACCATTAAATTCGTTTTAATAAATCGTTCAAAACAAGATCACACATGGATATATTTGGATAAAATTTATAGATGATGACAAGTGAGGCCTTTGTTAGTAGTTGATATAGAGTATGAGATATAGAGGATGATGGGTGCAGAAGAAATATGTATAGAGGAGAGAATCTTGATGATCAGGATGTATAGAGAATGAAAATAGAGGATGATAAGTGCGAATAGCCTTCCGCACCAGAGACAGTAAAACCGTCCTCCAGTGTCAGATAGCGCAGAGAGAAGCTACAGCGGCTTCCTCTAAATGTTACTGCATGCAAGCGTATCATCTAGCATCCGTTAAATGCAACGTAGGACTGTATCTGTCCGCCATGCGCAAATAAAGAGGGCGGAAGGAGAGAGAGTGACCAGGAAGGAAGGGAGAAGAAAGGAAAAAAATCTAAAATGTGGACCCCATTTGCTGGTAGTTAGTATATAGAATAGAAATATAGAGGATCATGGGTGCAGAAGAAATAGATATAGAGGAAAGAATTTTGATGACCAGAATGAAAGATTCTTTTTAGAGGATAAATTTAGAGTATAATAAGTGCGGACAGTCTTAGGTGGGGAGAGGCGGCGCATCCAGTGTGGAATGGCGCGACGGGGATGTTGCGACCTTCCGTGAGCGTTTGATAAGATACGGTGTGGAGTCCGGCGAGAAATAAATAAATAAAGAGAAATTAAAAGATAAAAATATAGAGAAAA
The DNA here is from genome assembly GCA_015844335.1 of Chrysopogon serrulatus. Classification (NCBI taxonomy): domain Eukaryota; kingdom Viridiplantae; phylum Streptophyta; class Magnoliopsida; order Poales; family Poaceae; genus Chrysopogon; species Chrysopogon serrulatus. The sequence continues at coordinate 435,565 of JADLZL010002855.1, forward strand.
CAAATTAAAAAGAAAAGGTACTATGGATATTTTATTGTTTTCAGCGACAATGAGAAGTTATTCTACCAAATATTTTTCTATCTAGAGAAGTCGAAGCCTAATAGAACTGCTGCACCAGAACAGTCACCGCTGAGGTTGTTTAATTTGGTTATCTACCAAACGGAACCTTAACCGGCCTTTTGCTATTGATTAGTGTGTATACCTATTTCCGTCGTGCTTCCATGTTGAATTGAAAATTTCCAATGGTTCCTATAGTGGACACATGAGTAGTTGGCATATGTGACCTCTAAGATTAGAACACATATATAAGGTGGGTTTGTGATGGGGATATATATATGAGATCTCTATATATATATATATATATAGTCTAAGTTCTCACGAAGGATTTTATCAGGTCCCATATTCAACGTGCTCCCCTCTGTTTGCCATTTCAGTCATTCATTCAATCGACAAACACACAAAATGACGGTTTTATTTTTTTTTTCCTTTTATGTCCAATATAAAGCTGATCTTAGTACTAGTAACTTACATGATCACTGATTCAGTGATGGACTGTTGCAGAGTATTTTGGGATGAAAATCATAGAAGAACATGCTTGATGTATGTACTATATATACAGAACTGAGAAGACTGCTGGAAAGAGTAATAGATAGAATGAAATGAACAGCAGCAACAGCCGTGTAGTCCTGCTAATGCGAACGGGACGATAGAGGCAATGGCCATCACGTGCTCAGCGCCCATATATATGTGGACGAAACTAGTTCGCCTTCAAAACAGGCTTGATATCCCTCTCGATCTCATCAAGTTGGCTCTCCAGTTGTTGCTTCACTTTGTCATCATAGGATCCGCTGAGTCAGACTTCCTTGAGCTTGGGTAGATTCTCTAGCCCAGAAAACTCCAAGGACGACACATTATTGTGGCAGCGGATCCTGAGGACCTCAAGTTGTGGCAGTGTGTATCGAAACAAAGTATCCTGAAACTTAACAGACTCTAACCTGCAGTTGCAATCAATCTCGAGGACCCATAGCCGGCGACCGTGTCCTGCCTCGAAGCAGAGCTCTCCATATTGGAACTCCTTAGAACAAAGACACAAAATATTTAGCCTTGGTAAACCCATGAGAAGTTCCACATCATCCTGCATTATTCTGTCAATCTTTAGCTTCAATTTTCTGAGATTCGGCAGCAGTTTGATCCAGGCTGGCAACTTGTCTATGCATCCGTACAGCTTGAGGCTCTGTAGGTTCTCAGGTGGCGGGGAAATGGCAACCAAACAGCCACCTTGATCCTGGTCCACCCACACTGACAAGGATTTCAAATGGGGGTGACCCGAAATGACAGAACACAACTGGACACAGTTTTCTCGGTTGACGCCAGAAACTCCAAGCTTGCGCAGATGGGTAAGGTTCTTGAGCTCTTCCAGGATTGCGCGCCCGCTTGCAGCACTGACGTCAATGACACTGATGTTGTGCAGGGCCGTCATTTGCCCAATGCCTGGAGGCGCCTCAACGCCTCCGTTGCGAAAGCCACAAAGCTGCTGGCTGTGGCGGCGTGTGCATAACCCCGGAAACCGTAGCCAGGACACCAGAGTAGCAGCTCGTGGCTTGTTCATCGATGACGATGATTCCGATGGTGTAGGTAGTCTTTCAACAGTGCCATTGGCGACATCCTCCAATTGTGGTGCAGTAGTAGTGATGCTAGTTCCGGCACGAATATGCTGCAGCTTCAGTAGCTTGGTGATGCATAGTGGCAGCGAAACAACCATGGTGTGTCTAATATCGAGAGTCTGAAGCTGCCTCAGGCGAACAAAACAATCCGGCAGTTGAGTGATCTCTTTGCATCCCCTCAGGGAGAGGAACTTGAGACGAGGTAGCTGCTTGACTATCTGCTCGAGGTCACCATCTGTCATTGAAGATGCGTCCTCCAAGTCCAGCACCCGGAGAATACTCATCTTGTCAGAGATGAAGAATGAATTCCATTCGCCAAAAATTGTCAGTGACCGCAGACGTGAGAAGTCGATGCTCTGATACACACTCTTGTCTCGGTCCCAGGTGCTCGCTACGGTGAGATGCCGTCCGGTGCGTTGCGAGTTGTGACTGCAATGGCCCTCCAGTGCAAAGACTAGGTTCTCTTCCATTGACCGTGACCTGATGTACTCACGGAAGAAGCCATTGACCTGGCATGAGGGCATCCACGTCAAGTAGGACAGGCTTGTCGATCCAGGAACCTGGATCATGTTTAGCTTGCAGAGGTCCATAAAGGACTGCTCCCCTTTCTCGTTGGCGGTGCTTTCTTTGGTGTCCGTGGAGTAGCCCTCGGCGATCCACCGCCGCACTAGACGCCTCCGCCGAATTTTATGGTTTACAGGGAATATTGATAGATAGAAGATGCATGGCTTCAGAGAATCTCGGCAGGAAATGAAGTAGGAATTCACCCAGCCAAACATGCCCCTTAAATTATTAAATGCTGAGTCGGTCTCCAATAGTGGCATAAAATTATCCCAGTTGACAATCCATCCATCGGCAATAAACTCAGCCACAGCAACTATCAATTTGGGAAGTCCACCGCACTTATCTAGGACAAATTTTGCTTGCTCAATCTCGGCAGGGCTCAGATCAGGGTCAGAGATCTGGAAACCAAAGTCCTTACACAGCTTCTTACGCTGCTTAGATGCCTGTTAATCAAATGCATTATTTCATATGAGAACAGGCATTTTTATAATACATGTAGTTGCAAAATAACGATTATATGGAGTAACTGAGAGCCATTTAATTTATTTAAATTAGATTGGATGGTTAGATATAAACTATTACTTTCTAAGGTGTAATATGTGAAATATATATTTATATAATTTTAAATGTGTAAAACACAATAAAAGTTTTAGATATAAAGATCCTTTTTAATCTTATTGATACGTACTTGATCTATTTGATGTGAAAAATCTTTTTATTTTTGCAACTTTAGGTATAGAATAATTTAATTAGTATTAACTACCTATTTGTCAAAGAGCCTATTTGGATCACGTATGGCTCGATTATTATAATCTAGATTATGTATAGGATTATTATAATCAGGATTTTGGATTATAAGAATCAGATTGTTTGGGTAAATAGGTTATGGTGATTGATTATGGTAGGTCAAATTGAGAAATTATTATTTTATCCTTATAGTTTGGCAAGTTACACGATCAGTTGGGGCAAATTAGACTCTCAATACCCATAGCCTAGTTTCACCTAGATTATGAGATTGTGGTAATCACGAGGTTCAATTATAATAATCTATCGTATTATCAATCATGTTTGGATAAACTTTTAATTATATAATAATGGTATCAAATAGTAATTGAAGGGGTATCAAATAGAGCCTAATTGGTACTCGAGCACGTAGCCCGGTAACTTCATGTCAGTCGTCATCGCTAGTCATGAACCTTTATGTGCGTATATACGTGCCCAACATAAATATCCCGCACGTATATGAAACTTCAACGTGCGTACATAAAACTTTATCACAACTATATATTTTATATTAGAAATCTCTCTCAATTGTGTAACATAGTTTTAATTAAGTTAGCATTAATATATATATATACGCACTTGATTATGTAATTTATAAGAGTTAGTGTGTAGCATATTTTAGATCGTTAAAGTTCTATATATTTTATTTTAGAGATCTCTCTCAATTGTGTAAAATAGTTTTAGTTAGCATAATATATACGCTTGATTATCTAATCTATGTGTTAGTGCGTAACAAGTTCACGGCTCAATCCATGTGTTAGCTATTAATATTTTTTTATGTATGTAAATATATTTTTAATTGAGTGTGTAACATGACTGATGTACAGGTTTAACATCTTATTATTAAAACTTTTGACCACTTTTATGAAAAAAAAATATCATCTAAAACTATATTTGTGGTATCCTATTATTACTGTTGTATTATTTAACATTGTAATGTAATGTGAGTGATAGTGGTATCATACATAACATATTTTTATAAAGTTGGGAGAAGAACAAAAAGCTAGCTTTAACTTGACACCAAGATGTGAAAAATAGGTATGACATAAAAATCAACTTTTATATATTTAACTCCTAATAGCCGCATCTTTGAATCTGACAAAGGAGTAAAGGATATTGTAGTGTCTACTGTCTAGTACCTTGTGTTTTTGGGCTGCAGCAGATGTCTAGTAGCTTCAACGGTCACTATCCTGCTAACGGTCTAGATGGTAGATGCCATTAATTTTATCTGAGCCATGCAAATAGAAAAGGGAAGGATATGATGCTGCAGTCACGCAAAAGAAAAAGAGCGAGGCCATGCGCATGGACAAGGGGGTTGCATGTCCACCTATGTTATGTCCCCGGGGATTAGAGAATGCTTTTTGTTTTCCTAGGCTATTGATTTATTTGTTTAATTTAAAAATCTAAAATGGTCAATGAATTAGATTTGTTTAAGATATTACCTCATACTACCTTTGTCCTCAAATATAAAAGGTTCAGATTTTTGTCTTAAGTCAAACTATGTTAATTTTAACCAAAACTATACAAAAGAAGAACGATAATTACGGCATCAAATTACCATTGTTGGATACATTTTGAAATATAGTCATAATTTATTAAATCTTTAATGTGATAAATGGGATTCTTCTCTATAAATTCGGTTGAACTTTGCATCGTTCGACGTAGCATGAATACATCTGAACAAGACCTAGGTTATGGGTTAATTTTCTATCCCAATATAATACATCCCTACTGCCCTTAGCGATAAAGCTCGTGAATCTCCTCACGTGTGACGGCATGTACGCACTACAGGAAACAGCTGCTTTGCCGAGTGCCTGGGGCACTCTTTGCCGAAAGTGCCTTTTCGGCAAAGCGCTACTCAACAAAAAAGAACCTGTCGGCAAAGGTTTCTTTGCCGAGTGCCAAATATCGGGCACTCGGCAAAGCCTTTGCCGAAAGTGGTGACACACTCGGCAAAGATCAAAATGAAAAAAACCCGAAAATAATAGCAAAAAAAAAAATTTTAATCGGGGAGGGCCCCCCCGGCCGGCGCCCATCCATCTCTGTCCGGTGGGATTTTTTTGGCATTTTTTGAAACTATGTGTCCAACGGATTTGAACTCATGACCTCTCCCTCTCGCGGCACCTTCCCTACGACGCATCGCACTACACACTCACATGTGTCTATATTCCATTTTAGTTTCCTAAATATTATGCAAAATTGAGTGAAAATTGGTTATTTGAGGCTTTAAACGAATTCAAATAAAAAACTTGTCAACTATAAAGTTTCATAACTTTTCGGGATCTACAATTTTTATTTAAGGAGTTTCTCCATCCGAGGTCGTTTATAAAATTTAAATTTCCAATTTGAGCGGATTCGAGATGTAGTTTCGCATGACAAGATGAATTCAAATGAAAAAATTGCAAACTACAAAGTTTCATAACTTTTTGGGATCTATAACTTTCATTTTGGGTGTTTCCCCATCCGAGATACTTTTAAAAATTCAAATTTCAAATTTGAGAAATGTGAGCGTACTTTTCGTTAGCAAAATTAATTCAAATTAAAAAGTATTCAACTACAAAGTTGTATAATTTCTCAAAACCTACATCTTTTATTTTGGTCATTTGATCATCCGACATAGTGGTAGAAACATTTTTTACAAATCTTATATATGTCTCTTGTAGTATCGTAAACTACAAGAGAGATATGTAAGATTTGTGAATAGATTTAATTTTACTTTATTAAATTAAGAAACGACCAAAATAAAAGTTGTAGATCTTGAAAAGTTATACAACTTTGTAGTTGAAAATTTTTTATTTAAATTAATTTACTGCTCCAAAATATATACTCTGAAATGTGTCTTTGCCGAGCCGAGAAAAAACATTCGGCAAAGATCTTTTTTTGCCGAGTGTCAAAAAAAATAACACTCGGCAAAGAGGTTTTTTTGTTGAGTGCCAAAAAAAGCACTCTTTGCCGAGTGTTTTTTCCGGGCGCCGGCAAAGAAGCCTCTTTGCCGAGTGCTTTTTTGCCGAAGTGTTTTTTCTTTGGCACTCGGCAAAGAGCATTGCCGAAAGTGCTCGAAAAAAAAACACTTTCGGCAAAGCATTTGACACTCGGCAAAGAGCCGATTCCGGTAGTGACGTCGGTGGCAGTTATTAGCTAACCGTATACAAAGTGCCACGTGATTTGTACATAATCCCTTCATCCCAAAGTAAGTACATATCTCACACTTCGAGATGTCAAACAAACTTAAGTTTGACCAAATCTATATGAAGAAAATATTAAGGTATATATTTTCACACTATATCCTATTTAGAGATACAAATATTAATACTAGTTTCTATAAATCTAGTCATACTTGATATTGTCTGCCACCTCGAATTACGAGATGAGCACTACTTTTTGGGAGGAGTATGTGTTAGAGAATGAATCACTACTACAAAAACGATTTGTAGCAACGCCATTCTTTGTTTTTAGGGGCGGCCCTATATTGAACCGTCCCTACAAATGGTGGCCAAACAAATCACCCCTACAAATCCATTTGTAGAGACGGTTGGTGTTATGAGCCGCCCCTACAAATGTTTTGATTTGTAGGGATGCTCTATATTAAGGCCCCCTACAAACCGAATATAAAAAATAAAGCACTAAAATTTGATTTTTTTTAAATGATCTCAGATGGAGAAATGACCAAAATAAAAGTTATAGATCTCGAAAAGTTATGCAACTTTTTAGTTGACAATATTTTCATTTAAATTTTTCACATGGTAAATTATATTTAAATATCTCAAGTTTGAAATTTGAATTATTGAAATGACCTTTTTTTAAATGACCTTGGATGGAGAAACAACCAAAATAAAAGTTGTAGATTTCAAAAAGTTATGAAACTTTGTAGTTGATAACAACCTTTTGATTTGAAATCATCTTGTCAAAGAAAATTACGTTGACTTTCTCAAATATGAAATTTGATCTTTTTCAAATGACCTCGGATGGATAAATGACCAATATGAAAGTTGTAGGTCTCAAAAAGTTATGAAACTTTATAGTTGACAATATTTTGATTTGGATCTATTTAGACCGTTAAACAATCAATTTAATCTCAGTTTAGGATAATATGTGGGGAATGAAAATACAACATGGACACATGTGATAGTGAGGAGTAGTGGTAGAGGAGGGAGTGCGCGAGGGTGAGGTCGTAAGTTCGAGTCACGGCCAACGCATAATCTCCAAAAATCATGAAAAATATGCTAGGGTGAGCCTTAGGTGGTGGCTGCTTAGTGTGTGGGGCCTTCCTCCTATTAAAAAAATTTATTTGGCTATTTATTTCATAATATTTTATAATATTTAGAAATTGATTTGTAGGGGCGGTTCAATATCCAACCTCCCCTACAAATCACCAACCGTCCTTATAAATCGGTTTGTAGGGGCGGCCGGACAACCACTCCTACAAATCCGGCATTTGTAGCGCGGTTGCTTAGAGACGGTTGACAAGACTGCGGCTACAGATGCTCATAAACCGCCCCTACAAATCACTATTGCCGTAGTGAATCAGAGAGAGAGAGAGAGGGTGGCCGGACGGAGATTGCAGGGACCACATGAGCACAATAATCGATGAGTTTATATAATGTCAAATATGCATGTGTACCCCTTGGTCCTAAAATAAGTATACATCTAGTTTTTGAGAAGTCAAATGGTTTTAAGTTTGAACAAGTATATATATACAAAAAAAGTATATAGAAAATAGTATCAATGTTTGTATCGCCAAATAAATCTATATATATTATAATATGTTCCAATGTCAGTTTAATGATACTTGTTACGCATTATAAATATGATTATTTTTTGGTCTTTGTGTACATGAGTGTATCCCATTTCTGCTTTTAAAATTTTACTAGCAGCACATATGGAGATAAATCACTATGTCAATTAATAAATGAATACTAGTATATGCATATGAATGTTTAGAAATACGGGTAACGATGCCACGTTCTCGGAAAAAATGGTCGTTACCGTTTCTTTGAAGAGCTTAAACGCATCATCCTGTTCAAGGCCTTCAACGCTCCACCAATTACCTGAATATGAGGCGATACTTTCTTCATTTGCAATGACAATGATACGGCCTCGTTGTTGGTCCTCAGCTTCAAAGGCCAAGGCATCTTTTATGGAGTCCCACTCTTCCGTGGACCGCAAGCCGTCAATAACAATGAGACAATCATGCCTTTTTAGAACCTCACGACACCCTTGAATCGGGTCTCTGATTCTCAACATGCTACCATGTTCGAGGGATCCCGAGTGCAAATCCAAGAGTAAGCTCCATGAGAAGTCCCGTATGTTGAACGGATGGGGTACATCCACCCAACCAAACTTTTGAAAGTGACTGCGTCGGTTAATCACTTGCTTGTAGTAGACGTGTTTGACAATATAAGATTTGCCAACACCAGCTACCCCGAACACGGATCGAACCCCTTTTTGGTCGGAGGTAAGATTCGCAATATCTGCCCCGCGGCCAACAAGTTCACATTTACTATTATTTAGCCATTCACTTGCAAATTCCATCTTGAGAGACCTCTGCTTGTCCTCACCCTATACATTATGCAAACGGAACAAATATTAGCGCGTTTGGTGCATTGAAATGCCACTTTATTAATGCAATAAAGAAAGGAAACGAAGCATCAATTAGGCAGCAAATTAATTACTTTTAAACAAAAATAAAAACATCCGACCCTTGGCTTTGTAGGATGGTCGCTAACTTAACTATCATACTCTGTTTTGTCACTTATTTCTAAACATACTTGGCTTTGTCAGACTAACTCACTAGAGGTGGCAACAGAATCACCACATTAATTCTGGTCAAATGCACTAGAAAAAAAAAGATAAATGCTAAACTCTCACAATAATCAGAAACATACGACCCTTTATTTAGTTGACTTTAATCCTCATCTCTAGTAATACCAATGGGATCTATTCTGTTATATAAAAAAAATACACATCCTTTCCGCTATGAAATTTAAAATGTATAAAGTAGTAGCCCCTTGAATTTGCATCTGAATTCACATATGCCACTATAAAAAAATACACGACTTTTCACACGAAAAAACACATGCTTCGTGACCGTGGGTGTTTAAATCATTCCTCCATACAACACTTGTGTTTAAATGGGATATTTTTTTCTCCCCATTTTATCTTCATCTAGTTTTGAAATGAGTATTTGGGACCTAAACGAATTCAAATGAAAAAGTTATCAAATCATATAGTTTTTGAAATGAGTATTTGGGACCCAAACGAATTCAAATGGAAAAGTTGTCAACTAGAAAGTTTTATAATTTTTTGAGTTCTACAACTTTTGTTTTGGTCATTTCTTCATCTAAGGTCGTTTAAAAATTTTAAATTTAAAATATCTAAAAATCAACCATAATTTTACATAGTGTGATTTTACTAAAAAGTTGTCATCTACAAAGTTTCATAAGTTTTTGGGATCTATAACCTCCATTACTTCCATTTGGTCATTTCTCAATGTGATGCCGTTTTAAAAATTTAAATTTTAAATGTGACAAAATCAACCATAATTTTCCATATATATGTTGTCAGCTATAAAGTTTCACAACTTTTAGGATTTACAACTTTTCGCTTTTTTTTTTTTGTTTCTACATCTAAGGTCACTTGTAAAATTCAAAATTCAAATTGACAAATTTATATATAATGTTTCATGCATAGATGATTTCAAATGAAAAAGTTACATAACTTTTTGTGATCTATAACTTTCGTTTTGATCGTTTCTTCTTCCAAAAATCGTTTAAAAGTTCGAATTTACTATGCAGCTCCTAATTTTGGAGATGGCTAGAAACAATAGCTGCCTTTTAGGAGCATCGATTTTTTAGAAGCGGCTCGTTTTTGGAGACCACTGCAGAGGCAGCTCTATATTGGCCCATCTCTTTAGTGAAAAGTCTTTTATCTTAAAAATCTTTTTTTGTAGTAGTGATATTCATCACGACTGAAATAGGCCCATTTGCAAAATGATGGGCCAAAATGCATCTGGATCAACTTTGTTAAGTTGTTGACAAATTTAAAAGCTGGAAGAGGGATGCAGACAGTCGAATTAGAACCATCTGCAACCAATTAATCTAAATAATCCCTACGTTCGAAAATGTAAGAGGTTTCTGTTTTGTCACTTATTGAACTTATTTAACTTTGACCAAGTATATAAAGACATATTTCCTAGTTGATTGAATAAAATCTAATTGATAATTAATAATGCTATTTTTTGCGAAACTTTACATACTAGTTAGCTCAGAATTAGAGAAGTTTGGATTAGGCAAAAATAAAGCCTCGTACTTTTTTAACGCAGGGAGGAGTGAGACTTGAACCCACTAAGGGCTTGATTGGATGCAAATTTTAACAGATGCAACATGATGTAGGCTACTGCATTAAGCTCTTTAAATAGGAAAACATAAAATTCACATCGTTGGACCTTAATTCCTACTACCAACCCACATGGATTAGGGTGGAATTGAAGTGTAGGGAAACAAGCTCTAAATATATTACAAAAATTTAACGTTACAATAGGAGAAATTAGAACTGGATCAGGCTCTTTAAATATGAAAACCCTGCATCGTTGTATCTCACTTCATAATCATACTAGTACCTCGGTTGATTTTATTTTTTGACACTGTTGGGTCACGACGATGACCATTCATTTCATTAAAAAACTATTGAATTGTTTATTATGAATTATTTTATTTTTAAGTGTGAATTTTAGTTTTGCATGTCTGAATTAAATGAATGGTTAAAGGATGTTGCTAAAAATATACAGTGAACAATAAAAGAGAAGGTAAGGAGTACTGTTGTATTCAATTATTGTAATTAATTACAAATACGAGACAAATAATTAAACAATAATGAATTTTTTTAAGCTGTCCACGTGATTCGTAGTCCAAGAAAATAAAATTAATACTGTTGAGCAAAATGGATGTGCGAGGTGTTTTGAGTATGCGGCAAAGCAATGACTAACGCCATAAATAATTAAAATAAAACTGGCATACAAACACGTGCACTAGCAGGCCGTTTTGAAAAGAATTATGTATGCAAAGCTTCTGTGCTTTTGGGATCTCAGCTCTGTCTTCTGAACTATGTTGACGTGGTGTTTAATTGTTTGTGTGTGTGCGCACGCGCGTGTGTGAGAGAGAGAGAGAGAGAGAGAGAGAGAGAGAGAGAGAGAACAATTTTTTCCTGAAAGTTATTGATTGTCGTTCTCAGGGCACACATACCTCGAAAAGGACACGGACAGAATCAGAATGGTCAGCTGAGAAGAGCTTCATCTCCAATACTCCGACTGATCGTCCAACGCAATGGCTCGCAACATCGGGCTGCTTGGTGTGCACGACAATGCAGCTGCCGTTATTGGTCTTGTTAGGTAGGTATTTCTTGATGGCGTCCCAGTCTTCCTTGGAGCGCACATCTTCCAGGATAACTAGGTATCTCTGATCGCTCATCACTTGCCTTACAAGCTCCTCGTTTAGTACTTCTTTGGTAACCATCTGCACACCTTTCAGTTTCATGAAATCTTCGGAGTTTCCATTGCTCAAACGATAGTTTGTGCACAGTTGAGCCAGCAAGCTTAAGATGAACTCATGCTCGGTGAGGGTATCTGGCAGCTTCACACAAGCACGGTGCCGGAATTTCTCACAGATTTCTGGGTTGTTGATGATGTTTTCCACCTTAAGATGGTCGAATTTTCCACAAGCTGAGATCACTTGAAGCGGAGCATGGGCATCGTCTTTCTTGTTGATGAGGTCTATGAGATCTCTTTGGCTGCTACGCTTCTGCTTGGCATTATGAAATAAAAAAAAAATACATGAGTATGTGTGTGTATAATGGTCAAATATTACGGGTTGTAATATAATACTAATATATTATGATGTTGAAAGTGACTAAACGAAAATGAAAACAGAGAGAGAATGATATTTTTCTAGCATACCTCATTGAAAAAGACGCAAACAGGATGGTCATCTGAAAACCGCTCCAGCTCCAGTACCTGGTGTGATTGTCCGACGCACAAGCTAGCAACTTCGAGCTGTTGGCTGTGCACGACGATGCAGCTACCATTCTTCTTGTCAGGGAGGTACATCTTCACAGCATCCCAGTCAGCAGTGCTGGACAAATCTTCCAGGAAGATTAGGTATCTGTAACTGCTCACTTGCTCCACGAACTTATAGGTGAGGGGTGTGGCTTTCAGAGCCATCATAGCATTTGTCTGAATAATCGGCAAATCTATGGGGCTTCCTTGTTGACAGTTTGTGGAGAATTGAGCCATCAAGCCCCTCATGAACTCTTGGGGATTGAAGGGTTGCGTCAGCTTCACCGAAGCACGGTGAGTGAACCTGCTGCATATTTCTGGGTCGTCACGGGTCTTCTTGATGATGGATGCCACCCCAAGATTGCCTCCTGCTCCCCACACCGAGATTATTTGAAGCGGAAGGACATCGTCGTTATTCTTGATCAACTTGGCGAGATCTGTTGAGCCGCTGTCCCTCCTGTTGGCGGCGTCCCGGGCCTCTTTAAGGATGCCCACTGCCGCTGCATCGGCCACGGCCTGCCGATTAGTCTTCTCGGTGGTCTTGGACATGGAGCCGGAGTCGCGGATGTGCCAGTAGCGCTCTTTCCTCTGGCCCATGGCTTCGACCCTGGACTTGAGCAACGCTGCAGTGGCGACTGCATCGTCCAGGGCGGGAGCCGGCACATCTGCTAGCTTGCAGATGCAGGATGTGAGAAACCGGCGCCACCAGTGGGACTTAGCATCCACCAGGACAGCGGATTCGATGCAGTCCTCCACATCTAAGGCCATGTTGCGGACCTGCCTTACCAAGGTCCTCACCATTTCGTCAGTTGCACGATCCTTGGCAACGTTGAGGAAAGAGTGCATCATCTCGAACTCGTCCGAGATAAGCAACAGGTCGCGCTGCATACTCTTCTTGAGCTTCACCTCCTCCTCCATCGTCGACTTGGCCATCGTCAGCGTCCCCTCCACCGCCGACTTGGCCAACCCAAGCACAAGGTCGCCCATTGCTACTCCTTGGGTTCAGGTTCCTCCCCCCTAGCTCGATGTGTTTTGCTGCTACTGAGGCAAAAGCTTTCGAGTTCGAGTTGTGCTAAGGTGACGCCGTGCACAGGGCAATTTATACAATAACTTCGAGGAGGAGCAAGTGGAACACTGCAAAACCGACATATTAATCATCGCCATGATTGTCCCACAGTGATTGCCAATAGTGATATTACATCCGGCAGTCGTGGGTGGACTTCTGTTGTTGGTTCACGGTTACAAGTGGCAGTAATTGTAATAGTACACTACCTACAGTGGCGGATCCAGGATGGAGACAAAAGGAGGACTAAATAATAAAGATTTAGAACTAAAGCTAGAGATTAATAAAAATTTAAGGCTAATTAACTGTAATTTAATAGATAAATTAGGCTCATAAGGGGGGCTGGAGCCCGCCCAACCCACGGTTGATCCCAAAAGAAATTCAAGAGGGGAGAGCTCAAGATACTTCAACTTGGTCAGGTTACCAAGGTGGGGTGGCCTTCTATCAGAGAATTGTATGCCAGAGAGGTTGAGATATCTCAAGCTCACCAGAGCGGCAGAGCCCAAAAAATATGGTATGTGGCCACTCGAGCCGCCGGTAATAAGGTTGTTCATGCTGAGATCAAGGTGGACCAGCTTATCCAGCGAGAGCAAGGAATGACTTATCTGGCCGACCAACGATGTGTTTGTGAAGAGATCATAGGAAGAGTACAAGTTTGAACATGTTACGTGGACATTACGAAGTCGAAGCTTGAGAACATGGCCAGTCCGGTTGCTGCCCTTTTGCCAAGATGCAAGGTGGTCCATGGGATCACTGCTTATGCCATGTTTAGAGGCCAGCAAGGCATCCCGTTCCTGTGGTATGCAGCTTGCACCAGCTGCACCTCTGGCTCTGGTTCGCCGAAGCTAGCTGCAGTGCATTGGATATCAGGAACATAGCTAGCTGCATGGTGGTAAAGACAATGAGTTCAATGGGACAGGGTTAGTCCCTAGTAACCAAACACACCCACCGGAGATCTCAGTTTTCCACACTTTTTAGTCAAAATATTGACTGCCTAGGCAGTGCAATCTTACGGCAACTCAATGGAAATATATACTTTTTTTTCTTTCCAGGGAACCACATGGAAAGGTCATGTCCTTTGTGGTCAATTGACTTGGGACCAAACTACAGGTCAACATATGCACTGTAATGACTACGTTTATGTTGCGATTACTTAGCAAAGTAATCCTACTTATTTTCTAGCTACGTAATTTTGTCAAAATATTTTGACCATTTATACTAATTAAGTGACCATGCATATCTCGGAGATGGAGACTAAGGGCATCTTTGGATACGAAGGATAGTACTAACTAGCTAAAGACTATTATAGTAGTAGCCATGTGTATCCAAATATGTTCTAAATCAATTATGTTAATTTTCTTAATAATTACTCGCTCCGTTCCAAATACAAGGCATTTTCGAATTCATAGATTTTACTGTGTGCCTAAATACATTGGTAAAAACTATAAATCTAGTTAAGAAATACTAAAATGTCTTATAATTTAAAGGACAGCATACCCTGTCAACACGAAGGCAGGCAAAAAAGTGAATGCGAAAGGAGGCACCTTCACCACATCGGTCGGGGTCAATCACCGCACCAGTGGCTGTTGCATCCGGTCAACTTGGCCTCCACGAGGAGATGCTGGCACCTTCGCCGATGCGACCTCGATGTGTCGATCGGTTGGCTGATGTGGCGGTATCAGCAGGAGATGAATCGGACACAAAGATGCGGCGAGGAGGATAGAATGGAATGCTGAGTCGCCGACTGGCTGGTGCAGGACGCCGCCCGCTGCCGGATTGGGGACTGCGGGAGGATGGGGAACGAGCGCCGCCGCCGCTAGCCGAGCGGCTCCTCCGGTCGACCGGGGTCAAAGTCAGGTTGACCATTTCGAGTTTGGGCCTTCATCAGTTGGGCCGGCCCATTCCGAGCCGGTGGGGGCTCAATTCGCGGACCCGTGAACTTTGCAGAATGTAAATTATTAGTTATATAGTATTAGTATTACTTATATGTAATTTTTTCAAAAAATGTAATTAATTAGGACGTATATAATCCTTATGTTTAACGATTGGTTCCCTAGAAGTATAGAAGTAGTAGAGGGTACTCACTCTTCCATTCTCTCCCACTAACTTCTTTTAACACTAGGGCTACTTTGGAAGCTGGGGCCAATTAGCCCAGGGATGATTGCCCCCGACGTGGAAATTTTTTGGTGGAAATTTTTTGGTTCTCTTATTCCCGCCCCCACTCCCGGGTAGATATCCACGTTGGGAGGATTTCCCTGCTGGTGTTTGGCATGCTGCTGACAGAGGAGCGATGTTTTATCGAGAATTCGTTTGGGAAACAAAAGTGACCACACAATTGAAGCAAAGTGGCCACTACAGATAATTGAGAAACCGTCTTGAAAAATCAGGAAAAATCAAGAAAAAACAAAATGAGGTGAATAATATAAGTCGCCACATTAAGGCCACAAAATCATGAAATATAACAAGTCTCTCACACCATAAAAATAAAGACATCTCAGACATTAAATCAGATCTAATTAATGCAAAAGTATTATATGACATCCTTTCGTCCAATGTCTTCTGGCATCTAAAAATTGGACAAATAGTAGGTGAATGTATATAAAAATCAACAGGCTGGAGGAGCAAAATATTGCTATGATCTTGAACGTTTTCTCAGATGCTTCTGATGAAGGGAACACATCACTTTTCTCTGATCATGTGTTGCTTGCGCCAAGTCCTCTACAAGTAACCCAAAAGAAATGGTGAGTTACAAGAATATGCAGGAAAACAGTGTGAACTATCAATGCTTGATACACATTTCATATCATGCTTGGTAAACATGACTGAAAAAAAGATCCATAGTGGTAAATATGACTTAAAAAGATTCATATCATGCTTGGTGGAAACAATGAATAGATAGGACACAGAGCTAACTAGTAAGAATCGTGCATGACTCCCTGATAAAAACTAGATAGGACACAGAGCTAACTCATAGAAAACAGAATTGGTAGGAACCATGCACATGACAATGATAATGTTTCAAAACAGAACTGGCGATCTTGTGAGCATGCAGTCCCACACAACCATGCACGTGACAGTGAGAAATTTATAGATCTGCTGCTATATTTAAATGCAGAAAGGAACATACCAATGTGGTGGATGCTCAAATATCTTTGTCAATGGGATGCCTTCCCCTGTGAAAGTAAAATAGATGGCATAATTATTTTGCACACAATGGGCATGCTGATTATCAAGGGCCAGAACTCGTCAACCACTACTACCATGATATCCACACTTTATTAGCTGTTATAAATGGAACCATAATAGTGAGCACATCTTCCATGTCAGTGCTGTAAACTAGACTCCATGCCTACAAGGCTACACTAATGTCAGCAGCTCAGCTGACGCCATACATGACGTCGCTCACGCCAGCCAGCGCGGCGACGACCCAGACATGGAGATGGTACTTGGGCCGCGGCGTGGAGCAAGGAAGCGCCAGCCCAGTTCGCGAGTCCGAGGCCCAGAGTGGGCTTAGCTTGCCAGCTGTAGACGCCGTCAAGCATATGTACCAGAGAGGGCGAGGAAGAGAGTATCAATTAAGAACAGACTAGTAATTCTTCCTGTCGAAGCTTTCCTCTGTTCGAACTTCCTCTGAACTAAGCAATTCCAATTCGACTATCTCTGATTTCTGCTCACAATTGCTTGTTCTATTTCTCTTCTTGCCTATCGCTTACAACTAATTGCACCAAATAGACTCATACATGCCTCAAACTTCTTCCTATGTGCAACATCCCATACTGTCAAAACTGAGTCTTATGCAGCAATTTAATCAATTCCACCTTTACTTTCAACATGCAGATAGTATGTGAAGAATTATTACCATGGAAAATGTCGCATTCTCACAGAACAATTTACTTTCATTAGGATAGACAAGCTTTGAAGCAACTATCAGTGCAAAAACAAGACAGAAAATAAGGCAACTCAAATATCAGGACAACTTGTGGCAATATAGAAATGCAATGTCGATGTGGCTTTCTGTGAATTGCTTGGAGTATTTAGATTTTACATGAATAAATAATGGTTTACCACTACTACAAGCTTTCGGTGCCTGTTTCTCCACATAAAAATTGAACTTTAAGTTTACGTTTTGTAGGACGACAGGAACTTCAAAATTGTGCTTCACATTATGCTATTTCATAAATTGTGGCCAAATGCGGTGCTGCATGCCTAACTTGTGCAAATTATGGCTAGGAACTAAACATGTCGGCACAATGTTTATCGGGTTTTGATATATATACTCAATATCAGCTACTACATACTCCGTCTATCCTTTAGTACAGTCCACTCTAGAAATTTTTAGATAAAGCAAGAAAACAAATCTAGCTTCATCCCTTGAAACCAAAGGAATCAGACAAATTATTACCAACATTATAATGACAACTCAAGGTAGCTCCACTAGCAATCGTTTATATTGTTGTCCAGAAAACATAAATGCAAAGCAATGTTATAGAAACTTAATCCTAGAACAAATGTTCGTAGTGCATTACTACACTACTTCATTGCTAGCTAGGCAAGCTCACAAACACTGATAAACTACAAACGCATCCAATGAGTAAAAGTTACAAATCCAAGTCACACGAGCTCCATCTGGGGAGAACAACACAGGAGCTCCATCTGGGGAGAACAAGGAGTAGAGGGGAAGGACTCACCGGATCTTGGACGATACAAGACGGCAACGCGGGGCTCACCGGATCTTGGAGAAACAGTATGCGGGAGGCTGAGGCGGGCTCACCGTTGAACGGCAGCGACGACAGGATGCTGGGGCGGCGGCATCCGGATGCATGCCGGGGAGGGGGCGACGGGATGCCGGGGCAGAGGAGATGGGATTCGGGCGGCGGTGGAAGTCGCGAGTGGGGGGAGACGCGACCGAGCACGGGAAATGCTCCCGGCCTCACGGGTCGTGGATTTCTACCGCGTGGAAATCGAAGGGAAGCGGGCTCAGATCCACGGGTGAGTGGGCTGCCAAAGAGCCCAACAAACTACCGCGGGGGAGATTGACACGGGGAAGACAGGCCCAGGGAAAACGCAGGGATCCCACCGGGATCCTGGGCTGCCAAAGTAGCCTGGTATTTTAGCATTTTACGTGATTGCTAATCAGCCACTATGCAGGATCTTGCTGCTGCTGCTGATGCAGTATTTCTAGACCCCATTTGTACCTAGGCTGTGTTTAGTTCTTGTGGTAAAAAAATTTTGCGTGTCACATCGGATGTTTTATAGGATGTCGAAAGGATTTTTAGATACTAATAAAAAATAAATTACAGAAATTATAAAGAAATAATAAGACAAATTTTTTTAAGTATAATTAATCCATTATTAGCAAATATTTATGAGAACCAATTTTGCAAAATAAACTAAACAGAGCCTTGGTGGCAAAACTGTCCTCGGTATGGTCACCTCCCACACCAATTAATTTCCTACACGAGAATAAAACTCTCAAACAAAATAGGTTGGAGGCATTCAAAGCGAGTTGATATGAATTGCCCTTGAAATTTAACACGAGCTTTCATTAAAAAAAAAACTTCATCACGAACAACAAATTTAACCACATAGAGTTTCTATTATAATAAATAAAAAATTATTAGCTTGATTATTGATTAAAGTTTTAAAATTTTTAATCTTGATACGTGTATGTGCCTTATAAAAGGGACTAGAGGATGCATTTAAAGATTCTAAAATCCTTTATTACGGCGCGCGCATGCGTTAGCCAAGGCACCCGCGACGGGCGTCCCTCCTCCGTGCCTACGCACACTCTATCCCACCATTGCTCCCTCTCTATCTCTCTCAGGGTGGATCCTCACCTACGAGCACCTACATCCCAACGAGCTTCCACGTGTTAGAGTCTAAGCCCCACTGCGCCCTCGCACCAATGCCGATTGCCTCCCGCACTGACCATGGTGGACTGATTGCGGGCCAATGGGGCATGGTAGGGGCGGTGGCCGATGGGGCAAGGGAAGAAGGTGGCACCGCAAGCGGGCTAGGGTTTTGTCAGAACTCTATGGCGGCGGCCACGAACATAGAGGTTCGGCGAGGCGCAACGGCAGGGGCGAGGGCACCGAAGTCGATACAGAATAGCGGTTGTAGTGTTTTTTTTCCTAATAAAAACTGTTGTGAAGAGGTGTGTGTTGGATGCTCAAGTAAGGTTCTTAAAGATTTGCTGATTTATAATTCCCTATTTAAGTATTTTGCCTCCAGTTAGTTTCTCTTAACTTTTACTCCCTCCATTTCTAAATAGATGACATTACTCAAAACATTCTATTTAGTATTTAGTGACAGAGGGAGTAGAAGAAAACTCAAACTGATGTTTCTGTTCTATTATTGTTGACTTTGATCGATGGTGACGGGCGCGGTTGTTGAGAGTCATCGTTACACCAACTTGCATCATCAGATGGGTGCATGTGGGGGCATGACGGTCACGCATGATGTCACGAGTCACGACCGAAGCTTCACCTGAAGCCACAGCACGGCCATATGCAGAGGACCAGCCTGCCACCGCCGGCCGCCGCCGTAGGACCAGCCTCCAGCAGCCTACTTCTCAATTAACAGAAACAAAAGACATTTTGTAATAAGCAAGCAATCATGATCGAGTTCAAAGCTAAGTCAGAGTAGCTTTTCGGCCAACAACTTTCCAGCCACTGTGTGTACGTAATGCACAGCACTAATCGCCTCTTGACGAGTATAAAACGCACCACACCTGCACGCAAGACTCTCATCAGCACACCAGCACCACAGATCGACGACGAACCCCATCTCTTGACTCCGCCGTGCGTGCGCAAGAACCACCACCCACCGGCCACCGCCCTCCAAACACCGGCAAAAACCACGCGGAAAAGGCCCCAGCAGACACCGGGACCGAGCATGACGAAGACCGGGCCGCCTCCGCACGTGGCCATGCTGGCGACGCCGGGGATGGGCCACCTGATCCCGCTCGCCGAGCTCGCCAAGCGCCTGGCGTCGCGGCACGGCGCCACGACGACGCTCATCACCTTCGCGTCCACGGCGTCCGCCACGCAGCGCGCTTTCCTCGCGTCCCTGCCGCCCTCCGTCGCCTCGCGCGCGCTCCCGCCGGTGGACCTCTCCGACCTGCCCCGCGGCGCCGCCATCGAGACGCGCATGGGCGAGGAGTGCGCGCGCTCGCTGCCGGCGCTGACGGGCATCCTCGCGGAGCTCGGGAGAGCACCCGCCTCGTCGCGTTCGTCGCCGACCAGTTCGGGTCAGACGCGTTCGCCGCCGCGCGCGACGCCGGCGTGCGCTCGCGGTGCCTGTTCGTGCCCATGAACATGCACGCGCTCGCGCTCGTGCTCCAGCTCCCCGAGCTCGCGGCCTCCGTCCCCGGCGAGTTCCGCGACCTCGCCGAGCCCGTGCGGCTCCCTGGCTGCGTGCCCATCCCGGGGTCCGACATCCCGTCGCCGCTGCAGGAGAGGTCCAACCCCTCGTACGACGTGATGGTGCACCTCGCCAAGCGCTACCGTGAGGCGGACGCCATCCTCGTCAACTCCTTCGACGCCGTCGAGCCGGAGGTCGCCGAGGTGCTCCGCCAGCCGGAGCACGGCCGGCCACCCGTGTACCCTATCGGCCCGCTGATACGGCAGTCGTCGTCCGACAGCGCCAGCACCGGCGCCAACGGCACGCTTCCAAGCTCCCCGCGTGCGGCGTGCCTGGAGTGGCTCGACCGGCAGCCGGCAAGGTCGGTCATCTTCGTCTCGTTCGGCTCCGGCGGCGCGCTGCCAAAGGAGCAGATGCGCGAGCTCGCGCTCGGGCTGGAGCTCAGCGGGCAGCGGTTCCTGTGGGTGGTGCGCAGCCCAGCGACGAGGGCACACTCAGCGACAACTACTACAACGCCGAGAGCAAGAAGGACCCCTTCGCCTACCTCCCGGAAGGATTCCTGGAGAGGACGAAGGACGTGGGCTTCGTGGTCTCGTCGTGGGCACCGCAGACGCAGGTGCTCGCCCACGGAGCCACCGGAGGTTTCCTGACGCATTGCGGGTGGAACTCCACACTGGAGAGCCTGGTGCACGGCGTGCCCATGGTGGCATGGCCGTTGTTTGCTGAGCAAAGGCTGAACGCGGTGATGCTGGCGGCGGAGGGGGCAGGAGCTGCGATACGGTTGCCAGAGAGGAAGGACAAGCAGACTATCGCAGCGGTGGTGCGAGAGCTGATGGCAGGGGAAGGGAAGGGTGCCATGGTGCGGGCGAAGGTGGCCGAGCTGCAGGAGGCTGCGGCGGAGGGCCTCCGTGAGGGGGTGGTGCCGCCACGACGGCACTTGACGAGGTGGTGGAGCAGTGGGAGGCAGAAGGGAAGTAGAAAGGTGCCTAAGAACACCTAGCAATGGAATCCTCTGCCCAGCGCGTGTCGAGTCCACAGTTTTATGTCCAAATCTGAGTTTTATGTTCTTGAACCTCCCTTAATTGTATCTATGCATCAATTCATCTTCAATTGTTTAGGTCATGTTCAATTGTTTGGTCATGTTCAATAATAATTGGAATATGCCCATGCTCCATGCATTGCACCTTCCCGGCTTCCCCTATAGGTAAATGAAAAAGCTTCATGCCCCACGCCCTTGTACCAGGCGACATGGGCAGCGACTCAGCCATGCCGCCACTCTGACAATAGCTGTCCAAACCGGCCTGAAAAATGCACAGCCTAGGCCAATGCGGAACCGCATGCCTAGCCTGGCCGGCCTCGTGCTAGTGCCTAGGCTACCATAGTAGCACATACTCCCTCTGTTTCAAAAAAATAAGTGTCGCCGCCAGGTGTGATGCGTCTGTAAAGTTTGAAATTTAATTTGTAGAAAATATGTGTAATATTTATATCTCCAAATAATTTTGTTAAAAACTAGATCCAAAGATCTTTCCGATGATACTAACTATGTTACTAATTGATGATATTTAATATTTATAAAAATTGCCGACATTTGTTTTTCGGAAAGCGAAGCGACAGATATTCTGGAACGGAGGGAGTATAGTACTGGCCGGTCTAGGCATGGCATGGTTTTTGGCCGGCACAAAATGGCTCGATTATTTCTAGTCATTAGCGTCTCTTATGATGAATCATAACTATTGGATAAAAACACCATCATATATAAAGGACTCTCAACAACCCTTCCTCCAGACTCCATTCCTACCTGCTTCCTCGTGGCTCCCAACTTCTGAATCCCATCTTTTGTCTCACTCCACGGTGACGCTCAGACTAGCACGTGGTCCTGCCTCACACAACATGGTGACGGTGGCTAGGCACGTCACAGCGGGATCCGCGGCTATGGCGAGTGCGTGGCAACGGCAACAACGTAGCACAAAGCAGAGACCGCGTGGGGCTTGCGGTGGTGTGGCCCGGTGAGGGCACAGTTCGTGCGGTAGCGGTGTGTGTAGTGACAGCGCATCAAGCCAGAGCTAGAATGATCACTAGGAGCCGACGTGTCCAGCAGCACGACACCATACAGTTGAAGGGCCACAGTGCCATGCCGGGGCCATGACCTGAGCACAGTGATATGGCTAGGCACGGTAGCTCCATTGTGTTTGATAGTGCTATGCCATGTCATGCCATGCCAAATGAGTGCATGGGCCAGGCTAGTGTCACGGTGCCCATTTGGCCATCTATAACTTCACCCCTCTCCTCAATCATCCCACTGTCGTGTACGCGCATCAATTAAGTTTAGAGAGAGGAACAGTGTGGTTTCTTCTTGCATGTGAAGGGTTTGAGAGATTGGTGATGTTTATTTAATCATTGTGTGGTCATGTTCAATTATCATTGGAATATGCCCACAGAACGAACATGCTTATATCATAGATTACTTGACCGCCAAATGGTTGCTTATTCCTATTATTTATGTGATAAATTTGTGACATTTAGATCCACATGATTTTACAAAACTGTGTGAGCAAACAAAATAAAGTCTTATTCTTCCTAGTAGAATAGACCAATGATGACACCCTAAAACATTGCAAAAATAACAGTAAAAAAACAAGGATGCTGCCCTGAATCATTGCAAACTTTAATTTAGAAAAGGTGTCAGCACTAATCGAAGACATTTTATTTAAAGGAGAACTACTCTGCTTTTAAGAAAGCAATGAGTCTTACAACCTGGCGGATCCAGTTCACAAAAAACAAGAAAGGAGGTTGTTGGTACTGATCGAACACATCCAACCTATACATTCCAAATGGTTTTGTTGGGAAACAAGCAATGGTGTAAACTAGAAAAACAGCAAGCATAATCACTGGTAAAGGAGCTTGAAGATTTACTGCAAAGGTCCTGATAAAAGGTTTCTTGATAGGTCCAACGTGGTCAGGCTAACTGGCAAGGGAAGTATTGGACCAGTTAATTGGTTTGAACCAAGAAAGAGCGGATGTACCGACATGTGTTCCATGTTTGCTGGCAATCCTCCGTGGATATGATTGTTGGAGATTTTCAAATACGTGGCCTTTGAAATAGTACTGCAAAACCAGTCTGGAAGACGATCACTTATATCTGTATTAGAAATATCAAGGCGAGTAATACCCACCATCCATTTAAGCCAAGAAGGAAACAGTGGTCCCATCAGACAAGATAAAAAGCTTCCTTTCTCTAATATGAAGGGAGGTTGCCACTGCGAGCTGATCTCAATCTTCAAGGAATTATAAGACAATTCTAGGTGCTCCTCATGCAAGCACATCCTACGCAAATTGCTGCGGTTATTTATCTGTATAAGACAATTCTAGATACTGTAACCTCTTCAGACTATCAAAGTTTATAACTCTTAGGATCGTGATTACTGTGTGCTTCCCCCCCTCAGCGTGACAGAAGATCTTGATCACTTACTCTTCTTCTGCCCTTTTGCTAAGTAGTGCTAGCAGTCAGTCAACATTTTTTGGGATGAAAATCTTAGCTTGCTGCCACGCTTGGCACAAGCAAGGGCTGACTCAAACCTGCCATTCTTTGTGGACCTGGTTCGAATTGCTTCATGGGAGATTTGGGAGATAAGAAATGACAAATTTTTTGCAGTCTTGTCTTTATAGTTTCAAGAGTCAATGTAATCTTTAGTTGCTTAGATTCATAGGAGACTAGATGTCATCCTTCTGTACCTGGTCAGATGCTTTCAGTCGATTTTCCTATTGTAAGTACTCTTTTCCCAAAAGTTTTATAAAATTTTGCTCAACTATGGGGTCCTTTTCGTAAATAAATAGAATGTTAAAAATCTACACATTTCCTATAGTGTCATTAAGTAGGTATTTTTCAGAACTTATTATTAAGAAGGTTGAACCACTGACTAATGCTAAAATAGGGTGACATGTAGAAAAACTCGAACACGATAATAATATGGTGCAGGGACCTATATATATAGAGCTAAGATCTTGAGTTCAATTCATTATTGGACACAATAATAATATGGCGGAGTGATGGCAGATTCGATTGTGGTGGGTCCAAGCAAGGTAGGCCTCCTCCTCCTCCTCCTCTTGGATCTACAAGCTAGGGTTCCGGTGAGCACTCCCCTTCTCTTCCTCGACTCCAATGAGCTTAAAAAGGGAAGGAAGTTTGGGAAGGAAGGTAGGTGACTATGGGCCCTGGTGGCAGTAGAGACGATCTGGCTAGATCGGGGTAGGGGAGCTCCGACCTTTGTGGTAGCAGCAACCATGGTGGAGAAGGGAAGAAAGTGGCGCCGCGAGCGAGCTAGGGTTTCGCCAGACCTCCATGGTAAGGGGCGCGCCCACCACTATGATGGTTCCAAATCCCTATCTCGTTGCGGTGGGCTCGCGGTGGCCGGGGGGAGGGGGGTCGATGCTGTAGTCGGTGAGGAATAGCGATTCCTGTGTTTTTTTACTAATAAAAACTACTATGAAGTGTGGTGTGCGCTGGTCCATAAAAGATTTATACTGATTATAATTCCGATTGACTATGTACTCCCTCTATCTCCGAAAGTTCCAACTCTTAGCATCCATGCCAGTTAAATTTTTTTAAGTTTGACCAGTTTTATAGAAAACAACATCAATATTTATGGCATAAAATGATTATCTTATGAAAATATATTAAAAGACAAACCTGATGGTACTAATTTGATACACAAATCTTAACTATTTTTTCTAAAAGTTCGGTTGACTTGAACAACTTGAGAAATTAAAGCTTTCAGAGAAATTGAAGCTTTCAGGAGAGTATTTAAGTATTTTGTCCGTGGTCGGCATATTTTACGACTCTTACGAGAGAAAAAAACATATTCTTGTTTCCGTGAAATCACATTTTGGATGGACATTAATGTCTTTATTGACTATGATGGTGACGGGTACGGTTGTTAAGAATCATCATTACATCAACCTGCATCAGACGGTCAGGCGCATGTGGGGCGCGAGTCGCGACAATCACGCGTGATGTCACGAGTCAGAACCGAAGCTTATGTTTATATATACAGAGGACCAGCCGCAGCCTGCTGCCGGCCGCCGCCGTAGGACCCTCCACTCCTTCACACATTAATCAATCACACTAATCATGATCGAGCTCAAAGCTAACTCTGATTAGCTTAATGCATAGCACGAATCGCCTCTTCAGTCTTCACGCGTATAAAACGCAGCACACCTGTACGCAAACCTCTCACCTCAGGTCGACCTCCGTCTCTTGACGCTGCCGTGCGCAAGAACCACCACCCAGGCACCCACCGCCTCCAAACACCGGAAAACCCACTCGGAAAAAGGCCCCAGACACCGGGACCAAGCATGAAGACCGCACCTCCTCACGTGGCCATGCTGGCGACGCCAGGGATGGGCCACCTGATCCCGCTCGCCGAGCTTGCCAAGCGCCTGGCGTCGCGGCACGGCGCCACGACGACGCTCATCACCTTCGCGTCCACGGCATCCGCCACGCAGCGCGCGTTTTCGCGTCACTGCCGCCCTCCGTCGCCCCGCGCGCGCTCCCGCCGGTGGACCTCTCCGACCTGCCCCATGCTGCCGCCATCGAGACGCGCATGAGCGAGGAGTGCGCGCGGTCGCTGCCGGCGCTGACGGTCATCCTCTCGGAGCTCGGGAAGAGCACCCGCCTCGTCGCGTTCGTCGCCGACCAGTTCGGGTCGGCCGCGTTCGCCGCCGCGCGCGACGCCGGCGTGCGCTTGCGGTGCCTCTTCGTGCCCATGAACATGCACGCGCTCGCGCTCATTCTCCAACTCCCCGAGCTCGCCGCGTCGGAAAAAATTTCTATGCGACGCCGCCGCACGGCGCTCTCGTGCGACAGCCTATAGGCTGTTGACGCGTGTCTCCGTACGCGTGCTCTGTTATCTGCGTGCAAGTGGACGTCGAGCCGGGATTCCGTCGAGCCGAGGCGCTGCAAGCTGTGAGCCGAGCCAGGAAAACCATCGAGTGGAGAGATTTGGTCTTGAGCTGCTTCGTTCGGGTGTTCTAGATATCGCCAAAATCGAGCTTCCTTCTGCTTCTTCATGGCTTCCGGCGACCAGTGCTCAGATTTAGTCTCGACGCTCCGGCAGGTGCAGATCTGGAACCTTGTGCTTCTGGATGTGGAGATCCGTGGCCTGATGCTTCTGGATTTGACCCAGGTGGAAGAGCTCGTCATGGAGTCAAGGAGCACATCGTAGAATTCCTTGCCGCCGGGGAGGGAGTACATGAAGGAGAAGGAGACGCTGATGAGCAACTCAGGCCGTCAGGCGTCCCTAGATGCTCACTCATGAGGTGATTTTTCGGCTCTGATTCTCTGAATGCAGGTATTGATTTGCCTTTCATCGAAGTACTAGTTTCAGCATATGCAGGTATTGATTTGCCTTTCATCGTAGAAATCTCTCCACTCGATGGTTTTCCTGGCTCGGCTCACAGCTTGCAGCGCCTCGGCTCGACGGAATCCCGGCTCGACGTCCACTTGCACGCAGATAACGGAGCACACGTACGGACACACGCGTCAACAGCCTATAGGCTGTCGCACGAGAGCGCCGTGCGGCGGCGTCGCATAGAAATTTTTTCCCGCCGCGTCCGTCCCCGGCGAGTTCCGCGACCTCGCCGAGCCGGTGCGGCTGCCTGGCTGCGTGCCCATCCCGGGGTCCGACATCCCGTCACCGCTGCAGGAGAGATCCAACCCCTCGTACGATGTGATGGTGCACCTCGCCAAGCGCTATCGTGAGGTGGACGCCATCCTCGTCAACTCCTTCCACGCCGTCGAGCCGGAGGTCGCCGAGGTGCTCCGCCAGCCGGAGCACGGCCGCCACCCATGTACCCTATCGGCCCGCTGATACGGCAGTCGTTGTCCGACGGCGCCAAAGACCGGGCGCCAACGGCACGCCCAAGCTCCCCGCGTGCGGCGTGCCTGGAGTGGCTCGACCGGCAGCCGGCAAGGTCGGTCATCTTCGTCTCGTTCGGCTCCGGCGGTGCGCTGCCCAAGGAGCAGATGTGCGAGCTCGCTCTCGGGCTAGAGCTCAGCGGACAACGGTTCCTGTGGGTGGTGCGCAGCCCCAGCGACGAGGGCACGCTCAGCGACAACTACTACAATGCCGAGAGCAAGAAGGACCCCTTCGCCTACCTGCCGGAAGGGTTCCTAGAGAGGACGAAGGATGTGGGCTTCGTGGTATCGTCATGGGCGCCGCAGACGCAGGTGCTCGACCATGGAGCCACCGGAGGATTCCTGACGCATTGTGGGTGGAACTCCACGTTGGAGAGCCTGGTGCACGGCGTGCCGATGGTGGCGTGGCCGTTGTTCGCCGAGCAGAGGCTGAACGCGGTGATGCTCGCCGAGGGGGTTGGGGCTGCGATACGGTTGCCGGAGAAGAAGGATAAGGAGAGCATCGCAGCGGCGGTGAAGGAGCTGATGGCAGGGGAAGGGAAGGGTGCCATGGTGCGGGTGAAGGTGGTCGAGCTGCGGAAGGCTGCGGCAGAGGGCCTCCGTGAGGGGGGTGCCGCCACGACGGCACTTGACGAGGTGGTGGAGAAGTGGGAGGCAGAAGGAAAGTAGAAAGGTGCTTAAGAACACCTAGCAATGGAATCCTCTGCCCAGCGTGTGTCGAGTCCACAGTTTATGTCCAAATCGGAGTTGTATGTTCTTGAACCTCCCTTAATTGTATCTATGCATCAAACAAGTTTCCACAGAGGACCAGTGCGATCGTTTCTTCTAACATGTGAAGGTTTGAGAGATTCGTAATTTTCATCTTCAATTGTTTAGGCCATGTTCAATAATAATTGGAATATGCCCATGTACAATATTCCAAACGGGCCGCCCAGGCACGGCACGGCACAGCACGGCACGGTTGTGGCGAGGCACGGCACGACGGAGCACGGCACGATGGGGCATGGTAGCGCTACCGTGCCATGCCGTCCCGTGTCGGGTCACCATGCCCAACCGTCGGCCTAGGCACGGCATTACGGGGGCTCAGCCATGCCGTGCCGTGCCGATGGGCATGATGGCCCGGCGAGGCCGTGCCAGCCCGGCGAGGCCTCGATGTAGTCGCGACGCTGTGGCGAGCTCGCCACGTTGACGCCGCGCCAAGCTCCTCTGCCCATGGTGACCACGCCGTGCCGACAACCAGCACCAAGGTCGCCGCGCCCGACGGAGCCGTCTCCCCGCGTCGCCGCTCGCCGTGCACGCCTGCGATGATGTCGTCGCACTGAGGCAGCGAGGGAGGGAGAGGGCCGAGAGGCCATGGGAGGGAGGGAGGGAGGCCGAAGGCACGAGATGCCTGACCGCTGCCGTGTGCCATCGAGCGTGGAGAGAGGGAGACGAGACAGAAAGAAGGCATCGCGCCGTCGGGACGAGAGGAAAGGCCGTCGACATGAAAATGGGGAGGGATGCTAGGGTTCCATGTTTATATACGATGAATCCAACGACTCTCATTTATTCGTGCACATCCAACAGCTAACATTTATCGGGCCGCATCGTGCCGACCTCTTTGTCGTCCCGTGCCTAGGCCAGCACTACGGGCCGACATTGAGGCCCAGGCACGGCACGCCGACCGGGCCGTGCCAGGCACGGGCACGAAGCAAACCAGGCCGGACCGTGCTAGTGCCATGCTTTTTAGGGCCAGGCCCGTGTCGGCCCAGCGGGCTTGACCCATCTGGAAATATATATGCCCATGCTCCATGCACCTTCCCCTAATAGAAAATTGAAAAACTCTTCGCGAGTCTTCTTCCTCCTTCAGCTCTCCACTGTAGCGACAACCAAGGAGGTTCTTCGATCCGGCTCGTCCCTGCCGGTTCCCTGCGCCTCTGGTGGCCTTCCTGGCCTTGGAGGTGTGGGGAACCGGGGAGTTGAGGTTTGGATGTATATATTTAGCTCTGTATGTTCTTCAGTAGCTTTGTTAGTTTTCCTTCAGATCCATGTCTGTTGTGGGGTTTTTCTCGTCAAGAAAAAGCTCTACGGCATGGTTGTGACGTGGGTCTTCTCCTCCCAAGACGGATTGAGCCATGTCGATGGTTCTGGCGACGGCGTCATCGACGTGCTCTATGAACCTTGGTTTCTGTTCTTCCCAAGAATAATGTTGGGGTTTGATTTTTTCCCGTTGTGGTGCTCGTTGGGAATCTTTTGTTTCCTTTCAGACTCGAATATCGAGGGTGGTTGGGGTCAGGTGGCTGTCGACGTACGTGTGGTGCACTTTGACGGTGTCATATGCAGAAGGTTCAGCACCGACAATGTTTTCTTCGATGCTTCCTTCTGTACTGGTGTTTGAATCCTCTGTGAGCTTTTCTGCGACGTCTGTGCCCATATCGTCAGTGGTGGTGCTGACACCATTGCCTTCGATGTGGTTGCTGGAGTCCAGAGGATTATTTTGTCCCTTCAAGGTGATTCTGATGGCTGTGGCGTCGAATTGGGATTGCCTTGTGAGGTTACTTCTCCACCTTCTCATTTACACGGGTTGGTGTTCTTCGAACCCCCTGTGGGTCAGTTGCTTGCCGTCTGGGGTTGGCCGGTGAGGCAACCGGCGTCTGATCCTGGTGAGGTTTGGCATGGGCATTCAGCTGATAAACTGCATGCTTTCGGTGTGCTACTGATGGCCTTTTTAAAAGTTGACTCTTCGTCGATTCGGGATCCGGCCATGAGCTTCATCTTGGGTCTTCTTCATTGCAGAAGGCGGGGAAGATCTGGCTTGCGGCAACAACGATCGGCGATGGCAACGGTCTTTGGGTGCTCCTTCAATGGATTCATATGTAATTTTCTTTCTTTTAGGAGTACCCCATCAGGGTGCTGGATGTAGAACTTCTGTTTTAATGAAATCCAACCTTTTTCTCAAAAAAAAAAAAAAAAAGAAAATTGAAAAACGCTTCAGGTCCCGATGCCTTTGTACCTCGGGCGACATGGGCAGTTGACTCAGCCATGCCACCACTGTGACAATAGTTGGGCCAAACGGGCCTGAAAAAGCACATCCCAGGCCAGTGCGCGCGGCACCACATGCCTCGCCCGGGGCGGCCTAGTGTAGTGGCTAGGCTACCATACTGATCAGCACGAAATGGCTCGATTATTTTCAGTCGTTAGCGTCACAACCATTGCATCAAAAACACCATCATATCTATATCTCGATAAAGTCAATCCCCACTATAAATTTTATCTAGACATACAAGCAACACTAGTACACAAAAGGCCTATACCGGGCGGTTTCAAACGCATTTCTACCGGGCGTTTTTGAACCGCCAAGACGGGAGGCCAGTAAAAATTGGCCATTTCTACTAGCAGTTGTTTGAGAACCGCCAGTAGAAATCAATTTCTACAGACGGTTCTCTTAAGGAACCGCCTGTAGAAATCGTTGCCATAAAACGCGAAAAAAATTTGTAAAAAGATATTTTTAAGAAGGCAAAAAATATTTTTCAAACCAGGGGAGGCACATTTTTTCGCTGAGTCACAAGTCGCGCATTTTTTCGTGTAAAATCACGCGCTACACGGCCGGCGGGATTCGAACCCGCGACCTCGGCCTCACGCGTATCCCCCTCTACCACTCCACCCACATATCAATTGTGTCTATATCCCATTTCGTTTGATATTTCAGGGTCTAAACAAATTCAAATGAAAAAGTGATCAGCTACAAAGTTTCATAACTTTTCGAGATTTACAACTTTAATTTAGAGTGTTTCTCCATCCAAGGTCATTTGCAAAATTTAAATTTCAAATTTGAAAATTTCATTCGTAGTTTTTCTTAAAAAGGTGATTTCAAATCAAAAAGTTGTTAACTACAAAGTTTCATAACTTTTTGAGATCTACAAGTTTTATTTTGGGAGTTTTTCCATCAGAGAAAGTTTGAAAAAATTTAAAAATTAATTTCAAACTATTTCTATAGGCGGTTGTCTTAAGAAACCGCCAGTAGAAATCGATTTCTATTGGCGGTTCCTTAAGATAACCTCCAGTAGAAATCGTCTTGCTATTGGTAGTGTTTTGAGACAACCGTCTGTAGAAATAGGGACGATTTCTACAGACTGTTCTAAAAAGAAACCGCCAGTAGAAATAAAACGCTAGTGTCAAGAGAAATGGTTTGTGTACTAGTGCAATCCACACCATATTCTACTAATTATCCACATCATTTCTCACTAGCGTATCATGTCATCCCACTAACTTTTAACTTATAAATGCAAACTATCCACGTTATTTTCACTTAATTTAATTCTAAATTATTTGTGATTGTCGTAGTAACGCGTGGCAAATCTTCTAGTATAAAGGACTCCCAAACACTATATCTCTTTCTCCAGACTCCATTCCTGTCTGATTCCTCGTGGCTCCCAACTCCCGAATCCTGTCTTCCCTCTCACTCCACGGTTACGCTAGGACTCGCATGTGGCCACGCCGCACACAACATGGTGACGGTGGCTGGGCGCGTCACAGCAGGGTCTATAGCTATGGTGAGCGCGTGGCAACGGCGTAGCGCTAAATCAGAGACCGCGTGGGGCTTGCAGTGGTGTGGCTCGGCGATGGCACGGTTCGTGCGGTAGCTTGGCGCATGCGGTGACAGCGCATCGAGCCAGGGCTAGAATGATCACTAGGGGTTAGGCCTGACGTGCCCAGCAACAAGAAACGACACTGTTGAAGGACCACAGTGCCGTGCCGGGGCCACGACGTGGTTACAGTGACATTGCTAAACACGATAGCGTCATTGTGCTTGATAGCGTTGTGCTATATGTCATGCCGTGCCAAATGACTGATGAGGCCAGGCTAGTGCCATGCTGCCTATTTGGCCATCTATAACTCCGCCCCTCTCCTCAATCGTCCCACTGTTTAATGAACCTCGTGTATGCATAAATCAAGTTTAGAGTGAGGACCAGTGCAGTCACTTCTTACATGTGAAGGGTTTGAGAGATTGGTGTTGTTTATTTGATCATTTGTGTGGTCAACGTTCAATTATCATTGGAATATGCCCATAGAACATGCTTCATCATAGATTACTTGACTGCCAAATGGTTGCTCATTTGTATTATGTGATAGATTTGTGACATTTAGATCCACATGATTTTTAGAAAACTGTGTGAGCAAACAAAATAAAGTCTTATTATTCCTAGTAGAATAGCCCAATGATGAAATCCTAAAACATTGCAAAAATAACAGTAAATAAAGGATGATGCCGTGAGTCATTGCACAACTTTAATTTAGAAAGGGTGTCCGTACTAATCGAAGACATTTTATTTAAAGGAGAACTACTCTGCTTTTAAGAAAGCAATGGGTCTTACAACCTGGTGGAACTAGTTCACGAAAAACAAGAAAGGTTGTCGGCACTAATTGAAGACATCCAACCTATACACATTCCAAATGCATTTGTTGGGAAATAAGCAATGGTGTAAACTAGAAAAACAGCAAGCATAATCATTGGTAAAGAGCTTCAAGATTTACTGCAAAGGTCCTGATAAAAGGTTTCCAGACAAGTCCAACAAGGTCAGGCTAATTGGCATGGGAGGTATTGGGCCAGTTAATAGGTTTGAACCAAGAAAGAGTCGCTGTACCGACATGTTTTCCATGTTTGCTGGCAACACTCCGTGGATTTGATTGTTGGAGATGTTCATATAGGTGGCCTTTGAAAAGGTATTGGAAAACCAGTCTGGGAGACGATCACTTATACCAGTATTGGAAATATCAAGGCCATCAATATCCACCATCCATTTAAGCCAAGAAGGAAACACAGGTCCCAATTGACAATATACAAAATCTGCTCCCTGTAATCTGAAAGGAGGTTGCCATTGTGAACTGACCTCAATCTTCAAGGAATTATAAGAGAGGCTTAACCACAGTAAGCTCTTCAAACTAGCAAAGTGGTCCTCTGTGATGGTGCCATTCAGATCATTATTGCTTAGGTCCAGGTATTCCAAATTACTGAGCATACCAATCTCATGTGGCACATGTCCAGTCAGATGGTTGTACGACAGGTCAAGGTAACTTAAGCTTGTAAACTGCCCAATAAAAGATGGTAGAGGTCCAGTGATGTTATTATAAGGGAGAGCAAGATATCCTAGGCCCGTCAGTGTCCGCATCGAATCTGGCAGCATTCCACTGATATTATTCTGTGACAGATCAAGGTAACTTAAATAAGTTAATTGCCCCATGCTGTTCGGTATATTACTCCACTGACACTATTGTGACCCAGGTCAAGAAAATTCAAGCTGGTTAATTGCCCCATCCAGTTTGGTAGTATTCCACTAATACTGTTGCCATAGAGGTCAAGGCTTTCCAAGCTGGTCAATGGCCACATCTGGTTTGGTAGTACTCCGCTAATATTATTTGATTCTAGGCCCAATTCTCTCAATTTGTTGGGTGAACAGCATGGCAGACTTTCAAGGATCTCTGTTATCTCTCCGCATAAAGTATACCGTATGTATAGGGTTTCTAAACTACAAAGGTTTCTCAGGCTTGTTATGGCGATGCACTTGGCCTCATAGAATGACCATGATGATGATGAAATATGAAGGTCTTCGAGATACTTCATGCCTCCTAATGCAAGGGGAAGTGGACCATACAAATATGTGGATTCAAGATCTAGGTGCTTCAGATGTGTTATGTTCCAAAACCAACATGATGCAATTGGATGGTCAAGTAAGTTGCCAGAGAGATCGAGCACCTCAAGGTTTGTAAGATTAAGGCGTAGGAGAGATTGGTTTGCATTAGTAAGTGAACACCCAGAAAGTTCAAGGACCTTGAGGGACGGAAGCATGTTCACTGCAAGAGCCCAGTCACGGACTGCGCTGAGATTTACTGCACTGAGGTCAAGATACTGAAGGAATTGCAGGTGTTTTAGCCATGAAAGATTTGTTGACCGAAGCAAACTGTTTTGTGTAGACGAAGAAAGGTCAAGATATTGCAAGTTTGACAAGTTGCCAAGGTGATAAGGCACTATACCAGAAAATGGCATACTAGAGAGGTCCAGATGCTTTAGGTTGTTCATAGAGCCCAAGAACTCTGGAATACGACCACCCGAAGAGCCATTGAGACTATTGCCGCTCAGATCGAGGTGCTCTAGATGCTCCAGTGAAAGCAAAGAGCGACTTATCTGGCCAACCAGAGAATAGCCTCCAAGTTGAAGTTTGAGGACACAGCCGGTATGGTTGCTGCACAGGACACCGCTCCACTTACAGCAGTCTTCGCCGCCTTGTTGCCATGCCGCGAGGTTGCCCCAAGGATCGCTGGTGATGCCTCGCTTGAAGGCTAGCAAGGTGTCCCTCTCGTACGGTATGCAGGAGGTAGGTGCTACATGGGCGGCAACAGTGGGACTATGGAGTTCAGCGGCTACAAGGGTAAGCAATAAGCAGGCAAGAAGAGTATACATGGTCATGGGTGTTCTTGGTAGCCTCTGTCTGTGTGGGGGGGTGATGGTGCGCCATGCAATGTGGGGATTATAAGACGATCCAGTCTCCGGCCATGTCATCGTCGTCCACTATCGGCTTTAAAAGCAAACATGACCACCGGCCTCACAGGAATTTAAAAGCAATAGCTAGACCACAATAATAACTACCACAAGCCGTCCACTATCTGACGGAACTATTGCCATCATCACGTACGACCGGCCCTGTACCACGGAACTAATGGAACCGAGTAATTTATCCATATAGTTTCCATTGGAACATAGGACAGCAAACACACAGGAATAGTGAAAAAAAACATAAAAACCATATATGTTTCAAATGATAGTTATACTCTGCTAGCTTGCATACTACTCCATATATTAGGTGTATAAGACTACCTATACTGCCTTCGAAATCTAATTCAAGGAGCACTTGGCAGATTACTGTGACCTCACATTTAATTCAAAAAGGATCAATGATGTTATGTTTGCTCTCTGAATAACCGCTGAGCGCTTAAAAAATATTTAGGAATCTGTTACCATATAAAGATCATATGTGAGTAATTAGATTGCACCTATATGTTGAAAATGGATCTGAAAATCTGATCCTAACTACAGCCTTCTTCAGATTTATATTTTTTAGTTGCCACGGACAACTTCAGCTTTAATTTGTGGTTTCTTTTAAGAGTTGCTAATTACCAAATTGTAATGGCCTGAATTCAACATCCAAAGAACTGCGCTGACACCTGCAATCCACATGTATTCAATGTTCTTTCTATCTGGTATACCAGCTCCTTCCTCAAATAAAAACACGTTCTCAGCTTTTTCTTCGCACTTCTTTTTTCAATATATGCAGATGATATGCACACTTTTTGGCGACCACGAAGCTAGACTTCCACACGTCAACTGCATTTTGACACTGCTAAAAGATAGACTTCCACAGGTTAACTACATTTTGACACTACTAAATTTAGATCTAAAAACAGATTATGCAGTACATGGTTTTCAGAGTGGTATTCAAAGTCTTTTGCTTCCCTCATTGCAAAGTCTCATTGATATTCCAGGCTGACTACCAATATGCAAATTTTGTATTAGTAAACTGCCAGAGCTGCTACAGCATTTTCTATGATATGTTTCACTTGAGAACTTTTGGTTCATACATTATAACTCTTTCTTAGTGTGTATCCCTCTGATTCACCCGGGGCAACGCGCGAGGTACTAACTAGTTACTAATATTTTTCTAACTATATCAATAATTTTTCCCTTTTTATGTCACCTATGTGTGTCTTCGACATGCATTTAACTCAAAACTTAGCTTAAACGGTGGTTGATCTTGTTGCAGCATGTATATATCTTATGATGCGAGATGAATCTAAATTCTAACTTTGAAATTTCAAATTATTGAGTGCTAGGGATTTTGTATCCTTGGTTAAGCTGAAACTCCTGTTCTTATTATATCTTTTATTCGGTGGTACATCATATAAAGTACAACCATGATATGAGAATAATTTTCTTTTGATATTAATAACTAAATGCTATAAATTTTTGTTTGTAAAGATCAACTCACTATTCTCTATGATTGAATTCTCGATAAATGGTATGACACATAGTCACATATATGAACTTAAAACCACTTTGATATATCACTTTGCTATTTAATTTATCTAGTCGGGCTTGAATAAAACTGTGGACTAGAAAAAAAATAGGTAACCCTGAAAAATGTTTGGTTGGACTGCCCAGACAAATGCTACCTATACTGGTTCAGAAAAATGTTGGGTACACAGAATAGAAAAAATATGCTGAAAAGAAAACATGGGATGCAATTCTAAAAACATATACGGGCCAAAAATTCAAAAATTACATAATGGGCTACCAGCAATAGAAAAAAATGTTTGTGGCCCATGAGAAGGTTGTGCTACTGAGTTTTAGCAAGCCAAAATTCATTGTATGACTGATATGGCAATAAAATTGTGACATCAAATATTTAAAAGTTACATATTAAATTTGTGATGGTGGTTTTTTGACATTTAGATTTTCATTAACTAGATGTCACAAATCTTAAATTGTGACTTAAATTCCTTATACTATAACATAATAGAATGTCAAAAGGCCACACATTTCTTGTAGTGTGATTAAGTAGTTTTTTCTCAAGAATTGGTTACTCCCTCCATCCATTTATCGGAGTCATCTTACCAAAAAATATTTCTCCAAGAATCGGAGTCGTCTAAGCTAGGGACCACAGTCTTCACATCTTCCCAGGTGCATGCAGCTCCTCTCATTGGCCTAATTAATACAACCATCTGTATGAGGCTCCTCTCACTGGTGGAATTAATGTAACTGTCTGCATGTGCTACTCCTTCTTGGTCACTGTGCATGACCCTAAGATGACTCCAATAAATGGATGGAGGGAGTATTAAGTAGGTTGAACCACTGACTAGCTCAAATAGAATGACTTGTAAAAAAAACACTCAAAAACAATAATTAATTAGTGATGGGACCACTATCTATAAAGCTAATATCTTAAGTTCAATTCAGTATTTAGACACATTAAATTTTTCTATTTTATCAGTATTATCATTCCCTCCACTACTTCAGTGATAAAAAATGAAATGGAAAGAAATAAGAGAATAAAAAAATTCAAAAAAGAGAGAACATGAGAAAATAAAGAATAACTAGACAAATGAGAGAACCAGAGAAAATAAATAAAAAAGTAAAAAAGCAAAACAAATAATTGAGAACAAGAAATTGAAAAGGAGACATTTGAAAAAAATCAAACAGGAAAAGGAAGCAAAATGAAAAAAGAGAGGAAAAACGAGGAAAAAACGATTCAAAGAAACTCTTTGCTCTTTAACATTAGATAGATATAGATATAGATATAGATATAGATATAAAGTATAGATAGATATATAGATACACGTGAGTACATTTGTTTAGATTATCATCAATACATCAACCTGTATATCACTAGTACAAAAATAATTTCTTTTGGTATTATAGATTTATTTCTAGTGGCAGTTTTGATTAATGCACGTTAGTGAAGATCAAAAGGTGGGACCAAATCAAGAACCGCCACTAGAAATAGATTTCTAGTAGCGGTTGTCTAGAATTTTAAAATTTAAAATTTTCAAATGACTTCAATAGAGAAACACTCTACATGAAAGTTGTAGATCTTAAAAATTTATGAAACTTTATAGTTAATTTTTTTATTTGAATGCATCTAGTTGAGGACAATTACCTCTAAAGTTTGGAATTTGAAACTCAATTTTTTTTAAAAAAAAGTCTCAGATGGAGAAACAGTCTAAATAAAAGTTGTAGATCTCGAAAAGTTATGAAACTCTGTAGTTCACCACTTTTTCATTTGAATTTGCTTAGGGTTCAAACAATTAATTTAGACTCAGTTCACTATACTATGTGAAGAACCAAAATGAGATAAAGACACGTATTTGTGGTGTAGTGGTAGGGAAGGGATCACGCCAGGAGGAAGTCGTAGGTTCGAAGATCGGCAATACGTAGCATGCAATTTTAGGCGAAAAATGTGTGCCTTCACCAGAGATGGGGGCGGTGTTCTCCTGGGGTTAAATTTTTTTGTTGTTTTTTTCTATTTTTAATCTAAAAATATAAATTTTGGACAAATATTTGTACCGATGGTTCCTTATAAAAGGCGCCAATATAAAATAGAGATGGGGGCAGTGTCACCCCGGGTTAATTTGTTTGCTGTTGTTTTGCTATTTTGAATTAAAAATATGAATTCTAGACAAACATTTGTACTGGTGGTTCCTTATGAAGACCGTCAGTATAAAAATTGATTTTCACTGACCTGTAATACTAATGGTTTAAAAAAAACCAGTAAATATATGATTAGAATCACCACTATAGAGCTTTTGTGTACTAAAAAAAATTCACCAACGGTCATCAAACTTGGCAGCAGGTGCCGCTTAGGTCCTCATTTTTTGAAAATGTGATTTCTAGGTCCTCAACTTGGCTTAAGGTGTCATCTAAGTCCTCAAACTTTTAAAGTGATCACCGCAAGTCCTAAAATTTGGCAAAAGGTGTCATCTAGGTCTCAAATACTATAGCTAATTTAGCATAGAACTTAAAAAATCTAATCTTGGAGTACTATAGCTACAATTCGTAGAATATTTCAAAAATCATATTTTTTAAGATCTTGAATAAAGATGATTTTTTATAAAAATTGTAGCTTTCGATGAGACCTACAACTTTCTAATTTTGAGTTTTTTAATCTGAGGTCGCTAAGATGCTCAAAAAATTAAATAAAGAGTTAAATGCACCTGAGGTCCACTAACTTGTGAGCAAGGTTCGGTTAGGTCTATCAACTTAGAAAGTGGCGGGTCCATCAACTTGTCAGCAGGTTTAATTAGGTCCATCAACTTAGAAGTTAGGTCCACTAACTTAGAATGTGACTCTTTATATCCATAAACTTTGTATGACATATCACTTAGGTCCATATCCCTCCATGTAGTCTTCTTGCGCTGACATGGCCTGCTAATTTGTTCATCTAAAACGACTGTTGATCCTTCATTTCGTCAAACACATTGTGAGCGAGCGAGCGAACACCGCCTCCGTTTATATGGGCATATGAAGGAGCCGCCACAGACACGTGGCCGGGGGCGAACACTACCGCGGCCACTAGGAAGCATGAGTAGGCTGCTCGGTCACATCGACGAGTGTTGCCCCCACGCCATGACCACAAGGGCACGCCGACGAGCACTGTCGCCGCCAAGTTCACACGGGTGCGCGAGTAGGCTGCCATGATCATGAGGGTTAGTGGGCGATCACATGCCGTTCAATACTCGGAGTTCACAACAAACGCGAGCACCAAGGAATACCCGTCCACCCATGAACACACGCCCACCCATGTGTATAGGATGGCCCGTCTGGCCATGATGGCGCGCTGTTCAAGTGCCTGTGTGGCTGTCGCAGCCTGCTCGCATATCATCGAGGCCAGGCTGGCAACGACGCTCGCTTACGTGGCCACATCAAGCCTACTCGCATGCCTGCACGCCCATTTGGCCACAGCGGCCGCTTATTCTCATGCCCGCATCGGTGGAGGTGGTTCCTGCTCACGTACCCATGAGATGTTTGATGAAACGAAAGTCAACAACTGTTTCAGGTAAACAAGTCAATAGGCTATGTCAGCATGAGAAAATCCACGTGGAGGGATATGGACCTAAATGATACTGCATACAAAGTTAATGTATCGAAAAAGCCACTTTCTAAGTTGATGGATCTAACTAAAACTTCTCACAAGTTAATGGACCCAAAAAACCACTTTCTAAGTTGATGGACCTAACTAAAACTTGCTCACAAGTTAATAAACTTCTAATGCATTTAATCCTTAAATAAACTTTTAGCAGCATTTTAATCATGTACAAGCGCTTGTTGTCTTGGAAAAATCATATCTTTCCTATATGAAGTGGAGATACTTTCTATATAAAAGTTCTGACTTTCTAGTTTTGAGTTTTTTTTTAAATTTGAGGTCGTTAAGATGCTCAAAAAATAAAAAATACAAAGCCACTAGACGGTGTAGCACGCCATAGGTTTCCGTCAGGCAGACACCATCCTCGTCAACAACTTCGACGCCGTCGAGCTGGAGGTCACAAAGGTGCGCCAACCGGAGCACGGCCGGCCACCTGTGTACCTTATCGGCTCGCTAATATGGCAGTTTGAGGGTACCGCCACCGATGCCAACGCCACGCTTCCATGCTCCCGCGTGCGGCGTGCCTAGAGTGGCTCGACCGTCAGCCGGCCAGGTCGGTCATCTTTGTCTCGTTCGGCTCCGACGGCGCGCTGCCTAAGGAGCAGATGCGCGAGCTCGCGCTCGGGCTGGAGCGCAGCGGGCAGCGGTTCCTGTGGGTGGTGCGCAGCCCCAGCGACGAGGGCACGCTCAGCGACAACTACTACAACGCAGAGAGCAAGAAGGACCCCTTCGCCTACCTCCCGGAAGGGTTCCTGGAGAGGACGAAGGACATGGGTTTCCTGGTGCCGTCGTGGGCGCCGCAGACACAAGTGCTCGCCCACGGAGCCACCAGAGGTTTCTTGACGCATTGCGGGTGGAACTCCACGCTGGAGAGCTTGGTGCATGGCGTGCCGATGGTGGCGTGGCCGTTGTTCGTTGAGCAGAGGCTGAACGCGGTGATGCTGGCGGAGGGGGTAGGAGCCGCGATACGGTTGCCGGAGAGGAAGGATAAGGAGACGGTTGCGGGAGCTGATGGAGGGGAGGAAGGATAAGGAGACTATTGCAGCTGCGGTGACGAGGTGGTGGAACAGTGGGAGGCACAAGGGAAGGAAAGGTGCCTGATGGCAGGGGAAGGAGTTTTAGGGTTTGCCATGGTCTAACAGGGGTTTGAAGGTGGTTCCGAGCTGCAGAAGGCTGCGGCGGAGGGACTCCGTGAGGGTGGTGCCGCCACGACGGCTAACTTGACGAAGAACACAAGCAAGAACAAGTACGCAACTCAAGTGAAGGACAATTGCAAGTGGGAGCAATCATGCAAATATATGATGATTATGATCTCAACGTGGGGAGGCACGACAGATTGGAAAGCTACTGATTATATGGTGCCTAAGAACACCTAGCGATGGAATCCTCTGCCCAGCGTGTGTCGAGTCCACAGTTTTATGTTCTTGAACCTGCCTTAATTATATCTATGCATCAAACAAGTTTCCACAGCGGACCAGTGCGATCGTTTCTAACAGGTGTAAAGGTTTGAGAGATTCGTAATGTTTCATCTTTAATTGTTTCCCCTGTTTGGCCAAACGGGCCTGAAAAAGCACAGCCCAGGCCAGTGCGGCACCACATGCCTAGCTCGGGGCGGCCTAGTGTAGTGCCAGGACACCGCACGGTTTTTGACCGGCATGAAGTGGCTCGATTATTTTCCAGTTAATTACCATCACAACCATTGGATCAAAAACACCATCATATCTATAACATATCACGGTTTTTGACCGGCATGAAGTGGCTCGATTATTTATAATCCAACCATTGGATCAAAAACACCATCATATCTATAACTCCTATAATCCTAACCCCCACTAAGCTATTTCTCTACCTCCTGATTGGTTGAAAGCTCAGATATAACGTCATCATTGTATCTGTCCGTCCTTCCGTTTGCAACAACAGCTGGCGTCCTTGACACTTCCTACCTCCTCACATACTCTGTATTCAATTACTTGAAACTGTTCCCACTAGCATGCATATACTCCATATTCAATTACCCAAACTGTTCCCACCAGCACATCTCTTTTAATTATTCCATGGCCGTATAAATATATATTGCATCTTCTTGCTTTCGCTTGCAGGTGGTGTTCGTGACCTTCATGAGAGTGCCACGAAGCTTTCAATGGCAGGTGATAGGAGGGCAGGCAGCCATGGGGCAGTGCATGGCAGCCATCGACTGCATGGAGAAGTAGATGAGGGCCACCGCCAACAAGGTGGTGTGCCGCCATGCCAAGGTAATGGCTGGGAACAAGATCAAGGAGGCCAACGTGCGGCTGTGCCCCAGTTCTTGGCGGCCGAGGACTTCGGCTTCTACTCGCAGCGGATCCCGGTGGCCTTCTTCGGCATCGGCATCAGTAACGCTGAGACTAGGATGATCCGCCACGAGGATTCGTGACTCGACACATCTCGACATCGATGAGGCCGCACTCCCCATCCATGCCGCTCTCCATGCCGCGGTCGTGATCGAGTACCTGAACAACCAAGCTTCCTTGCCAAGCTGTAGCTAGCTTCTTATTGCCAGGGACTCAATTGTTGATGCGTTGTCGTTCATTGCGATTCTGATTATGAGCGGATTCACCATGCACTCTTGCAACCCTGTGCAGTCGTAGTTCTGCAGGCGTGGCCAGAAGTATGCAGCAGGCTCCAGTGGAAGAAGGGTCAATTTTAATTAATTTTACTTTGTAGCTGATTAATTGACACATCTCGAGATATTCTATAGAGCTGAACACGTGCAATGTTACTGATGCCATGTTGCCAACGCCTGACATGGGCTTTGACATTTTTTTAAGGATAATCATCATGAAACCAGAAAGAGACCAAGGACAAGGACAAAATGACTGATACAATGAAACATGTGAGTCCCTTTGATTTTAATTTGTTCGTAGAATACCAATTTCATTTAAATAATCTATATGTGCATGCGGGACATGGATATATATTCTCTAAAATTACAATTTAATTAATCAGTATTGCTCTTTTCAGAGCTTAACGCTCAATGCAAACTAATTTTTTTCGTAAATACCTGCAGCAACACGCGGGGAATCCTTCTAGTATTTTTTTGTAGGCAAAGGAATATGTCACACCAAGATGGTGACAAATTATGAGATTGATAAACCAAAGATGGGGTCCAAGGAGGATAGCGGGCCCCATGGCCCGCCCTAGAGGGGCGGCGTGTGGCGCCGCACGTGGCAGTGGACAGCGGGTACCCCAGCCGCCGCCACGGCACGCCCCGCCAAGACCGGGTCCGGGGCCCACGTGGCCACGTCATCTTTGCCGCAGTCGACGCTAGTTACCTTATTATTATTAATTAAAGAATTAAGATTAGGGAAACTAGGTTCGATAAGGACTTTTCCGTTAGAATCCAATCAGGATTATAAAAAATAGGCAATTGTAATCTGATCCAATCAAGAAAATAATTGGAGTAATTCCCTTTATTTTCAATCTCCCGCGCCTCCTCTCTCTCCCTCCTCTCTAGCCACAGCGCTGCCCTAGCCACAGCGCCGCCGTCGCCACGTGGCCACCGCCCCTCCCTAGGGTGCGCGCCTCCCCTCACCCACCTCCTCCTCCTCCAATCCACCAGCCCAATCCACCATCTCCGCTGCGTATGTTACAACTGGTATCAGACGACTAGGAGGACAGCAGGGACTACGTCTCCATTGATAAGATCAAGGTGATCCTCGACAACTTCACCACCGCCTTTGTCGGACACGTGGATGAGTTGAAGCTGCGCCTCAACATTGTCAACAACCGCTTTAGCGCATTCAAGATTGCGCGCCACGATAAGGATGAATATCATCTCAATGAGATGGATCTATGCCTCACAAATCTAGAGGCTCGCTTGTAGATCTTTGAGCGAGATCGACAAGGAGGCCCAACGGCATACAACAACATGCTCGCTCCAATCGTGAAGAAAGCTTGTCAGATCATGGACATCGGGAGCAACAGCCTCCGCAACATCAACGGACGCGTTACAATGGCACCATTGGGCCATACCGCGTTCTTTGTCAAGGAGGAAGATGGGCAGATTGTTCAAGCACCCTTCATCGACGTACTTCCCGATAATGAGGAGAAATATCTTCTAGCCAAGATTGACAACGGTTCCATCTGGGAACATCATTAGGAGCAAAGCAACTGGCCGCACAATACAGATCTGCAGAGAGCTCCGATAGCAGCAGCAAGACGTCCAATAGTGATAGGTGGTCTAGGCTGGCAGCCAAGGTATATAACTTGGATTTTTACCCCAATTTTTGATGGTTCTATAGATCTCATCTCTTGGCTCTTGTGGATGGAGATTTTGTTTCGCCTATACGAGGTGCCGGTAGAGCAGAGAGTGCCTTATGCTGCTCTACACCTGACAGAAAATGTTTTTATCTGGTTTATGCATATTTCTACAAATGCTTTACTGAATAATTGGGCAGATTTTTCTGAGTTATTACGTTAGGAATTTTCACTAGAACAAAACATGGAGGATGAAACAAACCAGTTGCTCCATGATTAAAAAATTTTAGATATTGGTGATGAGATGCATCCCATCGTCCTTGCGTTGGAGGCCCCAAATATAATTTAACCCGCCTTGAATATTGGTGCACCTAATCTGTTAGCACAGCTTCGTCAGGTAGCATGGGAAGATGAAACTATAAAGGTAATTGGTGACATAATTTAGCTCAATCAAGCGGCATCTTGGTGGACCTTGAAGGTGTGATCTGCTACAAAGATAGGTGCATATTTACCAGAATTGATGGAATC
Organism: Chrysopogon serrulatus; assembly: GCA_015844335.1. Classification (NCBI taxonomy): domain Eukaryota; kingdom Viridiplantae; phylum Streptophyta; class Magnoliopsida; order Poales; family Poaceae; genus Chrysopogon; species Chrysopogon serrulatus. The sequence goes on from JADLZL010002855.1 coordinate 480,398, forward strand.
TTGGGGCAAGAAATCGCCTGAGTTATTTGTTGTGGGATTCAATTATTGCTCTACAAACGATCCGATTTTCGCGTTTCTGATTACTGCTTTGTCTCTTGAAATAGATGTTGTGGGCAACTGTGATTTTTTTCGATGACAAGAGCCGTTAGTTTGCTCAGATAGGTGGTGCTGAAATTAACAGAAATAACTAGGATGTGTTACTGCTTTCTCCACCTGACCTCGCATCTGGCAAATTATTGCATGGTAGTATAAAGTTTTTTCATAGTTATAAACCTACTAGGAAGCCAGCTATTACTGTCGCCATGTCCCAGGAGAATTCGATGTTGTGGATATTCATATTTTCTACACACCACCAGAGGAGATGCATCAGCTGTATATTGGAGGATCGATATCTTAGTAGCACTTGATTCAAAAACCACCAGGATTAATGCAATGCAACATTCATTATTGCTTTTTCTTCATTGCAGACTAGGATACAGATGATGCCAACTACGTAGGTTAGTTTCTCGTCCAGTTGTATGTGGACCGACAGGATCCAACGAGCTTCGCGGAAGGACACATCGCTTGGACGAAAATTCAGCGCAAAGATGCACTGATCGGAGAAGGGGGGAGTTCTGTCACACGTCAAACGAAGACGGTAACAACTTATGAGATTGATGGGCCAAAGGCGAGGCCGAAGGAGGATAGCAGGCCCCACGGCCTACCCTAGAGGGGCGGCATAGGGCGCCAAAGTGGTAGTGGGTGGCGGCTACCCTAGCCGCCGCCACTGGCCACCGCCACGCCAGGTGCCTGGGGGGCCTATGCAGCCGCTTCCTGTCATCTTCGCCGCAGTCGCCGCTAGTTATATATTATTAATAATTAAAGAATTAAGATTAGAAAAATTAAAAAGTCCGCGTTCGATAAGGACTTTCCTGTTAGAGTTCAATTGGAACTATAAATAATTGGCTATTGTAAGCAGATCCAATCAAAAAAGTAATTGGGGGTAATTCCCTTTATTTTCAATCTCCCGTGCGTCCTCTCTCCCTCCTCTCCCAATCACACTGCCGCCTGCTCGCCGTTGTCGCCGCGTGGCCACCGCCCCTCCAAAGGGCGCACGCCTCCCCTCCTCCTCCTCCTCCAATCCACTAGCCCAATCCACACTCACCGCTGCGTGTGTTAAATAATATTTGCAAACACTAGTTGAATGCAAATTCTAAAAGGTAAAGAGAGAGTGCAACAAGGTGGCTCACGAGCTAGGTCATTTAGCTAGGCAAAATGTCCACACTGCGACATGGTGGGGACGAACACCTGCGTGTGTCATTGACCTTCTAAACGATGATTGTAATCTTTTGCCGAGTTAATTAAAAGCTCTCTTTACCCTGCAAAAAAACACCATCATATATAAAGGACTCCCAAACCCTATATCTCTTTCTCCAGACTCTACTCCTACCTGATTCCTCATGGCTCCCAACTCCCGAATCCCTTCTTCCTTCTCACTCCATGGTTACGCCAGACTCGCACGTGGCCGTGGCTCACACAGCATGGTGACAGTGGCTGGGCGCATCGCAGCAGGGTCTGTAGCTATGGCGAGCGCATGGCAGCGACAATGGCAACAGCAACGGCGTAGCACTAAGCAGAGACCGCACGGGGATTGCGGTGGTGTGGCCCGGTGATGGTATGGTTCGCGCAGTAGCTTAGCGTGTGGTGACAGCCAGGGCTGGAATAATCTCCAGGGGCCGGGCCGACGTGCCCAGCGGCACGACGCGATACAGTGACATGGCTAGGCACGATAGCGCCATTGTGCTTGATAGTGTTGTGCCATGTCATGCCGTGCCAAATGAGTGTTGGGGCCGAGCTAGCGCCATGCTGCCCCTTTGGCCATCTATAACTCCCCCCCCTTCTCCTCAATCGTCCCATTGTTTATGAACCTCGTGTATGCATAAATTAAGTTTAGAGAGATGACCAGTGCGGTCATTTCTTACATGTGAAGGGTTTGAGAGATTGGTGATGTTTATTTGATCATTTGTGTGGTCATGTTCAATTATCATTGGAATATGCCCATAGAACATGCTTCATCATAGATTACTTATGTGATAGATTTGTGACATTTAGACCCACACGATTTTACAAAACTGTGTGAGCAAACGAAATAAAGTCTTATTCTTCCTAGTAGAGTAGACCAATGATGACATCCTAAAACATTGCAAAAATAACAGTAAAGGATGATGCCCTGAATCATTATTGCACAACTTTAATTTAGAAAGGGTGTCGTCGGCACTAATCAAAGACATTTTATTTAAAGGAGAACTACTCTGCTTTTAAGAAAGCAATGAGTCGTACAACCTGGTGGAACCAGTTCACGAAAAACAAGAAAGATTGTTGGCACTAATCGAAGACATCCAACCTAAACATTCCAAACCTATACATTCCAAATGCATTTATTTGTTGGGAAACAAGCAATAGTGTGAACTAGAAAAACAGCAAGCATAATCACTGGTAAAGGAGCTTGAAGATTTACAGAAAAGGTCCTGATAAAAGGTTTCTTGATAGGTCCAACGTGGTCAGGTTAATTGGCATGGGAGGTATTGGACCAGTCAATTGGTTTGAACCAAGAAAGAGTTGTTGTACCGACATGTGCTCCATGTTTGCTGGCAACCCTCCGTGGATTTGATTGTTGGAGATGTTCAAATACACGGCCTTTGAAAAGGTGCTGGAAAACCAGTCTGGAAGACGATCACTTATACCTGTGTTGGAAATATCTAGGCGATCAATATCCACCATCCATTTAAGCCAAGAAGGAAACAGAGGTCCCATCAGACAAGATACAAAGCTTCCTTCTTCTAATATGAAGGGAGGTTGCCACTGCGAGCTGATCTCAATCTTCAAGGAATTATAAGACAACTCTAGATATTGTAACCTCTTCAGACTAGCGAAGTGTTCCTCTGTGATGGTGCCATTCAGATCATTGTTGCTTAGGTCTAGGATTCCCAAATTACTGAGCATACCAATCTCGTGTGGCACGTGTCCAGTCAGGTGGTTCCGCGACAGTACAAGGTAACCTAAGCTGGTAAAATGCCCAAGAAATGATGGTAGAGGTCCAGTGATGTTGTTATAACTGAAGTCAAGGTATGCCAGGCTGGTCAACTTCCGCATCGAATCTGGCAGCATCCCGCTGATATTATTCTGGGCGAGATCAAGAGAATCTAAACTGATTAGTTGCCCAATAGACTTTGGTATTACTCCGCTGATGCTATTCTGACGCAGGTCAAGAAAATTTAAGCTGGTCAATTGCCCCATCCAGTTTGGTAGTATTCCACCGATATTGTTGCCAAACAGGTCAAGTCTTTGCAAGCTGGTCAATGGCCACATCTGCTTTGGCAGTGCTCCGGTGATGTTGATATTTGATTCTAGGTCCAGTTCAAGCAATCTGTTGGGTGAACAACGTGGCAGACTTTCAAGGACCTCTGCTATTTGTCCACATAAAGTATACCGTATGTATAGGGTTTCTAAACTACAAAGGTTTCTCAGGCTTGTTATGAAGATACACTTATTTGTAGGCGATGGTGTTGATGGTGAAATTTGAAGGTCTTGGAGATACACCATGGTTCCTAGTGAAAGGGGGAGTTGACCATACAAATTAGTGGAATCAACATATAGATGCCTGAGGTGTGTTAAGTTCCAAAACCAGCAGGATGCAATTGGATGGTCAAATAAGTCGCCATAGAGGTATAGCTCCTCAAGGTTTGTAAGGTTAAGGCGTGGGAGTGATTGCTCTGCATTTGTAAGTGAGCACTCAGAAAGGTCAAGGACCTTCAGAGAAGGAATCATGTTCACTGCAAGAGTCCAGTCAGCAAGCGCGCTGAGATTTACTTCATGGAGGTCAAGATACTCAAGAAAATGAAGATGTGATAGCCATGAAAGATCCGTTGACTGAAGGAAACGCAGATGCGTAGAAGAAAGGTCAAGATATTGCAAGTTTGACAAGTTGCCGAGATGAGAAGGCACTCTGCCAGAAAATGGCATACTAGAGAGGTCCAGATGCTTTAAGCTGTTCATAGAGCCCAAGAACTCTGGAATACGACCACCCGATGAGCCATTGAGACTATTCCCGCTCAGATCGAGGTGCTCTAGATGGTCCAGTGAAAGCAAAGACTGACTTATCTGGCCAACCAGAGAATAGCCTCCAAGTTGAAGTTTCAGGACATGGCTGGTGTGGTTGCTGCACAGGACACCATTCCACTTACAGCAGTCTTCGCCGCCTTGTTGCCATGACGCCAGGTTGCCCGAAGGATCGCTGGTGATGCCTCGCTTGAAGGCCAGCAAGGCGTCCCTCTCGTACGGTATGCAGGAGGTAGCTGCTACATGGGCGGCAACAGTGGGACAATGGAGTTCAGCGGCTACAAGGATAAGCAACAAGCAGGCAAGAAGAGTATACATGGCCATGGGTGTTCTTGGTAGCCTCTGTCTGTGTGGGGATGATGGTGCGCCACGCAATGTGGGGATTTTAAGACGATCCAGTCTCTGGCCAAGTCATCGTCGTCCACTATCGGCTTTAAAAGCAAACACGACCACCAGAAGTCGTCAAGTCTCACAGGAATTTAAAAGCAATAGCTAGACCACAATAATAACTACCACAAGCCGTCCACTATCTGACGGAACTATTGCCATCCAGCTCCATCATCACGTACGACCGGCCCTGTACCACGGAACTAATGGAACCGAGTAATTTATCCATATAGTTTCCATTGGAACATAGGACAGCAAACACACAGGAATAGTGAAAAAACATAAAAACCATATATGTTTCAAATGATAGTTATACTCTGCTAGCTTGCATACTACTCCATATTTTAGGTGTAAAGACTACCAGTACTGCCTTCGAAATCTAATTCAAGGAGCCCTTGGCAGATTACTGTGACCTCACATTTAATTCAAAAAGGATCAACGATGTTATGTTTGCTCTCTGAATAACCGCTGAGGGCTTAAAAAATATTTAGGAATCTGTTACCATATAAAGATCATATGTGAGTAATTAGATTGCACCTATATGTTGAAAATGGATCTGAAAATCTGATCCTAATAACTACAGCCTTCTTCAGATTTATATTTTTTAGTTGCCACGGACAACTTCAGCTTTAATTTGTGGTTTCTTTTAAGAGTTGCTAATTACCAAATTGTAATGGCCTGAATTCAACATCCAAAAACTGCGCTGACACCTGCAATCCATATGTATTCAATGTTCTTTCTATCTGGTATACCAGCTCCTTCCTCAAATAAAAACACGTTCTCAGCTTTTTCTTCGCACTTCTTTTTTCAATATATGCAGATAATATGCACACTTTTTGGCGACCACGAAGCTAGAGTTCCACACGTCAACTGCATTTTGACACTACTAAAAGATAGACTTCCACAGGTTAACTACATTTTGACACTACTAAATTTAGATCTAAAAACAGATTATGCAGTACATGGTTTTCAGAGTGGTATTCAAAGTCTTTTGCTTCCCTCATTGCAAAGTCTCATTGATATTCCAGGCTGACTACCAATATGTTTGTATTAGTAAACTGCCAGAGCCGCTACAGCATTTTCTATGATATGTTTCACTTGAGAACTTTTGGTTCATACATTATAACTCTTTCTTAGTGTGTATCCCTCTGATTCACCCAGGGCAACGCGCGAGGTACTGACTAGTTACTAATATTTTTCTAACTATATCAATAATTTTTCCCTTTTTATGTCACCTATGTGTGTCTTCGACATGCATTTAACTCAAAACTTAGCTTAAATGGTGGTTGATCTTGTTGCAGCATGTATATATCTTGTGATGCGAGATGAATCTAAATTTTAACTTTGAAATTTCAAATTATTGATTGCTAGGGATTTTGTATCCTTGGTTAAACTGAAACTCTTGTTCTTATTATATCTTTTATTCGATGGTACATCATATAAAGTACAACCATGATACGAGAATAATTTTCTTTTAATATTAATAACTAAATGCTATAAATTTTTGTTTTTAAAGATCAACTCACTATTCTCTATGATTGAATCCTCGATAAACGGTATGACACATAGTCACATATATGAACATAAAACCACTTGATATATCACTTTGCTATTTAATTTGTCTGGTCGGGCTTGAATAAAACTGTGGACTAGAAAAAATAGGTAACCCTGAAAAATGTTGGTTGGACTGCCCAGAAAAATGCTACCTATACTGGTTCAGAAAAATGTTGTGTACACAGAAAAAAAATATGCTGAAAAGAAAACATGGGATGCAATTCTAAAAACATATACGGGCCAAAAATTCAAAAATTACATAATGGGCTACCAGCAATAGAAAAAAAATGTTTGTGGCCCATGACAAGGTTGTGCTACTGAGTTTTAGCAAGCCAAAATTCATTGTATGACTGACATGGCAATAAAATTGTGACATCAAATATTTAAAAGTTACATATTAAATTTGTGATGTTGGTTTTTTGACATTTAGATTTTCATTAACTAGATGTCACAAATCTTAAATTGTGACTTAAATTCCTTATACTATAACATAATAGAATGTCAAAAAGCCACACATTTCTTGTAGTGTGATTAAGTAGTTTTTTCTCAAGAATTGGTTATTAAGTAGGCTGAACCACTGACTAGCTCAAATAGAATGACTTGTGAAAAAAACACTTGAAAACAATAATTAATTAGTGATGGGACCACTATCTATAAAGCTAATATCTTAAGTTCAATTCACACATTAAATTTTTCTATTTTATCAGTATTATCATTCCCTCCACTACTTCAGTGATAAAAAATGAAATGGAAAGAAATAAGAGAATAAAAAAATTCAAAAAAGAGAGAACATGAGAAAATAAAGAAGAACTAGACAAATGAGAGAACCAGATAAAATAAATAAAAAAGTAAAAAAGCAAAACAAATAATTGAGAACAAGAAATTGAAAAGGAGACATTTGAAAAAAAATCAAACAGGAAAAGGAAGCAAAATGAAAAAAGAGAGGAAAAACGACGAAAAAACGATTTAAAGAAACTCTTTGCTCTTTAACATTAGATAGATATAGATATAGATATAGATATAGATATAAAGTATAGATAGATATATAGATACACGTGAGTACATTTGTTTAGATTGTCATCAATACATCAACCTGTATACCACTAGTATAAAAATAATTTCTTTTGGCATTATGGATTTATTTCTAGTGGCAGTTTTGATTAACGCACGTTAGTGAAATCAAAAGGTGGGACCAAATCAAGAACCGCCACTAGAAATAGATTTCTAGTAGCGGTCGTGTAGAATTTTAAAATTTAAAATTTTCAAATGACTTCAATAGAGAAACACTCTACATGAAAGTTGTAGATCTTAAAAATTTATGAAACTTTATAGTTAATTTTTTTTATTTGAATGCATCTAGTTGAGGACAATTACCTCTAAAGTTTGAAATTTGAAACTTAATTTTTTTAAAAAAGTCTCGCATGGAGAAACACTCTAAATAAAAGTTGTAGATCTCGAAAAGTTATGAAACTCTGTAGTTCACCACTTTTTCATTTGAATTTGTTTAGGGTTCAAACAATTAATTTAGACTCAGTTTACTATACTATGTGGAGAACCAAAATGAGATAAAGACACGTATTTGTGGTGTAGTGGCAGGGAAGGGATCACGCCAGGAGGAAGTCGTAGGTTGGTGAAAAAATGTGTGACTTCACCAGAGATGGGGGCGGTGTTCTCCCGGGGTTAATTTTTTTTTGTTTTTTTCTATTTTTAATCTAAAAATATAAATTTTGGACAAATATTTGTACCGGTGGTTTCTTATAAAAAGCGCCAATATAAAATAGAGACGGGGCGGTGTCACCCCAGGTTAATTTGTTTGCTGTTGTTTTGCTATTTTTGAATTAAAAATATGAATTTTGGACAAATATTTGTCCCGGTGGTTTCTTATGAAGACTGTCAGTATAAAAACTGATTTTCACTGGCCTCTAATACTGATGGTTTTAAAAAAACCAGTAAATATATGATTAGAATCACCACTATAGAGCTTTTGTGTACTAAGAAAAATTTCACCAACGGTCATCAAACTTGGCAGCATGTGTCGTTTAGGTCCTCATTCTTTGAAAATATGATTTCTAGGTCCTCAACTTAGCTTAAGGTGTCATCTAAGTCTCCAAACTTTTAAAGTGATCACCGCAAGTCCTAAAACTTGATAGAGGGTGTCATTTAGATCTCAAATACTATAGCTAATTTAGCATAGAACTTTAAAAAATCTAATTTTGGAGTACTGTAGCTACAATTCATAGAATATTTTAAAAATCATATTTTTATAAGATCTTGAATGAAGATGATTTTTTATAAAAATTATAGCTTTCGATGAGACCTATAACTTTCTAATTTTGAGTTTTTTAATCTGAGGTCGCTAAGATGCTCAAAAAATTAAATAAAGAGTTAAATGCACCTGAGGTCCATTAACTTGTGAGCAAGGTTCGGTTAGGTCTATCAACTTAAAAAGTGGCTTTTTGGGCCCATCAACTTGTCAGCAGGTTTTAATTAGGTCCATCAACATAGAAGTTAGGTCGACTAACTTAGAATGTGACTCTTTAGATCCATAAACTTTACATGACGTCTCACTTAGGTCCATATCCCTCCATGTAGACTTCTTGCGCTGTTATGACCTGCTAATTTGTTCATCTAAAATGATTGTTGATCCTTCATTTCGTCAAACATATTGTGGTGAGCGAGCGAGCGCCGCCTCCGTTTATACGAGCATATGAAGGAGCAGCCACGGGCACGCGGTCGGGGGCGAGCGCTGCCGCGGCCACCAGGAAGAATGAGTAGGCTGCTCGGTCACATCGACGAGCGTTGCCCTCACGCCATGACCACAAGGGCACGCCGACGAGCACTATCGTCGCCAAGTCCACACTGTTAGCCTATTGTAATTATAGGAAGTGTAATTATAGTAGGTTAACCTTGATTAGTGGCATGCCTGTGCGGTTGGCTTGTGAGCCACGCCGGCCTCCATACATGTACTGATGCAATTGACAAGGAATAGGGTGGCGAAGCTCAAGAAGCAGCTGTCGCAGCCAGGTAGCATCAGCGGACGAAACATGTTGAGATTGATCTCCATTTTGTTCGAGAGAAGGTCGCCCTCGGTCACATTCGGGTCCTACATGTTCCTACGACATCGCAGTACGCCGATATCTTTACCAAGGGCCTGCCTACCTCACTATTTCAGGAGTTTCGGTCCAGCCTGAACGTTAGCGATGCTCCCGATTAGACTGCGGGGGAGTGTTAGCCTATTGTAATTATAGGAAGTGTAATTATAGTAGGTTAACCTTGATTAGTGGCATGCCTGTGCGGTTGGCTTGTGAGCCACGCCGGCCTCCATACATGTACTGATGCAATTGACAAGGAATAGAATTAATCATTCCCACTTTCACACACGGGTGCGCGAGTAGGCTGCCACGACCATGAGGGTTAGTGGGCGATCACATGCCGTTCAATGCTCGGAGTTCACAACAAACGTGAGCACCAAGGAATACCCGTCCACCCATGAACACACGCCCACCCATGTGCATAGGATGACCCGTGTGGCCATGATGGCGAGCTGTTCGTGTGCCTGTGTGGCCATCGTAGCCTGCTCGCATATCGTCGAGGCCAGGCTGGCAACGACACTCGCTTACGTGGCCACAGCAAGCCTACTCGCATGCCTGCACGCCCATTTGTCCATAGCGGCGGCTTATTCTCATGCCCGCATCGGTGGAGGTGGTTCTTGCTCTCGTACCCATGAGATGTTTGATGAAACGAAAGTCAACAACTGTTTCAGGTAGACAAGTCAACAGGCTATGTCAGCGTGAGAAAATCCACGTGGAGGGATATGGACCTAAATGATACTGCATACAAAGTTAATGTATCGAAAAAGCCACTTTCTAAGTTGATGGATCTAACTAAAACTCTTCAAAAGTTAATGAACCCAAAAAGCCACTTTCTAAGTTGATGGACCTAACTGAAACTTGCTCCACAAATTAATAAACTTCTAATGCATTTAATTCTTAAATAAACTTTTAGCAGCATTTTAATCACGTACAAGCGCTTGTTGTCTTGGAAAAATCATATCTTTCCTATATGTAGTGGAGATACTTTCTATATAAAAGTTCTAGCGCTCGATGAAATCTATAACTTTCTAGTTTTGAGTTTTTTTTTAAATTTGAGGTCGTTAAGATGCTCAAAAAAATAAAAAATACAAAGCCACTAGATGGTGTAGCACGCCATAGGTTTCCGTCAGGCAGACACCAACCTCGTCAACTCCTTCGACGCCGTCGAGCCGGAGGTCGCAGAGGTGCTGCGCCAGCCGGAGCACGACCGACCACCTGTGTACCTTATCGGCCCGCTAATATGGCAGTTTGAGGGTATCGCCACCGATGTCAACGCCACGCTTCCATGCTCCTCGCGTGCGGCGTGCCTAGAGTGGCTCGACCGTCAGCCGGCCAGGTCGGTCATCTTCGTCTCGTTCGGCTCCGACGGCGCGCTGCCCAAGGAGCAGATGCGCGAGCTCGTGCTTGGGCTGGAGCTCGGCGGGTAGCGGTTCCTGTGGGCGGTGCGCAGCCCCAACGACGAGGGTACGCTCAGCGACAACTACTACAACGCCGAGAGCAAGAAGGACCCCTTCGCCTACCTGCTGGAAGGGTTCCTAGAGAGGATGATGGACGTGGGCTTCCTGGTGCCGTCGTGGGCGCCGCAGACGCAGGTGCTCGCCCATGGAGCCACCGGAGGTTTCCTGACGCATTGTGGGTGGAACTCCACACTGGAGAGCTTGGTGCACGTCATGCCCATGGTGGCGTGGCCGTTGTTCGCCGAGCAGAGGCTGAACGCGGTGATGCTGGCGGAGGGGGTTGGGGCTGCGATACGGTTGCCGGAGAGGAAGGATAAGGAGACCATCGCAGCGGTGGTGCGGGAGCTGATGGTGGGGGAAGGGAAGGGTGCCATGGTGCGGGCGAAGGTGGCCGAGCTGCAGGAGGCAGCAGCGGAGGGCCTTCGTGAGGGTGGTGCCACCACGACGGTACTTGACTAGGTGGTGGAGCAGTGGGAGGCAGAAGGGAAGTAGAAAGGTGCCTAAGAACACCTAGCGATGGAATCCTCTGCCCAGCGTGTGTCGAGTCCACAGTTTTATGTCCAAATCTGAGTTTTATGTTCTTGAACCTCCCTTAATTGTATCTATGCATCAAACTAGTTTCCATGGAGGACCAGTGCGATCGTTTCCTACCTGTGAAGGTTTGAGAGATTCGTGATGTTTCATCTTCATTTGTTTCGGTCATGTTCAATGATAATTTTTTTTTGAGCCTCAACTCTTCCAGTACAAGCTGTAGTATCTGAACTCACGCACTATCTCACACCACCACACACACAGACTCACACACACACACACCCTAGTACGCAAGCTAGACCTACACCTATACGAAGAGACTTGCATGTGGCTAAGAGATATATGAAGTCCTTGAGGCTTCGTACATGACGGGCACGTCATCCTGACCATTGTGGCACATCCACGTGTGAGACAACTAAAATTATTAGAAACTACTGTTCCGGTGGGAAAATCAGGTCCGAGCCAGCGCTCGAACCGTGACCGGCAGCCTCCACCACCGGAGGGCTGACCACTCGAGCAACTGCTTGTTCCCATGTTCAATGATAATTGGAATATGCCCATGCTCCATGCACCTTCCCGGCTTCCCCTATAGAAAACTGAAAAAGCTTCAGGCCCCCACGTGTACCAGGCGAGATGGGCAGCGACTCAGTCATGCCGCCACTCTGACAATAGACAATAATTGTCCAAACCGGCCTGAAAATGCACAGCACAGGCTAGTGCGGAACCGCATGCCTAGCCTGGCCGGGCCGGCCTCGTGCTGGTGCCTAGGCTACCGTAGTGGCACCGGCATGGCACGGTTTTTGGCCTGCACGAAATGGCTCGATTATTTCTGGTCGTTAGTATCTCTTATGATGAATCACAACCAATCAACCATTGGATAGAAACTCCATCATACATAAAGGACTCTCAACAGCCCTATCTCTTTCTCTAGACTCCATTTCTGCCTGCTTCCTTTTGGCTCCCAACTCTCGAATCCCATCTTCTGTTTCACTCAAGGATGAAAACGGTACGGATATTTTCCGATCGTATTCGAGACCGAATTCGTTTAGAGGGGTTTTTATTCATTCGTATCCGAGTCCGAACATTCAACATTCGGTACCATATCCGAATCCGAATACTCAAATTGCATATTTATGATGTCGATATCTAATCGTATCCTATCCGGCATGATTGATACTATCCGCATTCGAATCCGAATCCGAACAAAAATATGAAAACAAATGTGGTATGAGTAATATCCGTCCGTATCCGATCCGTTTTCATCCATAGTCTCACTCCACGGTGACGCTCGGACTAGCACGTGGTCCTGCCCAGTGGCGGACCTAGGATTTGAGAGCAGGGTATGCCCATGGCGGCATCGCTCCTGCCGTCCGCGGGATCTCGCCCAGTGAGCGGTGGCCAAACGCGCGTGCCATGGGGGTGAGGGCCGGTCGGGCGCGGGGCGGGCGGGGGGCGACGCGCCGGAAAACGGCCGCGTGGCGCTGGCTGGCGACGACGGGTGGGTGACTGGGCGGCGGCGCAGGCACGTGACACATTTTCGCCCGCGTCCATCGGCTTCGGTTGGTTGGAGCCGACACCGCGAGCTGGGCGCCTGGACGCAGGGCAGACGGCGGGTTCGCGGGTGGGCACTGCCGGCCTGCCGCGCTAGACGGGCGCGCCCGCCGGCCACTAGGGGGACGAGGCGCGCAGCGCTAGGTAGAGGCGGCTAGAGTTTCCCGTTCCCGGCGCTTCGCGGCTTCAGCCTTCGGCGCAGACGGAGTGGTGTCGGGGACGGGCGACACTGCGTGGAGTCCCCTAGTCGAGTCACGATGTGGTGGGATGCTGGGCCTCGGGACTAGCTGGTGGGCCAGAGGACGGGAGGAGATGGTCGCATCCGTCAGTACTTAGTAGGTTTCTTTTGATAAATAAGATGCAAATATCAGTAATTTAGAAGCTTATCTATATTATACATGTGTATATACTTACTAGGTACTAATTTTTTCATAAAATTGTAGGGTATGCCCGGGAATACCCGGGCACAACTGCTAGGTCCGCCCATGGTCCTGCCTCACACAGCATGGCGACGGTGACTGGGCACGTCACAGCGGGATCTGCAGCTATGGCGAGTGTGTGGCAACGGCAATGACGTAGCGCTGCCGCTAAGCAGAGACCGCGTGGGGCATGCGGTGGTGTGGCCCAGCGATGGCATAGTTCACACGGTAGCATGGCATGTAGTGACAGCACATCTCGAACCAGAGCTAGAATGATCACTAGGGGCCGACGTGCCCAGCAGCACGTAAAGATACGGTTGAAGGGCCACAGTGCTGTGCCGGGGCCGTGACCCTGGCACAGTGACATGGCTAGGCACGATAGAGCCATTGTGTTTGATAGTGCTATGCCATGTCATGCCGTGCCAAATGAGTGCGGGTGCTGGGCTGTGCCATGCTGCCCATTTGGCCATCTATAACTCCGCCCTTCTCAATCGTCCCACTATTTATGAACCTCGTGTATGCATCAATTATGTTTAGAGAGAGGACCAGTGTGGTTTCTTGTTACATATGAAGGGTTTGAGAGATTGGTGATGTTTATTTGATCATTTATGTGGTCATGTTCAATTAACATTGGAATATGCCCACAAAATATGCATAACTTACTTGACCGCCAAATGGTTGCTTATTCCTATTATGTGATAGTTTTGTGACATTTAGATCCACACGATTTTACAAAACTCGGTGAGCAAAAGAATAGACCAATGATGACATCCTAAAACATTGCAAAAATAGCAGTAAAAAAATAAGGATGATGCCCTGAATCATTTCACAACTTTAATTTAGAAAGGGTATCGGTACTAATCTAAGACATTTTATTTAAAGGAGAACTACTCTACTTTTAAGAAAGGAATGAGTCTTACAACCTGGTGGAACCAGTTCACGAAAAACAGGAAAGATTGTTGACACTAATCGAAGACATCCAACCTATACATTCCAAATGCATTTGTTGGGAAACAAGGAATGGTGTAAACTAGAAAAATAGCAAGCAAAAGCATAATCATTGGTAAAGAGCTTCGAGATTTACTGCAATGGTCCTGATAAAAGGCTTCCTGACAAGTCCAACAAGGTCAGGCTAAAAGATGGTAGAGGTCCAGTGATGTTATTATTATAAGGGAGAGCAAGATATCCTAGGCCCGTCAGTGTCCGCATCAAATCTGGCAGCATTCCACTGATATTATTCTGTGAGACATCAAGGTAACTTAAGTAAGTTAATTGCCTCATGCTGTTTGGTATTACTCCACTGACACTATTCTGACCCAGGTCAAGAAAATTCAAGCTGGTTAATTGCCCCATCCAGTTTGGTATTATTCCACTAATACTATTGCCATAGAGGTCAAGGCTTTCCAAGCTGGTCAATGGCCACATCTGGTTTTTTAGTACTCCCCTGATTTTTATTTTATTCTAGGTCCAATTCTCTCAATTTGTTGGGTGAACAGAGTCGCAGACTCTCAAGGACCTCTGTTATCTCTCCGCATAAAGTATATATGTATAGAGTTTCTAAACTGCAAAGGTTTCTCAGGCTTGTTATGGCGATGCACTCGGCCTTATAGAATGACCATGATGATGATGAAATATGAAGGTCTTCCAGATACTTGATGCCTCCTAATGCAAGGGGAAGTGGACCATACAAATCTGTAGATTCAAGAGGTGCTTGAGATGATGTGTTATGTTCCAAAACCAACATGATGCGATTGGATGGTCAAGTAAGTTGCAAGAGAGATCGAGCACCTCAAGGTTTGTAAGATTAAGGCGTGGGAGAGATTGGTTTGCATTTGTAAGTGAACACCCAGAAAGTTCAAGGACCTTAAGAGACGGAAGCATGTTCACTGGCACTGCAAGAGCCCAGTCACGAACTGCGCTGAGATTTAGTGCACTAAGGTCAAGATACTGAAGGAATTGCAGGTGTTTTAGCCATGAAAGATTTGTTGACCGAAGCAAACTGTTTTGTGTAGAGGAAGAAAGGTCAAGATATTGCAAGTTTGACAAGTTGCCAAGGTGAGAAGGCACTCTGCCAGAAAATGGCATACTAGAGAGGTTCTGATGCTTTAGGCTGTTCATGGTACCCAAAAACTCTGGAATACGACCACCCGATGAGCCATTGAGACTATTCCCGCTCAGATCGAGGTGTTCTAGGTGCTCTAGTGAAAGTACAGATTGACTTATCTGGCCAACCAGAAAATAGCCGCCAAGTTGAAGTTTGAGGACATGGCCGGTGTGGTTGCTGCACACGACACCTTTCCACATACAGCAATCTTCGCCGCCTTGTTGCCATGACGCGAGGTTGCCCCAAGGATCGCTGGTGATGCCTCTCTTGAAGGCTAGCAGGGCGTCCCTCTCGTACGGTATGCAGGAGGTAGCTGCTACATGGGCGGCAACAGTGGGACTATGGAGTTCAGCGGCTACAAGGATACTCCCTCCGTCCCATGAAGACCGTCGTTTTAGATTTTTGCACCTCATGTTTGACCATCCATCTTATTTAAAATATTTATGCAAATAATAAAATAAATCAATCAATATTCAAGTATCTTTATTGATAAAAGAAGTCATAATAAAATAAATTATATTTATAAAAAAAATTTGAATAAGACGAATAATTGAACAAGATGGCACGGAGTCCGGAGGGAGCAAGGCAACAAAGGCAAGAAGAGTATACATGGCCATGGGTGTTCTTGGGACTGTCTGTGTGGGGGGGATGGGAGCTGTGGGGATTAAGTCCCAAAACAAGCAGGCAAGAAGATTAAAATATATAAATGGCCATAAGGGTGTTCTTGGAAAGACTTTGTCTGTGAGATGAAAATGGGGGATTTTTGCCACGCCCCCTGTGGGGATTATATAAGATGATCCAGTCTCCGGCCAAGTCATCGTCGTCCACTATGGGCTTTTTTTAAAGGCAAAGACAACCACCAGAAGTCTTGCGGGCATTTAAAAGCAATAGCTAGACCACCAGAATAAACTACCACAACCCGTCCACTATCTGATGGAATTGCACTCCAGCTCCATCATCAAACACAACCAACCCGCTACCAAAACTGGTGGAACCTGCAACACCCTAGGTGTTAAGCTTGCATTGCACAAGCATCTCATGAGCACAGCAAGCATTTCGTGTTTCATAAGTATC
Organism: Chrysopogon serrulatus; assembly: GCA_015844335.1. Lineage (NCBI taxonomy): Eukaryota > Viridiplantae > Streptophyta > Magnoliopsida > Poales > Poaceae > Chrysopogon > Chrysopogon serrulatus. The sequence continues at coordinate 496,665 of JADLZL010002855.1, forward strand.
ATCGTGTTGCATTAATACCTTTTCTATGTGTCAAATGCTTGCTATGCTTGTGACCATGAATGATTAATACAAGTGTTCGATATTTGCTCACTAAACTCACCTAGATATGCTTAAGAGTGATAATGAAGCAAAGTTTATGTTCATCATCGAGGCTAATTATGCTTCTAAGTGTTGGAAAACTAAATTTCTCCTTTTTAAAGTAGTAATTTTTACTTGAGTACAAAGAAGTTTTACATGTCAGTGAGCCCTAAATAAAAGTTGTAGTTTACTCCCTCTGTCTCTAAAAGAGTGTCACCATGGTTCCCAGAAACAACTACCGGCAATTTTAATAAATAATAAATATCATCGATTAGTATCATAATTAGTATTATCAAAAAGATCTTTGGATCTAGTTTTTAACAAAATTATTGGGAGATATAAATATTGCACGCATTTTCTAAAAATCAATTCAAACTTGTGGCACGTACTCCACGGTGACACTACTCTTTTAGGAACAGAGGGAGTAGCTTATAAGGAACAAAAGTTTGCAGGGCCTGAAACTCAGCTGTCTCAATTTTATCCAGTTTTTAGTTTCACGTAGCCCAATTTGGAGCACTATTTCTCGCAAATCATTTCAAATTTGGCGAAACTCCTTTAAGCAAAGTTGGAGTGCTCATGTAGTTCTACAACTTATATTAATGGAGTTTTTTTGTGGAAATAGCTTGGATTAGGAGATATAGAGGCTAGAAAATGGCGTTTCAGTCAGCTCTCCAGCCCCTTGCTCGCCCCACCAAGCACACCATGACATTCTCTGCCAAGCCCCCCTATCTGAGCAACCGGTCTTTGAGAGGTAAAGGGCCTCGAGCCAATGCCGCTGCCATGGCCACCATAAACGTTGGAGCTGGTGCGAGACTGTCGTGGCTCGTTCATTCCTCTTTTTCTTTTTCTTTCTCTCTCTCTCTCTCTCTCTCTCTCTATATATATATATATATCTTGTCCAGTCTCCGCCCTAGGACATAGGAGCTAGGTCGTTCTTTCCCTAGGTCGCTAATGCAGCCACCTCGCTGGAATGGCTCTCGCCGTCGTCACACTCTTGGCGGGCACGCCATGCCTGTGCATGCTGTGTGCGGCCACGTGCAGTCACCGCTCCATCGGACCCCAAACCCTAAGCTAGGGTTTTGCATAGGGCTCACGAAACTCCACCGGAGTTCCTCTGCGCTGCTGAGTTGAGCGCACCACCGCCATCGTACATGCCACGTCCTGCCTAGGTTGAGAAAATCATTCAGTAATCTATCCCGATAGATGCAACTTGGTGAGAGGAATCTAGTGGTGGAGGTCTCAGCGCCGGAATCCATGCTGGCATCGAGCTATCGTCGGTCAAAGAGCTGCCCCTGTCACTATCTCCATGACTAGTGGGGTCAGGTTGACCCTAGGCCCACCTGTCATCTGCCGGTAGTGCAGCAAACCGGGTGCTGCAAGCAAAGTTAGGGTTTTAGGATTTAGTTTTGGTTTTATGTTTTTCAGATTATGTGTGAATCTTGCAAAAAATCGTATCTTGAGCTTGTGATGTCCAAAGGAGTTGGTTCAATTTGCATTAGTTTTGTTATGAAATGCTCTATCAGAGGTATGAAACTTGCAGTTCAGTTAAGTTTTGCCTGCGGTATAGTTACATTTAGTTAATTGCTCTCCAAACTTGTAAAATGTGAAAGAGAGGCTAGAAATGTGCAAAAAATATGATTCCAGTTTTCTTAGCTTCTTGTGAACATGCTCTACCTAAGAAAAATAATGAACCTGCAGTTTACATCCTTTTTGTCTGAGATGTTGATTTAACTTGCTTTGCATTCTAGTTTTCTTTTGAAATTAAGTATAACTAAAAATATGAATCTTGTATATATGAAACTTTTATAGGAAGTTCTTGTCTGCAGTATAAGAGTTGTTGCCTTGTGTGTCATTTCTGTTATACATGTCCAAATGCTATGAAATTTTTATGGTAACCTGATGATAGTACCAAGGAGTTATGTTCTCAGAATTTTCTAGGCAAATTTCATAGCAGTTTCTTGTTTCACCTAATAAATTAAGGAAATTGATAAAGGTTTGTAAATAATTTATTTATGAGCAATCTTTACCTTTTAATTTCTTGCATACTTTTAATTCATGTGATCTGTTGGTGTAGCTGTTTGAGCTCAGATTTGAGCTCATATTCAGTTGGCTTTACTGGCTTGTTTGCTCACATGATGAATGATGCTTGCTCTCAGTAGTTTCAATTAAGTTTTGGTTAATCTTTGCTTCATGTTTGAGCTGATTATGTGTGTCAAGCTAGTAGTCGCGTTTTGGTTAATGATGCTAGGTGTTTGCTTCGCTACCAAAGAAGAGATATGCACTTAATAACTAATTAACTTGTAAAGCATCATATTCATACCACTATATTTCATCATGCATTCATTCTGCATTCCATGCTACCATCATGCAATCCTCTATGCATTCTCTCTATTCATACATGTATTCATGCAATGGGATCACCGCAAGGAGGGACGTTGGTGGAGTTCTCGCTTGTGGAGGAGGAGAAGACCCTAGAGGAGCAGCAGGAGGCCCCAGCTGTAGCGGAGTTATCCATGGAGCTTCCTGAATGCCCTAATCATGCCCCTGCTAGTCCAAGGCAAGCCCCAGAATATTCTTAAGACTCCTATCTCTCTTTTAAAATGTACTTGAGTATACCATTTGTATGACACATTAGGTTAATAGGAGTTGAATGAAATCATTGTTGCATGAGTTACGTTGACCACCTTAAATATATGTATACCTGAAACTCTAATAGAATGTGTAGGTCTATATATGATTAGTCCTGCTTAGACCGGTAGAAGTCGGACGATTTCTATCATCCATGAGATATAGAGTGGCTACTTATCTACATTGGCATGGTTGGATATATATTTGCTATCGTGAAAATATAACCATGTGAGAGCGATAAAAAGGTGAGACCGGGTGGGGTCATATATGTGGGTATGTTGACCTATCTATGTCGTTTAAGGATCGTTCATTGTTGGTGTCCTTGTTGAGATTGGACACAGCCTCTCATGTAGCTGGCCGGATAACTCGTTCTAGCTGCGAATCTGAGTATCTCAGTTTGGGCCAAGAGGTTGGCTCGGTTTAAGTCGCATACCGGAGGAAGATGGTATGTGCGGGGACACGGTCGGTCCTTGGGCAGGTAGGTAGCCTGAGCGTTGACCCAGCTTCCGTTAGTCCCTGAGTGTACGGTACAAATGAAACCTATCCTGAACTGTACCAACAGGGATGTAAGGCTGCTAATGATCTGGTATGCCTAGCTGAGTGTTATGGGATACTGCCCAGCTAGTTGCAACCAATTTGAATTGCTGTCTCTTCCGGATAGTGAGAAACTCAACATACTGCCAACATCATAGTATTAATTATGGAACATGATGGTTATGTTTGTTATTAGAAGAAATTCCAATTTGAATCTGGTTATTATTGATTGCTTAATATTCATCAAGTGATTGCACTAGTACCGTTGCAAAACCAAGCCATAAATAGCCTCATCAAACTTGATGCTAAAATATGGAAATGAAGGATTGAAGAAACTAGCTTCCATCTCTTCTTTGAATGCCCTTTCAGTGTGGACTGGAAAGCTATCTCTGTAAATTGGGATCTCACTCTTCCACCTCTAAATATGTTTTTGGAAGCCAGAACCAAGTTCAACAATCCCATCTTCAGAGAAGTGATCATCACAGCATGCTAGGTGATCTAGACAACCAGGAATGCAATCATCTTCGACAATGCTCAAGCCAACCTCCATTCCTAGAACAGAGTATAACCTGCTAGGCAGGCTGCAATTAGTCTTTGGAGATACATACATTTATAATCTTTTCCCTTTTTTCTTTTTGGGCCTGGAGCCTTGTAATCCTTATTTGTACAGAGACCCTATATTCTTTCATTTAATTGACAAAGAAAAAAAAAGAGGCGGGGAATTCCCTGGCTGGTCCGGTCAAAAAAGAGTAAGCTCTTTTGCAAAGTTACGCTATCTAGCTAGCTCCACTAAATAAGCTTTTCATGCCCTTGGTGTCATTTATTTAATCCCTCATGGGTCAGTCTAGCTGAGTAAAATCTCGTACTCATGGTTTATTCCCTCATGTTGCAGATGGTATAGTGTAGCATTATTACTGCAAGGATTGCTTCTCTTCCATGGAGGATGCGGAGTAAGGCCAATGACAAGGCCTTCCCTAACTACTTACCTCATGTTTTTGTGAGACATATTAGAGTTTGGGCGATGTATTTGAACTCTATATGTGTGAACTTTAAGTTTAAAACTATGTTGATTCCGCTACCTATTTGAACTTGGGTTGTAATAATCCTATTTTCTACTTACCTCATGTTTTTGTGAGACAGATTAGAGTTTGGGCGATGTATTTGAACTCTATATGTGTGAACTTTATGTTTAAAACTATGTTGATTCCGCTACCTATTTGAACTTGGGTTGTAATAATCCTATTTGCATTTTGATGTACTCTGAGTGTTTGTGAACTTTATGTAACAAGTGGCATGTACCAACTGAACTAAATACAATCTGGTTGGATGTGGCAAAATGTAACACCCAAATTTTGCATTTTCTGAAATTAGAATAAATTTGATTTATTTATGCAATTGTGTGAGCATTCAAATATAGGGATTAATATTTTTTTGTGAAATTACAATGAAATATAAGTTTAATACATGCTGATACATTCATGCTGCTGCATATTTTTGGTTGTGTGATTTGCCAAGTTCAAATGGATTCAAACACATTTTGAAATTGATTTTCGTAATGGGTTTCATAAATGGAAAAATGGAAAGATTTCCTCCCACTCCCTCCCTTCATTTCGGCCTATTGGCCTAGATGACTGCCGGCCCAGCCCGGCTGAAGCCCGCGCCCTTCTCTTCCTTCCTCTCTTCCTCTCTATGACGAACTGGCCCCGCCTGTCAGCGCTTCCTTCCCCAACCTCCTGCCGTTCTGCACGGAACGCACGCACGCCGCACACACACACGCTCCTCTTTCGCTCACGCAACCGTCGCTTGCCTCGCTCCCACGATCTCCGCGGTGCAACTGCAGATTGCCCTCGCCCTTATAGCGTTTCGCCGCCACTGTCTTCTCCTTTTCCTCCTCCTTTTCTCAATTTTCCAGAGCACCACGCAGCCGCTCCAGCAGCCGGTCGCCGCCGCCGTCGCGTTCGTCGTTGAAGGCTGCACCGCCGCTGTAAGTCTGACGCCGAGCTTCGCGTCGACCTTGCGAATCCAACGGACCCATCCTCCTCTCCGTTTTTCTCTGGACATCATTGCTAACCGTCGCCGAACTTGCAGAGCCGCCGGACGCCATTGTCGGCCGTGCTCTCCGTTCGTCCCACCTCCGACCACAGCGAACACCTTGGTGAGATCCCCATCCCTTCCTCTTCCTTCCTATGCTGTTTCCGCTCGGAGCCGTGGCCTCTAGGGCCGTTGCCGCGCTTGCCGGCGAGCTGTGTTCGCCGCCGTTCTTGGTGCACCTCTCCACGAGGTCTGCCGGGTTGCACTAAGTACGGGGACGAGTTCGCCTCGTTCTCCTCTTTCACCCGGTGCAGTCGGCTCGTCGAACGGAGCACCCAAACGCCGGGAACACTAACTCCGGCGAACTTCTCGTCGGCGGCCATGGAAGACCGCCGTGCTGGTCTCCCTTTGCCGGCCAGCCATCCTCTTCTTCCCTTCCCCATTTAATTTCAGCCGTTGATCCAAGATCCAATGGACAACATTCACCCATACCCTTTCACCGTCCTTTTTGCTAAAGAACCCCTCCCTTTCTTCTAATCTACAGCGCAGTCCTCGACTATATTCAAAATCCAGTTCTGATGTATTTAATTTCGAAATAAAATTTCGGTTTATTTACAGAATTGCCACTGCAATCTTTTGCTTATAAAATCTCCATTTTAACTCCGATTCGATCCGTTCAAGTTGCGTTAGGTCCGTAGTTAAATTATCTACGTGTCAGTACCACTGTTAAGTAGGTTTGGTACTGTTCAATTTTGAGGATTAGACTAAGTTAATTAGAGCGCGTAGAGACCTTGCTTAGACTATAACTTTTACGTTTTAGCTCCGATTTTCGTGATCTTCGCGTTGGCATGTTCGTAGCGATACGTAGAATGGTTTTACAAACTTTTTAATTTGTTTTGTCACTGTTGGTGTACTGTTCTGTTCTAATATAGAGTTTGTTTCTTATGTATGAATGCGATGGTGGATGCGTGTGAATTTTTCGGTGTATCGTGTTTAGACGGTGAGCAGTTGGGTGGTGAGTAGGACTTCTACTTCGACGACCAGAAGGATCCATAGGAGTTCGTTGAGCAAGGCAAGTATATCACGGGATCATCCTTGTTGACCTATTCACCTTAATCACCATTGTCATATGCATGTGTCTACCTTGACAACCGTAGAGATTATAACATAGTGTTGATTTCCTGTTCCTTGACACCGGTGGGATGTGATGTATTAAATAGAAATGCTAGTGCTCTATAGTTACCATGATCTTGTAACCGACCGATGACTTATGCCTAAACTATAAAACTTGCTTTTATTATTATGCTCAAGGGGGGACTAGTACACTGTGGTTGTGTGCTAGCTGCCTCTCCATAAGGACTTATCTGTGGGCGACAATCTGGGACTTACAGTACAACCATGAGGGCTATATGGCTCGGCTTTAGTCAAGTATGGGGACCTTTTCTAACTTGTTAGAGGTTACCGAAAGGCGCAAGAGGGGTGTGTTCGGGTCGGGTATAGTGCGGCCTCTGTCCTATGTGTGTGGGCCTTTGGGTGTGGACCATTTGGAAGGGGAGCTCTACACTTGCAGGCCACAGAAACCTAGCGGCCCTAACTCGTTAGACGAACCCTTGAAAGACTTCATAGTGAACCCTGCCGACCCTCCTCGGAAGTGGGTCAAGAGGTTGGCCGCCTCGGGCAAAGGGGTAAATCACGACTCATGGTGAAAGTGTACAACCTCTACAGAGTGTGTTAAAACTCGATATATCTACCGTGCTCACGGTCACGAGCGGCCTTGGACCCTCATAGAGTAAATGAAGACGCTTACTGTTGATAATATGTTTATGCTAATCATTAATCATGCTTACCTATTCATGTGTAACTTTGGAAAAAGGGTATATCTTGATGCTTCACCACTGCTAAAACTGACAATGATAAAAGCTAAATGCTGTATAACCCGTGTCGACCCTTTTGAGCCTCATTAACCCCTGTGTTATGCTTGCTAAGTACGAGGAGTACTTACGCTTGTTTTATTCTCAACTTTGGAAAATCCTGGATGGGTAACAGATGGCTACAATGAGTTCTTCCCTGAAGACTGCTAGGGGTGCCGTCAACGATTCAACCGTTCCCTGTGGAGTGAGAGCTCACAGAGAATAGCTATCTTTATGTTATTTATGTATCGAGACTGCTATATGTAATGACTTTATAATCGTGATGTATGAGACACCGTGATGATACTTATATAAAATTTGTGACTCGTGTGTGTGATTGATCTCTGGGCACACATGAGTTTATGCATTCAGTTTCTTCCTTGAAATTGGGTGTGACAAATTGGTATCAGAGCCGTGTTGACTGTAGGACGCAAGCCTAGATAGATTTGGTCGCATTTAAGGTCTAACTCTATTTACTATTATGCTTATTATCTTGCTCTTGTTATTTTATTAAATTGTTATCATACTTTTGTTATTTTATTAAAATATTTATGTTACTTTACCATTATGTTGTTAAAATATTGTTTCTTACTGTATCTTAAATAAAATTTATAGATGTCGACGCCTCGCCGCTCTGCCCGCCTCAACTCGTCAACCTACCACGCCATGTTCACTCCTGCATCGTCCCAGGCAGCACCACCAGCTTCACCAGCACTGCAGGCGATCCCTGAGACTGAGCCACCTCAGGTGACACCAGCACCCCAGGCTCCGGAGGTAGTGGTCATCCCCGATGAACAAGAGGATGCTGTGATGGAGGATCCTGAGGTGGTGGTGGAGGATATCACTGAGGAGGACAAGGAGGAGTGGCCTGCTCCTATAGTGGCTCACTCTCCTGCTCCAGTTCCTGCACCTGCGCCAGCTCTTGCCTCTGCGTCAGCTTCTGCACCAGTTTCACCGGCTACACCAGCACCTGCCCCGGCTCCTGCTGCTCCTGAGCCGATGGGTTGGACTCTACTCCACCACTACATGGAGGCACCCGACACTGCTCACTTTCACAGTTTGCTGGAGGAGACGTTGCAGCAGTACTACCCTGGCTTGGGAGCGGAGATTAAGTATGTATGCACTGAGCATAAGCATCCGCTCGAGAACAGGTTTTACACTATGTAGATGTCGGTGGTAGTGTGGAATATGGACCACAACGGGAAGCAGCTAGAGACTATCCATGCGCCTACTATTCGACGTAGGGATATGTTTGACAGCGCATGGAGGATGCAGCTGAGATGGCCTGCACTCACTACCGTGGACGCAGGTACGGAGATATGCAAGAAGATAGATACAGGTTTCTTCCTCGCTATGACCATGATGCAGGTGAGTGGGTGGTTCGAGACCCTGAGGGTGAGGAGGCAACTCTGAAGGCCATGGTTGAGCACATGAATGCTTTGAAGCAAGCCAATGAGACAATGTATGTTGACCTCCGTGAGGACCAGAAGACCATTCGGCGTCTACAACAGACGGTGGATGATTTGAGGGTCCAGCAGGGGATGCCACGCCTCTACAACATCCTGCCCGTGAAGATCACTGTCCTCGACTCGGCCCCTTAGAGATGGGATGTCCTTCGTAGTCATAGTATGACGCTAGTTGCGAGTCTGTTAGTCTTTATGTGTCTTGTGAACCTTTATGCTTAGATGTTTGTGATTGTGAACCTTTTATGATTTGGATCTTTGGTTGAATGTTGGGATAGTGTGGGTCTGTCCACACATCTCATAGTTATGGATTTTAAAACTTAGAGCATGCTTAATATAGTTGGTTCAGTTTGGTTCTTTTTCTGGTATGCTGAAATCTAGAGTAGTCTGTGAAAATGTGATCATATCTCCTATTCTATATGTCCGAATATTCTGAAAATTTTATGCTGGAAAGTAGACTTCTGTAGCTTTCCAAAAACTCCAGAATCACTGTTTTATCTTTTCTGGACAGTGAGATATTAATTGTGAAAGATCAGTCTTCTGCACAGTTTATGTTCCAGAACAGTCTGGGTAGTGTGCTGTTTTCAGGTAATTTAATATCTGATTCAGATAAAGTGTACAATACGAAAGTTGTAGAAAATTTTATGACCTTTCCAACCATGTAAGCCATGTCTGAAAATGATGTCTGGAGGATGAGATATGATGAATTTTCTGAACTGTTGTTGCTGAAACTCGCCAGAAATCTGCAGTCTTTTGTTTTTCCTTTTTACAAGAGAAGATTTAGTGGAATTATATTAAGTGTGTTTGTGTGTTTTTGGACACCAGATGGATGCTGATGGTCAAGGCAGAGGCCGCGGTCATGGACGTGGACGTGGCCGTGGACGTGGTGTTAATCAGCCGCCACCGCCTCCCGCTATGACCGTGGAACAGCTGATGGCAATGCAAGGGCAGCTGATGCAAGCCATGCTTAAGCGCATGGATAATGAACCAGCCGGAGGACCACCACCTGTCCATGTGAGGGACAAGCGCGGAGAGTTCATAAAAGGCCATCCACCAGTGTTCAACCATGCTGCTGACCCGCTGGAAGCGGATGACTGGCTAAGAGCTGTGGAGAAACAACTTAACATAGCTCAGTGCAATGACTTGGAGAAAGTATTGTACGCTTCAGGACAACTTCAGGGAGCAGCCCAAGACTGGTGGGAGTCCTACCAGTATGCTCGACCCAAGGACCTCCCTCCCGTTACCTGGCAGGAATTCAGAGACAACTTCAGGTCCTACCACATTCCAGCAGGTGAGGTGGAGTTGAAGCAAGAGGAGTTCAGATCCCTGAAGCAAGGCTCCATGACAGTGGCAGAATACAGAGACAAGTTTGCTCAGCTGTCGCGTTATGCTCCGAACGATGTTGCAGAAGACAGTGAGAAGCAGCGTCGCTTCCTGAAGGGTTTGTATGATGGTCTTCAGTTGCAGTTGATGTCCAACACCTACCCCAATTTCCAAGCCTTGGTGAACCGTGCAATTGTGATCGACAACAAGCGCAAGGAGATTGAGGCCAAGAAGCGTAAATTCCAAGGTCAGTCATCTAGGAGCAACAATCATTCTCGTGCCAATTCACAGCAGGGGTATCAGCAGAAGTACCAAGGACCACCTAATCAGTGGAATCGTGGACCCTACCAGCAACAATCCCAGTATCAGCAGCGCCCACAGTTCCAGCAGCGTCCACAGAACCAGCAGCAGGGTGGTCAGCCAGTGGCGAGACAGGGAAATCCAAACAATGCACCTATGAAGACAAATGCCCCAAACACTGCCAACACCTATTTCAACTGTGGAAAAGAGGGGCACATGTCCTACAACTGTCCGGAAAAGAAGAACCAGCAAGCACCCCGAGCTCCAGGCAACAACCCAGGACCGTACAGCAATCAGAGGAACATTCCTCAGAAGCCATCACACTATGGGAGAGTAAACCACGTGTCTGCTGAGACAGCGCAGGAGGCTCCAGGAGTTATGCTTGGTACGTTTGACGTCAACTCAGTCCCCGCTACAGTTCTTTTTGATTCTGGTGCTTCGCATACCTTTATAGCACACATGTTCATTAGACGACATAGCATACCCCTCTGTGCACTTAAAGACACATTATTAGTTAATTCACCTAGTGGGGGAATGCAAGCAACACTCTATTGCCCCAAAGTTCAACTCTCTTTAAGGGGGGTAGAGTTTCTAGTGAAACCTACAGTATTAAGAACTTCTGGAATCGATCTTATCCTGGGCATGGATTGGATGAAGAGCCACAACGCAATTATTCAGTGCAAGGATAAGGTTGTGACTCTAACAACACCAAAGGGAGACAGAATTAGTGTTGACATTGCTATGCAAGAGCAACAGACAGCTTCTGTGAATCAGTTGAGTGACAAGACAAAACAAGAGGATCCAGTTGTGGATGAATTTCCAGATGTGTTTTTGGATGATTTGCCAGGTATGCCACCTGACCGCGACATCGAATTTATTATTGAGCTTTTACCTGGTACTGCACCTATAGCTAAAAGACCATATAGAATGAGAGTAAATGAGTTAGAAGAACTTAAGAAACAAATAAAGGAATTGCAAGAGAAGGGTTTCATTCGTCCTAGTTCATCACCCTGGGGGGCACCAGTTATCTTTGTTAGTAAGAAAGATGGAACCCAGAGAATGTGTGTAGATTATCGGTCATTGAATGAAGTTACCATCAAGAATAAATACTCTTTGCCTAGAATAGATGACTTGTTTGACCAATTGAGAGGAGCTTGTGTGTTCTCAAAGATTGATCTTGGTCCGGCTATCATCAACTAAAGATCCATGCATCGACATACCTAAGACAGCTTTTACTACAAGGTATGGATTGTATGAGTACATAGTCATGTCATTTGGATTGACCAACGCACCTGCATACTTTATGTATATGATGAATAAGGTGTTCATGGAATACTTAGACAAGTTTGTAGTGGTCTTTATAGATGACATATTGATTTATTCTAAGAATAAAGAAGAGCATGCTGAACATTTGAGATTAGTACTACAGAAACTTAGAGAGCATAAGTTGTATGCCAAGAGGAGTAAATGTGAGTTTTGGTTGAAGGAAGTATCCTTTCTTGGTCACATTGTGTCTAATGGAGGAATAGCAGTTGATCCAGGGAAGGTAGCTGATGTGTTGAATTGGAAGCCACCTACTAATGTTAGTGAGATCCGTAGTTTTCTTGGATTAGCTGGCTACTATCGGAGATTCATAGAAGGATTCTCCAAGCTAGCAAAACCTATGACTGTTCTGCTAGAGAAGAATGCTAAGTTTGTTTGGTCTGATAAGTGTCAGGCTAGCTTTGATGAGTTGAAGAAGCGTTTAACTACAGCTCCAGTGTTGACTTTGCCAGATCTGAGTAAGAATTTCTCGATATATTGTGATGCATCTAGATTGGGTCTTGGTTGTGTGCTTATGCAAGAAGGAAAAGTAGTGGCCTATGCATCTAGACAGTTGAGGAAGCATGAACTTAATTATCCTACACATGACCTAGAGCTAGCAGCTGTAGTACATGCTTTAAAGATTTGGAGACACTACTTGATTGGACATAAGAGTGACATATACACTGATCATAAGAGTTTGAAGTACATCTTCACCTAGTCAGATCTGAATTTGAGACAACGCCGTTGGTTGGAATTAATTAAAGACTATGACATGGAAGTGCACTATCATCCTGGTAAAGCTAATGTTGTAGCTGATACACTTAGTAGAAAGAGTTATGTCAATGAGGTACATGTTACTCCTATGGCCAGACAGTTATGGGAGGAAATAGCGCATCTTAACTTGGGATTTGCTGTTAATACAGTGGAGATGATTCTAGAACCTACACTAGAGAAGGAGATTCGTAAAGGACAGCTTGAAGATGAGAAATTGAAGGAGATAGCTGATAACATAGTGATTGGTAAGGCACCAGGCTTTCGACTAGATGATGATGGAACCCTGTGGTTTGGTAAAAGGCTATGTGTGCTAGAAAACAAGGCTATTAGAGAGGCAATCTTACGTGAAGCTCATGAGTCAGCGTATTCTATTCATCCTGGAAGTACCAAGATGTACTTAGATCTTAAAGAGAAGTATTGGTGGTATGGATTAAAGAGGGATGTAGCTGAGTACATTGCTCTATGTGATACATGTCAGAGAGTGAAAGCTAAACATCAGAGACCTGCAGGATTACTACAACCAATGAAGATACCTGAATGGAAATGGGATGAAGTAGGAATGGATTTCATAGTTGGCTTACCCCGCACTCAGAGAGGACATGATTCTATATGGGTAATAGTGTATCGACTAACTAAGGTTGCCCAATTTTTACCTGTTAAGACCACCTATACTAGTGCAAAATTAGCTGAATTGTATATGGAGAGGATAGTGAGTCTGCATGGTGTTCCTAAGAAGATTGTGTCAGATCGAGGTACGCAATTCACGTCTCACTATTGGCAGAAATTACATAAATCCTTGGGAACAAAGCTGAATTTTAGTACGGCATATCACCCACAGACAGATGGGCAGACTGAAAGAACAAATCAGATACTAGAAGATATGCTGAGAGCTTGTGCTTTGCAGTATGGTACCAGTTGGGATAAGAGTTTGCCATATGCTGAATTTTCATACAACAACAGTCATCAAAAGAGTCTCAAAATGGCACCATTTGAAGCATTGTATGGAAGAAAGTGTAGAACACCTCTGTTTTGGAATCAGACGGGAGAGACACAAGTGTTTGGACCTGACGTGTTTAAGAATGCAGAAGAATAAGTCAGACTGATAAGAGACAACTTGAGAGTTGCACAGTCTCGTCAAAAGAGCTATGCAGACACTAGAAGAAGAGAGCTAGTCTTTCAAGCAGGTGATTATGTTTATCTTAAAGTGTCACCTATGAAAGGAGTAAAGAGGTTCAACATGAAAGGAAAACTAGCACCGCGTTATGTTGGTCCGTTTAAAGTATTAGAAAGAAGAGGTGAAGTGGCTTATCAATTAGAATTGCCTGAAAGTTTGTCAGAGGTGCATGATGTCTTTCATGTTTCTCAACTTAAGAAATGTTTGCGAGTGCCTGAAGAGCAGATACCTTTGGAGGAACTCAGTATTAAAGAGAACCTTACTTATAGGGAGTATCCAATCAAGATCTTGGAAACAACAGAGAAAGTCACTTGGATCCGTGTCATACGGATGTGCAAAGTATAGTGGAATCGTTATTCAGAGGCTGAGGCAACATGGGAAAGAGAAGATGATTTGAGATCAGAGTACCCACAGTTGTTTGAGGAGTCAGCAGTGGAATCTCGAGGACGAGATTCATCTTAAGGGGGGTAGGTTTGTAACACCCAAATTTTGCATTTTCTAAAATTAGAATAAATTTGATTTATTTATGCAATTGTGTGAGCATTCAAATATAGGGATTAATATTTTTTTATGAAATTAAAATGAAATATAAGTTTAATACATGCTGATACATTCATGCTGCTGCATATTTTTGGTTGTGTGATTTGCCAAGTTCAAATGGATTCAAACACATTTTGAAATTGATTTTCGTAATGGGTTTCATAAATGGAAAAATGGAAAGATTTCCTCCCTCTCCCTCCCTTCATTTCGGCCTATTGGCCTAGCTGACTGCCGGCCCAGCCCGGCTGAAGCCCGCGCCCTTCTCTTCCTTCCTCTCTTCCTCTCTATGACGAACTGGCCCCACCTGTCAGCGCTTCCTTCCCCAACCTCCTGCCGTTCTGCACGGAACGCACGCACGCCGCACACACACACACGCTCCTCTTTCGCTCACGCAACCGTCGCTTGCCTCGCTCCCACGATCTCCGCGGTGCAACTGCAGATTGCCCTCGCCCTTATAGCGTTTCGCCGCCACTGTCTTCTCCTTTTCCTCCTCCTTTTCTCAATTTTCCAGAGCACCACACAGCCGCTCCAGCAGCTGGACGCCGCCGCCGTCGCGTTCGTCGTCGAAGGCTGCACCGCCGCTGTAAGTCCGACGCCGAGCTTCGCGTCGACCATGCGAATCCAACAGACCCATCCTCCTCTCCGTTTTTCTCTGGACATCATTGTTAACCGTCGCCGAACTTGCAGAGCCGCCGGACGCCATTGTCGGTCGTGCTCTCCGTTCGTCCCGCCTCCGACCACAGCGAACACCTTGGTGAGATCCCCATCCCTTCCTCTTCCTTCCTATGCTGTTTCCGCTCGGAACCGTGGCCTCTAGGGCCGTTGCCGCGCTTGCCGGCGAGCTGTGTTCGCCGCCGTTCTTGGTGCACCTCTCCGCGAGGTCTGCCGGGTTGCACTAAGTACGGGGACGAGTTCGCCTCGTTCTCCTCTTTCACCCGGTGCAGTCGGCTCGTCGAACGGAGCACCCAAACGCCGGGAACGCTAACTCCGGCGAACTTTTCGTCGGCGGCCATGGAAGACCGCTGTGCTGGTCTCCCTTTGCTGGCCAGCCATCCTCTTCTTCCCTTCCCCATTTAATTTCAGCCGTTGATCCAAGATCCAATGGACAGCATTCACCCATACCCTTTCACCGTCCTTTTTGCTAAAGAACCCCTCCCTTTCTTCTAATCTACAGCGCAGTCCTCGACTATATTCAAAATCCAGTTCTGATGTATTTAATTTCGAAATTAAAGTTCGGTTTATTTACAGAATTGCCACTGCAATCTTTTGCTTATAAAATCTCCATTTTAACTCCGATTCGATCCGTTCAAGTTGCGTTAGGTCCGTAGTTAAATTATCTACGTGTCAGTACCACTGTTAAGTAGGTTTGGTACTGTTCAATTTTGAGGATTAGACTAAGTTAATTAGAGCGCGTAGAGACCTTGCTTAGACTATAATTTTTACGTTTTAGCTCCGATTTTCGTGATCTTCGCGTTGGCATGTTCGTAGCGATACGTAGAATGGTTTTACAAACTTTTTAATTTGTTTTGTCACTGTTGGTGTACTGTTCTGTTCTAATATAGAGTTTGTTTCTTATGTATGAATGCGATGGTGGATGCGTGTGAATTTTTCGGTGTATCGTGTTTAGACGGTGAGCAGTTGGGTGGTGAGTAGGACTTCTACTTCGACGACCAGCAGGATCCACAGGAGTTCGTTGAGCAAGGCAAGTATATCACGGGATCATCCTTGTTGACCTATTCACCTTAATCACCATTGTCATATGCATGTGTCTACCTTGACAACCGTAGAGATTATAACATAGTGTTGATTTCCTGTTCCTTGACACCGGTGGGATGTGATGCATTAAATAGAAATGCTAGTGCTCTATAGTTACCATGATCTTGTAACTGACTGATGACTTATGCCTAAGCTATAAAACTTGCTTTTATTATTATGCTCACAGGGGACTAGTACACTGTGGTTGTGTGCTAGCTGCCTCTCCATAAGGACTTATCTGTGGGCGACAATCCGGGACTTACAGTACAACCATGAGGGCTATATGGCTCTGGCTTTAGTCAAGTATGGGGACCTTTTCTAACTTGTTAGAGGTTACCGAAAGGCGCAAGAGGGGTGTGTTCCGGGTCAGGTATAGTGCGGCCTCTGTCCTTATGTGTGCTGCTGCGGGTGTGAACCATTTGGAAGGGGAGCTCTACACTTGCAGGCCACAGAAACCTAGCGGCCCTAACTCGTTAGACGAACCCTTGAAATACTTCATAGTGAACCCTGCCGACCCTCCTCGGAAGTGGGTCAAGAGGTTGGCCGCCTCGGGCAAAGGGGTAAATCACGACTCATGGTGAAAGTGTACAACCTCTGCAGAGTGTGTTAAAAACTGATATATCTGCCGTGCTCACGGTCACGAGCGGCCTTGGACCCTCATAGAGTAAATGAAGACGCTTACTGTTGATAATATGTTTATGCTAATCATTAATCATGCTTACCTAATCATGTGTAACTTTGGAAAAAGGGTATATCTTGATGCTTCACCACTGCTAAAACTGACAATGATAAAAGCTAAATGCTGTATAACCCGTGTCAGCCTTTTGAGCCTCATTAACCCTGTGTTATGCTTGCTAAGTACGAGGAGTACTTACGCTTGTTTTATTCTCAACTTTGGAAAATCCCGGATGGGTAACAGATGGCTACAATGAGTTCTTCCCTGAAGACTACTAGGGGTGCCGTCAACCAGTCAACTATTCCCTGTGGAGTGAGAGCTCACAGAGAATAGCTATCTTTATGTTATTTATGTATCAGACTCTATTATATGTAATGACTTTATAATCATGACATATGAGACACCGTGATGATACTTATATAAAATTTGTGACTCGTGTGTGTGTGATTGATCTCTGGGCGCACATGAGTTTATGCATTCAGTTTCTTCCTTGAAATTGGGTGTGACACAAAAATTTCAAGATCCTTTGTGATACTAGATGGACTACTAGCTTTATATGCACTGTTCTCTTGTAAATTAGATGATTCTATGACAGAACCAAGTAAAAGCTAATGGAATGGAGGACGACATAGGATAGAACAAACAAATAGTGAAAACATAAAAATTGCACTTCCATGTTTCTGTAATATTTAAATTGAAAACATAGGAAAGTAGATCAGATGGCCTTTGGTAGCACCTCATGTAAATAAAAACAAATGAAATGATGATTCCATTTTCATTTTAATTTAAACAACTAGCTGTCACAACCAGTAATGCACCTATATATCCACACACTTGTCTATACATGTGCAAACACATAGTGGATATGCCCATGTTTGTGAGTGATGAGTGATTTGTCAAAAAGTGGTTGAGTTTTGGTTTAGGGTGTTGAGACTAACCTGGTGTGAGTTACATATGTGCAACATGTCTCTTGTCTTGTGGTGTGTAGGTGCTGAGCGTTAATACGGTTGACAATAATGGAGATGGTTGAGCGAGTCCATGCATGATGGACTGGGAGCAGCCAAGGATGAACCAAGAGGCTTGGTCCGAGGGACCGAGAACTGGAGGATGTTCCATGGATGCCTAACACATGGTGATGTTGACAAGCAAGTGTACATGTGAGGATGGAGGTGAAGATGGTGTGGACTATTGTCAAGATGATGGTGATTGACCAAGTGAAGTTAGGGGCATGAGCACTTGGTAATTGGGCAATCGAGCATGAGTGGGACACTTGTCGACATCATGGAGGAGGTGTAGTAGATACATGACTCCAAGTGGTTTGACACTTTGGGCCTCAAAATCGTGGATGGCAGGTTTGCTGGGTTTGGGCTTGGCAACGTCGTCTGAGAACTTAGCTTGCGTCGAGCTGAAGCATCATCATGAAGGGTCCATGGCCGTTCGACACAGGGAACTCAACTTGGACCATTTCTCCCCTATGGTTAAGTGGTTCAGGGTAAATATCTAGGGGTATTCTTGGAATGTGTAATGCACATAGGAATAAGGATAGAGGCTTCCAAAGACGACAATGTCTTCCCATCTAAGTCATTTAATTAGGCTAGCCAAGGTAAATATCAGCAGTAGAGGGTGAGTTCCTCTTACACTTATGGTTTACGATCTATAAGAGGGAGGATGGATGGTGGAGGCTAGACCTGGTTCCTGTTGACGGTCCTTAACGCCTATTTTATACCATCAACTATTGCTCAATATAACATGATATTACCCATAAAGCATAGTTGTAGGGTTTGATTCTAACGAGTTCCATGAGTTGTGTTGTTCTTGATCGTTTTGTAGGTATATCCAATTCTGCATAGAATAAAAGTATCTTAAATAGGAAATTGGACTGCACCAATGCGACGGGCTCATCGAGACGATCAAAACGGACACATCATTTGCTATATTCGGAGTCCGGAGTCAAAAGATATCAATTCTACACCGAAACCAACACTAGAAGACTCTAGAAGGCACCAGAAGGCGACGTACCAAAGGTGGGGCCCACTTGTTACAGGGTGGGGCTGGCCGGCCCCACCCCGGGGCCGCCCGGCGCCCTACAGAGGCCGTTCGGGGCCCGCTTCGACGGAGGGCCTCCTACCGCCTTAGGGTTTCCATCTGCACCGTTGCCGAAGTCGGTTTGGCCCAACAAGCAAACGGTGGAAGAATTAGTCCCACATCGCCTGTTCAGAAGAGGTGGGAGGCTTTCTAGGCTATAAATAAAGAGGTAGACCCCCCTCCCTGAGGGCACCACATTATTATGGAGATGTAGAGGCGTCCCTTGAATGGATAACCTCTCATCTCTAGAGAATTAGGGCTAGACTTTCCAATGTAGTTCTAGTTGAGAGTTAGGGGGAGAGCGGCGCCACGCCTGGGTTCAGGAGGAGTCTTCGCAGGAGTCGTCAGAGTTCTGGTATATCTTTGTATCTATTCTTGTAAGATTTATGCTTTAATATATTTATCTTCTCTATTTACTTTATGCCTTTATATTATGTTTAGTATAGTTGTTATACTTTAGCATGGGATCTCCGCCTGTATTAGGTGCTCTAGTTAGCGTACGTGACTAGAGTAGTAATCGTTAGCGTAGACGTGGTGTCTAGGCTAGTGTTTACCTGAGTTTGCGCCCAATTCTTACGGTTAGTTGTGGTAGCCATCAGAGGTGACAGCTTTGTTGGTCTTCGTATTCCACCACGTCGGAGTTGGTGTTTCGTAGAGCTTTTGGCAGCCTTACCCAGCTACCTTCTTCCCAGTCTTATTCGAGAGTTGGATAGGTACTGTTGCTCCAAAGTGTTATTGTGTGATTACTTTATCTACCATAAATCAGTTATTATAGAACCTTGGTAATAGAGAAGTATTTAGGAACCCTGAACTCTCCCGTTGTCCTCTCACTTTAGCTATCTACTTATTTATCATAGAATTCTCCTATGTGTGTCATATATACATAATTCCTATCAACTATCATTTACCCCCTACTTTAGTTTAGTTGGTGTATTAAGTTAGTAGATACATGATGGTGAACTATCAATGTCTTATTCCATTGTTTCCTAGTGGTAAAATATAAATAACGATACCTGGAATACTCCCGGTAAAATGCTACAATGGTTTTCTCGCGGCGCTTATGAATCCTTTATATTTTAGTTGTGCATAAGAAATATCAACAAGCATTTTTGGCGCCGTTGCCGGGGATAGGGATTTACCTCTATTTCTAGTAGCGACGTTAGAAATGTCAACAGTTCCGAAACTTGTTTTCCTCATCAATCAATTAAGTTTGCCTCAGGTCTTTTGAAATGTCACTCTCCCTTCTTTGGTTTTTTGCTTGTTTCGTGATTTTGTTGGTCACATTTTGATTTTCCTTGATCTGAGTTGTAGGTGTGTTTTGAGTTGATCTGAAGGTGCTATGACCTAGGATGAATATATTTAGCCATGGGTTTGGGTAGATTCCTCATGAGGACCAAGAATTCAGATTTAGAGGAAATTGGAGAAAACCTCAATTTGGTAGAGGCCTTTTTAGATCGACTTTGATTCTATAAGTTTCTAGAGTTGGGCTTTTGCAGATAGCTTCAAACACCCAAGAAGTAGGTTTGTGCAAAATTTGGTTTCAGTTGGAGTTGTGTTTTGATCACAATTTAGATTTTCTCTTTTGTCTCGGGGTATGGTCCAGAAAAACAGGCTAGGCCAGTCCTCCAAACCGGCCATGCCAATTTTTCAGCTGAAACCCCAGGCTGTATTCTCTGAACTAGCCATACTGGTTTTTCTCCTGCACGTTTCCCATTATTGTGATTTCTGCTTCCCATCTCTGTTTTCTGTTGCACTTGCTTTAGGAGTTATCCCTAATGGCCTGTTTGGTTTGTGTATGTGCGCAGCCTGTCTTGCACATGAGAACCAGGCCCGAGCTGGCCAGGCCGGCTCCATGCAAAGCCACGGTGATTGGTTCGCGTACGTTTGCATGCTGGCTGGGAAGCGCAACTGTTTGATTGCCTGACTTTGCGTCTGTGCTGCATGATTTTCTATTGCCATGCGCTTTGCTTTGCATGCGGCGAGCCTGGCTCGGTGGAGACGGCCGATTTGCTCGCACGCCTGGAGCCTGGCTACGGGGGCACTTTTGCATGCGTAGAGGCTGGCTCAAGTGATCATGCTAGCAACCAAACACCCACAACCTGCATCCCACGGGCCTGGTTCGACCTCGTGCGGCCAACCAAACAGGATCCAGTCACCGGTTGGCATCTATGACTTCATTCTGCGAATTTGAGCTTCTGAGAGAATTTTGGTTGCTCAGACATGGCCAGATTCTTGCCGGAAAATTTTTAATCGACTCCCATTCACCGACTCCTGGTCGCCTACTCGGTCCTTCAACTTATGTACATTTGCATTATGTAGAAAACCCACCACAACCAACTCATCTGCATGTCAAGAGATCTGACCAGATACTCACCAAGCTGCCGAGAATTGAGTTTAATAAAACCAATCTTCCCCATAAGATAGTTACTTGGCTTTCCACCCGGTACATAGTTTATGCTCGAACCATTCCTCAATTACTCCCAGATTTGTATTACTGAGTTTGTGGAAATGCATAGGTATCACTATTACAGAAAACTTCAGTACTGACGGTTCCAAACGCATTTGTACTGGCGTTTTTGGGAACCGCCTAGTACCAGAGGCCAGTAGAAATCGAGAACCGCCAGTAGAAATCGATTTCTACAGGCGGTTCTCTTAAGAAACCGCCTGTAGAAATCGTTGTCTAGAAAACGCGAGAAAAATTGCAAAAAAAATATTTTAGAAACGCGAGTGTAAAATCGCGTGCTATGCGGCCGATGGGATTCGAACCCGTGACCTCCCCCTCGCGCGTACCCTCCCTTACCACTGCACCACACACTCACTTGTGACTATATCTCATTTTTATTCCCCACATATTATACAAACCTGACAGAAAATTGAATATTTGAGGGTCCAAATGAATTCAAATGAAAAAATGTTCAACTATAAAGTTACATAACTTTTCAAGATCTACAACTTTCATATAGAGCTTTTCTCCATCCGAGCTCCTTTACAAAATTTGGATTTCATATTTGAAAATTTCATTCGTAGTTTTACTGGCTGAGATAATTTCAAATGAAAAAGTTGTCAACTACAAAGTTTCATAACTTTTCGAGATCTATAACTTTTATTTTGGGAGTTTCTCCATCCGAGAAAGTTTGAAAAAACTCAAAGAAATTAATTTGAAACTATTTCTACTGGCGGATCTCTTAATTAAGGAACCGCCAGTAGAAATCGATTTCTACCGGTGGTTCCTTAAGAAATCCGCCCAGTAGAAATAGTCGATTTCTACTAGCGGTTCCTTAGGAGAACCGCCTGTAGAAATCGTATTTCTACTGGCGGTTCCTTAAGAGATCCGCCTGTAGAAATATGGTCGATTTCTACAGGCTGTTCTAAAGTGAAACCGCCAGTAAAAATAAAACGCTAGTGTCAAGAGAAATCATTTGTGTACTAGTGTATGCCAAAATACCATAAAGGCTATGACCCTAATTCCTAACAAAAAGGTATATTATAGTTGTGCTAAAAAAATTTTGGTTCTCAATAACAAAATATTCACTTTTGTGAAAATTAATCTTTAGACCTGATAGTTGTTGGTAGAGAAAGAGCAACAATTTCATCTTTTTTGCTTGCTCCATATCATGATCTAAGAAAAGGATGGTATCATCTTTATATTGCAAAATGGACAATCCGTCATCTACAATGCATGACCCCTCTAATTTGGTGGTTGTCTTTTCCTCTCTTAATCAAAATTAAGACCAAATCTGCCACAATGATAAAAAATAATAGGTGACATGGAGTACTTGATAGAATTCTGCTGGAAAACATCATCCTTTATTTCTTTCGCCATCAACGAAGCTAGTAAATTATTATTTTACTCTCCTATGTCACTTGAGGTATATCTTCAATATAATTTCCACCAATGTCAAAAAGAATAGGTGACATCAAGTACTTGATAGAATTCCGCCATTTCCATAAGAGTGATAAAATAAATTTGCTCCTCTTTTAATAAATCTTCCAAGTACTCATGTTTAGCCATGTCACCAAGAACCCTTTGCTATTTCAGAAGATCCCTTTCATTTAAGACTAAACTCAGGCTTGGTAGATGCCTATGACCTCTACCCCTTGCTTTATATAGTCTCCTCCCCCATTTTTTACATGCAAGTAGGAATCCTACTCCTAGTAGGATCCCACATTCAAGTTCTAATAGAACTACAAGTTGCTATTTCAGAAGATCCCTTTCATTTAAGACTAAACTCAGGCTTGGTAGATGCCTATGACCTCTACCCCTTGCTTTATATAGTCTCCTCCCCCATTTTTTACATGCAAGTAGGAATCCTATTTCTAGTAGGATCCCACATTCAAGTTCTAATAGAACTAGAAGTCCTAATAGCACACCTCTCTTGAGCCATATTACAAGTAGGATTTGAGTCACCATACAACAAGGCCCTTATTATAAAATTTGTATAAATTATGAAAATTTGCATAAGTTGTACATCATTGTGGAGGCCTCTTTTAAGAAGTGAATCAAGAAGGTTGTGTAACATCATTGTTGAAGAGGGATGTTACACATTTTGTGACAATATTGAGAACTGCATGACAACATTCTTTCAACCAACATATTACACAATTTGTGAAAATTTGCACAAAGTGACACATAATCCTGACACAGGTGACTAAACATACCAGTTCATTGTTTGAGTACAAATTCTTCTATTCCTCCATCGATCGTCAGTCCATTGCTTTGTTTCCTTTTATTGATCCATTTCAAGCAGAACGTGATTAACAAACCCTTGTACATGAAAACTCGATCAGGATGATGTTGCTGCCGCTGATGCATGACATTCTTGGAGATTTTGATAGCCATCGTGATGCACTCGGTATTTGTTGATTGCATCAGTTTTGTCTATTTCATATCTATAAGCCACAGGACATATTACTGTCTCCTATTATTGTTGAAGCAGACTTGGACAACATAGATGTATCTGGACAAAACCATCTGGTCATATAGCACTCCTACTCCAAAGAATATAACAAAGGCAATCATAAAGATGACCTTGTCAATGTATTGTTCTGTGGAGGCAACGGGAAGCTCAGCTGCATCTTTTGAACTACAATGGCGCACAGAATGGTGCACCAGGGTTAGGGTGCACAGCTTTGGGTTTCCAACAAAGCTGCTGTCTGGAAAAGTGCTGAACTGGCCTCCAGATGGAATAGGCCCTGCCATATCGTTGTTAGAAATGTTGAATTCGGAAAGGAAGTGAAGCATCTCCAATGTGGAAGGGATCGTGCCTGTCAGATTGTTGTGTGACAAATCTAGCACCTGTAGATTGGCGAGGTTGCCAATTGTTTCAGGAATCTCCCCATATAAGTTGTTGAAGCTCAGGTTGAGTGTAAGCAGTTCTTTTAACTGACCAACCTCTGGTGGGATTACACCGGTAAGTTTATTATATCCTAGATTGATCATTCTTGGGAAACCATTGGTCGTACGGTACTGGAGAAATGGAGCCAGATAAAGAGGCAACCAAAATACAATTGTGGCTGGGAAATTTTTGTCTGATTTAGCTTGCTCAAGCATTGGCATTTCCAGCAGTGCTACTGGTATATCTCCGGTAAGACTGTTATTTGACATGTCAACATAAAAAAGGAAGTTCAAGGTGCTAATCCATGCTGGGATATGTCCACTGAGTTGATTGTTGTTTAAAAGCAGCGCTCGCAATAGTTTAAGCTTGGACAGCCACTTTGGTAGGTTTCCATACAGTGAACAGTCATTCATGGCAAGTCCCTTGAGATTCTTAAATCCATAAAATGTATCATAGTCTGGCATGGTCTCATGCTTGAAGTTTCCCCCCAATATTAATAGAGAGAGAGTCGTAGAGGAACTGAGGATCTGAAGTGTATTTGAGATGTTTGTAAAGTTGTTATGGGAAACAGCTAGGAATTTTAGGGACTTGAGATTCTTTATTCTTGACGAAAACTGACCATGTAGTCGGTTGTAAGATAACCGCAGTGCAACAAGGTTGCTGCAAGAGTAAAGGCTTACTGGAAATGTGCCAGTGAACTTGTTTAATCTAAAATCCAAAAATTTTAGATTGGATAGGGTGGAGAAGTTGACATTTGTGATTTTTCCATGAAAGTTGTTCCCCCTAAGGATGAAGGTTGTGAGATTTGAGCAATTGCTCAGTGAAGGTGGCAGTTCTCCAGACATGTTATTATAGTCCAAATGAAGCCCCTCCAGCATCTTGAGCTGCCCAATAGATTCTGGGATCTTGCCACTTAGTGAATTCCCCCCAAGATCAAGGACAATTAGTTTGCTGAGTTTGACTAGATGCTCAGGATCAATTTTTCCTTGCAAATGGTTGTTAGGGAACGAGAGGTGCTCTAATGATGTGATATTGAAGAGCTCAGCCGGGAGTGTCCCACTGAGTTGGTTATGTCCAGCCTTAAGCACTCTCATCGTAGAGCAGTTGCCCAGCTCTGGGGGTATGACACCATGGAACTGGTTGTAACTGAGATCAAGCACCACAAAGAATGGCTTGTCAACACAAACCGTGTTCAGAAATTTCCCAGTAAAGCTATTGTTACTCATGTTGAGAGTGGCTAGATTCTTCATGCCATCTAGTGTAGCAGATGGAAACTTTCCTGTGAATAAATTGCTTGAGATGTTGATTACCTCGATTGCCAGTTCATGGGTGGATGGAACCTTGTCGAATCCTCCATTGAGCTTGTTGAAGCTAACATCAAGGACGACGATGCTGCTCGACCACAGCAGCTCCGGTGGGAGTTCACCGGAGAGTGAGTTGCCGGACAGGTTGAGCCTCAACAAGCCGTTGAGATTGCCAAGTGTGGGTGATATGTGCCCCTCAAGGCCCCTAGAAGCCAGAGAGAGATCCACGACAGTCCCATCCATATTGCAAGTGACGCCCTCCCACAAACAGCAGTATGTGTCATTTTGCCATGAAGTGTTGAGGGCAGAGGCCTGGGAGAGACCATCGAGGAATCCAAGGAGGGAGGTCTTCTCCTCTTCTTTGCAAGAGCTGACGGGAGAGGCCAAGAAGAGCAACAGAACAAGAGCAACAGCAAGTAAAGATACTTGCAATCTTTTTGGTTTTCTGTTTCTGAAGGAATGGAGTTGCTGTGTGGTCGTTTCCATTGTACAACGTAGGACTTCCTGCGGCGGGCCTGATAATAAATAGAGTAGCAACTGAATATTTAAAAGCAGGCAAGGATGTTGATCCAATTTTGGTTTTACTTTTATTTTTGCTTCTATATTATTTACATGCCTGTACCTTTTCTTGAAGCGCAAATTTGTGATATATCTAGATGGAGACGAGCATAGTGACTCTCGTACTCATACTTTTGTGGTTTCTTAGTCTTTATTTATACTCTGATGCTTACTGAACAAAGCAGCATATCACTTATGCCTATATATATATTTACATTTTTTTATGAAAAAACCTCCAGTATCTTTATTTGATTAGATCTATAAATATAGATATAGTCATAAGTGAATGCAGTTCAACTAGCAGTTTTCTACTGGTGGTTGGCAAGTGCATGCTAGGTGGTTGAAATATAGTAGTTCTAACAGTGTTATCAGCACGCACCAAGTAGAAGGTGTGCTAATAAGCCACACACCTATGGTCTGATCCGATCCAGCTTTTGGAAAAGACAAGATGCCATAGCGATCTATTGAAGGCAACAGTGTGCGGATACACACGCCAACTGGTTCACTTTCAAACTTTGCATCTTTCTGTGTGATTCGTGCATATACATACTGTGGCATCAATGTGGAGCCTTTAAACAAGTGATGTTCCATAACTGGCTAGTCGGGAATTTTGAGCCGTAGAAAGATAAGAATGTGGTCAGCCGCAGTCCGTACATTTTGGTTCTCTTTTTATCCTCCTATAATATTCCTGTTCTTTAATTGAGAGTCTATTATCTTTCCCATCGGTCAGCATCTTTCTTTTTTCGTGAATCTTTGGCAGATTTGGTTCGAATTGTGGAGAGGAAAACGACGTTGTTAAAAAGAAGAAAAAAAGAAACTATGGACGGAAAGGAAGGAGGACCAGAAAGTATTCTTGAGCTGAATATGACAACAGTTGACATTGAGCTCGTTTGAGACACGCAGGCACAGACTGATAGATCAATATTCATCATTTAGAAAATGATTGATAAATTTGGACCTTGGGTAGTATTTATTTTGTCAACTTGATAGTTTACATAACAAATCCAGATAAAAAGCACAACCAAGGCTAAGAAACTAAACAACAGATATTTCCTGCGAAGATTGGAATTTACTGAAAATTTTGGCACAGCCTCCCTATAAACAATAATTAGGTTTCGAGAGGCTGAAACTTCCAGCTAAACATATATCCTGCTCAAAGAATAAATCTTAGATATTCTAACTGGGCAGTCACAAAAAAAAAAAATATATATTCTAACTGGGGTTCCCAAACACAGTTGCAAAAAAAATTGTAAGAGAATATTGAGATGCACCCTATAAATCCATTTACAAAATTCACAAATTCGGGCAAAATAATCGTGATTTTTTTTTAAATTTGAGGGCACGTGTATCAAATACGTTTGGGCTCATTTGGATTTTCGATACGGTCTATGAGAGAAAACCAGCCGAGCCTATCAGACACATGTATCAGACCCATTTGGGCTCATTTAAGGACGGCGCAGGCCCGCAGCCTCATGACTCCTCCCGCACGCCGGACACGAGTGGTGATTGGCGAACGGCGGCGGGCGGCATAGCGAGCAACACAGCAGCGACGCCCCCACGTGAGTGCGGATGCGCTTCGCTGCTGCCATGACCATGAGCCCGTGACCTGTGGGCTGGCTGTGCTGTGCTGTGCCCGGGAAGCTAGGAGCGCGTGAATGTTGAAAAGCCCATGAACCGGTGGATGGAGCAGCCTATTGTCGAGTCCGTCAGTTCTTAATCGTTTCTCTCTTCTTTTCGATATTTCTGTTACTCTAAAAATATTTTTGTTACCGTGTCTTGTCTTGGACAGGATTCGTACCTGGGACGACAGCCATGAATAAGGAGTGCAGGAAAAAATAGTTGGGCCATCTGGGAAAAAATTTCTCAGATCGAAGCTCGGCTATTCTTATTTTAGAGAGTATATTTTAGAATTTGTATATATATAGACTACTTATTGATTTTCCTTACCCATATAAAGTCAAACCACGTGCGCTGGCTATTCAGATGAGAAATATATAGTATAGTAAGGTCGTTGTAGACTTCTTTTTTTTACATCATGGCTACACTAGAATTTGTATTTGTATATATATATATATATATATAGACTACTTATTGATTTTCGGTACCCATATAAAGTCAAACCACGTGCGCTGGCTATTCAGATGAGAAATATATAATATAGTAAGGTCGTTGTAGACCTCTTCTTTTTTTTACATCATGGCTACACTGTGGAATTTTGACATTTATTTTAGCTAAGCAGTTACAGTTGCACTTATGATGTGTCACTTTTGGATGGCAATAACTTATCAAGCGCAAACCAACCTTCTATGAAAATTCGTGCAAACTATAGCAAAAAAGTCGTCTAAATTCACTAAAAAATCATACATATAGATGATATGATGATACATAATCTTGTAAAATATCTGGTCTAAACTTGACTTCGCGTTTATGAGATGTAAAAATAACAAATTTTTAATAAACCAAGTGGACAGCTTTCTGGCTTGAAATTTTTACAGGCATTCTGACGAGACCCCACACCAAGCCATTTTTGCTTGCTTGCCGGGGGAGGAGTTGCGAGTGTGCTCCCCTTTTAGATGAGGGATGCTTTGATTGTTATACAAGTTTTTTTGTTCTATTTTTGTTGTATAGCCTTTTTTTTTTATCGTAGCTGCATTGCATTTCATCGTGTGCCATAGAGCATTCTTGTGCCACAGAGCATTCTGACCTTCATGTGTATATCACTTTCAAACACACTTTTAAAATATACAATTCATAGCTAATTTTTACCATCAACATATCCCAGATGGGTCATTTAATTTGTTTATTTCATTGTATCAATCTTTTGAAAAAAAACCAAAATATTTCTTTTTAGATATGAATTGTTAAGAATTATTGACGTTTGCCAATTGATTTTAGGTTATTGCTTCAAAATAACGTATACACATAGATCATGTTTGGGGAGCTTCTAACAACTGGTGCTTCTCTTGAAAAGTCAAAAAGCTACAAGCTTCGTAATAAAAGTGGAGAAGCTCTATTATCAGGGCAGCTACCGAGCTTTTCCAAAAAGCTTCTCTAGGATGTGTTTTTAATAAAGCTATCGCTCCCCACAATATATATCGTTGTTTGTTATACAAACATTAACATGATTAATTGTTGATATAAATATGGTTTTCAATTATAAATTTGCTTAGTCTAAACATGTATACTAAATTCGTTTAGGTGTTCTACTCCTTTGTTTTGCAAAAGCTAAAATTTAATCTGATTAAATTATATGAGATATTTATAAATATAATATTATTAGCTTTAACTAGGTTTTAAGTTTAAATGTAATTTGTCTAATCCGAATTAGTAGTTTCTCATAATTCTATTTAACTAAAATAAGTCAAGCTTGTTGTTTATTTTCCTTTATAATATATAAAACTCTTGATAGTCGTTTCTTTTAACTGTAGATCTGATCTCGGCGTTCTTTGTGATATTGTGACCGTAGCACCTAGCTTTTCTTTTAGTACCATGTTTTATCTCGTATGGTGCACTGTTCTTAGTTGCTTTTATTTTTGCTTTGTATGTTACCTATGCGTGGTGATTGCTTCGAGTAGAACGACAACCGGTTATGAGAGTTGAATATCAGAAAGTGATGATGACCAAAAATGAACTACGAGGGAGTTTGAGCAAGTGTATAAAGCAAATATAGCTTGGTACCTCCTTGATTACCTATTCACTATATATACCATATTACATATGCATGTGTCTTGATTTCCTATTAAGGATGACTTAGTGTTGATTATCATACAGCCCTAATTCAAATTTGAATTAGGTTGGTTGCTAAGGGAAGGATTTTTGAGATGTGAGATTTGGTTTCTAGCATTTGGCTCACCTATCGAGAGGTGGCAAATAAAAATTACACTAGAAGAAATATGTAGATCTGTGACAGCATTTGGTCATAGATGCCTTCTTTATCGTTCTATGAACATATAAACGTTCTACAAACCATGGATAAAGACGCATGATCTATGGATAACGTTTTGTAAGGTTTTGTCAAAAATTAGGAGGCTGCGCTAGCATCTTAGGGTCTGGGCAAAGCATGTGAGTGGGGTTTATAAGAAGGAAAAAACTACCCTATTAAATAAACTCAATGAACTAGACAGAAAGAGAGCACATACCATGCTAAATGATTCTGAACTTGATTTAAAGCATGTGTTAAATGAAAGACTAGCTGAGTTACTGAGAGAGGAGGAACTCAAGTGGTACCAAAGGGCAAAAGTGAAACACCTGTTAGAGGGAGATGCCAATATAAAATATTATCACTTGTTAGCCAATGGTAGACACAGAAAATCTCATATTTTTCAGCTCGAGGATGGTAATAGTATAATAACTGGTGATGCTCAACTTAAAGAGCATATTACCAATGATTACAAAAAACTATTTGGTCCATCTGAAGGTTCTCTAATAGCACTAGATGAATCTCAGACGGAGGACATCCCTCAAGTTTCTGATCTGGAAAATGAGTACTTGACCGAGCCTTTTTCTCAAGAAGAAGATCAAGCAACAATTTTTTAAATGGAGCATAATAAGGCGCCTGGGTCTGATGGTTTCCTGTCGGAGTTCTATCAAGTCTTCTGGAGTTTAATCAAAGATGACTTGATGGCTCTTTTCTCTGACTTTCATCAGGAAACCTTACCGATCTGTTTGTTGAATGTCTCTTTCAAAATATTCACCAAAGTGGCAACTAATAGATTATCTACTATAGCACAAAAAATTATAAGACCGACATAGACGGCCTTTTTACCAGGTAGAAATATTATGGAGGGTGCAGTTATACTACACGAAACGCTGCATGAACTACACACAAAGAAATGAGATGGTGTCATATTTAAAATAGACTTCGAAAAAGCCTATGATAAAGTAAATTAGAGCTTCTTACAGCAAACTTTAAGAATGAAAGGATTTTCACAAAAGTGGTGTCAATGGATACAACATTTTACACAAGGAGGCAATGTTAACATTAAGGTTAATGATCAATTAGGGTCTTACTTTTAGGCTAAAAAAGGCCTAAAGCAAGGTGACTCCATGTCGCCTATACTATTTAATATAGTGGCAGATATGTTGGCCATACTAATTGCCAGAGCAAAGAAAGCAGGGCAGATAGAAGGGGTTATTCCCCATCTAATTCAAGATGGCTTACCCATTCTTCAGTATGCGGATGACATAGTGATTTTCATGAGCCATGATGTTGAAAAAGCAGTTAACATGAAATTACTGCTGACCACGTTTGAGCAACTATCTGGCTTAAAAATAAATTTTTACAACAGTGAAATCTTTTGCTTTGGACAAGCTAAAGATCATGAAGAGTTTTATTCACAACTATTTGGTTGTGCCATCGGCAAATACCCCTTCCACTACCTAGGCTTACCTATGTACTTTAGGAAACTATACAATAAAGGCTGGAAGAGTATTGAAGCAAGAATTGAGAAAAGACTTAGTAGCTGAAAAGGCAAGTTACTTACAGTTGGCGGACGACTAGTTCTTATAAACTTGGTGCTTTCTAGCTTACCATGATGTCTTTTTCGAACTACCGAAAGGGGTGTTGGAAAAAATTAATTGTTTTAGGTCATGTTTTTACTGGCAAAATGACCAGCACAAAAGAAAATACAGGCTAGTCAAATAGGAAGTGATGTGTCAACCTAAAGACCAGGGAGGTCTAGGAATTTAGAATTTAGATATTCAAAATAAATGCTTGCTTAGCATATGGTTATTCAAATTATTGAATAAAGATGGGATGTGGCAAGAACTCTTAAGAAATAAGTATATTAAAGATAAGACCTTAAGAAGTTATGCAAAAAAACCAATAGATTAAGACTTCTGGAAGAGTCTAATGAATGTTGAAGATACCTTTATGGAGTTGGGTTATTTTAATATGAAAGATGGGTCTCAAAGTAGATTTTAGGTTGATACTTGGTTGGGCAACAAACCTCTCAAGAATATATTTTCTGCGTTGTTTAATATTGTATGAAGAAAACAAGACACTGTAGCTAAGGTCATGAGTTCCCCTTTACTAAATATTTCTTTTTGAAGAAATTTGGTGGGTGCGAACTTAACAAACTGGCACCAAATTGTTGTTTCCTTACAATAGGTTAACTTACTGCAGAAAAGAGATGTGTTTGTATGGGGCTTAAAGGCCTATGGGACTTTTATAGTCAAGTCTATGTACGCTGTGTTGTTATTTTAAACATCACTTCAAGTTAAGTTGTCATCCCTAACTTGATGCCAAAAACCAAGGATAAAAATAATCTACACACAATGACTCTAATTAGAATATATCCGCAAGCGCACAGATAATTCTTCCGTTGTAGCATTTCACCCAGAGAAAGTATTCCGAGTATCGTTGATTTATTTTTTATGCCAAAAGGATAAAGCAGCATTCTACTTATTAGAAGTGGAGAACTTATAAGGACTAAGAATAATAAATGCTTAAACCTAATCATAACCTATTACACCAATGTCTTAGCAATAACTAGTCAACAGTAACGGTAAATAATAAATAAGTAATTAAGATAAATGGTATTCCAGAGCTAGAATATAGACTCTCTAATGTAGTAAAGCAATCTAGAGGTTCAATTAGAAATAAAGAAACCTATGTAATTACTAATATAAAGTCTACAGCCTACGCATGCTACACATTTTCATCTATAGTGTAATAAATTCAGATGACATCATAAGAAGCATCAACTAATGAGGATATTAAGACACAAAGGTCACCTCCTTCGCGACCGTGCTCGACTAGTCCTACGTACGGAGGGTGGACTATAGACACTACAAGAAATATGTAGATTTATGACAAAACTTTACAAAACGTTAGGTCATAAATCATGCGTCTTTATCCATGGTTTGGACGACATATCCATGGTTTGTGACGACTATATGTTCATAGAATGTCGAGAATATAACTGTGACATTCTATGCAATGATAGTCGTCACAAACCATGGATAAAGACGCATGATTTATGACGAACATTTTGTAACGTTTTGTCATAAATCTACATATTTCTTCTAGTGAGAGAAACCAACGCATTTGTCACCGCGGGACTACCACATGACCCGGCACATCAGGGTGCCTCCGTAGGTACACAATATATCTAGACACCACGTCTACATAATGCGCACCACCTGACCCACTCGAGTATTGAATCAGGCGCTTTACGATCATATAACAATAATCATCATAAATCACATCTATATCGAATTTGCAACTAGAATAAACTAAGAACTGAATAAGTAGCAATATATTAAAGTGGAGCAAAGTCATAATGAAATACAAGATAAAATTACCAAATTCTAGAAGACAGATCTAGAATCCCGAGCGGAGCGCCCGATCTCTACTTGAATCTTGCTAGACACCTATACTAAGAACTTGAAGAACTAGAGCTCTACTTCTAATATCTGGAAATCCTAACTTCTGACTACTCTTGACGAATGAAGCAAGAGGAATGAATTGGTGTGTTGAAGGGGGGGTCTACCCCTCCTTTTATAGCCCGGTGGAGTGCACGCGGGCCGTAGGATCAAACCAACTTCACCAATGGTGGAGATGAAAACCCTAGGCGGTAGGAGAAGCTTCAGAAGGGGGGAGCCAAACCCTAGCCACAGGGGGCCGGGCGGTGCCATGGTGGGGCCGGCCGGCCCCACCTGGTGGCGGCTGCGGGCCCCGCTGCTTTGGGTGTCTTCTGGATCCTTCCTGTACCCTTTGGCGATGTAGTTGCGTCGCGGTTAAGTTTCATGGTAAAATTGCATTAAAATCCTTCTTTTAGCCTTTTCTGGAAAATCCCCTGAAAATTTCACAATTCACCAAAACTCGTGGAATTTGTCAGATATAACCCCTATCAGTCTATTATTGCTTCTTCAAGAGCGATTGTTGACGGTATAAAATTTGCACTTAGTGGCCGTCAACACGCTGCATTAATTAACAATGGTGTGAGAGTGTCATAAGATATTTGGCAAACTAAGCTCCTAATAAAAATAAAGGTTTTTATATGGTATTTGAAAAGAGGTGTGATTCTCACTAAGGATAATTAACTTAGCTAGCATAAACTAGAATGGGGACAAGTGTTGTTGTCTTTATCATTTTACAGAGACAATTCATCACCTTTTTTTTTGATTGTTTTTATGCCAATTTTTTGTGGCGTTCTATACATATACTTTTTGGGATTTTACCTCTAAGGGATATAGATGATTTGTTTCATGATTAGTCAAAATTGGGAAACAAAAAATAAAATATATTGTTATTAACAAAGCAGCCCTACGCTTTGTGTTGGGCAATCTATATAATAAGGAATGAGGTGGTTTTTGATAACTGCAGATAAAAATCTCTTTTTTTTGTAGGTACTGCTCGTCAATGGAAACGCAATGAATGATGATCTTAAAGATCAAATGATCTCTGTGGCACAACACCTATAGACATCGGCATTGGAGTTCTTTTACTCAAATGGATGGTTATCGCAAAGATATTTGGTTTTGCGTAGTCATAAACTTATTATCGTTTTCGTTATTCCAGTGTGTGGTTGTAAGTTTTACTACAACCGAACTTTATGCCCATGGTGGAGTACTACAACCGAACTTTATGCCCATGATGGAGTTTGTAATAATTGTCCTAATTCTATTCTTGGGCAGATGAAGCCGGATATTTTACCCTTTATCTAAAAAAAACATAAATAGATATCTACCTTTGTATATATACCGTTTCCCTAAATAAAGTGACACATCCTCCTCTATTTACCCCTGGCTTCACCATTGGCCAGAAGCCGTCGACATTGCCAGCAGCTGCAGCAGGTTAACTAGGCACACAGTTGTACGTCGCGTAGCATTCTTGCTGTTGTGATGATCGATGGGCGACCTCCTCCTGCTGTGTTGCTGCTTAGCACATGGGCAGGACAGGGCTGGGAGCTCATGCATTGTGCAGGCAACTTGCCCCACGGCCGCGTTGCGCACCCTGATCGATGAAGGCCTCTGACCCAACAATAATCTAGTATACTCCCAGGAAGATACTGCAAGATGGGCAGTGCCAACTGATTGACAACTAGGGCGGCTGGATACGACAAGACTTTGAAGCATCGTTTATTGCTCCATGTTTCCTTGTCTTTTTGCTGTTGTGTGAGCATCACCAAAAAAAATTATGTCGCAGGGACAGCTAGCTGATATCGTAATATATATTGTATTGGACAGCTAGCTAGCTCACAACCCATATTTCATGGTTCATTTGTTTCCATTATGCTTCTGAAGAATTTTCTATTGTGCTTCTGAAGAATTTATTGTACCTTTGAATTATGCTTTCTATAATAGTTGAGAAACAATCTTGTCTGTTTCACAATGTCATGCCTGATAGGGAATCATGTCTATTTGATGATGCCTATGAATCATACATTTTTTTTACAATATATATTATCGATGATGCCCATTTTTTACATTTTTTACTAACTGATGATTGCCCATTGTACCTTTGAATTTGCGTACGTCGTAATAGAAACCAATACTTCTTAGAATCCAACTTATATCATCGTTAGACATGAGTTGTTTTAACTTGTATGAGTACGGGTGCGAGGGAAGTTTGGTTAGGTTTCAGTCTTCAGTTAGTTAATTAATTATATAATTGCATTAGAAGGCTCTTAACTTGATGCTATTTAGGTCCATAAACTTTGAAAACATATTTCTAGGTACTTCAACTTGTCAAGTAGTGGGCCCACGACATCAATATGGTCTCGAAATGGACCTACAGTGCACCATTTAACAAGTTTAGAACCTACCATGCACACTTAACAAGTTTAGGGACCAAAAATATGTTTTAAAGGTTATTAAGGAAAATATTATTTCTCGACAAGTTTTGGGCTCACTCATGCATTTTCTATCAATTTTTAGAATAGATGTCGTGGCAGTAAATTCATAATTTATTCAAATAAATTAAGTCAAATGAAAACAAACATTATATCAAAATTATAGAATTTGATGAGATCTAAATTTTTATAGTTGATAAATAACTTTTTTATTTGAGATTGCTTAGGGCCAAAAATTTTAGTTCTCAAATTTTAAAATTCTAAATTTTGAATTGTTTAAAAAACATGGGATGGAGACACACACCCTATACCGAAGTCCTAGTGCTTGATAAAATAAAAAACTATTTGCCTCAAACTTGTTTTATTTGAGATCATTTAGAGGACCTAATACAATATGATAGCATCCTGTACTTTTAACAAGTTACGATTTGTGAAGCTAAGGACTCACAAGAGGCAAGAAGTCTTGGACGTGTATTTTATGTGAAAAAAAGGACAAAAGGTGCCTGCGATGTGCTATCGCACGGCAGCTGCTTGGGTATGAGGAATATCTTATTTCTACGATATGAGAAATGCCTTTTCAGAGGTTGCATATGTCAACCGTCTTATTAGTACCGCATTTCTACAATTGGTAGTGCATAACGGTTTCAGAAAAAAAAGCTTACAAAAAATCGATCTTGACTGCATATCTAAACCGATTGTGTCGCTGTGTGTTTGATCCTTGGTCGTTGTGTGAGCATTATATTACTACAAGGCGTACTTGGTAAGTACGAAATGTATTACATGTCTTAAGTACTCGAGGGAGCATACGGGGAACATATATATTTTTCTCTGCTGTCAGTTGGTTTAATTTAAGCTAGCATCTCTCGAGATCTGAATGCTAAACTGCTATTGGCTTGCAATCACATGATGGTGACTGTCTGCTTGCTGATTCAGATGCTAAGCAAGTACACCATTCCCTTGTCTCACCGCATGGATCTACACTATACCAGTCCAAAAATAACATCACATATGGATTGGTAAAAAAGTACAAGAAAACCGACGCATGCATAGTCAATGGTACTGTTTTTTGACGGACGGTATATCTTATTTTTCTATTGGATGGTATTAAATCTTGATGATATTTAGGTCCAATGATCCGTTGATCTGTAGATATATGAATTGGGCTCGCACTTGATTGGCTAGCCAAATTTTAGGCTGTGCACCTGACAGAACCAACCCTAAATGTCTCCTCTAAATTTATTCTTGAACCGCCATCACTGCACCGTCTGCCCTAGCTCAACCATTGCGACTGTCGTCCGCCCATCGCTACCATGGCACCTGCCCCACCCAACATTGTGAGCTTGCCCACCGCGCACCATGCCCATGGCTGCCACAGTAACTGCGTCTGTGTGGCTGGATGCTATAATTAACATGGGCAACAGGAATGATAGGTGCTTGGCAGCCTTGAACCTTAGGCCACCGAGATTCGTAGTCAGGTAGCATCCGGTCTGAACTTGGTAGGCCCTTCATCATGTCTCTCCCTCTTCTATATCTCAGTCTCATTCACCCTTCGCTCCTCTAGCAGATCTAGCAGTGGTGGCAGCGGACATAGAGATGGTGGGTTGGGGCAAGGACGCGGCAGAAGGTTAGAGGGGCAAGGACGCGGCAACCTTTGCTTCGATGCCTTCCACCACTACATCTCACACATTGGCGTTTTCCAAAGGTACACCTACTCCCTCCGTGATAAATGGGCATTTGCTAATTGGTACCTCATCATA
The DNA here is from genome assembly GCA_015844335.1 of Chrysopogon serrulatus. Taxonomy (NCBI): domain Eukaryota; kingdom Viridiplantae; phylum Streptophyta; class Magnoliopsida; order Poales; family Poaceae; genus Chrysopogon; species Chrysopogon serrulatus. The sequence continues at coordinate 533,993 of JADLZL010002855.1, forward strand.
TGGGCTCATGGGTAATGTAAACTGCATTTTGTATAATATTATTGCATTCAATTAACAGCGAATTGGTGGTATATATCACACCAGAAAATACGTGATGAACCACTGAAATGTGTCAAATATAGAGAGGGGCAAACTGGAACCATATATATAGAACATTATATTAGTTATTAACATATATAGAAATACTTTAACACCCATAATCCGAAGAATATTTAGGTCTTGGTACATAAAATCTAGGCTACATGACTATTAGTATAACAACTATTTACATTTAGTTTCCTAGACGAAAAGATGGGACCAGCCAAAAGGAGCACAATATTTGACATAAAATAATAATAAAAACAAAAAGTTGAGTATGTTTTGGTTCAGGTGTCCAAACTGAAAAGAACTTTTGGTTCAGGCGTGGCCGTGGTTGCATGTGCGTTGTCGATATATATATATATATATATATATAGTTATTCTATACACTACCCTGGTTATTGAATAATAATCGGTACCCGAGTCCAAATCACCGAACCGAGCCAACCCGGCGCAGGCGCACCCCGTTCGGCCATCCTCCGTTTCCTTCTCCCGCACCCACCTCCTCTTTGTGCGTATCTATTTTTTTTTTTTTTCGGTTCCAATTTAGATCGTGGGGAGGACCGGAGACGCCGGTTGCGCCCAGCTCGTCGCCCCCCTCCGCCCGCAGGATCCCAGCTCACCGCCGCCGCCTCGGGACTCGGGGAGCCCAGCACGCCGCCTCCCCCTCGCCTCCACAGCCTTCAACCGCTGCCTCTGGAGCTCGGCGACGGCCTCATTGGTGGTGCTGCGGGGGCGTCGTCTTCAGCACGCAGGGTGGCCTCGGTGGTATGCGCGCAGGAGTCGGCGACCGTTCTCCTCGCCCGGAGTACGGGCGGCACTGCAGTCTCGCCTGGAGTGCGCGGTGCAGCGACGGTTCTGTTCGCCTGTGCACATCTGCCGCCGCTGCACCCAGGGCGGCCATCCTCCTCGCGCCGCCGCTGTGGGCGCACCCGGGACCAACGTTGTCACCTCATCCCATCAGCTTGCCGTCGCCGTGGACCGCGGTCATTTCTGCTATCGTATCATTACCTCACCCCTAATGATTTGTTTTAGTTTTTCCCTAAATCTAGGAAATTCGTTGGATGACCCCCTCCCAAATTCATCTGGATCAAATGTGTTGCCTCCTTTATCGCGGAGGCAAGCCTGGACTCTTTCTTTTTGTGTTCCCGTTAAACATCAGCGGCAGGATCACCTGTGAATTTATCCCATCCTCCTGGTTCTGCAGGCCTGCTCTGCATCATTTTGCTCGGCTGCACAGGTCTTCTTCGCCAGATCCTAACCATGCATGAAGTTGATTTTTCACATAGATTCATACATCCTGATGGCCTGGTGCTCAAGCACCAAAGTTCGTGCCCCTCTTTTATTACCAAATAGACATTTACAGTCTGACCATGTATACATTGCAAAATTTATGTCCTAGGCACCCACCCCATTATATGTTCATTGCAGGCATGATGCTTCTGAGAACAGGATTTGAACCTGTCCTGCCGGCCTATGCTAAAATTGATTTGTTGTCTAACTGAAAATTTGTTGTTTCAGACGATGTTGGTCTCATCCTTGTACTTTTTATGCAGCCATGAACAAGTAGAAAGAGAGCAGTACCAAAGTGTTGAACTGGTGTCCCTTGACCCTTCATGGTTCTAAAGTTGAGTATTTTGTGGTTCATCTCATAAGCCATTTTATTGTAGACTATCAGGCTATCTGCTCTATTTTGGTTCTCAAGTTTCCAAGTGTCACCAACTAGATATGTTGGGCAAAACATTGCTGCAGATGGTCCAATAAACAATTGATGGTTGACCAACTAGCTATCACCATAAATATTCATTTCTAGAAACAAGTATCAGGATTGTTCCAGCTAACAGGTGGTCAGACAAATCCTAGCCTGCTATGCAGCAATTAAAAAAAATATTATTTACAAACACATTTCATAGTATGATTCATTAATAAAATTATAATTGAGTGGATTCACTTATTTGGTTAACTACTGATGCTGAGACACAAGAGTTAGTACTATGATTAATTTATGACATTATAAGCCTTGTTGTTGTGATATAGTAACTATGGTGGATTAATTAGCATTTCCTTTGCTCGATGCATAAGCATAGCAAATTAAAAACTTGAACTTGATCATCACTGCAGCTAGACTTCTGTCAATTTTGATTGAATATCCAGCTCCAAGTAGTTATATGTCGGAGACTTCACTTAATCAGCTTATGCCTTTTCTGATCTGCTAGCAGAACTGACTCTTGTCAGGTTTGGTGGGTCGAGCTGATGGCCATGTAGTTCAGGTGCTAAATGAGAAGGGGTGATGGGCTGATGGCCAAGTGAGACATCAGTTTGCCCATGTTTGGGTGCTTCGGGTAATTTTGTCTTCCTCGTGTCTTGCCCTCATTGACTCTGTTTTCCTCTGTGTTGCAGTAAACTTTGATTTCTTTTCCTTTTCTAATTGTGATATGCTGGTTTCTATTTTGTAAGAGAGAAATCCATTTAGAAATATTATTATCAGATAATACAAATGAGACAGGGAGATGCAGGAGAGTGGCGTATGCTTCATTTTCTTATTCTTCTTGGGCAATGAATTAATAGTGAACATTGTTCTGCTCTTGCAGGTTTTAGGAGGCATTATAGCCATACTGATGCTGCTGAGGCAACACCTCTTAAGCATCCCATGCCTTGAGTGATGTTGTGGTACTGGACAATCTTGTGCTCATTTTGCTTAAGTTTCAATATGTTCAATTGTCAAGCTACTGACACTATTAGTAGTCAAAAAAATCTATTGCTTGGGCACATGTAGTGTATCAGTTCAGTTTTCATTGTTTCCATTGGAATAAGGAAACACCTGCATTGCAGCCAATTGTCATGATTATTGGGGATTGGGAAATAATCAAAAAACATGATTGATTTCTCTGATCTACTCAAAGTATGATGCTTCCTTCTAGAAAATAGTTGAATAAATTAAATTGATCTATTACTGCAATTGCAAGATAACTTGAGCATTTAAAGCTGGACTATAACTAATTTGGCTGCATGGATCACACATGTATGCCTAATTCAATTTAACTTTGCTTAGAGACCCCGCTTGAACTGCATGGATAAATTAGTAACCGAGATGATTCCTATTTCTGGTTCCACTTATAAATATACTTTCTGTTATGTGCCTTTTGGTTTATTTCAAATGCTACATTAGGTCCTATTGCTACCTAAATTTTAACATAACACTAAGCCCTTTTTATTAGAAATAGAATAAAGTAAGTTCTACAAAATGTGTTGGTTTGCTTGTGACTGCAGTGGAACATCTAAATCCTATTTTTCACCCCTGCCAAGTATGAGCGAATTTTGAGTTTGAGTTGATAGATAATTAAAATTTGTAGGGGAAGTAGCTCGTTTATTAGAGTAGTCATAGAATTCCTTGTTTAGACTAGTCTGCCATTAGTTCTTGCTATGGTAACTGGTAAAAGAAGCTGTGAAGGCGTGAAAGCTGTGAAGAAGATGACCTTGTGCTTCCATAAGAAGGATCTGGGACTGCAGAGTCAAGAGGATTGTCAGCTGGTGCCATTTGTTGGTTAGCTATGATGGTAGCATTGTTGCTGGGCTTGCTTGCCGTCTGGGTTGCAGCCCTGTTATGGAACTCCTGAGGGTGCCCTTGGGTAGCCCTTTGTTCGTTTATGCATTTCTAGGCTGGTTTCCTGTATGGAACTCCTGAGTTCCCCTTGGGTGGCCATTTTGGTTGTTGCTGCGTTTCGTTCTAGTAGTAGCGGTAGTTGATGTCCTTGGGACTGATCCCCCTGTGATAAGTTTCGTGGGCGTGTTGTGAGTATTAGATGGAACTCTCAGGTCTCAGCTTATAAATAAAATGTTTGTCTGGATCTTCTCAGATGGGATGGGAAGCTATATTGCAATATATATTATTCTTAATGCAATGATTTTTTAAAAGTTCTTCGTCATTATCAGGTGTCTACAAGTAGTTTTTAATGGTAAACTTCCATTGCATACCATTTCCTTTTCAGCATGCGTTTGCTCAATGGGTGGCAAAGCATTTCAGAGTGCACACTTCAGAGTTCAGTCTCACACCCTAAAGTTTGTTCAAGTGAAACTATTTCATTTTATGCTGGCACTCTCTTTGCATCTTTACTAATTTTCTGCATTCATCATACTTGCAGATTCATAAGAGTTTGTGCTATCTGATATCTTTAATTTTGCCATCAAAAATTTTGTTGGATAGCAGTCATTTACATGCATGATGATCCAAATCTTCTGATGGCAGTTTTCAATTAAAACTACCGAATGTGGGAACTAGAGCACCATTCTCCCTCTTGTCTGCATCACTATATTCACTGTTAAGAAAGGCTAACAACCTTAACTTGCTATTTTGTGTTGTCTCTGCATGACAATGACCTAAGAAGTACCCATGGTGCTAGCAGCACTAGGAAGTGATTCCAATTTATATGGGCCTATGGGTGAACCATAAAGCCATTAGTTCATCTTTTGCATACCAAGACTGAAAGGTAAGAAGCTAGAACCATTAGTAACAGGATTAGTACTTGATTTGTCACTACAGTATAAACCTTATAATATCTGCAACTGTGCTCCAAGATAGGTGCCTTCTTTCCAACAATTCAGCATGGTTCTAGATTTTTTTTTTTGCTAATAAATATAGTCAGCTTACTTGAAATAGTACTCACTCACTTGGATAGCCAATGAAATGATAATAACAATTGGTGGTGAGCTGTTTAGTGAGGCAACAATGTCACAAATGATATAAAAAAATAGAGTAAGAACCAAGATGATCAGATTTGCGAGTCCACCTAAGACTACATGATATCACACATGCATTTTCAGCATAATGTATTACATATATAGCATGGATGTGTCGTAAGTTTCCTGCTACTAATCTAGTTAGATTTGGGCTTTGTTTTCCCCTGTTCTGATAGAGGTTCAATGTAACGCTAAGGCTAGTGTCATACTAGAATATGTGCATGTTCTAATTCATGAAGATTTGGAAGCTCATCTGGCCTATCTTAATATTTCCAGCATGGTTTATCTATTACAAGGAAATGCCTTGTTTTATATCAAGTTCTGGGAAGTGCAAATAGTTTCATCATAATACAAACAGTTGAGGTTTTTATGGATCACTCTCACTCACTTCATTATACAAGATAGAGACCTTTTTGCATGTACATATGCATTATCAATAATTAATCTAATTCTATGCGATTCAGTATAATGGAAGGTTTTTTATTATGGTCAGACATGACAATATCTGTGACTAGGCTAGTTTGCCTGAAAATATTTCAAGTTTATATGGTTCTTGAGTTTTTTAGCACAAGCAGATCAAATTAGCAATAGAAAAAAAAAAGAAATACAATCTAATGTTTTTTTAACTTTAGTTGACTATTGAATTTTTCTATGAGACAAGAAATCAATTACTTCATGAATTTTATACATGTATCTTATGTTGCAAGTTTTTTTAAGAAGCAACTGCCATAATGCTTGTGTGTACTTAATGGATGTGTTAACAAGTTGGGTCTGGGTGGTATACAAATGAAGGTCAATATTAGCAGCATCCCCAAGTGTTTGGTGAATGGGGACCTATAATCAGATAGGAAAATATCCATGATAACACCTTCATCCAGAAAAGTTGTGTTGCATTGCTGCAAACTACAAATGACTTCCAAAGATCCCTCAATGATGCAGATTTCAGTTCATCAGAATGAAGCACTTGGATGCCTGTGCGTCATCATTGCAGTCTTCAAAAACAAATGAGTTCAAAAACAAATGAGTGTATCTGCACCTTTGGGGCATTCAAATCTCCTTTTCAGCATCTAGCAGTCTGCAGTTCGTCTCCTGCATCAACAGATTATTTTCTGATTTATTAGAAAATTAAATATGATCATGTATCTAACTTTTTAACTTTCAGTTTATTTCAATGAACATATATGTTGCAACATAACCTGTTTTTCCCTCTTGTAGGCGTCATACGAATTTGCTGTGAAAATAGACAGCATAGTGGTTGGCAGGATGGAGATCTGTCAGCATGGCGGAGGAGCAAATGAGGCATGGAAGTGTAGCGGAGTACAGCGCGGCAGCCCTCAACCAAAAATCGGCCATGTGAGCAGGCGACATGGTATAGTGAAGTCGAGAACGCAAGGTGGATGTTAGTGACATAGGAGCGAAGGAATTGAATTTGAATTTCTCAATTACAATCCATGCGCAACTTCCCACGGAGAGTTATTAATGTGTCTGGCTCCATTTTCCAAAGAGGTGTCCTCGTCGTCATAAGCTGTGGATAATTTTTTTTTTTTAAAAAAAAAAGAATCAAAGCTGTGGAATTCATAAACTATCTCCTGTCTGGAATCTTAGCTACAGATTTTTGGTTCAAGTTGTCCCAAAACGTAGGCCTACATATTCTTTGTGACTATGACAAAAATATGTTTGTAATGACCAAACTAAAATAAACTTTATAGTTTAGGTAGTGAATTATTTTTGTTGACAAGTAATTCATCACAAGGAACCTGGTTTAGAAAGAAAAAAAAATGGCCAAATGTATGCATCCTTGGAGGCCTAGCTGAAAAAAAATGTAAACAGCAAAAAAAAAAAAAAAGGAATCGTATAGGGAAAAAAATCGATCAGAAACATTAAAAGAATCGCCTGCAATGTACAGGCGCGAGTCGGAAGGAAAAAAATCGGCCAGAAAAAAAAAAGTTGACCGTAAAAAAAATGAGCCTAAAGCAGTGACGGTCACGGAAGGTAACTCCCCATCGTCATCCAATAGAAAAGAATCGGCGCCTCGGTCTCGCCGTGTGGGTGCGTCTTGGGACGGTGAAAAAGACCTGGGTACTGAATATTATTCAATACCCAGGGGAGTGATTAGCGCATCCCCTATATATATATATATATATATATATATATATATATATATATATATATATATATATATATATATATATAGCAGACACCTCCATTTGGGTCTCCATCCGTACCCATTCAATAATAGTAAATTTAAAAAAGGCTTGTCCCACTAATATACTCCAGAAATAAATATGTCAAACATATTTGCCAAAAATCAAATTAAACCCTTCAGTAGGTACAACCATAAGTTAATTAATAGAGTAATACCAAGAATAAATTGAGCTAATCATTGTCCAGGAAATAGTTTGTATATACTAAGGATTGATTTTTGTCTCCACTAAAAAATAATATAGAACCAATTCAATTATCATAGGACTTGGATTAGTGCTAATCTTTATAGTGTATGGAAACAAGGAGAAACAATGCCACCCTTTGAGTCCCCGATCGAGCTGTACACCACAAATACGATATACCTTTTTCATTCATTTTAGACCAAAGACCATATGGTCCTGCTTATATTGAAAGCATGGTTTGGTAGCTGCTAGGGATACCAGCCTTCAAGGAAAGTTGATACACAGCTAGAGCCAGAGCTACAGCTGAGATATCGATATCAAATCATGAGTCTCCTCAGCCATACTCAGCACGGATGAAAACTACCAGATGAAAAAGAAAGAAAGGCCTTCAAACTAAATCTTCCTTGAGCAATCTTCTGAAAGTAGTGACCACCAGCGCCACTGCCAATCCTTTTTCATTCATATATAATCTCTTCTTTGTGTATCACATTTATCATATATCTGCTCCCTTCATGCTAAGCCTAAATGGGAGGAGTGGCTCAAATCATGTTTGACTCGAATTTTAATTTGCTGCCTAGTGCCTGTTGATGCTTAATTCGGTTAACATATAGGGAGGGCCTTGGTTGTCTGAGACCGCACATACAGGACACGACCTAGATATGGAGTAAATAAGGTAGGTCTAAATGACAAGACCAACCATCCACTAGGTTGATGAGGCATTAGGTATAGACACACAGTGGAGTGGAGGATGGCAACATATCGGATATGCTTAGAATCGGATATGGACGCCAATTAATATTTACCAAACTTTTTGTCAAATATGCATACAAATACGAATATCCTAGATATTAATACAAAATGATATAGATTTGAATTCGGATATCCATATACTTTTTGTCTATAAATATCCATCCATTGATTTCATTAGAAAATGAATCATGTAATGGGATATTAAAATGAAAATAAATGATAATAAAACTACATTGTTAGTCATACTAGTTATCATGCTAGTTATAGATCCATAATCATATTAACTCTATAAATTATAAATCAATAATCATAAAATCATGTGTTTATCATTAGTTTAAGATGAAAGACAGGATACTAATTATTCGTATAGATAAGCTTTAAATATTTCAACCTTTGAAAGTTGAATGCCAAAATTCATTATATCATTGGTCATATTAATTTAACATAATTATCAATATTAAATTCATTATCAATATTAAATTCATGTTAATAGTGTATAGAAATAATTATTTTATATATGTCTCTATTAATATTAAAATTAGTATTATTAGTCATAATTTTAAATAGTTTAAATAATACTGTTACGTACCATTGGTCATTTGTTTTTGAATTGACCATTGGTCATATTAAGTGAACATAATTAGTCATATATCTAACATTCATTTCCACCCGTGGAGGTACCGTAGGATAGCAAGGCAAAGCAACCTAGGATGCCGGTAAATCTCGTCGAGACAGCTTTTGGATGTGGTCCAAGACAAAGATATGCTGAAGGTAATCCTGATTTTTATCTGAGGAGAGTGGAATGACGCTGCTAATACAAATACACAGGGCCGGTCCTGGGGGTGGGCAGGGTGTGCGACCGCGCCCTTGGCCTCAAGTTCACGTAGGCCTAGTTACTATAGTACTGGTACTGGCCAATGTATGACTAGGAAGGAATTTGAGCTCTTATGGCCTACGCGAGTGCAGCAACACAAGGAAGGGTTTTTTTGCCAATAGGTCTTTTATGGTGGAATCTGTCTATACAAAATTAAATCCTTGACTTGGGATCGCAATTTTATGGAATTATTTCAGGATTTACCGATGCTATGCTTTAAGCGCGACGTTCCGTTCGACAATGAGGTGTCTGAGTGACTGTTGACGGTCCTTAATGCCTATTTTATACCATCAACTATTGCTTAATATAACATGATATCAACCATAAAGCATAGTTGTAGGTTTTGATTCTAACAAGTTCTACGAGTTTTGGTGTTCTCACTTGTGTTGCAGGAGTATGCAATTTTTCATCAAATAAAAGTATTTTAAATGGGGAATTGGACTACACCATTGCGACGGGCTCGTCGAGACGATCGAAACGGACATATCATTTGCTATATTCGGAGTCCAGAGTCAAACAATATCAATTCTGCACCGAAACCAACACTAGAAGACTCTAGAAGGCACGAGAAGGCGACTTACCGAAGGCGGGGCCCACTGCTGCTGAGGGTGGGGCCACCCGGCCCCACCCCGGGGCCGGCCGGCGCCCTCCGGAGCCCATTCGTGGCCCGCTTCGACGGACGGCCTCCCACTGCCTTAGGGTTTCCATCTCCACCGTTGCCAAAAGTCGGTTTGATCCAACGGCGCACGTTCATCCCACCGGACTATAAATAAAGAGGCAGACCTCCCTCCCTGAGGGCACCACATTATTATGGAGATGTAGAGGCATCCCTCGAATGGATGACCTCTCATCTCTAGAGAATTAGGGCTAGACTTTCCAATGTAGTAGATTAGTTCTAGTTGAGAGTTAGGGAGAGCGGCGCTACGCCCGGGTTCCGGAGGAATCTTTGGAGGAGTCGTCAGAGTTCTGGTATATCTTTGTATCTATTCTTTGTAAGACTTATGTTTTAATATATTTTATCTTCTCTATTTACTTTTATGTATTATATTTAATTGGTTAGTATAGTTGTTATACTTTAGCATAGGATCTCCGCCTGTATTAGGTGCTCTAGTTATTACGTGTGACTAAAGTAGTTATTCGTAGTATAGACATGGCGTCTAGACTATAGGTTACCTGAGATTGCACCCAGTCCAACATATAGTTGTGGTAGCCCCAGGTGGTGACAGCCCTGACGGCCGACGTATTCCACCATGTTAGGGTTGGTATTTGTAGGACCGTAGTCAGAGTTTCCTAGTCCTTTTCTCACCCCTTTCCGTGACTAGTGTTATGATGTCCCAAAGTGTTATTGTGTGATTGTTTTATTTTCCATGAATTAGTTATTATAGAACCTTAGTAATAAAGAAGTATTCAGGAACCGTGATTTCTCCCGTTGTCCTCTCACTTTCGCTATCTACTCTTTTATCATAGAATTCTCCTGTGGTCTGTGTCATTTATGCATAACTCCTATCATTTATTATTCACCCCTACTTTAGTCTAGTTGGTGTATTAGTTAGTAGATATATGATGGTGAACTATCAGTGTCTTTATTCATTGTTTCCCAGTGATAAAATATAAATAACGGTACCTGGAATACTTCCGGTAAAATGCTACAATGGTTTTCTATGCGCTTGCGGAATCCTTCATATTTTAATTGTGCATAAGAAATACCAACAAGCATTTTTAGCACCGTTGCCGGGGATAGGATTTTACCTCTATTTCTAGTAGCGACGTTAGAAATGTCAACAGTGACTTCGAGAATCTTCATTTTTGCTGGCAGCAGTCCTTCCTAGTCCTTCAGAGGTGTTTATAGGAGTAGAGTTTGCGTACGTGTATTTTAGGATATGAGTATGCATGCGTGTTGTGGGTGTCTGCGTTGTACTATATAATTTTAAAAAAACTAGCATCATTTGTTTGGCTCCTTGAGACTTGGAAGGTGCCCACTAGGACCGACGATGAGTTGAAGGAAGAAGCAACAAAGGTAGCCCAGTGAAACTCATCGGGATCATCGGGATATGACAACAGGTTAAATCGAGGTATTATTCATATTATTCGGATGTATGCGAAGATGAGAGGAGGTTAATAGTACTCTCTTTATCGCCCAAAGAACTGTACTCTCTTTATCGTCCAAAGAATCCCTCCCTTCTCAGGGCATCTAGCACTGTTCAAGCGTGCACTATTTACACGGCCCCCACGTAGGCCCACATACATTGTTCATTTTTATTTTTTTTATTTCTTTACCGTTTAGTTTTTATTTTCCTTCTCTTTTAAGTCGTCGCAGCGCAGTATCCTTATATATATAAATTGTAATAATTTCTGTTCATGTACTTGCATTTAATAATTATATTATATTTACTGTTCCCTTCCCACTAGAGATGAAAAGGTATGGATATTTTCCAACTGTATTCGACACCGAATTTGTTTATAGGGGTTCTTATCCGTCCTCGTATTCAAGTCTAGACATTTAACTTCTGGTACCGTATCCGTATTTGAATACTCAAATTGCATATTTATGATGTTGATATCTCCAATCGTATCCTATCCGGCATGGTTGACACTATCCGTATTCGAATCCGAAATCAAACAGAAATATGAAAATAAATATGATATCAGTGATATCCGTTTGTATCCGATCCATTCTTTTTGTATTTAAATTATTGTTTCCTTCCTACTTTACCACACATTCTTTTTGCTTAACATAATATAAGTAATTTGTAAGCACCATATTTTGTAATGTGTGGCTCAATACTTTTATGGGATCTGCCATTGTAAAAGAGGATATATATATTATTTTCAAATGCAAAAGGCTATTCAGTGTAAAAATCACTACCTTATACCATTCGATCATAAGTTTCTTAATTTTATATCAATCGTTCTTAGAGATAACTTTGAGTAGTTATTACTATCTTTTACATATAATTATTATAGTATATCATGTTCAAGAAAAAAAAAAAGCACAACCCTATACATAGTTTTAGGCCCATTACCCAAAGAAACGAAGTCCAAAACAACACCAGTTCACCACAATATATAGGCACGACCACTAACTGCATGTGTGGCATCGTGCGTATATCCTCCTAGTAATTATATATGCTTGAAAAAAAAATGGAAATTGGCCTGGGGTACGAGAGATAGACAGGGAGGCTATAAATCCCCGGCGCCTTGACTCTCGCAGAGGCGACTCTCTTCTTCTTCTACAGAAATATCTATAGAGCACCTGTCACAACTCACAAGATTATATCCATCCACGACAAATCGAAATGGAACAGGCGGAGCATTATGCCTCTGATTGTTATGCAGCCAGAGAAGAACTCGCAGCCGTGCTTGAAATCCTTCATGTCCTCGGCATGGACGCTGAGTCCGCCGCCTGGATGTCCTCTGGCTGGTCGTCTTCCTCGTCCTCGCTCCCAGAGGTGGCAACGGCGACGAGAACCGCGAGCACTGACGACGACGACCAGAAGCGAGACATCCCCTTCATCGGGGTGCGCAAGCGGCCATGGGGCAAGTTCGCGGCCGAGATCCGCGACTCCACGCGCAGGGGTGTCCGCGTGTGGCTCGGCACCTTCGACACGCCCGAGGCCGCCGCGCTGGCCTACGACCAGGCCGCCTTCTCCGCGCGCGGCGCCACCGCCGTCCTCAACTTCCCTGTGGAGCGGGTCAAGGAGTCGCTCGGCGCGCTCCAGATGCCTGGCCGTGTCGCAGTGGGTTCCCCTGTCCTCGCGCTCAAGCGGCGACACTCCAAGCGGACGCGAAGGCATCAGCACAAGGTGGTCTCGCCTGCCATCAACGTCAGCGAGGCACAGCTGCAGCAGCCGGTGCAGCAATGCTCCGACGACGTGTCCATTCTGCCGCTGCAACAGCCGTTGGTGGCGGTGCCCAGCGGCCAGCGCCACCATGGCATTATCGAGATAGAGGATCTGGGCAAGGATTACTTGGAGGAGCTCCTGCGGGTATCATCATCCGAGTTGGAGTAGTCCTTGAGAGCTTAGAATGAAACAGCTAGCATGGCCGATGTTGCCGTGTCGTCGTCGTCATCACAGCTCCAGCAGTCTCAACTGCTGTCAACTGCGACTACGAGTCCATTATATAGCATCGCTATCCGCCTAGTGAATCGAATTGTAAGTTTTGTTGCAATGGAAATGGATACAACACATGGATTATCTTTTCCTTTTGTTGTGACCTTCGTAAAAATCTTGATTCAAGCTAACATTTAGTAGGTAAAATGGTCTACTAAATTTTTGGATCCCGATTCCTCTTGGCATATTGGATGTAAACTAACATCAAAATTGACGCTATCAAGTGTTAATTATCTCTTGTTGAAAAGTAACAGAACATACCCATTAAATTACCCTTTATGGTTTCCCAGAACATTTGTAAAGTCTAGTCGTGGCCTATATTATGTTCAGCATGTTGAAAGTGGGACTCCTAGCGCAGAGTCTTTTTTAAACTCACTCGCTCCCTAAACCGCGTTTGAGTACAAATCAGTCTATATCTTTGAACCTCCCAACAAGCTCTGTATATCTTGTACCCATTATGAATAGTTATTCACACTCGCTATCTTTGGTTGGCAACAAGTCTGTAATAGAGTATTACAACATTTAAAGACATAATTGAACAAGATTTTTGAGATAAGAATATAGAGAGGCTCTTAGAGAATGTACAACGTGCTTCCAAATTAATGTCGTCTGTAAACCATCATTTTTGTGAAGACCCGCATCAAATGAAGAGAGTGACGGAACCTGTCATGTTGCGAGGTGATGACAAGGGCACGTGCTCCTCGGTGAAGGCACCGGTGCAAGCAGCATTGTACTGGTCATCATCTCCATGCAAAGCATACGAGATATTGCCTTCGCTTCCCCATTCTTGTCTCCCAGCCCAATCGCGAGATCTACACACCGGCTGGCAAGCAAGCAAATCAAGCAAGGCTCTCTGGCACTCCACAGGTGCCTTAGAGCAAGTATAATGATGGGCTGCAAGAAGACTGAATGTTGATGTAGTGGAGAGAAGAGAAGTGAGCTGTAACCTTACATACAGCTTAGTCATTAGTCCACTAAAATGGCAACTAGTAAGGGAAGATGAAATATTTCTGTATTTCACAAGTGGGAGTATCTCTGGAACAATATTTTTTTTTTATGAGCACTCAGCTCCAGAATAGAGATGTCAATAGTGACTATCGGAAACTGATTGATCCTAAACTTATCTCTGAACCAGGTCTCCTTTTGGCAAACTGGAATTGGTTTAGAGCATGCAAAATCGTTCCTCATATTGGTGAAATGGTGCTAAAAGCAATCAAATGGTTCCGAGCATTCAAACTGGTTCCTCATATTCACTACTACAATTTTTCTTAACCGTGGCGGTTAAATCCTATTAGCCGTGGTGGTTTTTTTAACCGTCACCAAGCATAGGTCACAGTTAATCATTGATTAACCGTGGCGGTTAAAAAAACCGTCACGGTAAATTGATTTATCGTGGCGGTTGTTTTATGCCAACCGCCATAGTTAATTGTATTTACCGTGACGGTTTTCTTAAAATAACCGTCACGGTTAATCGAGTCCAGAAAAGCAAAAAACCCAAAAATATTGTAACTTTGAGGAATCAAACCCATAACCTCTTACTCAACACTACCAACTCCTACCACTACACCATTCAATCTTTCATATCTATAAATAATATGATACCTTTTTATATCAATATTTCTTAACCTTATTTTATAAATTTTAGCTACTAAATAAACTCAAATGAAAAAACTTTTAACTATAAAGTTTTAAATCTTTTCAAGTACTACAACTTTGGTATAGAATGTATCTCCATCAGAGATAGTTTGAAAAATTCAAAAAAATTGAGTTTAAAGATATGTGAAGTTCTAACACATATTTGAAACTCTAAAATACTTTAAATCAAAAACTTGTTAATATCAAAGATGTAGCTTAGATCGGCCACTATAACTTTGGTATTAATTATGTAAACATTTGGGATCATTTAGGAAATCAAAAATTTAAATTTCAAAATCTATAACTTTCAAATACATATTTGGGACTTTAAACATCTTCAAATTAAAAACTTTTCAACTACAAAGTTGTAGATTATATTGAATACTATAACTTTTGTATAGACCATATCAACATTTGAGATCATTTGATAATTTTGATATAAAGTTTGTCATTATCTGATTTCATATGAAAAAGTTATGATTTTTTTCTATTTGCAACCATTAACCGTGGTGGTTGCCTTAAAAGCAACCGCCACGGTTAATCCATGATTTACCGTGGCGGTTGTTTTTAAGACAACCGCCACGGTTAATCGATTTACCGTGGCGCTTATTATTGACCGCCACGGTAAATAAAAAGCGCCCGCCACAGTAAATCAAAGTATTTTATGTGGCGGTTGGATTTTGTGACCGCCACGGTTAATAAAAAGCACCGCCTCGCAAAATCATTTATGTACTAGAGATTTGAGCTGAATATTTTCGTTTCATTTATAGCAACTGAAAAGAAAAACTAGAACTGGTTCAGAGCATGCCAAATGGTTCAGAGCATTCAAATTGGCACTACATCATGAACAAACTTTCAGCGCCTAACTGTGAACACAGACTGTTGTTTGTTATAGTTTCTCAAACTGCTATGTCTGCAGATTGCTCCTGTTTAGTGAGCACAAACGGCATGTCTTCGCTGCTGGTTTTTTATTTTAATGATGTGTTCTTGTTTTTTTATTTTTATCCGTTTTTTATCAAATAGCAACAAAATGGTATTTATGGCTGATATTGCTTACATGCAAAACACTAAATAGCTTGCAGGCAATGAAATATACAGTCTGTTGTGTAAATGTGTCTATTTAACTGTCTATGATCAGATTCTAAAAACATACCAACAGGGAGCTGTTTGTGAGTTAAACATGCCCTTAGAGTTACTCTAACCTCTATTTCTATGTGGATATCATTATCCACATCGAAAACTTAATGGACGCCATAATCTACTTTTAGATTCTACTTAAGCTTACTAGTAAGTGAGCATGTGATATCACGTTGCTCTGGTATATTGTAATTACGATGATTCCTCGAAAGCAGATGAAAGGAGGATTGTAGCTAATATTAAACTGAGAACCAGAAAAAGGATAATAAACGGCGGTGGTGCAGGGGAGACCCACCAGCAGCAAGAAAAGCACTCCAAATATCCCATCCTATACCAAAAGCAAACTTCCGATTTGAAAAGAAGAAAAAACCCAAACATCCGGTGGGTTTTGGTTGAAGTGCCAGCTAGCTGTGTGGGGAAAGATATAGAGGATTTGTTTAGGCTGTAAAGCTGTATACAGCATACGTGGTGTAGTATCCAGTTATCCACAGCAGACGTTCAGGATATATGTACATGTCTCATCAGCATGGTGTCATCGCCAGCTGAACTATGTATCAGTTTAGCTTGCAATGGACAACATGTCCTTACAAGATAGCTCGCAAGTGTTGCCAATGTATCTAGACATTTTTTAGGGTATTATTGCCGCTTCATTAGGCATATTTGGGAGGGTGTTGCAACTTGGTTGGGCAGAGTTGGGTACACCGCAAGTGATGATTTAGTGTGATTATGAATTGCTAGAAATGGACCGCGCTTGGAGGAGAGGAAACTCAAAACTCAAGGATCTTTAAGCACAGAGAGGCTTGAAATCGCCCAAGTTTGCACCAGATCAAGAGGAAGCAACAATTTGGGCAATGGCGAGACCAAAACATTTACCTAGGCTTGCTCATCGCTCTTGAACTGAGTTTGAGATTGCCTATAGTTTTTTTTTAAGTCTTGTACAGTAGTGCCTGTCTAGACTTATTTCTTTTTAAATATAAAGACAGCTCTCCTGCTGGTTTTGTTTACAAAAATTGCTTGTACTGCAAAATGAGCAAATAATCTGAACACTAGTACACAAATGCTTTTTACAGGCGGTTCCAGACGCCTTGCCACTGGCGTTTTGGGCCGCCGCCTATGCAAGAGGCTAGTGAAAATGTTGCATTTTCACTGGCGGTTGCTTGAAAACCGCCTGTGGAAAAGCATTTTCACAGGCGGTTCACATAAGCAACCGCCGGTGAAAATGCCATTTTCAATCGGGCGGTTCACATAAGGAACCGTCGGTGGAAATGGCTTTTTCCACAGGCGGTTTCATTTGGTGAACCGCCTGTGAAAAAAAATGTTTTCTAGCCAAAATTCATTTGAATTTTCATTTTTTGAATTGGCGCCCTCTCTGTCCCCTCCCTCCCTTCTCTCTGTCCCTCTCCTAAATCACATATAGTTAAAACAACTAGTTAAATAAATATGCCTCTCAAAAATAACTAAAGCAAGACTAATTAATAAAACCCTAATTAAAGAATCACCGGTACTTAATTAAACAAAACATAACTAAATAATTAAAGCATCATTTTATTAGAGGAAATCCTAAAAACTAAAGGAAGACTACTTAATGAAACCCTAATTAAAGCCTAACCACTGCTTAATTTAATAAAACAAAACTTAATAATTAAAGAGAAACTAATTTTCAAGCATCAATATGATAAATAAACTAGTAATTAAATAAGACTAAACACAACTAAATGAACTAAACATAATAATTTAAAGCATCAATTTATTAGATGAAACCCTACAAACTAAAGCAAGACTAGATAATGAAACCCTAATCAAAGCCTCATCAATACTTAATTTAACAAAACATAACTACATAATTAAATAAACACTAATTTCAAGCATCAATATAACACATAAACTAATAATTAAATAAGAGTAAACATAACTAAATAAACTAAACATAATAATTTAAAAAATCAATTTATTATATGAAACCCTAAAAACTAAAGCAAGACTAAATAATAAAACCCTAATCAAAGCCTCACCACTAATTAATTTAAAAAAACATAACTACATATTAAACAACTACATAATTAAACAAATACTAATTTCAAGCATCAGTATAACACATTAACTAATAATTAAATAAGAGTACCTAAAAATTAATGAAACCATAATTAAAGAATCACCACTAAAAACATCACTAATAGCTAATTAAACTAAACATAACTAAATATTTAAATAAGTGAAACACTAGACAAATAGTGACTAGAATTATTGAGAAAAAAAAACCCTAGCTACTCTTCTCTCTCTCACTTGAGTTGAAACCCTAGATCTCAAAAAAGTAGGTGGAATTGAGCACGAATGGTGGAAATAAGACAAGAAACACATAAACTAAACTTTTTTAGTTACCTCCTCCGAAGAAATCAAGAGCAAAACCTTCCTCCTTGCATTTAGTAAAATTTGGACCTCCAAAGCTCCTCCATAGAAGAACTATCGAGCTACAGTTCTGTTGGAGCTGTGGTGGGGAGGAAGAAGGGGGTATATATAGGAGAAGATCACCACAGGCGGTTGACATAAGGAAACCGTCTGTGAAAATGGTGTTCATTTCCACTGGCGGTTGGCATTAGCATTGGCGGTTCCTTAAGTCAACCGCCAGTGTAAATGATGCCATTTACACTGGCGGTTCACTTAAGGAACCGCCAGTGCTAGCCCTTTTCCACTGGCGGTTCTAAAGCTAGGGCCCGCTTATCGATTTTTAGTGGCGTCTCTGAGCTAAAACCACTAGTGGAAATAAATCCCTACCGTCAACACAAATGCTTAGTGGAACGATGAAGCCTTAATTAGCTTCTTAGTTGAGTCCCAAAGGAATCGTGGGATCGATGAATAATGGGATGCTGATTATTGGACATTATTGCTTGGGGATGCAGAAGACGTTTTTCTATTATTTTGTTTGCTGTGTGGCCGGTAGCCCAGCTGTAGCTTCAAGTTTCAGGAGACGCACAAAACATACAGCCGTAGGGAATAATAGCATATGCCTATTGGCTCTGTTGTGGAGATGCATTTATATTATATTAGGACTCGTACATACATGCATTTTCATGAAATAGAATACCTACTAGAAAGTACGACTAAGAGTTTAGTAACCTTTTGGTGATGTTAACGTTGCCACAACAACGAAAAGGCAAAGAATAATGGAGCGAGAATGATGATGTCACGGAGTCTTGTCGTACCCAGCCGCCCTACCTCAGCTCACAACGGGTGCACGTGTCGTCATACTGTCACATACTCTCGTATGCTACTCATGTGCGCTCATAACGGTGTCATGTACTCCTATGCTACTCATGTGTGCTGCCATTATGCTTGGCCTCTTGGACAGTCAAATTTAGTACTCATGCATGTACTAAGTAGTGCTAGATTATAGTGGGTTCGCAAGCGGTGGTGGCCTGGAGCAAGGCAACTTAACCGCGGATCTCACATGCGGGCATGCATATGGGGCTCCGATCCCCTGTCCGTGCCAATGTTTGAGTTGGAGATCCGATCCACCCTCATTGGAATTAATGTATTAGTTGTTCACAGGTTACATTGCTTTGGGAGTTATTATTAATTAATTGCTGCCGTTATTATCATCATACGCCATTGTGACCACATCGACATCAGCTGAAGCTATATTCTGTATCATAATTGTAGAGCTTAGAAATCTAAAATTTATAGTTGACAACTTTTTTAAATTAAGACTGTTTACCAGACAAATATTAAGTTCTTTGATTGGATTTTTACATGATTAAGAATGTCGAATATATAGAGAGAAAGTCAACATCAAAGTTTCAGAAATCAACACGATTTACAATTCTACAATTAATGGCCACACTTTGAGAGAAACACATAGGTCAACTTTCTCCAACCGTAGGGCGCGACAGGGGAGACTCTCTCACCTCCAACACCACCATCGCCGACGTGCTGCACCGGTCGCTGGTGCCGCTCCTTGGCAATCGGTGTCAGCCAATTGTGGTGCCCAAAAATGGCACCACACAACATGGTTCCCTTCCTCTCCTTCCTCTGTCTCTCTCTCTCCCCCCCCCTCTCCTCATCTTCCTCCAACCATGGTCGGCCCCCATTGATGGCTGGTGGCGAGCCAAAGTCAAATCATCCAGGTCCCCTTGGTCCAGATCTGTGAAACGCAAAACCCGGGACTAAGTACAACCGCAATCGGCCAAGGCATGCCTGCTGGCAGCTGTCGTGGCTAGTTCGGGGTTTGCAGCCTAAACAAATTGAAATGAAAAAGTTGTCAACTATAAAGTTTCATAACTTGATCTACAACTTTTATTTTGGGAGTTTCTCCACTGAGGTCATTTGCAAAATTTGAATTTCAAATTTGACAATTTCGGATGTAGTTTTCCCACAAAAGATGATTTCAAATTAAAAAGTTGTCAACTTTTACTTTGGGAGTTTCTCCATCGAGGTCGTTTGTAAAATTTGAATTTCAAATTTGACAATTTTGGATGTGGTTTTCCTACAAAGATTATTTCAAAATAAAAAGTTATCAAATACAAAGTTTTATTACTTTTCAAGATCTATAACTTTTATTTTGGAAGTTTCTCCACCTAAAATAGTTTAAAAATAAAAAAATCAATTTCAGACAATTTCTAGTGGTGGTTTTCTTAATGAACTGTCAATAGAAATTGTATTTCTACTGGTGGTTTATTAAGAAATCCACTATTAGAAATAAGGTCGATTTGTATTGGCTGTTGTTAAGAGAAATTGCTAGTAGAAATAAAATATTAGTGTTAAGAGAAATAATCTCTGTACTAGTGTTATTATAGTGAGTTCACAGACAACTTCACCGCGGAGCACATGGGGCCATGCATTGCTTGGGCTCGGATCCCCTGTGGTCGCTCAAAAGCAGCGGCATAGCTAGCACACATGGGCATGGATGACGGTGCCGCATGCAGCAGCTAGTGATTGTCGACGGCTCCCTGTCCAGTGCCAACGTTGGAATTGGAGCTCCAAGAAGCTCCAGTCCTCCGGCCATAATTAGAGTTGGAGTATTAGTAGTAATTCATAGGATGCATCACTTTGCATTAGGAGCTACTCCCTCCGTCCCTGAAAGGAGCGATTTTTAGAGTTGTTCTAAGTCAAACTTTTTAAACTTTGACCGATTTTTTAAAAAGAGCATTAAGATTTATGTTATTAAATTAATATCAATAGATTTACCATGGAATATTGTTTCATAATATGCTAAATTTATGTCATAGATATAATTGCCCTTTTCTATAAAGTTGATCAAAGTTAAAAAAATTTGACTGGCACGGTTTCTAGGAATCACTTCTTTCCGGGACAGAGGGAGTATTATTAATTAATTAATTGCTGCAGTTATTATCATCGTACCATTGTGACCACACTGAGATTAGATGAAGATATTTCATATCACTCCTGATTCATCGTGATCATGACCATTTGCAATCTCATCGACTCGGAGGAGTCTGACTAGTTGATGGCTGAGTACAATTGGCAAGGTGCACAGATCGGCAACGACGCCCTACTATTGGCATTTCTTCACATATCACTGGAGTTGTATGTACTATCTCTTGACGATGGCACCACTGGAACCGTGCCTAGACACGCCAAATCCGCATCTGGACGTGCTGGTGGTGGAGGAAGGCAAGCTGGATCTCCAGATCTAGACGCGCCGGTGGCATGGGGATGAGGGGACAGAGCCGGGGATCTGGTGGATCCGCTCGCTGCTGCCGTCCAAGCTGCTTGGGGTGGGGGGTTGTGGCTGTCAGGGAGCTGCGGCTAGTGTGCCACTGCTAGAGAGCTGCAACCATCGCACTTTCCTCTACGGGCCCTCCTCTCTAGCCGCACCGCCACACTGGTGTCGGAGAGCCATGACTGGTGCACTGCTGCCAGAGTGCTGCGATCGCCGCGCCATCTCTGTTGCGCTAGAGAGCCAAGGTTGGCGCGCTGCTGGTAGAGTGCTGCACTCCTGCACCACTTCCGCTGTGCTAGAGAGCCGAACGAGGATGAGAGAGGGATAGGGAGTAAGGGATGCGGCGGCCGGGTGTGTGAGGGAGAAAGAAGTGGAAAGAAAAATCCTAAGTCTTCAATTTATATAAGCCGATAGGTGGTGTGGTGATGGGCATTTGCTGGGCCTTGACCACATTAACAGAGGCAGGTCTTATAAATGGCCAAACCTCTAAAAATGGAGGTATTTTAGAGGCGGGCCTGTTGTAACGACCACCTCCCTAAATATATTTTAGAAGACGGTTATTTTTGACCACCTGTAAATGCATTTTAGGTTATTTGTGGCTGCATAAATGAGAAGCGACAGCCTAGGTGGTTGACAATTATAGTAGTGAGTACTCCTATGTCTCTCCTTGAGTGGTTTAGAGGTCAGGTTCTGGCCCCTTCTGTTATATACCTTTGAAACTGAACCCAAAACCACAAATCAATAAATAAGCCACATCCATAAATACTACTGCTCAGTTCCAGAAAACTATGCAGGTGTTCCTAAATAAATGCACATCTCATCTCTTGAGAAGTTAAACTTTTACAAATTCAGCTAGAAATATAGAAAATAGTATCAATATTATTAGTATCTCTAAGTAAATTTGTTATGAAGTACGTATATTCTTTATGGGTTGACCCCCTACTAGAATATCTAATGACACTTAATATTCATGATTTTATATTTTAAATAAATTTATTGAATTTTATAAAATTTGACTCATTAAGAAGTGAGACGCACATTTATTTTAGGACCGCGGGAGCATGTTGCCCACGTTCGTTTTCGTAAGCATGTTGCCCACGTTCGTTTTCGTAAGTGCATCATAGGTGCATCCTACAGAGGCACTGCAATAATATTCATTGGATTGGACAGTCAAGCCGGCGGTGTCTGACCAAGTGCCAAAACAAGTAGCACAGAGGTCAACGAAGCAATGGAGACACTAACGTCAATACTAAGGCCTTGTTTAGATCACCTCCCAACTTCCAAGTTTTTTCACTCTCTCTCCATCACATCAATTTATACCCACATGTAAAGAGTATTAAATAAATGTAAAATAAATAATTAATTACACAGTTTGGTTGTACATCACGAGATGAATCTTTTGAGCCTAGTTGGTCCACGATTGGACAATATTTGCCACATACAAACGAAATACTACATGACTTTTCAATCTCTCTCCACCACATCAATTTGTAGCCGCATGTATGGACCATTAAATATAAAAAAAATAACCAATTACACAGTTTGGTTGTAAATCACGAGATGAATCTTTTGAGCCTAGTTGGGCCACAATTGAACAATATTTACCAAATACAAACGAACTGCTACAGAACTTTTCAATCTCTCTCTTTACTCAATCTAAATAAGGCCTAATTATAACAATTGTAGTAGTAAATAAATTAAGGTATGTACGTAACGAGAAAAAAGGATTAAGAGGGAAAGCAGGCTCGTCATCATAGGAAAGATCCAATAATCAACTCTGCCGGTTTCATGGAAGATAGGAGATGAAATTTGGTGCCGTTGTCAACACATTTTGGCTGCGACGACGTACGGTCTGCACCTAACCGTGCAAGTCCATTGGCATCCACATCCCACGTCCTCTAGCTTGGATAATTAATCCTCTATTAAGTAACAAGTGCATGGGTCCATTGGCTTAAGTGCAGGGCTCACATGCATTCCACCATCCACGGTCCTGTCTATTCTTTGCGAGATGCGGAGGCACGCGGGGCAAGAACTAGGGGGGCGAGCAGCTCGCATGATTTTCGCCGGTGCGGGTGGGAGTCGAACTGTTGTATCTTGGTTCGATTTTTCTAGATTTTGCAAGGCAATTTCAAAACCTCCTTGCCGCTCCTAGACGCATGTCCACCTTCGGCCGTGGGCTTCTTGACATGGCACACGGTTATCTCCTCTCTTATCTTCCTCTCTACCATGTTCCTGTTTACCTTCCTCTGTGCAATTAGGAGGAGGAGACCCTACTAATTCAGCCGGAATGCAGGGTAAGTTGCATTTTATATTTGAATTTTTCAAATGTCCGCGGATGGTGAAACAATGAAAAAGGAGGTTGTAAATCGCAAAACTTTATATAACTTTATAGTTCACAACCTTTTTATTTAAAACTATCTAATCATGGTACGTTTGAATTTTACACATTTGACATTCAAATTTTTTGAATTCCCTCAAATAGAGAAACAACCAATAGAAAAGTAGTGATCTCAAGAAGTTCAATACCTTTATCGTTGACAACTTTTCATTTAAAATCATCTAAATTATGCATGAATTTTAAATTCAATATCTAATTTTGATGGAGAAACAGTAAAAATAAAAGTTGCAGATCCCAACAAGTTCAAATACTTTGCAGTGAACAACCTTTTCATTTGAAATCATCTAGCTATGGATATTTATGTCTAAATTTCCTATGTTTAAAATTTAGTTGAGTACTATATTATAAGAATATATATCTGATATAAACATGAGTGTGGGGTGGAAGGTTAGAGGAGTAACCGGCGAGGCAAGAGATCACAGGATTGAACCCTAGCTACGAAGCTTGCGTTTTTATTTCGTACAAAAATTGTGACCTGAAACTTTGGAAAACCGATTTACTAGGCTGCCTAGTGGGGGACCTTTTTGTATTTTTTAACTGAAAAACGAATTTGTGAGTTGTCCTGCAAACCTATTTTGTAAGGTCGATTGGCCAGTGTGCAGTCCCTAGAAATTATTTATTTGTAACCACGGATAGATAGGGCCGCGCCTATATAGCAGTGCATATTGTTTAGATCATCTCAGTGCGTGCGCGTGACATGATGCACACGGACACCATCCAGTTCCACGAACCATCCAATCATCTATAGCCATCATGCTTGATAGTCGTTACAGATAAATGCGCATCTGGTAATCGGTACCTCATCATGTGGTCACATGTCTGATGTAAACTGCATTAAAATATATTACTGCATTCAATAAACAAAGAATTTTGTAGACTACGGAAATGTGTCAAACAAAGGTAGGGTTAAACTGGAACATACATATATATAGCATATTATATTAATTAGTCTGGTTCCATAAAACCTTTACTGCACTAGAATAACAATTTTCGTACAATTTCCTTGACGAAATGACGTCGGACAATGAATATTACTAGCAAAACTAAATTGATACATTCATTGTAAAATACTGCTCCCTGTGTTTTAAATTATATGTCGTTTTGACTTTTTTTCTACATCTATCTTGATATACAAATTCTACGTAAAAAAAGTGAAACTGACATATAATTTGGAATGGAGGTAATATGAAAACAATATTTTGATTATGTTGTGGTTCAGTCTCCAAAATGAAAAGAACTTTGGTTCAGGTGGTCGCATTCGTGTCGTTGTCCATATATGGTGCAGGTCCCACACCATTTGGTACTCCTTCATTGTACCAATTCAATACTAGATTTAAAAAGCTCATCCAACTAATGTTCTCCTGAAATTCTGTCCAACAACTTTGCCAAAATTCTAATCATCTTTTGAGTACATAGCTACTATAACCATCATTTAAGTTTTCCGATAAAGCTGGTCATTATTCTCCAGCTAAACTATACTTGGTATACTGGATTGACTATTATTCTCTCCACTGGAAAATGTAGGATCTATTCAATTCTCATAGGACTTGGGATGCAAAAGGACAGACAAACAACACATCGCCCGTCGATTCCCGGAAGCTGCACCCGGTGTTGAGCGCTGCCATGCTATGGCTAGGCTGACCTATGAGTGACATCAGCATGTACGTAGGGCGGGCTTCCACGCAGGTCGTACACATGATAAGGTCAAATCGCCTGACCATCTACCAGACTCCAAGTCCCAGGTGCAGCTAGCAGATGAGTAGGATCTAGGGACTGGGGCAGGGACAGGGTGCCTATAAATTTCATCTCCTGAGCCTTGTCTGCCTCGTCAGCACTGGCTCCATCGAGCGAACAAGCAGCAGCTTTTTTTTCTCTTCTTGTTCTTACACTAGCTAGATAGCCAGAACACCAATCACGTAACAGCAAATCAATCCAAATGGAACAGGAGCATTACTCCTCCGGCTGTTACCCGGCCACAGAACTGGGCAACAAGCTACTGCAGCTTGAAGCTTTCCTCCTCGGCGGCAACGGCGTGGGCACGGGCAAGGGTGCCGAGCCCTCTGCCCCGGTCTCCTCCTCGTCCGCCGGCTGGTCGCCTCCCTCGTCCTCATCCTCCGCCTCAACTTACTCGGAGGAGGACACTCGCGGCAATCAGCATCGGGGGGTGGACAGTGCTGATGCCTACCTGTGCCAGAACCAAAAGAAGCGGGCGACGGCGGCCTTCATCGGGGTGCGCAAGCGGCCATGGGGCAAGTTCGCGGCCGAGATCCGCGACTCCACACGCAGGGGTGCCCGCGTGTGGCTCGGCACCTTCGACACCCCCGAGGCCGCCGCGCTGGCCTACGACCAGGCCGCTATCTCCGCGCGCGGCGCTGCCGCCGTCCTCAACTTCCCCGTGGAGCGGGTCATGGAGTCGCTCGGGGCACTCCAGCTGCCCACGCTTGGCACAGGTGGTTCCCCTGTCCTTGCGTTGAAGCGGCGCCACTCCAAGCGGTTGCGAAGGCAGCACAAGGTTGCCATCAACGTCAGCAACACGACACAGCTGCAGGCGCCGGCGCAGCAATGCCTCGACGACGTGTCCAGTCTGCCGCTGCAGCAGCCGTTGGTGCCCAGCTGCCAGCACCACGGCGGCATTGTCGAGCTAGAGGACCTCGGCAACGATTACTTGGAGGATCTACTGCGGGTATCATCCGAGTTGGAGTATTCGTTGACAGCATTGTCGTGACGTGGTCGTTGTCGTCATCATCGCTAGTCATTCCAGTGAATGTTATTATCGTAGTGGATCTGCATAGGCCACGTGCTCCCTCTGTCCAAAAAAATACACATGTCAATTCCTCTTGAGTCAAATTTCATAAATTTGACCAAATTTATATTAAATTTATTTAAATTATGATGTATAATAATTAAGTATCATTAGATTGAGCATAGAGAATACATTCATTGTAAATTTACTTAGAGAGATATAATATTTTCTATATTTTCAGTCAAACTTATAAAAGTTTACTTCTCGATAAATAAGATGTACATTTACTCTGAGACACCTGCATAGTTTTACAATCGAACCAAGAACCAAGGAACATCATTTTATCGACATGGTTATTTGACTTGTGGTTTTGGCTAGCTCGAGTTGCAAAGCTATGTTCCATGAGAGCCAATATCTCACCTCTATACCACTCGAGGAGAGATATACTCCCTCCATCCTTTTTTATATATCATGTTAGCTTTGTCCTAAGCCAAATTACTATCTTTGGCCAACCATTTTAGAACATCTTTAAAGTTAACAACATAAGAATTATATATTATGAAATTATTTCTCATAGTGAAACTAAAAACATAAATCTTAGGCAAAATTTGCTGCGGACACCGAAAGTGAGATCACTTTGCCAGCGAACACTGAAAAAAGATCGATTTGTAGGTGGACGGACACTCTAGTTTGTTCCTAATTTCATGGATGAAACAAAACATATTGAAAATATTCATTTCTAGCCCAGGAGGCCAGAGAAGAGCAGCGAAGGATGAACGTGAGGCATGAACAGAGTGATCGAAGGCCAAAAGACTGACTGTGGGTGGCTGACACTTGGAGACATTGATAGACATGAGCTCAGGTGGAGGAGTAGACCATGTTGACCAAGTCTAGATATCGGTTAACCAAGTCAAGCTTGGCCATAAAAGAGTTGGTGATCGTGCAGTCATGGACAAGTGGTGATGCACATAGATATCGTGGAGAGGTAGCATAGTGGATTCATTACTTCAATTGGGTTTGGCTGTTTCGGCCATAAATCCACGGGGCGAACAGCTTGCTAGATTTGGCCTCAGAATCTGGGAGCAAAGTTTGGGGCGACAAGTGGCATCATTGGAGAGATCGTGTCAAGGAAAAGCTATTTCATGAACGGCTCATGACCATCGGATGCATGTATCTCTACTTGGACCATATTTCCTCTCGGTAATTGGTTCAGGCTGAATATCTAAGGGCAAGATTGGGGATTGTGTAATAGTCCATAAATAAATAAGATAGGAGGCTCCCCCAACCAGCCATTAGTCCTTTATTCTCGAGTTGATCAATAGGTCTTAGTTGTCCTCTTCTAAGCGAGTGGTCTGTGTAATCGGTCCTATGTAAGAACTTGAAGAAATAAAGAAATCATCCCTTGATTACCCACGGGTACCTATATGGCCGAACGTACACTGCAGGAGCTCGAGGAATAAAAAAAATTTAATAATCACAAGACCTCGAAGGAAAGTAACACTAGTACAGAAATGATTTTGAGAGACGGTACTCTTTTATTAACCGTGGCGGTTAAAAATCCAACCACCACGTAAAATACTTACCGCCACAGTAAATCGAACAACCACCATGGTAAATCATTTACCGTGGCTATTAAAAAGCAAAGCTGTCACGGTAAATCAGTCGTTCGTCACTAAAATTGGCCCGAAGCCCACCAAAGATCCAATATAGCAACCACCTATATATTACGGACATAGGGTTTAGGGTCGGCAATCCATCCCTCCCTCAGCAGCCCCCACGCTTCCTCTCCTATCAGCAGCCCCCATGCCTCCTCCATTTCTTCCTTGGCATCAAGCGGCCCAGGAGGCGGCATGGGTCCGATGAGGCGAAGCGCGGCAGCAGCACTCAGCCCAGGCGACGGGCGGGGGTGCTGCGGCCAAGTGGGGCTGCCACCTCCAGCACTCCCTTCCCTCGCGCACCGTGCGTTCCGGTATGGCGGCCCTGCAGTTGAAGGGCGCAGGTCCAGTGAGGATCGGTGTAGCGCTAGCGGCGGCTCTTAGATGGGCTCACCAGGCCAGTGGACTGGCTCGGCGAGCTCGTCGACATATTTTTTTTTTTTTTTTTTTATTTTAATCGATTAACCACCACGGTTAGCCAGGATTCACAGTGGCCTTTTGTTCATGATGGTAACAACCCAGTAAGTTTGTCAGAAACCAAGAAATACTCGGAGTTTGGTGATTGGTTGAGAAAATATTGGTTTTCAGGATTGGAACTCACAACCTCAACGTTCACATTCTCACATATGCACTTACCACCAACTGAGTTATGCGATACATGTCACTATATAGCTGACGCTACAAAAACCAAGAAATACTCGGAGTTTGGTGATTGGTTGAGAAAATATTGGTTTTCAGGATTGGAACTCACAACCTCAACATTCACATTCTCACATATGCACTTAACACCAACTGAGTTATGCGATAATGTCACTATATAGCTGATGCTATTCTTATAATAATATATTTACAAAGTTTTAAAATCTCATCAAGCACTATAACTTTGATATTGACTTTTTCTCCGTTCGACATTGTTAATCATGTTAAATCTGATGCAGGATTTTATATTAAATATTTGGACTGCTAAACTATCTTAATTAAAAAGTTTGTCAACTATAAATTTTAGATCTTTTTTTTTTTTTACAGTTAAGATATAAAGTTTATCTTCGTATGCTCTCACATGAGAAAGGAATTTCTTTTATGCGCATTAAACCACTATATATGATTGCTGGTTCGAGCCATGAATCGGCACAGAGCCGCTCTTGCCTGACTCCTTCCAGGCTAGGGCTTCACTCATTTCAACTATATCAACCCAGCCCGGCCAAAAAGATGCGATCATTCTGCTTCCTTGAGAAACAGGCAAGCTAGCGGCATTGTCTCATCACAATAATGGTACGTTGATAAAGGCTGCAATTAATAATAACTCCCATAGCAACCTGTGAACTTATACTCCCAAATACAATTACGACCTGTCGATCGGAGCACTTCCAATAATCATTTCGTTGCCAAAGTCGTCGACACTGGACAGGGCGCCGCGCCATCGACAATGGCCAGCTGATACGGCACCGTCAGCAGCCGCTTTAGCACGAACACAGGAGACCTATCTATCTAGCCCCATGCCCCACGTGCTCCGCGGCAAAGTTGCCACCGCCGCTTGCGAGGCCACTACAAATCTAGTACTCCTGCTAGTACATGAGCCCTAGATTTCACAGTCCAAGACCCAAATAATACATAGCAGCGCACCTCACCTCACCGCACATGAGTAGGAAGGAGGAGTTCATGCATGACATCCGTTGTGAGGTGGGCGACTGGGTACGACAAGGCTCTGCGGCGTCATTATTCTCGCTCCATGTTTCTTTTTGCTAAGTATGCGTGCTGCACACAGATGTACCATAACTTTTTTGTTCTTGTGGCAACATCACCAAATAAAAGGTTACTAAACTCTCCTCTTAGTACTATGTGGGTAGGCTTTTTATTGAAAATATCCAAGTAAGTCCTAATATAATGTAAATGCTCGACAGATCAGGCAGTGGGCATATGTTATTATTCCCTATGGCCGGAAAGTCGGATGCTTTATGCCGCAAATCGTCTCTACATCACCAAATAAAAGGTTACTAAACTCTTTCTCTTAGTACTATGTGGGCTAGGCTTTTTCTTGAAAATATCCATGTAAGTCCTAATATAATATAAATGCTCGACAGATCAGCCAATATAATGGGCATATGTTATTGTTCTCTACGGTCGGAAGTCTGATGTTTTATGCGTCTCCTGAAACTTCAAAAAAGTGTCTTTGGCATCTCCAACCAATAATGTCCAATGATCAGCTTGCCATGCATGCATTATTATTCAAGGATCCCACGATTCGTTTGGCGCCCAACTCAGAAGCTAATTAAACTCGATCTTGATTATTGCCGCTGTTGTGGAAGGCATTTAGTTGTGGAAGGCATTTAGATTATTTCCATTTGCATGAGCTGCTAAAACTTTAAACAGGAGATTTCTCATTTTCCAGTGCAAACTATTTTGTTAAGAAAAAAAACCTAGCAGGAGAGTTGTGTGTCTTATATCAAAAAGAAATAAGTTTACACAGGCACTACATACAAGTGCACGACTTCAAAAATTATACATAATCTCAAAAAAAAAAAAAAAGAGAGAGAGGCTGAGCTAATGTATTTTTGTGACGAACATGGTTCAAGAGCGATGAACATGTAAGGCAAATATATTTCTCTCGCCATTGCCCAGAGTGTTGCTTCCTTGATGTGGTGCAAGATTTGATGATTTTATGTCTTTTTATGCTTGAAGAACCTTGAGTTTCTTTCCACACCTCTGAGCGTAGTCTATGTTGTCTAGCAATTTTTGGGATGCGCTCCATGTTTTCCCACCATCATTACACTGAATCATACACTGAATCAGGTTTTAAATCGGGCTATGACAAATAGCGGTGAGCCTCAAAAAACAAGCTATAGCGGGGCTATAGCGGGCTAAATCGGGGCTATAGCGGACAATTATATAGATTCATTTCAAACTGGCTATGGACCTGCAGATTGTATACTCAACTGGTTGGAGCTGCAGATTGCCGAACCAAGTTGCTACGCCCTCCCAAATATGACTAGTGAAGCGACAATCCTCAATAAATGGTGGACTCCAGACTCCTGGACACATTGGCAACACTTGCAAGCTAATAATCTTGTAAGGAGATGTTGTCCACCGATTTTTCTGACCACCTCCATACTTTTCTCCACGGGTTGTTGAAGCTATTCCTAGCTTTAGTTAGCTTAGCCTTCCACCGCAAAATATATGCCCTTTATTCATTTAATCTCATATGCATTATATTAATTCATGCCCTATATAAACATCACGAACTACTGAAAAAATAGATTTTAAAAATACGAGCAATTTTTTTTTTAACAAGATGGACATAATAAACAGCTCCTATATATAAATGTCTAGCTGGGCTCAAACATGTGGACCGTTCCTACAAACTAATTTATAGGGGCAATTAACTTAGTCAAGCCATCCCTGGAAAGAAACCCGTGTTTCAGGGGTGTTTAATGTAAAACAAAGCGCTTCTCAAGATATACTTTAAGGAGCAGTTTCTTATGTCAACGATCACTAAAAATGGATAATTTCTATGGATGGTGGACTTAATCAATCATTTTTAAAATAGCTGCCGTGAAAATAAATTTCTAGCTTCTTCACATAAAGTCAGATGAAAGCAAATATTATATCAAATTTTTGAATTTTTTAAACAACCTCGGATGAAGGCATGCCATATACCAATGTCTAAACCCTCGATAAGATCTAAAAATTTTGAGTTCAAATTTATTTTATTTGAGATCATTTAGGCAACATAATGTATCCCTTGAGTTGAAAACCATCCTAGAAATAGCTCATTTTTACAATTGGTATACTAGAAAAATCATCCTAAAAAATCGTTCTTATTAAACGTGTCTAAAAACCATTTGTGCTTCAGTATCTCGCTCGTTGGTAGTTGTGTGAGCTACACACTTTTTAATGAAATGTAGGAGCACATGTCATAAATACCCGATGGACCTTATGGGGGGCACATACAGTATATACCATTGTTTCCCATGAGTTGATTTAAGTGGGGCCTGAGACTTGTATGCTATGTTATAGGCCACAACATCATAAAAAAGTGCCTTCTGCAGCATTAAAGAGTCAACGCTTGTTGCCATCACTCGACGGTGAAAGTGTGTTTGGTGCACAATTCAGATACTAAGTACACCATTCCCTTAGCTCACGACATATGAAATTAATACAACCTGTGTGTTTGCTACTTAAGTTTCATCCATTTAAAAAAGTTGGTCACATTCTACATTTTTTCTAGATCATCAAATATCAATGTCTTTGACAATCAACTCACAGAAATTCTCATATATACATTTATAAAAATATTTAAATTTTATATTACGGAAGTATTTCTCATGGTGAACTATGAAACGAAACTCTTATAACACATTAACCGTATGTACGGATTAAGATAAAATTAGAATAGTAGAATGACAAGCAATTTTAAGACAAAGGGAGAGATTAACTTTGTTATCAGAACCAGATCATTGAAATGGAATGAGATGATGTAACACAAAAGGGAACTATTTTGATTTTTCATCAAGAATAAACTGATACATAGTTCAGCCCACCGCCTGAATAAATCCTTATCTTTTCCGTCTAGCTAGCTGGCACTTCAACCAAAATCTATTGGAAGTATGGACTTTTTCTTCTTTCGAAAAGTAAGTTTGCTTTTGGTATGGATGGGGTGGAGTGCTTTTTGCTGCTGGACCCACCACTGCATTTTATTATCCTTTTTCTGGGTATCAGTTTAATATTGGCTACAATCGTTGTGTCATTTCCTTTCCATGAATCATCATTGTTATAATATACCAGAGTAACGTGATATCACATGGTCGCTTACTAGTACGTACGCTTAAGTAGAATCTAAAAATAGATTATGGCGTTCAATAAGTTTCCACATCGAAATAGAGGATTGACCAGCTCTAAGGGCATGTTCAACCCACAGAAGGTTCCCTGTCCCGTATGTTTTCAGAATATGAATACAGATAGTTAACATAGACAGTATACAATGGACTGTCTGTTTGTTTATAAAAAGAAAAATGGATTCTCTGTTTCATTGTCCGCAAGCTATTTATGCTTTCTATGTAGGCAACATCAATCATGAATACCATATTGTTCCTATTTGATAAAAAACCGGCAGCCACGACAAGCAGTCTGTGCGCACTAAACAGGAGCAGTTTCAGAAATTAACAGACAGGCTGTTCGCAGTCAGGCTTTTTCTTTTCGGTTGCTATAAACGAAATGATTGAGTTCAGATATATGAGGAACCAGTTTGGATGCTCTGAACCATTTGATTGCTCTCAACACCACTCATCAATAAGAGGAACCATTTCCCATGCTCTAAACCAATTCCAGTTTGCTAAAAGAAGACCTGGGTCGTAGATAAGTTCAGGGATCGGTTCATAGATAAGTTTAGGGATCAATCAGTTTCTGAAAGTCACTGTTGACATCTCTATTCTGGAGCAGAGTGTTCATAAAAGAAATAGTTCCAGAGATGCTCCAATCTGAATGTGCATGTGAAATGCTGAAAAATTTCATCTTCCCTTACTAGTTGCTAGATTAGTTGACTAATAACTAATCTGTCAGTTGATCAATAATCAATTCAAGTCAGAAGCAAGCAACCAATTTGAAGACTGCAACATTGGAGCAAACACCGAGCTACTACAGGTAGTCGCATCTCATCATGAGTACATGACACATCTCTGGAGAGCCAGAGAGCCTTGCTTTGCTTGCTTGCCAGTCGGTGTGGAGATCTCGCGATTGGGCTGGGGAGATGAGAATGGGGAAGTGAAGGCAAGAGCCCTTGCGCTTGCTCACAGCTGCCATGCCATTTTGCTCTTGCGGTGCTGAGGTGGCCGTCCACCGTTGACACCACTCCTACAAAGGGTTAATTAAGCTGGGAACACTAGATCTAGCCATGGAGGTAGCTGTCGCCACCGCGCCCATGCTGCCACAGCCGGAGATTGTGATCATTGTTGTTGTCGTAACGCCCTTTGCTCTTCGTAGCGAGGGCCACACCCTAGCGCTATTCCACTGCCGCTGCGCTCTAGAGCTGCCGGAGAGAAGAAGCTTTGTCGAAGGAAAGGAAGTTGGCATGCAAGAAACTGCTCTGCATCTCTCGCATGCTATAACAGGATCGGTACGCTTTCTTGGAGATGACGACCCGTACAATGCCACCGCCGCTGGCGCCTTCGCCTAGGAGCACATACCCTCGACGTCGCCTCACGAGACGATAGGTTCCGTCTCTTCGAATGCGGTTGATGGAGGGGGTTTTCACAAAAATGGAGGTATATAGACAGCATTAATTTGGATTTTGGAAGTTTGTTGTACATATCCTAAGATCCTCTCTATATTCTTGTCTCCAAAAGCTTGTTCAATTATGTCTTCAAATGTTGCCGTACTCTATTACGGATCTATCGCCAGACAATGATAGAGAGTGAAAATGACTCTCCGAAGTATGCAAAAGATATCGAGAGCCTGTTAGAGGGTGCAAAGAAGGCTCGTAACTTGATGCTACTTATATAATTAAGCTATTCGGCAGAACTTATAAGCCGGCTGATAAGCCAAAACACTGTTACAACAGCTTGATTTTCTGTGAGAAGAAAAAACTATTGGCTGATAAGCTGAAACGGCTTTTCAGCTGAACGAACAAGGTGAATGGCATTAGAAGGCTCTTAACTTGATGAAACTTAGGTCCGCAAATTTTGAAAATATATTTCCAGGTACTTTAACTTGTCAAGTAGTGGACCCACGGCATCGATATGGTCTAGAAATGGACCTACAATGCACCATTTAACAAGTTTAGAACCTACCATGCACCATGTAACAAGTTTAGGGACCAAAAATATGTTTTAAAAGTTATTAAGGAAAATATTATTTCCCGACAAGTTCCGGGCTCACTCATGCATTTTATGTCAATTTCTAAAATAGCTGTCGTGGTAGTAAATTCATAATTTCTTCAAATAAATTAAAATTCTAAATTTTGAATTGTTTAAAAAACATGGGATGGAGACACACCCTATACCGAAGTCATAGTGCTTGATAAAATAAAAAACTATTTGCCTCAAACTTGTTTATTTGAGATCGTTTAAAGGACCTAATACAACATGATAGCATCTGTTACGATTTGTGTGTGATGGTAGTGAGAGGGACTCACAAGAGGCAAGAAGTCTTGGACGTGTTGTGTGAAAAAAGGACAAAAGGTGCCTGCGATGTGCTATCGCACGGCAGCTGCTTGGGTATATGAGAAATACCTTATTTCTACGATGTATGAAAAATGCCTTTTCAGAGGTTGCATATGTCAACCGTCTTATTAGTAGCACATTTCTACAATTGGTAGTGCATAGCGGTTTCAGAAAAAAGCTTACAAAAAATCGATCTTGACTGCATTTAAATACCGATTGTGTCGCTGTCTGTTTGATCCTTGGTCGTTGTATGAGCATTATATTATATTACTACAAGGCGTACTTGGTAAGTACGAAATGTAGTACATGTCTTAAGTACTCGAGGGAGCAGGGGCACATACTTTTCTCTGCTGTCAGTTGATTTAATTTAAGCTAGCGTCTCTGGAGATCTGAATGATAAACTGCTATTGGCTTGCAATCACATGATGGTGACAGTCTGCTTGCTGATTCAGATGCTAAGCAAGTACACCATTCGGTCCATTCCCTTGTCTCACCGCATGGATGTACACTATACCAGTCCAAAAATAACATCAGATATGGATTGGCAAAAGTTCAAGAACACCGACGCATACACTACCTCAGATCAAGATATCACTCCCAGATTCAAAACCCCTTTTAGTGCCGGATTTTAAACCGGCAGTGGCATACTAGCAGTGATGTGTGGTTGGCATCACTGCCGGTTCAAAGAACTGACATTGAAAATGCCTCAACATTGTCGGTTCTTGATACAACCCGGCAGTGTACCAAGAAGCAACACTGCTGGCTTCATAATCGCTGCGTAGACGACAGTTCCATAAATATTAAATATTACAAGTGTTACCATTACAGTTCAAATGTAATTACAAAGGTATCGATACCAACAATTTAAAAGTATATTACAATAGTCTAGCGAGCCGCTCTGGCCTGTACTGGTCTCTGAACTTAACAGACTGTGCAATTGAGAATACTCCTTCTTTTTCCAAACACTCTGATAGGATGAAGGCTGCTAGCTCCGATGACAATGCTACCATCTCCATTTCTAACAGCCTTTTGTGTTTAAATTTTTTTTGCGCGCTGCCATTCAGAAAAAACGATTTTCAAAGTCAGAAAAGTTAAGTACATAAGTATATCATTTGGTTGATTAAAAATATAAATGAAATAGGGAGTACACACACCATTCCATCTGCCACATCCGATTTTACGCCGAGGTAGCAAAGCATTGCCCACATCACATAGAACCCGCATTGATTGTTTCCCGCCGGCTGTTCCAGGGTCTCCAAATGTAATGTTGCAACCTGGAGAGGGACATTTGTCCCACCGACCATTCATCCTTGTACACTGTGCCACATTGTAAAGTATGAAAAAGGGACAACATTAGAATGTGCTATGCGATTAAAAAAATAATATGTTATTAGTTTTGCTTACACATTAAGAATTTCGACTAGGGGATCAAAGAAAAGTGGCTTTTTCTTCGAGTCCCACACTTCAACACGATTTCTTTTCATATCGATAACAATAAAGACAAAATGGTTGCTGCAGTAACCAAACCCTAGTCAATGAATAATTGAAAATAAAAAACCAAGCATGAAAATAAGAGCAGAAAACACATACTCGATGTTGTAGGCAAGAAGTATTTCTATTTTTCTATTCATCTTGAAATTTCAAAAATGTCAGTTAGTGTAAGAATCAGATCTTCCACTTTGTTTCCGTGGATGCCCTCCACAGTTCTCTCGTTGACTAGCTCAGGGTCTAAGAAAGACATATGACTGTTACCTTTTTTGAAGCAATATTTTGCTACACACCTGCATGTAATTCATGGGGAATGTGCAATCGTTAACTATTTAATTTGTGTAAATCAAGAGCAGTTAAATATGATATCGTGCAAGTAGGGTACTTACATAGTCCACAACGTCAACATTTGCCAAATCGCGCCTCTGGTACAGCTGAAACAAGTGATCCCAACTGACAAAGTGCTTCTCATCATCAGGATAATGGAAAACAAGCGGCGAGCGAATAACATATTCGAAACCAGCCTGGTGCATCTCAAGTGCTTCAACCATGTAATAATCATGCAATTGACGCATATATGTTGACAAATCTTTATACTCCAATTCATCCACCAAGAAATTGCCTCTTTGAAACTGGATTACCAGATTCACCGTGTCATATATCTTTGAATCATAATAGATGTTCATGGCAACATCCATTGTTAATTCGGTGTTGTCTTCGAGAATCTTTTTTATATTCATTCGGTCTTCCTGGTGTATTTCTTCGGATCTTAGTTGATTGTGCTTACTCTCTGTTTGCCTATTAAATTCAGTCTGTACCATCCACTTAGGCAGTGAGGCAAAAATATTGAAGAATCTAAGTTTCTCTTCCTTCGAGGGTTCTTCTAGCTGTGGTTGTTTCATCAAGTTTGTAATGATGCCAGTCATTGGCCTTTTCTTTTTTGTTCATCCACTTTGCCAACATTAGCGACCGAATCCAAGGACCTTTTATGTGAATGCGGGGATGCCTTAGATCTTGTGTTGGGGTGTTGTGGCGGAGGAAGACGAGAACTATGTTTTCTCGGGGCTGATTTAGAGGGTACTGGTGGAGCCTTCTCTTTTGATGGAGGTTGTGAAGATGGATGAGGTGGATGAGAAGGAGAGTTCTGTGTTCTTGGCGGCAAGGGCAAGGAACCATCTCCTCTATTGGGAGGTAGAAGAGAAGGAGACTTCTGTCCTCTCGGTGGTCAGGGCAATGAATCATCTCCTCTGTGAAGAGGTGGTGAGTAATCATCTTCGGTAGTGACACATCAAGGTCCTCGTCATCATCGTCTGAAGACAACTGGTGATCAAACTTAATGCAACGCTTCCGCCACGCCACATGAGCTCCCGTGTTCTAAACAAGGCGTGGCCTCTCTACCTGTGCGGGGTACTCAATGATCATCTTGTTGTACTTCTTAGCAAGTATAGTATCATTGCTAATGTGGGCATACCCCATTGGAATTGGGCAGCCATCAATGGTCCCGTCTCCCACAAGCCACGCCTGGCCACAAGCCACCTTGTCAACTTTCCATTGCTGATGGATGTACAGCCTGACATTGACAGGTTCAATAATGTTGTCCACCGGATGAGGTGCATTAGCTTCAGCATCATCCAGCGCTCCTAACGTCATCATGTAAAACGCTAGATTGTCATCCCCAGCAATGACATCAGGAGATGTGGTATTAAATCATGTCACTATCTTTGAGTATAAATAAATGAGTATCTGCAAGCGCACAGATAAAATACCATTGTAGCATTTTATTAGGAGTCAACCCAATTATTGTATTTATTTAATCCTATAGGAAAAGGACAGATAGAGAATATTGATGTGCATACATACTTAGATAGAATCCACATGACAAGGACAACTTATGCAGAAGTAAGCCAAATAAATATATATGATAAGTATAGGGCAATGATAAATCACTCAGAGATAGAAATAGAAACTCTCTAATATAGCAAGGCAAAAATAGGAGATTAGTTAAGAGATTAAATTCCTATGTAGTGTCAGATTTACTAAGTCTTTGTATCTACTCTAGTAAATTACTTTCATCTAAAGAATTGTCATACCAGCGATCTACCACTAAACCTGGCCTACAAGGTGCATTCGTAGGTAAATAATATATAAGCACCACACTTATATAATATCGACCACTTAACCCACTCGAGTACTGAGCTAAGCGCTTTACGATCATATGACATAGTTCATCATCAATCAATACTATATCAAGCAAAACACTAGAATAAACTAGAAACTTAATAAATTGAAACATAATAATATAGAGTAAAATCATAATGAAAGAGAGGGATACAAAGCTATACCAGCCTCCGGATGACGAATCCAGAATCCTGAGTGTAGCCCAACTCTACTTGAACCTTGCTAGCTAATGCCTAACTAGAACTTAAAGTATTAGAGTTCTAATCTAATTCTCCGAGGATGGAATCCTTCACTCTCACTGAGAGAGGAAGCAATGATTTAGGGTTTTTGGGCTCTCTCCCCTGGGGGGTCTTACCATCCTTTTATAGCCCGGTGCGAGAAACGCGAGCCATCGGATCAAACCGACTTT
Organism: Chrysopogon serrulatus; assembly: GCA_015844335.1. NCBI lineage: Eukaryota > Viridiplantae > Streptophyta > Magnoliopsida > Poales > Poaceae > Chrysopogon > Chrysopogon serrulatus. The sequence goes on from JADLZL010002855.1 coordinate 573,405, forward strand.
GATGGACGGTGGAGATTACTCCTCAAAGGCGGTGGAGCGTCCTGGGTGAATCGGGCTGCGAGGGGGCATTGGTGTCTTCTGATGTCCTGTAGTTTCCTCTAGTGTTGCCGTGCGGTCCAATTGTGCATTCTATGCTCGATATGCTTGCAGGATCACGTCTTTTCCAGTTTATATCTGCAGAAATAGTGAAACACTAAAACTCGTGGAATCTAGTCAGTATAACCTCTATTCCTACGTTGGTGATCTCAATTGTACCCTCTTTGATGTTTAGTTGATCTCTAGATTTGGTAATTAATAGCCGTCAACAACTCCCCCAAGCTGAATCTTTGCTAGTCCCTTAGCAAACTAAACTCTTTAAAATGGATCAGGAGTTGCTGCAATATCAAGCTTCTCAGAAGCACACATGCATCTAGTTAAGACTTCTCTTGCAGAGCTAGAGTAAACCATTCTGACTTTCATACTTACCCATATCACCTGTAACCGTGAGGCTTAACATCCTTCTCTTTGGGTCATGAGCAGTTGAAAGACAGAAAGATCAAGTCAAGTACTATGTCTTGAGTTATTTTATTTAACCAATCTTCTAAAGTTTTTATGAATTTTCAAAATAAAGCTCAGAGATTCATTGTATGACATTCTCAAGTTTCTCATATATGTGATATTTTTGGAATCCTCACCAAGACAATGAAGCTTGTGCCTTCATCTCATCCTACATCTAAAGCTTATGTGGAGCTAGGTGTGGAGATAGCATGGATAGGCATACTTGCAGAGCATATATTGTAAAGTCAAACAATGGATCCAAAGAGAAACAAGTCATACAATCAAATCAAGATATGCATGTGTGTGAAATATGATGGATATTTGGTGGAAAGGTAATGAACCTAATTCTACCATGCTCAAACATATCTCTCTTTTAAAACCTTGGAGAACCTTGCCAAGGAATATGAGCTATGTTTTTCTTTCTTTTCTTTTTCTTTTAGGGAGGCGGTCATCTATATACCCATTGTTTTTATTTGGACACTTGTCCTTTTTTCAACTTCCTGTTTCTTTTCCTCTTTTTCTTTTCAATTCTTTTGCATAGCTCAAATCTCCTTTTGGCAACAAAATATTTTGAGAGATGGCAATAAAACTTTGAATCATTTCTTTGGTGGATGGAAAATGGATGGAGAATATTTTTGGTGTTTACTCCTAGGATAGGAGCAAAACATTTTTGGATGCATGGAATGACATGTTTTTGCACCTACTCCAGTGTAGAGTAGTGCATATGAGGTGGAGTGTGTGGATCTTGATTTTGGAAGCATGACAAGTCTCTCATAAGAGTCATAATGGTTGACAACACTCAATGCAATGACAAGCAGTATAATTGTAAAAGCTTCCTAGCCTAAATATGCAATGTGGCTCTAGTAGGAATTTTAGCTCGTCATACAAGTAACTCATCATATGGCATTTTTATCTTTTTAAAAATTAAATCTTCAGAATTTTAGCATCACTTTGGAACAAGATAAATAGCAGCTCAAAACTTCTCGAGTCATGTCCAACAACTACCTAGACCTAGGATCAGTAATATGTTGCCCACAGGTTTCAAGTTTAGAGCAAATATTCATGTCAAAGCAGTTATATCTAAAACCTTGGGAGAACTCTTGACTGTAAGCTAGGTACTTGAGAGCAATTTAATAGAGCAACTATTCATCATTTCCGTGCAAAAGATTTTCCTCCAAGTTCTTTTTATTCAAACTAAAATTTAAGCAAGCCTATATACACACTCTTTTTAATTGGTTTTGATTTTTAATTTCACAATCGACTAACAAACTAGCTAGCAAACTCAACAAACAAACCACTAAATAAAAACAAAGACAAAGATAACTTACCTCAAGGAAGTGGGGTGCTCCCCCCAAGCTAGATGTTGCAGTAGTCGATCAATGTGGTGGCGGCGGCCACATTCCATGGTGCTGGAAGAAGTAGTCCCAATTCTATTGCTGCTGCTGATGGTACTGGCCATGTAGGTGCAACTATTCTAGGATGGAGGTGTTTTGCGTGAGGAGAGTGGCACCTTGCTCCTCAACAGTGCAGAGCCTTTGATCGTTCCTCTACTACTGCATCTGCTGCTCATGGTAGTTCACCCCAGCATCGGAGGCTCGGCCTTGACGATGTGGGTGTCCTCCATACGATGCCTCCTACGAATCATTGGACATTCTTTCTTGATAGTCACTAAAATTACCTGATGGCCATTTCGCTCTGTCGTCCCAAAGGACTTCGGACGTCTGAGGCGATGGTTGGGGAATGTACTGCCCCTAGCTGTTGTACGACTCCTGTCCTCGGTGGGAAGACTCAACTTCTCTGAAGTTGATGTAGCTGGTGTAGGCTGGGTCTTGTGGCGTTGGGTCTACACCGTAGTAGCACGTGGGCTACACGTTAGCAAACCGTGCCGACGCACTCCTCAGTGGTGCTGCATCCGTAACCTGCACATTCACAAGAAGAGAGCTGGTGTTGTACAAATTGAGCTCCGGGTTAGGTAACCAGACCTCCCTACGATTAATCTTCATTATCGCCTTGTTTCCCCTCTTTACCAAGGTTTGACCTTGATGAAAGTAGTCGTAGGATATATGACCATGTCCTCCATCAATGTGCTGGACTAAAGAATTCTATCACAAATCAAGATAGCTGACAATTTGAGTCACCAAAGAGGTGCACTCAATATCGCTCTTCAGCCTAAACACTTCCATCCATTGCCTCATCATCATCACTACCGAGGAGACTTTCTGACTTTTTACTATGGCAAACAGCAGCATAAGCTCATCGATCCTTACTATGCTAGTGTCAGGTCCTGAAAAGAGAGTAATGCCAACCATCTATGCATGAACCTCAATGTAGGCAACTGAATACTACTAGATTTAGTATGCCTAGGTATAATTTGGTTGGTTATCTCTTTCTAAAACTTATCTCTCTCAAAATCAGGAATGGCTAAGTCAACGTCTACTACGCACTTAGAATGAAAGCCTAAAGCTGTGCTAAGTTATTTCCATGTCAAAGATTGCTTTAGCCTAAAAAGTCAGAACTCTACCCCATTCTCAACAAATCTCAGGGTGCAGCAAAGCCCATCCATCCCATGACTGAGAAAATAGTTTGGTGTTCATTGTCCATACCTATTTCACGAAGGAGCTCTGGATCATACGCTGTGGTCAGGACGAAGTTGCGATTCTTGATGAGCTTAAACTTCTCCTTCTCCTCGGCATTCTTCCACTTGAGATCATGTTCCTCCATCAGACGGTGTACCACTGCCGAGGAAGATGATGGCCTGTCACTTGCGGATGGTGGCTCATCCACCTGCATGTCAGAGCTTGCTCGGGAAGCGGAGCTCCGAGTTGAGCGAGTGGAGCCGGACCTAAGTCTGGACGCAATTCCTCTAAAGAAACTACTCATCCTACAAACAAGTGAGAACAAACGAGAAGAAGACTCTAGGAGCGGGGTTAAGAAATATAATAATGAAATAACCGCTCCAAGAATAGGTTACTCTTGTGGGAATGAGCTCCTACACAAGAGGGTCAGTCTACACAAGAATAAACATAGAAAAATGTGGGGTATCACTACCACCACAATAACAAGAAAAAGGTGCGGGAAAGTAGATACGGGAAATAAAGACACGCAGGAGAAAGTAAATCGACACTACTACGGATGTGTTCACCAATGACATTCTTATTTCATCACTGAAGACTCCAAAATCGTCACATAAATTGTTTTGTGATGAATTTGTGACGAAACGGTCTTCGTCATGGAATGAGCGTCACATTTCACCTACCGTGACGAAACGTTGATTTTCATCATAGATGTGCACCTTTTCTATGATGAATTGGTCGTCGTCATAGAAGTGATTTTATGCGGACGCATCCAGCCCGATCGGGTTTTGTGGGCTTTTTCTTTTTTGTTTTGATATCGGTTTGCTTTTTCATCATAACAGGGTCTCGCAAGAATAAACATTGAAAATGAAAAACGCCCGCCTCGATAAGTTTTTGTGTAGTAGTGAACCGCTCCAAGAGTAGGTTACTCTTGTGGGAATGAGCTGATCTACACAAGAATTTTTCGGATGTGTTCATGACATTCTTATTTCGTCGTCGGCACATAAATTGCGACGAGCGGCATGGAATGACGTCACATTTCACCGGTCATAGATGTGCACCTTTTCTATGATGAATGGGTCTTTACATCGTGGATACGTCCATAACTTGCCGCCCGGGCACGTCCATGTTGCGGTGACGTGGCGTGGCACGCCCACGTTGCGGTGACGTGGGCTTAGCACATGTCAGCTGACGTGTCCGACCGCGTGGCAGCTGACGTGTCCGGTGACATGGATGGTCCACGTGTCACTTTCCTATGGGGCCAGGTGTCTAGTTTTTATTTAGCCACATGGCATACAGTGATTAGTCCACGTGTCTTGCTCGGGTTGCTTCTCATTTTCATCACAGGAGTAATTGCAAATTGGTCCCAGATGCATTTACAAATTTGTCATTGAAAGGTCACAAAATACATCATAGGTGCACATGCTGATTTAATTAGAAAATGCAAATAATATTGAAATGACCAAAAGCTTCCCTAAATTAACAGATCAAGTATTCCAATGACCATACAACTTAAGCAACATTACTAAACTCTGTTCACATATAACTCAGTTGACATCACATTCAAGCTACTAGTTTCTCAGTTCACATTAACATCACAGGAAATAATAAAAGGTTTGCCAACCACCAGCAACTTATACCAGCACAGACCCCTTGCAAAAATCAACCAATAGCCACTAGCAGCACTCATGTCGAAGAACCATTGTTGAGGGCCAAGATACGCTTGAGCAGCACATTGTTTTCCTCCATTGCCTTGGTGTTTATCTCTATCATCTTATTGTACTCCTCCAACTCCTTTTGTGTCCTTGCCAGCTTTTCCTCAGCTTCTCACTTCTCTTCTTGAGCTCATCAAGTTCACCTTGTACAGCAGCCGTAGCTTGAGCTGCTAGTTCTTCCCCAAGCTCGCTTTCATTGGATGATGATGATTTGGAGGATGCCACTGGTTTGATGCCAACACTCTTGAGGAAAATGTTTGAGCTATTCTAGGTGAGCACCTAGGACACAACCTGCACACTGGATACTGCTGTCTCACCTTCAGCTATCGGTTGTGCCCTCAAAGCTTCCATATTTGACTAAAAGACAAATGACCCATTATTAGTTGAATCTTATTGCATTCATTTGAGGAGGAAATATCAGACATGATGTATTATAAAATATAGAAACCTATGCTGGATTGAAAGAAACTAATGCTGCATTGAAAGAAACTAATGCATATTTGTTGTTAGGTAACTGAATACAAATAGAAGTCAACAACATAGGATTATTATTTAGCAAGTATGTGTGGATTATTACCATGGTTTTGAGTAAAAGACAGAATACACATTGTTTCAAGCAGGACATATATATTATCCAAGAGTAAAATGCATATTTAGTACACATGATCTCTCTAATTGCTCAATTGAGTGAAAGAACATGTAAGCCAGTGCACTAACATACACCATCTTTGAATTGTTTAGCTTAGTTAAAAAACATGGCAGAGGTGGGTGTACTGCTATTGTTCATGTTCACACAAAAGGCAAAATAGAAGTAGTAGTGGCACAAGCACATAGAAGTAATAGAGGCACATAGAAGTAATCATTATCCAATTAATGAACAGTTGTTGGCACAGCGAAACAGATGTCGGGACTTACAACTGCTTCTCTTGCTGGTTCATTCAGACCATGTTTGGAGCTAGTATGGCAGGTCTTGAAGGCCTCCACCGTATCAAGTTCTTCATTTTGTTCTGCGCTTGGTTCTGCATTATTTCTCTTCTGTTTCTATTTCATAAATAATCAATTACAGTAAAGTTTTCTTAGATCAAATGCAAAATAAATTGTTTAGTGCAAATATGTACAAGGTAATCTTTACTTACATATGCATGTAAGTGTGCCACATGTAAGTGTGCCACATAGCTGCGAGAACCCGTAGCTTGATGATACTTGACTTTACGGTGATTCTGCTTGTTCTTTTCACTTGATTCCTATAAGAGAATGAACATGTCAGGTTTAAAATATGAAGATCCTTTGGAAACTGAATGCGAAAGAATATATGAGTAGCTACCCATACCATGTTCTTTGGATCAGACCACTTTGCAACTAGTGCCCTCCACTATTCATCAGTCATGGATGGAACTGGAGAAGTTGTCCTAATCTCATTTGCAGGTACACCATTGAAGTATTTCTACTTGAGCCGATAGTGAATTTGTCGCACCCCATTGCATAGCACATCGGTGCAAGCTTCTCAGTTGGCTTCTAAAAGCCCTAGTTTGGTTTTGGCTAATTGATGAAATCTAGGACTAACCCTATTGCTAAGTGTGTAGTATTATAGAAAGGGGAGGTCCAAGCCAAATGGTGGAATGGTGATCAAGTTGATGGAAGTGATCAAAGATGATTAAGTGCCACCCTTGGAGATGAAGGAAGATGAGGAGCAAGATGGAATGCTTCCATTTTGCCGGCCATAGGTGAGTAGAGAAGTTGATGGCCAGGTTTAGGATTGATAACTGTACTATTAAGAGGGGCAATGTCACGCAATATCAGTCATCTAAGTGCCACTATGTGAGCAATGACTTTGCATATGCATTAGGGACCTAGTGAGCTAACAATCTCTTGCAAAATTCATTTGAAAATGCTAACACATGTGCACAAGTGGAGAGACACTTTTGTGTTGGCACATAAGAGCAAGGGTTGATGGGGTTTGGGTGTAGAACCCTTCCACCGAGCTTGCGAGGCGGGACTCAGAGGTTTTCGGACGAAGAGCAATCACTCAGAGGTGACCGGACGCTGTCCTGGAGGGGACCGGACGCGTCCGGTCAAGCTTTGGCGTCCGGCGTGTTTTCCAGGGTGACCGGACGCTAGTGACCGGACTATCCGGTGCCAAGCCTGGTTGCAGTCGAGCTGAGCTGAGTGTGGACCGGACGCCAGGCGCGTCCGGTCAGTGGGCAGCGGACGCGTCCGGTCGAGAAAGACACGTTTTTGGACCTCTCTGGTGGGTGACCGGACTCGCACTGTGCGAGCGTCCGATCGAGCGTAGGACGCGTCCGGTCGATGTCTGACAGCGCGTGAGTGATCGAGCCATTGGCACGTAACGGCTATTTTCAAATGAGCTTGACACGTGGCCATGGTAGAGGGACCGGACGCTGAGACCGGACGTGTCCGGTCGCCACTTAACCCGCGTCCGGTCGACGCGCAGAAATCTGTTCTTGCGAGCAGCGGCTATGTGATCTTGTGGGCGCCTATATAAGTGCATTGGCCGGCTCTAGGGAGTCTCTCTTGGCACTTTGACATTCTTGACATCCCCTAGAGCTAAGCAAACCAACTCCCTCACTTTGCATGCCTCTTAATTGATCTAGAGAGTGATTGGGAGAGCTTCTAGTGCATTTGCATTGTGATTGAGCATCTAGTGGCACTAGTGAGCGTTCTTGCTATGATTGAGCTTATTACTCTTGGTGATTGCCGTCACCTAGACGGTTGGAGCGCCGAGCTAGAGTTGAGCAAGGTTGAAGATTGTTCTTGGTGAGGCAATTGTGAGGGGTGTTGATGTGATCTTGTGAAAAAGGAATTCTTAGTGGAATTAAGTGTCATTGAGTTACCCTCACTTTGTGTGGATTCTTGTGGCGTCTGGCTTGGCACTTTGACATTCTTGATATCCCCAATGGGGAGCCTAAGCACGCAAACCCGGGAAAAAATCATTTTGGATGTTCTTCTTGGTTTGATTTAGAGAGATCAACTTGATTTTCCATTAGATCATCTTCTCGGGTTTCATTTGACCTTGTGATTGAGAATCTAGTGGCATGAGTCTCGGTTCCCTTCCTTACGATTATCTTTGTGCACTAGTGTAGCTTGTAGAATATTAGGTTGCTTATTGCTCTAGTGTATTGATTTGCCATCAACCCCTCTCTAGGCTGGAGCAAAGCGAGCTTCGCCATTTAGTGTACTAACCGGTTTGTTTAAGTGCTTTGCAAAAATTTTTATAGGCTATTCACCCCCTCTAGCCATTTAGGACCTTCCAAGTGGGTCAGAGCCGAGGTCACCGTTAATTGAGGCTTAACAACCTACGGTGTGAAAATGGCTCAAATCAACCATATCAACTATGTGGGGAAGCCACCGCACTTCGATGGCACCGGTTATGATCATTGGAAGAGAAAGATGTGTGCATACTTGAAATCATTGAATAGGAAGGTTTGGGAGGTTGTGGACAAGGACTTTGCCGTGATTGATCCAATCGACCCAACAGCAAGAGAAGAAGAAAAGCTCCAATTCAATGACATTGCAATCAACACATTCTATGAAGCTTTGGAAGCAAAGGTGTTGGAGCAAATCAAGGATTTGGAGAGAGCTCATGATGTGTGGACTAGGTTGAAGGAAACATATGAGGGCACACAAGCCGTGAAGAGTGCCAAGGTATACATTCTCAAAGACAAGCTCTCAAGTTTCAAGATGCAAGATGATGAGAGTGTGCTGGAGATGTTCCACCGCCTTCAATTGATAGTCAATGACTTGAAGAATTTGGGTGAGAAGGTGGAGAATGCGGACTTCTCTCACAAGTTTCTAAGAAGCTTGCCATCAAGATTTGAGTTCTTGGTCACAATATTGGTGAGAGAAGGGTTGGACACTAAGACCCCTAACGAAGTACTAGGTGAGGTGATCACATATGACACCTACCATGTGGAACGGGAAGGGGGCTCTCAAAAGGAAGAGAAAAAAAGAAAGACCGTGGCATTCAAGGCCACCTCCTCCAAATGCAAGGGCAAAAGCAAGAAGCAAAGCTCAAGTGAAGATGAAGCTTGCACAAGCTCAAGTGAGGTGGATGATGAAGCAATGGCTCTCTTAGTGCGCAAATTTGGCAAATTCATGAAGAAGAAGGGCTATGGCGCAAGAAAGAGAAGAGATACTACCAGGGCCAAGAGATGCTTTAGGTGCAAGAGCAAAGATCACTTTATTGCTGATTGTCCATTCAATAGTGATGATGATAGTGATAAAGATGATAAGAAGAAGAAAGATAAGAAAGAAAAGAAGGACAAGAAGGAAAAGAATGAGAAGAAGCTTGAGTACAAGAAGAAGAAGGGGCAATCATATTGTGTCACATGGGATAGTGATACTTCAAGTGATAGTGATGATGAGAGTGAGGATGACAAGAAGTCAAGGAAGAAGGCACTTACTAGTCTTGCTATCTCCAACAAGCCTTCACTCTTTGATGCTCCATCGACATGCTTAATGGCTAAGCCATCCAAGGTACAATCCGATGATGAGAGCGATAGTGGGAGTGATGATGATGATGAGTACTCAAAGGAGGACCTCATTAGCATGCTACAAGATGCTCACTCTTGTATTGAGGAGAAGAGGAAGGAGTGCAAAGATTTACGCAAGAGCAAGAAAGCTCTTGAGCAATCCTTTGATGAGCTCAATGCTACTTATGAGAGGCTAATGGAAGCCCATGAGAAGCTTGAGAAGGCTCACACTAAGCTTGAAAAGGCTCACTCCTCCCTCCTTGATCAAGCTAAGATTGAGGATGTTGTAGACACATGCAATGTAGAAATAACATGTGATATTCTTGATGAATCATTCTATACTCCTATTGTTGTTGGTCCCACTAACCCCTCTTGTAGCTCAAGCAAATGCCACATCTACTATTAGTGATAGTTTCACTTGTGATGCCTCACTCATGGTGGAGAATGAGACCCTCAAGAGAGAGGTGAATGAGCTCACTCATGCCTTAGGTAAGGCCTATGGTGGAGATGCCCGCTTGCTAAAGTGCTTAGGTAGCCAAAGGTTCTCCCTTAACAAAGAGGGTTTGGGCTATACCCCCAACAATGGCAAGGCGGCCTTTGTCACTCATAAAACTAGTTTTGTGAAGGGCAATGGATGTTTTTGCCCTAGTTGCAAGCAAGTAGGGCATGTAGAGCAATATTGCAAGAACAAGAAGAATGCTAACATATCCTCTATTAAGTTTGATTCTTGTTATTTGCTTACCAAGGGTGCTAATGGTGTGAAGGCTAAGTTCATTGGTGCTCCCATTATTGGCCCAAAGAAGAAGGCAATTTGGGTGCCCAAAAACATAGTGACTAACCTTGGAGGACCCAAGTAAGTTTGGGTACCTAAGAAGAATTGATTTGCTTTTGTAGATCAATTACAAAGCTGGAAGAAGGCATTGGGTGCTTGATAGTGGGTGCACTCAACATATGACCGAGGATTCTAGAATGTTCAAATCAATCTCATCAAGTGACAATGGTGTTGATAGTATAACTTTTGGTGACAATGGTAAAGGCAAGGTGAAAGGCTTGGGAAAGATTATAATTACAAATGATATGTCCATCTCCAATGTGTTGCTAGTGGAATCTCTCAACTTTAATCTCTTGTCCATGGCTCAATTGTGTGATCTTGGATTCAAATGCATATTTGGTGTTGATGATGTTGAGATAGTGAGTGTTGATGGAAGCAACTTGATATTCAAAGGCTTTAGATATGAGAATCTCTATCTTGTGGACTTCAATGCTGGTGATGCTCAATTGACAATATGTTTGTTCTCCAAATCAAGCATAGGTTGGCTATGGCATAGAAGACTTGGACATGTTGGCATGAAGCAACTCAACCGGCTAATTGTTGACGGTGGATAGCGTCAACATTTAATAGATCAATAGACATGAGAAACACATGAATATCTAGAAGTCTAGGGTTTTATGTGACAATTTCCACGAGTTTTGGTGATTTATCAATTTCTAGGGACTATTCTAGAAAACGGCGGAAACGGACTTAATTATCAAAATACATCTCGGAATTATCCGCAACTCAAGAATACGCTACACAACTCTAGAAGGATCCAGAATACACCGGAGCAAAGAGGAGGCCTGTCATGCCGGCCGGCCCCCTATGGGGGGAAGCTTCTCCCCCCTTCCGGAGTCTTCCTCCACCACCATTGAGGGTTCATCTTAGCCGTCCCTTAAGTCGGTTTGATCCAACGGCCATCGTGCATCCCACCGGGCTATAAATACAGGGCCAGACCCCCCTCCTGGAGTGATCAAGTCATTTGGAGATCAAGTATCTAGAGCCAAAAACCCTAGTTCCTCAGAGTTCCTCTATTCTATAGTAGTAGCCTAGTTAGATTAGATCTAGAGGGAGTCAAGCTGAGTTAATCTAGCTTGGGTTCCCGATCGGTGTTGCTAGGAGCGTGGAGTTCGGTACTGTTCTTGTACTCTTTGTATTATTACTACATCGTTCTTAGCAATATTAGTATTCATTTATATTCTTGATTGCAATGTTCATTGTCTACTTTGATTACATATCTAGTATAGTTAGTCCACTGCTATTGAATTCTTATATATGCTCATATAGCGCTCATCTGGAGGTACCCTGGGTGAGTGGTAGGCATTATGTAGGCATGGAGCCTAGATATTACGCTTATCTGTGAGTGCCCCCTAATGTGCCATGTCGTGTGGTAGCTCGTGGAGGTGACTTATAGCTTCATTGAATCCTCTGTAATCCACCCTTCGCACATAGGTTTGTAGAGCGCGGTCGCGATGGAAGGTGACGATTGTCTTAATTTCTTTCTTTAGTTAATGCTCCTTATGTCTGATATCATAGCAGCCTAACAATGATTGCCAGATGTGTTTGCACTAATTGAAGTGTTCGTTGATGTGTAGTTATAGAATGACACTAGGAACTATTTCTCTAATATTCGGATCTAATGCGTTATTATGGTAGTTAGAGTGCTCTGAATGAATCTATTATCTTAATATAATGCTTGATCAATGCTTATAATATATATATATTTATCCTATGACTTATCCCTGTTATGAGTAGATGTGAGGTTATGGTTTCTCTGTTGCATTAATAGTATAAGTCATCGATATATCCTGCCAGACCTTCCCAGTGGTATAAATATAAATCGACAAGCAAAGCATTTGAGTTGTTGCATATGGATCTATTTGGCCCAACCAAGTATGAGAGCATTGGTGGAAACAAATATGGATTTGTAATAGTGAATGACTACACAAGATATACTTGGGTATTCTTTCTTGCCGACAAAAGTGAAGTGTTTGACATATTCAAGACATTTGTCAAGAGAAGCCAAAATGAGTTTGAGACATCTATCAAGAAAGTGAGAAGTGACAATGGTAGTGAGTTCAAGAACACAAGAATTGAAGAGCTATGTGACGATTTTGGAATCAAGCATCAATTCTCGGCCAAGTACACACCTCAATCCAATAGGCTAGATGAAAGAAAGAATAGAACTTTAATTGACATGGAGTGAATACAATATGGATCATTCTTTTTGGGCCGAAGCAATCAATACCACCAACTACTGCTCAAATAGGATCTATTGTCATAGACTATTGGAGAAGACACCTTATGAGTTGTTGAATAGAAGAAAGCCCAACATTGCATATTTTAGAGTATTTGGATGCAAATGCTACATTCTCAAGAAGGGCACTCGATTGAGCAAATTTGAGAAGAAGTGTGATGAAGGATTCCTACTTGGTTACTCCACCACAAGCAAAGCATATAGAGTTTGAAATCTCACTCATGGCATAGTTGAGGAAGTACATGATGTTTAATTTGATGAAACCAAAGGTTCTCAAGATGAGGAAGAAAATCTAGATGATGTGAGAGGAACTCAATTGATACAAGCCATGAAGGAAATGGATGTCGGTGACATTAGGCCAACACAAGTGGTAGATGTTGAAGATGACAAAGATCAAGTGATTATGTCTCCAAATGTACAAGCTAGTGGATCTCAAGTTCAAAGTCAAGCTAGTGGCTCTCAAGTTCAAACTCAAGCTAGTGACTTCCAAGTGCAAGATCAAGTGGCTAGTACATTATCTCAACCAAGTTCAAGTGCTCAACCTCATGTTCTCCAACCAACTCATATTGCAAGGGATCATCCTCTAGATCAAGTGGTTGGTGATATTAGAAGTGGTGTGCAAACAAGATAAAGATTAGCATCCTTTTGTGAATACTATTCATTTGTCTCATCCATAGAGCCAAAGAAGATAGAAGATGCTTTGATGGATTGTGATTGGGTCAATGCCATGCATGAAGAGCTCAACAACTTTGAAAGAAATCAAGTTTGGAAACTAGTTGAGCGTCCAAAGAACTATAATGTTATTGGCACCAAGTGGGTATTCCGGAACAAGCAAGATCAAGATGGCATAGTTGTAAGAAACAAAGCAAGATTGATAGCACAAGGATACACTCAAGTTGAAGGTCTTGACTTTGGAGAAACCTATGCACCGGTTGCAAGATTGGAGGCAATTAGAATCTTATTAGCCTATGCTTGTGCCCACAACATCAAGCTATATCAAATGGATGTGAAAAGTGCTTTCTTAAATGGATTCATCAATGAGCTAGTGTATGTTGAGCAAGCCCCGGGATTTGAAGATATCAAAAGGCCCAGCCATGTCTACAAGTTGAAGAAGGCTCTCTATGGCCTGAAGCAAGCTCCAAGGACATGGTATGAGAGATTGAGAGATTTCTTGATTTCCAAAGGGTTCAAGATGGGGAAGGTTGATAACACTCTCTTCACCAAGAAGATTGGCAAGGACTTGTTTGTGTTGTAAATCTACGTGGATGACATTATCTTTGGATCAACTAATCAAGACTTTTATGAAGAGTTTGGAGAAATGATGGCAAAAGAATTTGAGATGTCTATAATTGGAGAGCTTAGCTACTTCCTTGGTCTACAAATCAAGTAATTGAAGAAAGCCATATTTGTGAGTCAAAGCAAGTATATCAAGGACATGTTGAAGAAGTTTGGAATGGAAGAAGCCAAGTCAATTGGGACACCAATGGGAACAAATGGTCATCTTGACTTGGATACAAGTGGCAATATGGTAGATCAAAAGTTGTATCGGTCCATGATTGGAAGCCTACTCTATGTGACCGCTTCTAGGCCGGATGTCATGTTTATTGTGTGCATGTGTGCAAGGTTTCAAGCTTCACCAAGAGAAAGTTATTTGAAAGCAACTAAGAGAATATTGAGATATCTTAAGCACACACCAAATGTTGGATTATGGTATCCCAAGGGGTCAAACTTTAAGTTGATTGGATATTCAGACTCCGACTATGCGGGATGCAAGGTGGATAGAAAGAGCACTAGTGGAACATACCAATTGCTAGGAAGGCCACTTGTCTCATGGTCATCCAAGAAGCAAAATAGTGTTGCACTCTCTACTGCCGAAGCCGAATACATTAGTGCGGGAAGTTGTTGTGCCCAATTATTATGGATGAAGGCCACATTGAAGGATTTTGGAATCAAATTTGGACAAGTGCCATTGCTATGTGACAATGAAAGTGCCATGAAGATCACCACCAATCCGGTTCAACATTCAAGGACAAAGCATATTGATATAAGGCATCACTTCATTAGAGATCACCAAGCAAACGGGGACATTTCTATTGAGAGTGTTGGCACCGATGATCAACTTGCCGATATCTTTACCAAGCCACTTAATGAGAAGAGATTTTGCACATTAAGAAATGAATTGAACATTCTTGACTTCTCCAACATGAGATGAATGCACCCCCAACTATATGACATGCCTCTCCTTCGACTAAAGCAAAGGTGAAATTGTTTGGCATAATGCATTCATACTTAATAAGGACTCAATTAGAGCATATAGACACTCCTTCTAGTGATATCTCTTGCTAGTTAGGCTCATTCATAAAAACAAAGTGATTTTGAATATATATGATGCCACTATTGCTTCTATGTCTTGTATGATCTAGTGGCTAAATATGACTTGTTCATGAGTATGTGAACCTAGTGCTTGATCTAGTGAAATGAGCAAGAAAGGATCTAGTTCAACATTGACAAGATAACCATTGAAAGATGTGTGAAGAAGCTTGTCATTGGTTCAAACCGAACTAGATTACTTATGCAAGTTTACTAGTTTGAACCACAAGAAAAGGAAGTTTATGGAAACAAGTGATCCTCAACTTTAAGCGATCATCTCTCTACTCCAAGCTCCCTCCATGATTTCAAGTCTACACCAAGCATGATCATATACCTTTGTGGTCATTGATGACAAAGGGGGAGAAAATACAAAGATAGCATGCATCAAGGGGGAGAGTAGATGAAGATTGAAGAATGGAAAGAGATCAAAATTTTGAAGTACACAAGTAGGGGGAGCAAGCTCATGAACACAATTGATTGCATTTGAATGTGCATATGATTGCTTGCTTTGCACTTAGAATTTGTTTATCTCATAAGTGATGTCTCTCTTACTTGTGTGGTGCTTACTAGTATAGAACTTAATTGATGGATTGATTACTAGCATGCATAGGTTCTAGCTAGAAGCAGCATTTTTTCTTAGTGCCTTCCAAGTGGTATCTAGAAACCGTGCTTTTAATGTTGATTTCACAGGGTTTCTAGCTATTTGATGTTTTCTAGCTAGATTTGGTGCTAAGGATGGTTCATGATGTGCACTCCGATGGTATCATGCTTCAAAGGTCCATTCTATACACCTTAGCATCAATTTGGTAGAAATGACTCTCCTAAAACCGATTTATCCATCATGTGTGCAAAGGTTCTAATCCAAACTCTTAGCACACATGTAGGGGGAGACATAGCTACTAAATAGGTTTTACATGACTTGTCCAACTCTTTTCATAAGCTCATATTACTTGGACAAGTGGTGTAAAGCCAAAATTGAATTTAACTCTTATCTTTGTGGAGGTTGTTATCAATTACCAAAAAGGGGGAGATTGAAAGTCCTAGTTTGGTTTTGGCTAATTAATGAAACCTAGGACCAACCCTATTGCTAAGTGTGTAGCATTAGAGAAAGGGGAGGTCCAAGCCAAGTGATGGAATGGTGATCAAGTTGATGGAAGTGATCAAAGAAGATTAAGTGCCACCCTTGGAGATGAAGGAAGATGAGGAGCAAGATGGAATGCTAGAGGCAAAGGTATATGCTAGGGCATTTCCATTTTGCCGGCCATAGGTGAGTAGAGAAGTTGATGGCCGGGTTTAGGATTGATAACCGTACTATTAAGAGGGGCAATGTCGCGCAATATCGGTCATCTAAGTGCCACTAGGTGAGCAATGACTTTGCATATGCATTAGGGACCTAGTGAGCTAACAATCTCTTGTAAAATTCATTTGAAAATGCTAACACACGTGCACAAGTGGAGGGACACTTTTGTGTTGGCACATGAGAGCAAGGGTTGATGGGGTTTGGGTAGCTCGGCGGGACTCAGAGGTTTTCGGACGAAGAGCAGTCACTCAGAGGTGACCGGACGCTGTCCTGGAGGGGACCAGACGCGTCCGGTCAAGCTTTGGCGTCCGGCGTGTTTTCCAGGGTGACCAACGCTGGTGACCCGACTGTCCGGTGCTAAGTCCTGGTTGCAGTCGAGCTGAGCTGAGTGTGGACCGGACGCCGGGCGCGTCTGGTCAGTGGGCAGCGGACGCATCCGGTCGATAAAAACACGTTTTTGGACCTCTCTAGTGGGTGACCGGACTCGCACTGTGCGAGCGTCCGATCGAGCGTAGGACGCGCATGTTGACACTTCTTAACGTGGCTACCAAAAATAGAGATAAATCCCTATCCCTGGCAACGGCGCCAAAAAGCTTGTTGATATCTGTTAACGCCCACTGAATGATCCGCAAGCGCACGGATACTGTTGTAGCTTTATCCCAGAAGTATTCGGTTTTCGTTCCATCGAGAAACGTGTGAGATCAACTACGGTCTGACTTAACTAGGGGTAGCAGTAAGGTGAAGATAGATACTAGATTAAGATAGAACTGGGGTAGAACTAGGGCGACAATTAATGTGGTTGAGAGCAACAATCAAGGTTGATGATAATAGGAGAGTAGAGAGGATAACTATGGTTCACTTCTTCTAACTTGGGCAAGTCTATGTCTTATATTGCTAACTGGGGACATTACATAAGGAGAGACACGGACATAGGATGTTGATCTCCTTAGCAACTGCGTCCTACTTGGCCTACAAACGGGATAGTGAGATACATAGGATTCAACGGAATAAAGTCACCTCCGCGAGCTACCACCAAATCCGGAATGTAGGGTGCATCCACGATTATCCTAAGCCTAAGCACCATGCTTACACCTACGATAATACTCTAATCCCCCTAGAACAGGAATAAAGCACTCAAAGAGAGTCGTGATCCAGATAAACAATAAAGGCATAGAACTTACTCGTATTAGAAGTTGATCTCCAGAGACATCTCTGGAGCAAGCTCAAGTAGAGCTTGATCCTGCCAAGGTACAAGCCGTAGAGAGGGCACCGACAGGCCGGCACCTTCTCCTAACTCTTCCCTCACTCTCCATCTCACTATTATCTAAGACTAGATCCTAGAGAGGACTAATCTTCTCTTGATGGCTGGCCCAGAGAGGTTATCCATTCGAGGGACACCTCTCAATTAGGGTTTGAGAGAAGTGCAAATGAATGTGTGATTCCCTGGGGGGGTTCTACCCTCCTTTTATAGCCCGGTGGGATGAACGTGAGCCCTTGGATCAAACCGACTTTGGCGGACGGCTAAGATTGAAACCCTAAGGCGGTGGAGCACGTGGGCCGAAGCTGGGCCCAATTGGGCACTGTAGCAGACCGGCCGGTCTGGGGTGGGACCGGCCGGTCCCACTCCGGGCCCGTTCGTGGTCCGCTTCGCCGTGGTGTCTTCTCGCGCCTTCTGGAGTCTTCTAGTGCAGCCCGCGCGGTGGAATTCGTATCTTTTCATCTGGAACTCCAAAAATGGCAAATGATATGTCCATTTCGATCGTCTCGACGAGCTCTTCACAATGGTGCATTCCAATTTATCATTTGAGGTGCTTGTAATCTGTCATGTTGGTCCTTTTTGATAGCTTTTCTGATGTGTACCTGCAGAGACAAGGATTCACCAAAACTCGTGGAATTCCGTTAGTGTAAACCCTAAGTCTATGTTGGTGATCGTCAATGTGCCTCTTTCAGGAGTTAGTTGATGGGTAAGTTTGGTCATTAATAGCCATCAACAACACCCCCACACTTAACCTTTGCTAGTCCCATAGCAAAGCTAAGCTCAGAAAGCTGATCAAAAGATATGTATAAGTTTAAGCATTGTAACCATCTCGATGTAATTCCTCAGAAGTATGCCTGCATTCAGACAAAAATTCTCCTCCAAGCTTAAGCAATAACTGAGCTGACTTTCAAACTTACTCATGTTACCTTTGATTATAGGGCTTATCAGCTCTTACTTGGGTCTTGAGCAATCGAAAGACAGAAAGATCCAGCCAAGCACTATGTCTCAAGCTCTTTATTCAACTATCATTCTGGAGGTTTTAGAGGTTTTTAAATAAAACTCAGAGTTTTCCATGTATGACACTCTCAAATCTCTCAGTATATGTGGTATTTGTGGATTCTCACCAAGGCTGTAATGATGGTTGCCTTTCTTTTCATCTTGTAACTAAAGCTTATGTGGAGCTTATAGGTGAGGAGAAAACTTGAAAGAACAAACTTGTGATGCATATGTTGTGAAGTCAAACAATGGATCCATGGAGAAACAAGTCATACAATCGAATCAAGATGTACAAGTGTATGGATATGGAGGATATGTGGTGGAACCTAATTCTACTATGCTCCTTGAAGATATCTCTCTTTTGAAATTCAGAACTTGGCCAGAGAGTATGAGCTATCTTATTATTTTTTTCTTTTTTTTCATCAGGGAGGCAGGCATCTAAATACCCATTGCTCTTGGACACTTGTCCATTTTTTTTCAACTCCCTTAGTTTATCTTCTCTTTTTTTGATAACTTTTGCATAGCTCATAACACTCCTTTTGACACAAAAGATTTTTGAGAGATAGCAACAAGAACATGGAGCATTTATTGGGTGGCTATCTAATAGAAATGTTTTTGGTGTTCTCTCCCAATGTAGGAGCAAAACATTTTTAGATGGGTGTGGATGGAATGGCATGTTGTTGCGCCTACTCCATTGTAGAGTAGTGCATATGTAGGTGGAGTGCAAGTGGATCTTGATTCAAGAGCATGATAAATCTCTCACAAGGGTCACAAAGGTTGACAAAACTCAATACAAGACAAGCAGCATTTATGTGGAAGTTTATCTAGCCTATCTCATCATGTTTGGCTCTGGTGGGAATGTAAACTTTGTCATACAGGAACTCATCATGTAAGATTTTGTATTTTTTTTAAAAAAAGATAAATCTCCAGAACTTTAGTATCACTTAGAACAAGATAAATAGCAGCTCAGACTTTCTTAATCAGATCAATCAAGTACCTAGACTTAGTTCAAGCATATGCAACCCACAAGTTTTAGGCTCGAGCAAATCTTCATGTCAAAACAGTTAAAGCCAAAACTCGGGAAAACTTATGTCTAAAAACAAGGCACTTCAGAGGTGTTATGACAGAGCAGCATTTCATCATTTTCATCTTTAGGGATCATCTTCAGGTCTTGCCTATTTATTGACTCTATCTAAACAAATATTTTTATTTGGTTCTACATTTTTAAGACTCATACTAGATAAAACTCTAAAAACTCTAAAAAACATGGACCTTCATGTGTCCACATATTTTTGGTATTTTTTATTTTTATGACTGACTCAAAATCATATAGGTACACTTACCTAGGTACCTAGGGGATGCCTTCCCCAAGCTGGTTGTTGTCGTGGTTGAGCATTGAAGCTGAGCAGTCCTCACGGTGGAGCTCATGCTTACAAGAGCAAGTGTAGCAGGGAATCTCGATCTCATCCAACAAGAAGTTGCTTCCTCCACACAGTGATTAGCTGTGTGTTGGAAAGGTGTACTTCAAGTGATGTCGATGAAGATTCCTAGGTGGACTAGCTCTTAGAGTCATCCTGCAGCAAACATCTCACAAAGCACCAAAACTTGTGGAACGGATTAGGGTAAGCAGTTAGTGGTTAGCCGTTTCACGGACTGGTTGTTGTGAAAGGTTTTCAAAGGTTGTATACAGTGCAGCAAGATGCTCAATGATTATTTTTAGATTTTCTATTTTTATTATGTAGAAAAGAAAACATGTATGCATGATTATTTTTATTATTTTTATGCCACCACGATGAAGACTCCTACGGGCTTTTACACACCATAGAACTATTCACATGGGGCTTTAAGTTTTATAATGAATTATCTAACAAGATGAATACATATTTATTTTTGTTATTTTCAATGCAATGCTAATGTAGAAAAGTAAACATGCTAAAGAGAAAATAATATATGCAATACAAGAATGTAAATATGGATAACTACCAATGTTACCTCATGGCAAGGGTTCGGATTTTAAAGTCTTCCGGACAAGACTTCTCCCTTCTTATTGATTTCTCCAGTGTTGATGACATGGAGTTTCTTTGGTGGGTACATGGGAGTGCTTCTTCTCCAAGCTAGCTCTTTTGGTGAAGACAAAGATTTCTATGATGATGCCCTTTATGATGTGTCACCATCTTCTATCTAACCCGTCTTAGTTTTGAGTTTGGATTTTGCTTTGACAGGTCCAGGACCTTCACTTGTGCAAAGTAGGGAATTAACTCCCGCACACTTGAATTGAAGTGTGTCCTACTCATGGAGACAAGGCAGAGACCAAGTGCATGGGCTCTACTGGTGGGAAAACACCAGCAGAACCAAAACTTCTATTCCACATCTCTAGTCCTTAGTCACATTGAATAACATGGAGTTGATGTTATGTGCTTTGTTCAACATTATCATGAGAGGTAGGATTAGAAGGTTGAGCAAGGATGTAACATTTAAGTTCATTAAGCTACAAGAGTTGAAGTGCTTAACCCAAGGAAGGATTGTCTATCTATACATGTGTCAATTTTTATATGATCATGACTATCATCTTCCAAGCATAAGATGTGCAACTTTTTAGCTCATTTGGTTAAGACTATGGATCAAGATAGTGATGTTATAAACAACTTTTAAGAACTAGACATGTTGAGTTAATCAGGATTGATCATGGATAATTATTACTCAAACATGTTAAGTTCTTTATTCATGTTTATACCAAAATCAGGGAGAAGCATTTTAAGTAGTGAACATTTACCTTTGGATATTACCTTTATCATTAGAGCATGATAACACTATGTGATGAAGAGTAGATGGTCCTTTTGTTTTGCTCGATGCTTTCCTTGTTTGGTCAACCTCACATCTCGGTTCATAGTTCCTCTTGTTCCTAGATGGTGCTCTTTTTATCATGTTATCTTTTTGCTCTTTGCCATTTTGGATTTTTATGCCTGCACAGGATTAGTGGACAACACATACCCGAAGGAATATACCAATTTGAACGGGGGATTGTTATCTCTAATTTATATGCATTAGCTCTATGCTATTAGAAAGATGGGTTTAGGATTATCTTAGCATAGTTTTTTCTCATGTTTTATGCAACCATGGTTCAAGACAAAGGTAACTTGCAGTTGAAGACAGAGTGAATGATCTTTGATACTTACAGTCCTTCCATCAATGATGAATGAGCTGTGTCTTCAGTGTGCAAAGTTATTGGAGTTCGTCATGTGCCTTGCTTTATCTTCGATTTGAATTCATCTCTTGACTTACCCAGATTGGATTTGAGAATTTCCTACAGGGGTTAGTCCAACAAAATATCCAATGTCCACTAAAGCATACTTTCAGTTCAAGAACCAACCTAGACACCATGTCTAATTTGATTCAGGAAGGCATTTCAACCTAAGCACCACGCTTAATTTAAAAGCCTTTAGCAGCAATATCAGCACACCTCTTGGTTCAAGATCAAACTAGACACCATGTCTAATTTAATTCAAGAAAATGGTTTAAACTAAGCACCATGCCTAATTTAAAAGGTGTGTGAGAATACTTCAAAACTTTATGCATACTATAGTAAACATAGGTAGCACGAAAGTATTATAGAGATTCATTATTCAAGTAGAGATAAAAGCGCATTGTTATTATATGGCAAGTTGAGCATGGCTTAAAGGTAGAGACAACCAAGATTAGCAACATGGCATAAGATTTTTTTTAGAGAAGCATATCCCCCACACTTGAGTTCTTGCAAGGCAAGATCAAGTTTGGATGGATGTGATCTAATGTTGCTTAATTGGTTGGACATATTTTACACCATCATCCTTCAGTCTTCTTGCTTCAGATCTGAAATGGTTAGTGACAAGAATACCCAAAGGAATATGTTCACAATTATATCTCTATACTCAATTCACAAGGATAGTTCAGAAAATTCATGTTGTCTATCGAGAGCGCTAGTTCTTGGTCAAAAGCTCATTGTTGGAAAACCTCAGAATCGTGCTTCAAGATGGTGAAGTGGTTTTCCCTCCAACACCAATCTTTATCATCCTACCTCAAGATTCACACATCGAGACTTGCAATGTTTATGATAAACATATGCATCTACAACCTCCCATTTAAAGTTTTTAGGAATAGGATGTATAAGGGGGTTGAAGACCTCGTGTGTGATCATGGTAGCAGAGAGACCAATTGACTCAGAAGATGTGTCATATAAGCATGGTTTTGATGAGGTCTTTTTGTAGTAGCTTCCTTGCTCATTGATGTCATCTTCCTTACCCGTCTCCAAGGGTGATTCTACATGAATGTCTATTGGTGAAAACATTATTTCCTTTGTTTCATGCCTATGACTTTCATCAATCATGTTACTGTCTAGAATTTCCTTGGGATTGATGGCTCTCAAGTTGGTTTCATCAAAGGCCTCTTCTAAACTTAGATGAGTCGTAAGTTTATCATTTATCTCTAGGTCTAGGCTGGATTCAATTAAGGCTTCTTCATGGTCTATCCATTCTATATATTCCAGCCATTGTTGTAGCACTTCTTGATCATCCTTGAGTCCTTCATGATTCCTATACTCTAAGTGTCTTAGTGGATCTCTAGGATCATCATGAGACTCAGGAGAACAAGAGTCAGAGAATTCTTTAGGGTCAAGGATGGGCTTTGAGATGGCTTCAGGCAAGACATCTAATGTGGGCATAGAAGGAGAGAATATCGAATTGGATTCAAAATGGCTTGATTCTCCTTCTATGGCATCATTAGACATGCCATCCTTGAATTCTTCCCAAAGAAGATGCTTTCTAAGAGATTCCTTCTCAAGAGGATTTGAATTATGTTCACTCGAAGGTCTCTTGTAGTACTGGAAGTTTAGGCTCTTCCCGACATCAACATCAAAAGGATTATCCTCCAAGGGGTGAATTTCTTCTTCCCTTGGTGGATTTTGAGGCATGGATGATTCGGGACTGATAGCTAAATTATGGAATTGGAATAAGTGTGATTTAGCTCGAAACCTCCTCTTGTCTAGGAAACAATTCCTTCTCTTTCTCAGGGGATTCATATTGAATGCAGGGGCAAGGTGTCCTTCCACAAAGTTTGTCAATCAAAGACCTTGCTTCACTAGCAGTCACATAAAGAAAAGTTCCTCTAGAAACTATATCAAGGGACTGCTTAGAATCCCTACCAAGGCCTATGTAAAAGTGTTGAAGCAACATCGGATCTAGAATAGAAAGGTCTGGGCCTGTAGTAAGGAGATCATTAATGCGATCCCATGATGTTTCTAGAGATTCCTCCTCTAGTTGTTTAAAGCGTAGAACCTCTTCCCGAAGATCAATCACCTTAGAGATGGGAAAGAATTTGGTTTGAAATTCAGACCATAGCAATTCCCAATCTCCTTGCATACTTCCTACGGTTTTATTGTACCAATGTTTAGCTTTTCCAGTCAAAGAGAATGGAAAAAGCTTCCATCGTAGAGTCTTATCAGACATGCCAGCAATGCGAAAGCATGCACATCTTAGTAAGAACTCCCGTAGGTGTGAGTATGGGTTTTCATCGTCTTCTCCTGAGAAGGATTGTTTTTGGACAAAGTCTACCCAACATGGGCACAGCTCATAACCAGGTGCTAAGATAGGATCTGAAGATTCTAAGGGCCTAAAGCTTGCGCTCGTGGGTTTAGCATATTGATTGATAGGAGTGTGACTCATGCTAAACCACAAGTTGAAAAGAAAAGAAGATAGAAAGAATGAAGAAAGAAAGAAGAGAGGAGTAAAAGATAAGAAAGAAGGATAAAAAGAAAAAGGATAAAAGAAAAGAAAAGTTAAGCTAGATTCGTAGTCAACTCAGCAAACCGTTTCCCCGGCAACGGCGCCAAAAAGCTTGTTGACACTTCTTAACGTCGCTACCAAAAATAGAGATAAATCCCTATCCCCGGCAACGGCGCCAAAAAGCTAGTTGATATCTGTTAACGCCCACTGAATGATCCGCAAGCGCACGGATACTGTTGTAGCTTTATCCCAGAAGTATTTCAGGTTTCGTTCCACTGAGAAACATGTGAGATCAACTACGGTCTGACTTAACTAGGGGTAGCAGTAAGGTGAAGACAGATACTAGATTAAGATAGAACTAGGGTAGAACTAGGGCGACAATTAATGTGGTTGAGAGCAGCAATCAAGGTTGATGATAATAGGAGAGTAGAGAGGATAACTATGGTTCACTTCTTCTAACTTGGGCAAGTCTATGTCTTATATTGCTAACTGGGGACATTACATAAGGAGAGACACCGACATAGGATGTTGATCTCCTTAGCAACCGCGTCCTACTTGACCTACAAACGGGATAGTGGGATACATAGGATTCAACGAAATAAAGTCACCTCCGCGAGCTACCACCAAATCCGAAATGTAGGGTGCATCCACGATTATCCTAAGCCTAAGCACCATGCTTACACCTACGATAATACTCTAATCCCTCTAGAACAGGAATAAAGCACTCAAAGAGAGTCGTGATCCAGATAAACAATAAAGGCATAGAACTTACTCGTATTAGAAGTTGATCTCCAGAGACATCTCAGGAGCAAGCTCAAGTAGAGCTTGATCCTGCCAAGGTACAAGCCGTAGAGAGAGCACCGACAGGCCGGCACCTCCTCCTAACTCTTCCCTCACTCTCTATCTCACTATTATCTAAAGACTAGATCCTAGAGAGGACTAATCTTCTCTTGATGGCTGGCCCCAGAGAGGTTATCCATTCGAGAGACACCTCTCAATTAGGGTTTGAGAGAACTGCAAATGAATGTGTGATGCCCTGGGGGGGTCCTGGCCTCCTTTGATAGCCTGGTGGGATGAACGTGAGCCCTTGGATCAAACTGACTTTGGTGGACGGCTAAGATTGAAACCCTAAGGCGGTAGAGCACGTGGGCCGAAGCTGGGCCCAATTGGGCACTGTAGCAGACCGGCCGGTCTGGGGTGGGACCGGCCGGTCCCACTCTGGGCCCGTTCGCGGTCCGCTTCGCTGTGGTGTCTTCTCGCGCCTTCTGGAGTCTTCTAGTGCAGCCCCCGTGGTGGAATTCGTATCTTTTCATCTGGAACTCCAAAAATGGCAAATGATATGTCCGTTTCGATCGTCTCGACGAGCTCTTCGCAATGGTGCATTCCAATTCATCATTTGAGGTGCTTGTAATCTGTCATGTTGGTCCTTTTTGATAGCTTTTCTGATGTGTACTTGCAGAGATAAGGATTCACCAAAACTCGTGGAATTCTGTTAGTGTAAACCCTAAGTCTATGTTGGTGATCATCAATGTGCCTCTTTCAGGAGTTGGTTGATGGGTAAATTTGGTCATTAATAGCCGTCAACAGCGCCCGGTCGATGTCTGACAGCGCACGAGTGATCGAGCCATTGGCGCGCAACGGCTATTTTGAAATGAGCTTGACACGTGGCCGTAGTAAAGGGACCGGATGCGTCCGGTCGCCACTTAACCCGCGTCCGGTCGACGTGCAGAAATCTGTTCTTGTGAGCAACGGCTATGTGATCTTGTTGGCGCCTATATAAGTGCATTGGCCGGCTCTAGGGAGTCTCTCTTGGCACTTTGACATTCTTGACATCCCCTAGAGCTAAGCAAACCAACTCCCTCACTTTGCATGCCTCTTGATTGATCTAGAGAGTGATTGGGAGAGCTTCTAGTGCATTTGCCTTGTGATTAAGCATCTAGTGGCACTAGTGAGCATTCTTGCTGCGATTGAGCTTATTACTCTTGGTGATTGCCGTCACCTAGACGGTTGGAGCAGCGAGCCGGAGTTGAGCAAGGTTGAAGATTGTTCTTGGCCACTCCGGAGGTAATTGTGAGGGGTGTTGATCCCACCCCGCGGGAGATCACGAAAGGAATACATAGTGGAATCTCGTGTCATTGAGTTACCCTCACTTTGTATGAGTTCTTGTGGCGCCCGGTGAGGGCTTGGCTTGTGACGCCGATTAGCCACTGAACTACCGAGTGTGTGGTCGACACAACGGGGAGTAGCGTGCCGGCAAGCACGTAAACCTCAGGATAAAAATCTTGTGCCCCTCGGTGTTCTTGTGTGGTTTGATCCTTCGAGATCGACTTGGATTTCTCCATTGGATTATCTCTTCGGGTTTCATTGTATTGACAAGACGGTGATTGGTCATCATCCCGAAGGCACGGTTTGCACCTCTCAGTTCCCTTCCTAGTTTCATATTTTTTCCATAAAGATATTACCACAGAGAGGCTACACAAAAAGTTTCATAATTTTTGGAGCGTTAATTATTTTCTACAAAATAAACAAACTTTAGCACTATTCACTAAATTGAAAAACAAGAAAAAGGAAAAACTCTAACTCTACTGTGGCCTTCTACCCCGCTGCCCAAGTCGGCCCATTATGGCCCACCCTAGCTCGGCTCTGTCCGAGCGGCTGCCGGCGAGCCGGACGGCGGATCTTGCTGCCGGTGAGGTCTCTGACGATGGCGAGGGTACCATCTCCCTTCCCATAACTAAGCGAACCCAATGAGCATAGACACAAGACGGTTTGATGGCTGCAAGGAGCAGGGTGACGGCCATGGCGGCTCGGCTGAGCAGAGCTCACAGGCGCGGCGCTACTTCGGCCAACAGGACCTGGTAAAGATCAAGACAAGGGCAGGGTTAGCTTCGTAAGCTCACCATGAACTTGGTACTTCCACTGGTTTAGCCGAAAACGGAATGAAACAGGAAAGTTCACGGTGGGAGCAGCTGTGGCGGCGCACAGTGGCGGTGTGGCTGCGTTCCTCTGCGTCTATGGTTTGGCGAAGGGTTTTAAGGGGCCGATGAGCTCCATGAGCTCAAAGCAGACCCAGCTCCCCATTTAGGTGAGCACAAGGGGCTCTGGAGCAACTTGGCCAGGGTGCAACCAAGCACGGCGGTGCTTTTGCCGGCCGGGAAGAAGACGATGATTGTCTAAGCAACACCGGCAATGGCACGCGACGCGATCTGTTGCAAACGGCGCGCACGAGGATGGCGAAGCCATTGGTGAGAGCAATTGAGCAATGGTGGAGTGATGAGGATGAATTTTACAGTGTGGTGAACATGACCGGCGGCGAGCAGAAAAAGGAAAACGACCAATGGCGGCCTGCGCGATCAATTTATAGGCATAGACGAGCAAGGACGGCTGGCTGGTGGCTTCACGAGCCTATCCACGCGGCCGGCAGCGTGTTGCTGCGTGCGCGAAATCTGGGCAATCGTTGCCGTGGCGCCGGTGTATAGAGAGAAGGAGAAAAAACGGCGGTGAGGTGGCTGGCTTTTGGCAACGGTATGGCTGGAAAATGGGGCTCTCCACTCGTTTCTTCCCAGCACGATGCAGCTACAGCACAGCGCGCGTGGCAGCAGCGGCCAAAAGATGGACGGCACGTCGCCGGCGTCGAGAAGACGCCATCTCTGCTCCCATGCCATGACTGAAACCGCCATTTTCGACACCCTCTAACTCACTGTTCAAGTAGTCAAAAAGCAAACCAAATGCACCTTGATAATCTCCTATAGGTGTTCATCTTTGATTAAAAGGTCACTGACTAATTTCAAAAGATCTGCAAGCTACAAGCTCCCAAACATTGGTAAAAAGAAACTGAAATCCCAGTTTCAGTTAAACATAACACTGAGAATGTTGATTAGCTAAAGTTGGCATTTAATTAAAGACTAATCATCACTCATAAAGCTCAACCAATTACATGAAATTAAAGTACAAACTTTGTGCAAACAATTGATGCAACTGGTGTCAAAATTTTTATTCATGAAAAACTATTTTTCATAGTTCCAAAAAATGGAAGAAAGTCACTGAAATTCAGGACTTAGAATATTTTCCAAGTCATTTTCAATTTCACTTTAAATTCAAATTTGAGTCTATTGTTTGAGCAAGTTAACATTAAATTTGGTCCTAGACCCTTTAATAAAGTTTGTAGCACATACTTTAGACTACAACTTTTATTTAGGGTCTAACACCAAAAGTGATTAGAACATGTAATTGTACTTTAGGGTATTTAGTATCATGATAAAGGCATATATGACATGTATAATTCATGAAAGCATATTTTTGGCGAAGAGTTGAATATAAACCCTACATCATATTTAATTCCAAAACATTCTAAGTCATTTTTAAGATCATTTAACAACATGTGCATTCCAAACATAAAACACTGCATTCATTCTCATATTGCAAAGCATAGATTCATGGAATATTTAGAAGCAACATGCATTATCAGATGCTCTTGATGAATGCATGGTAATGCTTATGCTAGTGAAATGTAATGCAATGCATGATTAACACTTAGAGTGTTACATCTAGTTTCCATATCTTCTTTATGCGGCCATAATATGTTTCCCTATTCCCATTTGGGTCTGTGGCATCTATGCGAATGCCACTGTTTTGGTTGGTGCTCCTTTTATCCTGGGCCATCATGTAATATGTATTGCTATTTATCTCGTACCCTTTGAATGTCATGATATGCCACGATGGTTCCCTGGCCAACAAGTACAATTGGTCATCCAGACTCTCGTCACCCTGACATCGTTTTCACCGCCACCCGCCAAAAGAGTCTATGTGCTGTTATGTAATTCAGACTTTAGACCTCTCTGGGAACTCGGTTTGTAGAATGTCCTTGTGTTTTAAGATATACGGCTCTACCAAGGTGGAGTTTTGTAGAACTGTGTAGTGTGCTTTACGAAAAAATCATCTTCCTTGGCAATATACGATTTCTTCCCTAGTGTTCCCTTTTCACTTAGTCTCCCCTCATGCTGTGATTCAAGAACACCAATCGAATCGAGATCAAGAATAAAATCAACACATAACTCAATGACTTCCTCTGTTCCGTAGCCCTTGGCGATGCTTCCTTCTGGCCGGGCATGATTGAGAATATATTTCTTCAGGACTCCCATGAACCTCTCAAAGGGGAACATGTTGTGTAGAAATACAGGGCCAAGAATACTGATCTCTTTGATCAAGTGAACTAGGAGGTGCATCATAATATCAAAGAAGGATGGCAGGAACACCAACTCAAAGTTGACAAGACATTGGATCATGTCCTTCTGTAGCTTCGCTAGATGCGCTGGATTGATTGCCTTCTAAGAAATTGTGTTGAGGAATGTACATAGTTTCACAGTGGCTAATCGTACGTTAGGAGGTAGAATCCCTCTCAATGCAACTGGAAGCAATTGTGTCATAAGCACGTGGCAGTCATGAGACTTTAAGTTCATGAATTTCTTCTCAGGCATATTTATTATCCCTTCACATTTGAGGAGAAGCCAGATAGGACCTTGATGCTATTTAGGCATTCAAACATGCTTTCTTCTCTTCTCTGCTAAGAGTGTAGCTAGCAGGACATAAGTAATGGCATCTATCATCCACCTTCTCAGGAGCCAGGTTCTGTCATTCTTTCATGCGCTGTAGATCTTGTCTTGCTTCTAGTGTGTCCTTGGGCTTCCCATACACACCCAAGAAGCCTAGTAGGTTCATACAAACATTCTTCATTAGGCGCATCATATCTATGGTGCTACAGACCTCTAGGACCTTCCAGTATGGTAGCTAATAACATATGGACTTCTTCTTTCACATGGGTGGTGGCCGCTAGCATCATTCGAAAGAGGTTGGTTGCCAGGACCCTTCCCGAAGACTACTTGTACATCCTTGACCATATTGAATACATCCTCACCATATATTACGGTTCTCAAGCTTTTCTTGGTGATCAGCCTTACCTTTAAAATGCTTGTCTTTCTTTCTTAGAGCATGATTCAGTGGAAGAAATCTCCAATAGCCCATGTACACGACCTTTTGACATTTTTCAAAAATATACCTTTCACATCATGAAAATAGTGTGTGCATGTATTATATCCCTTGTTTAACTGTCCTAAGAGATTACTAAGAGAGGGACAATCATTGATTTTCATGACCAACAATGCTCGCAGGTCAAAGTGCTCCTATTTGTACTCATCCCACACACGCACACCTGTGCTGCTCCACAATTGTAGAAGCTCCTTAACTAATGGCCTCAGGTACACATCAATGTTGTTTCTAGATTGCTTCGATCCTTGGATGAGCACTGGCATCATAATGCACTTTCGCTTCATGCACAGCCATGGAGGAAGGTTGTAGATGCATAGAGTAATAGGTCAAGTGCTATGACTGCTGGTCTGCTCCTCGAAAGGATTCATTCCACTCATACTTAAAGCAAACCTTAAGTTTCTTGCATCTTGTGCAAACTCTGAGAATTCTCTTTTGATTGAACTCCACTAGGACCCATCAGCTGGGTGTCTCAACATATTGTCTATCTTACGATCTTCTTTGTGCCATCGAAGCAATTTTGTATGCTCTTTGTTTCTGAACAGACG
Source organism: Chrysopogon serrulatus (assembly GCA_015844335.1). NCBI lineage: Eukaryota > Viridiplantae > Streptophyta > Magnoliopsida > Poales > Poaceae > Chrysopogon > Chrysopogon serrulatus. Next base: position 604,061 of record JADLZL010002855.1, read on the forward strand.
TTTCAAGCTTGGTATTATAGGAGCGTTCCACATGACCTTGGCAGGGATTCTCTTCCTTAGACGTTCGCCGTCAACATCACCAGGGTCATCTCGCCTGATCTTGTATCGCGATGCATGGCATACCAGGCATGCTTCCAAATTCTCGTAGTCCTTGCTACGGTAGAGGATGCAGTCATTAGGACATGCATGAATCTTCTGGATTTCTAATCCTAGAGGACATACAACCGTTTTGCTTCGTACGTAGTGGCGGGCAATTTGTTTTCCCTTCAGAAGCATCTTCTTTTGGATAGCCAATAACTGTCCAAATGCCTTGTTAGATACACCATTCTTTGGCTTCCATTGTAGCAATTCCAGCATGGTGCCCAACTTTTTTTTGCCTCTCTTTGGCATTCGGGTATAGCATTTTCCTGTGATCCTCTAGCATACGCTCAAACTTGGTCTTCTCCTTATCACTTTGGCATTCTCTCTATGCATCAAGGATGGCCTAGCCAAGATTATCAACACTTGTACCTCTTCTTCAGTAGCTACGTCTTCTTCAGGTTCCCCCATTGTAGTATCATCAAAGGCACCATATTCAGAAAACCACGAACAATCATGTTGTCATCATCCCCTTCTTCTTCTTCATCTTCTTCTATTATAACACCTCTTTCTCTATGCTTAGTCCAACAAATATAGTTTGGCATAAAACCAAACGTGAACAGGTGTCTATGAATTATCTTTGGGCAAGAATATTCTCTCTTCATTCTTACATACGACACATGGGCATTCTGCGTCTTTGCCTTGGCCACATTTAAAAATTCATGCACGCCAGTAATGAACTCTAGGGAGTGGCGGTCAGCTTTGTACATCCATTGTCGGTTCATCTGTACTACCGGTCATACACCGTATTAGTTAATTAAAAGATCCAAAATATCCATCAAACAACATGATCAATTAATAACCTATAGCACATAGCCGTTTCATTCACTCTCGTACATGAATTTATTTAAGCCTTGATACAATATAGACAATCCCAAGTAGCATAAAACAAACTAATAAGCCTACAATGCACATCAGCAGAAGAAGTATTTCGTGACCTATTCCAACTAAAATAGACAAATCATCGATGGGAGTCTTGCGCTGGCTCACTGCCTCATAGGCACACCTGTACTCTCATCGGCTACCTTAGCCACCTACTTTGTAAGATATTTTTCTACATGCATGACATACTCGGCCTCCCAGTACCAACTATCACATGATCCAGTGCCATCCCACTGAAATTACAAAAACAAATAAGAAGAACATTAATCAAAATCATCATGAAAAATATGTACCAACCATAACTAACACATGAAAAAACATAACTCACATTGCGATCCAGACAGACGTAGAAGATACGACTCTTGTTGGGACACTCTTTTCTCACTTGGTACTCTAACATGATCTTCTTCTCACACTTGCCGCACGGAACAAGAGGGAGGTCCGGCCTCACCCACTTACGGACCCCATGCGACGACGAGGACTCAAAAGTAGTCATCTTCTAAGGTTCTCTATACTCATTTTCATCAACTACTATAAATTTCTCATTTTGTAAACCATGAAATTAAATGAGCTATAATATATAAATATATATTCTAAAAACCTTAAATTCCACTCTTTGTAGAACATGAAACGAGAAAATAAAAGGTGCATAATAGATTTCATGAGCTACTAAAAAATTCCTTCATTAACATATACATACAATCATGTCATATTTGAGCTCACATATATGATAAATAAAAAATATTCACTATTATTCTCAATCTAGAACGCCACAAAGTTTCTATATTTCTAGACCATGAAATGAGAGGCAATGAAAGGTGCATACTAGTCTACATGAACTAATAAAGGCTTTGCTTCATTCCCATATTAAAACTATCAAGTGATTTTGAGCTCAAATGGTACAAAAATAAAAAAATTCACCATCATTCACAATATAGAAAACCACAAATTTCTCTATTTCTTGACCATGAATTGAGCCATGCTACTGATGAAACATGAGAGGATTAAGTTGGTAACCTTTGGAACCGAAGAATGGATGGAGGAGTTGAAGAAATCTTGAGATGTTCGGCGACGAGAGCAAGAACCAGAGCTGGCGACGATGAGCAAGAACAGAGTGCTGCTTCAATGGCTTGGGCTAGGGGAGGAGGAAGGAGAGAGAGTATATATGGCAGGAGCTGTAGTCCCGGTTTACAGTTCAAACCCAGACTATAGGTGGGACTCTAATCCTGGTTGAAAACACCAACTGATATTAAATCTTTAGCTATGGCTTGTGACTCCAACCAGGTCTAAAGGGTGACCCTTAGTCCCGGTTTGTGGCTAAAACCATGACTAAAGGACCCGTCACGCTCCAACTTCTGCAAAAACTGTGCTTCTAACCGTTGGGCAGGAACTTCAGTCCCGGTTGGTATTAGCAAGCAGGACAAATACTAGTGTACATAACAGGAATTGAAAAACATTCAAGATAGAAACCAAACATAAGACTGGACACCTTTTATTTGTAGTGTATACGTGGTCGCTTTGCCCAATCTTACCAATTGGCTTAACGTGTAGTTGTCTGTTTGGCCCATCTTGCCCATGTAACAATGATAAACACATAGACCTTGTCAAGTGCTTTGTTGGATAGATGAAAGTGAGCAATCCTCCATGATTTATTGAATAAAATGAGACAGAACACCACCCGGAGACCAACCACATATCCTATAACAAGTCTAAAGGAAAATGTAAGTACCACATGTTCATCTCTCCTTTGATTGCCATGCTTCGATTCTCTGTTGTCGTAGGTGCAATTCTTGTGAAGAGGATATCCACAAAGACCAATGTTGCCATCATATATAAGAGGATTCTGTGCATAAAGGGTGTCAAGCTGCGCCCCTGATGCGATTCTTCCCGTGAGATTGTTGTGCGACAAGTCCATGGAGCTTAAATATATTATATTTGACAAACTTTGTGGGATTTCTCCGTAAAGATTGTTCCTCCCTTGAGAGGTCGAGCAATTCTAGTGATTGCATAACCCCAATCCTTTCTGGAAATTTTCCAGTAAAATTATTCCTTGATAGATTCAAATTTTTAACTGCATCTAGAGTGGCTGTTTCTTCTAGAATTTCACCGGTCAAATGATTTGATGACAAGTCAATGATTACCATTTGAGAAATGCTGAAGTGTAATAAAGTTCTTGCCCCTTCATGGTCATAGACACGTTAATCATGTCATTGTAACCGTCAGATGTAGCATAAACTGTTTTCATCCCCCATAAATTTGACAAATCAGGGGGGTAAGGTACCTGATATGCTATTGCCCGCCAAATTTATATGACATAGGCCTCCAAGATGGGTAATAGTGGCTTCCTGTGAAATTATTCCTTGCTAGATCAAGGACCTGCAGTTCTGTATATGATTCTAAAATCAGTTGTAGCTCTCTAGATAGCATATTATTACCTAATATTAGTGTTCTGGCTGTCCTTTGCTGATAACACACCGGCAATTTTCCCTCCAAATGATTGTTGGCTAAATTCAATTCGTCTACATTCAGATCACAAATGTTTGATCGTAGTTGCCCTGACAAATGGTTCATGGAGATATCCAATACTTTGAGATTTACAGGCAACAGAGGTATTAGACCTGTTAGCTTGTTTGAATCCAAGTAGAGACACTGTAATGATTTTATATTTTCCAAATTTGTTGGCAATGTGCCATTGATTCCATTGTTCGAAAAGGACAATGAAGTTGCCTTTGAAAAGGTTGTAGCAAACCAGTCTGGAAGCCTATCAAATATTGATGTGTTGGATATGTCTAGCTCAAGAATATTAACCTGGGACCAGGTAGGGAATAGAGGACCCATCTGGCAAGATGCAAAATATGCGCTTTCGATTCTGAAGGGTGGTAGCCACTCAGGGTCCACTGCGATCTTCAACGAATTAAGTGACAAGTCAATAAACTTCAATGTTTCTAATCGAGCAAAATGTTGTTGGGTGATTACACCATTGAGACTATTGTTTCTAAGGTCCAGGTACTCTAAATTGTTGAGTGCACCAAGCTCAGAAGACACAGGTCCGCTGAGATCAAGAATGCGTAAGGTGGTCCATCTCCCAATCCATTTTGGTAGTACTCCATTGAAATTGTTCAGCCCTAGATACAGTTCCTTCAGCTTGCTTGGGTAACAGTGTGGTAATCTTTGGAATAAATCTCTTATGTTGCCATCAGCAGAATTGTACCCAAAGTCTATGCTTTCCAAATTGCACAGATTTGTCATGTTTGCTGTCATGATGTCAATGCCTCTATAATCATTGCTAAAATCAAGGGCCTGGAGGGACATCGTACCTCCAAGAGCATCAGGAATTTGACCGTATAAGTAAGTTTGTGCAAGGTGGAGATGCTGTAGGCTGGTCAAATTCCAGAACCAACATGATGCAGCTGTGTGGTCAAAGCCGTTCGCAGAGAGATTGAGCTTGTAAGATTAAGATTAGGGAGAGATTGGTTTGCACTTGTAAGTGAACAAAAAGACTAAGGACCTTCAAAGATGGAATCGTGTTGACCACGTGGTCCAATCAGCTATCCTGCTGAGATTTACGGAGCCCATGTTGAGGTACCGTAGAGGCAGATTCCATAACCATGAGATATCAGTGGAGTATAATAGTTCATCCGAAACGTCAAGGTAGTGTAGGTTTGAGAGATTGCCAAGTTGTGGTGGCACCCTCCCAGCGAAGGAATGCCAGAGATGTCGAGATATCTCAAGTTGCTAAAACGGCCCAAGAACTCTGGCACACGTCCGCCTGGCCCCCAAATGAAGTTCATGTTGAGATCAATGCAAGGAGAGCAAGGAGGGACTTATCTCGCCCCACAAAGCCGTGTTGTTGGAAAGAAACCGTGGATCATCTGTGTTGTAAGCATGGCATGTAATCCTGAGTTCCTGCTTATTTCCTTTCTGATAGAGTTAGCATAGAGCTCAGCTTGGAAATTCTCCTCCTGAGCGTGTTCTTGTATGCCTTTCCTTTTTATCGCTTTCCTATTTTAGCGTCGAGATGTATATAAATAGTAGCTTAATGCATTGAGAAAAGCTGTAGCGGTTTGCACAGCACCAAAATACTTATCTCGTTCCAGCGAGTTTTTTTTAGAGTTCAAGGGCTGATCACCCCAGCCTTTCGATTAACATCAAAAGACCAAATATTCGTTTACAGTTCAGGTTCCAACGGCCAGAACCAACTGAACCGGTTCACCAGGCTACCGCCATCATCCCTATTACAGACAGCAATGATACATGAATCAACAAAGCACTCTTAAGTTTTCGTCCAGCATCCTCCACCATGGCGTGGTCCTCTCTTCATTAGCCACCATCCTCTTGACAGAGCAGTTCTCCTTCTCTTCTGTAACCCCACCCTCATCAGCACGCAGAAGTTTCAAGCGACCCAGCCTCGCTCGGGGAGCCACAGAACTCTCTTTGCTGATGACTTGATCTCCTTCAGATAATCTTTCATCATGTCCTTTTTGTCCCCTGGACACAGAACTATCTAGTTCTGTAAGAGCCCCAGAATCTTGTATAGAAGTATATCCATACCTTTCCAGCCAGTATTCTGAAAATACAATTCATTTCTAAGTTTCCAGATGGACCAAATAACAGCTGAGGTAATAGAATTTAAAACTCCAAATTTCTTATTACTCAACCAGAACTTTCCTATATTAGATATATCTAATCCAACTTCTGTTCCTAAGACCCTAGAAATAATGGACCAACATTGTTTAGCTACAGCACAATCAAAGAATAGATGCTGGCAAGATTCCTTTTCTAAACAAAATAAACATGATTCATCTTCCAGTTTTTTCCTCTTTGCAAGATTATCTCTAGTTAAGACCTTGTTGTTGATAAGCAACCAAAGAAACATCTGAACTCTGGGAGGCACTTTCAGACTCCAGACTGCTGAAACATGAACCTGACTAATACTTCTGAAGCTAATCACTTTATAGAGTGACTGGGATGAATAGATCCCATTTGAAGTAAATTGCCAAACCATTTCATCCTCAGATTCAGTAAACTGGACCGTGGAATGCAATTGAATAATTTCTAGCCAAGCATTGTAAAGAGTTTCCCCTATAGTTCTTCTAAAGGTACATTTTAAAGTAACCCCATCCCACAGCTCATCTATGGTTTTCCCATGCTCATTAATGATCCTATAAATTGGCCAGAATTGGATGGCTAAACTGGAAGAACCTATCCATGTGTCCTCCCACAATCTAATTTTCTTGCCATTTCCAACTTTCCATCTAAAACCCATTCTAGCAGCCTGTGTTGCCCACATGAAGCCTTTAAAGAAGCTAGAAGAATTATTTGGACTAGTAGTCAGAATATTAGGTTTCATGGTTGCATATTTATAGTCAATCAACTCTTTCCAGAGTTTGTCTCTATCCTTACTATATCTCTTCAGCCATGATCCTAAAAGGCTTATGTTTAAATCTCTTAGATTGGGGATTCCCAATCCACCATACTCCTTACACATTGTTACCATCTCCCAGTTTGCTAGGTGATATTTATGTTTATCTACTGTGTCATTCCAAAGAAAATTTGAGAAATGAGAATTCAAGGTCCTAATGGCCCATTTTGGGAACTTGATGAAGGAGAGTAAGTAAACCGGTATACTAGTCAGACAAGTTTTGATTAACACTACTCTGGCCGCCATAGACAGTAAATTCCCTCTCCAGCCTGAAACTCTCTTCAAAATCTTATCTACTAAAGGTTGAATATCTTCCCTAGTTAGCTTCTCAAAGTGAAGCGGAATCCCAAGATAAATCATAGGTAGTTTCCCAACTGGGCAAGCTAGAATATGTGCCAGGTTATGTGTAGTGTCCTGTTCTAAATTCATAGGAACCATCTCACTTTTGTGGAAATTAATCCTCATTCCTGAAATCTGTTCATACCACATCAAGACACATTTTAAATTTACTAATAAATCTACTTCAGCTTTTGAAAAAAGAATGGTATCATCTGCATATTGCAAAGATACAATTCCTCCTTCTCTAAAATCCCCTAGTAACCCCCTAATCAGACCTTTGTCAGCTGCTTTTTTTAACATTCTAGACAGACCATCTCCTACCAAATTAAACAGAAAGGGAGATAGTGGATCTCCCTGTCTTAATCCTTTACCAGTTTTGAAATAGGGGCTGTCTTCCCCATTAACCATAACCCCAATAGACCCTCCCATCACTATTAGTTTTATCCAGCCTATCCAAACTGGGTCAAAACCTCTAGCAACTAAGAGGTCAAAAAGGAAACTCCAATTGACCCTATCATAGGCCTTTTCATAGTCTAGTTTAATCAAGACCCCAGGTTCCTCATTCTTATGAACACTATGCACCAACTCATGTGCAGTAACTGCACTTTCCAGAATGAACCTACCTTTAATAAAAGCAGTCTGATTTGGGGCTACAATTCTCTGAACTACAAAAGTCAATCTAATAGTCAGAAGCTTAGAGAAGATCTTGAAACTACAATTTAACAGACTGATAGGTCTAAACTGCTTCATATTTGTAGCCTCCCCTACCTTAGGTATGAGGGTAACCAGAGCAAAATTAAGCCTATTCAGATCTAAATAACCAGCATGGAAGTCCTTAAACATATCAACTAGATCTCCTTTAACTACATCCCAGAACTTTTGATAAAAAAGGAAAGGAAGACCATCTGGACCAGGAGAGCCTTCAGCATAGCAACTAAAGACTGCTTCTTTAATTTCCTCCTCAGAGAAAGGTGCAGTTAGGGCAGAATTCTCTTCTATGTTTACTTTGTCATCTTCTTCCCAAAAGTCCTCACAAAGCTTAATGTTTGTATCTAAATCTTTAGCAAAAAGTTTTTTGTAGTAATCTACTGCTACCTTCAACATACCCTTTTGATCATGCACTAGACCAAATGGTCCTTCTAAACACTCAATTTTTTTCTTTCTACTTCTTTGGTTTGCCACTGCTTGGAAGTAAGCAGTATTCCTATCACCTTCTAGAATGTTCCTATCTCGTGATCTTTGACGGGCTTTGATTTCCTCCAAAGCCCAGATTTGTTCTAACCTGTCTTCAATCCTTCTAAGATCTCTAACTTCTGAATTACTCAGCTCTCTAAGCTCAGCTAAACTTTCAAGTCTAGTGAACTCCTTAGATAACTCAACTTTCTCTTTGTTCTGGGCAGCAATCTCATTTGCTGCCCACCCTCTAACCATCCTTCTTAGAGTTCTCACCTTAAACTGCCACCTATCAATACTACTATGTACATTACAAGGGGAATTCCAGGCTTTAACCACCATATTCCTGAAGGACTCTTTACCTAACCACCACTTCTCAAACCTGAACCTTTTCTTCCCAAAACCAGAGCTGTTCCCAGAATCTAACACTAAAGGGTTGTGATCACTAGGCAGCCTTTCTAGGGCTTTAACAGTGGCTAGAGGAAATTTAGCTGCCCAGGAGTTGGTAACCAGGATTCTATCAATCCTAGAAAGAATAGGAGGGTCCTGGTTGTTTGTCCAAGTAAAAAGTTTATTACTGGGATCCAACTCTAGTAAGGCCCATTTACTGATCCAACTATTAAAACCATCTGTCCATCTATGGTTAATCACTCCATTACTCTTATCCTTACTAAACCTGACCAAATTAAAATCTCCTCCAACTAGAGTAGGCCCATCCCAACACTCCATAACTCTATCTAACTCATCTAAAAACTCCTGTTTAGCATCTTCATAAGTAGGACCATACACTACTACAAACTTCCATACATCTCCATTAGACTTTTCTGTGAGCATGACACTAACAGAGAATTTCAAAACCTCTTTAACCACCATATTAAATCTATCTGCATTTGCCCCCACTAAAATCCCTCCAGCTGATCCTTTTGGTTCAAGCTGATGCCAACTAAAAGGTATCCCATTAGTAATGGCTCTAAGTAGCCCTGGAGAAATATTTTGTTTTTTTGTCTCTGAAATACCCAAGAAATCTACATGGTAATCCCTCACCCTACTAGTTAGGGCAGTAATTCTACCATCTTTTCCAAGACTCTAATGTTCCAAAACAGCCCTATCATTTTGTTCTTTTCCTATTCTTTTTCCTAGATCTTACCTTAGACCACCCTACTTCCTGGTCTTCCAGACCTGCCTCCTCATTCCTATTTTGCACATCTACCTCTGTACACTCTATTAAAACTGATTCCTGAACTATTCTAGTCTCAGAGCTCAATCCTGGCTCTGTTTTTCCTGGTTGCAATTCTGATTGCTACACTTTTCTAAACTATCTACCAACCTACTCTTATCTAAATCAATCATTTGATTCAACACAGGATTTCCATCCTCTACTACTACACCAATATCCTTGGCAACCGAAATGAGTAAATTTTTAGTAACAGAAGGTTTTTTTGAGTTTTTTGGTTTTATACCTGCGTTGTCGTCCAGGTTCCACTTCCTCTTTGCATCCATAGCTAGCTTCATCATGGTCTCTCCTTTATCACAGATTCTACTGCTTCTTCTTGTAGGTATCACAGGTCCCCATTGTTGTTTCTTGTTTTGTTTTTTACCTTTCTTCTCTTTTAGCTCCTCCATTGTTTCTTCCTTCTCAGATATTGCCTGCATAGAGAAATTGTCTCCTTCCTCATTCCTCTTGGTTTTGGTAGAACCCATAAGTTCCTCTTTAGTATCTTGAAGATTAGTCAGGACTTGGTCACCTTTCACTTGACCACCATCCTTTTCAGTCTCATTTGTTTCACTCTCATTTTGCAAGTCATATATCCACTCTTCTGGCAGTTTGCTCTGGTCATAGTCCTCAGTAACAGTGTCCCACACTTCATTACCTAACTCCTCTTCTTCTTCAGGGTCATCTTCCCCAATCTCCATTGCTTCCAGCAAGGTAGCACAGTCAAGAGCCTTTCCTAATGTGGAGAAGTCTCTTACATCAGAGAAAAGAGATCTTCTAACACTAGCATCTATAGGTCTTGTTTCCTTACTCCTTTGTGTATCTTTCAGAGCATCTCCTTTGTTCTCTTCTCTTCTCGGAGATCCATCTTCACCTTCTTTCAGATTATCCTTCTTACCCTTGTCCTTATCTGTTAGTTCATCATCTAGTAAGTCATCCTCCTCTAGTTCTTCCACTCCATCTGAATCCCCATCAGTAGAATTTTCAATCTGTTCATAATCCTCTGTTTTGAAGTGTATCAGGTAAAGGCCCTTCTTGAAGACATACACTCTCTTCCTAGGAATCCTGGTTGGATCTTTGCATTGGATCTTCACCCTTACCAAACTGAATAAGCTGTTGAATAAGGTCTGCCAGTCTACTTCAACCATTAGACCAACACTTGAAGCTACTTCTCTGATGGAGTGCCAATCTACCCACTTAGGAGGGATACCTTTGATCTAGACCCAGACTTCTATCAGGCTCCCAATGGATTCAGCTTCACCATTCCAAACACTCAGAGATGCTACCACCCTTGGCCTATTAAGCTGGAACAGAGTTGCCTTCCCTAACACCAGATTCTCAACCTTTTTGTTAGGACGAAATCTGATCAGGTAACTGGCTGTATCAGTCTTTTTGAGTTGCCAGTTCCAGTCCTTATCAAAGAACTCTCTTAGGTTTTCTAGAATTCCCTCTTCATCAATGACTCCCTCCATGATGGTGAAGACTCCAAAGTTATCTATTCCCTGCCAGTGCTTGAATCTGTTTCCTCTTTCCCCCACATCAATGTGATAGAACCCCAGACCCCTGTTAGCACTTCCATAATATTGAGCAGCCATAGGTGGTTTTAGCCATTCCGGACAGTGATCCATGACATGATCAGATTTTTGACAGATGAAGCACGCTCTAGGCCTGCTGCAGGAAGAGCTGAGGTGACCAACTTGACCACAATTGAAACAAACCACCTGCAGCAGATTGTCAGCATTCACACCGTCTCTACTTCCCTCACTGTTTGCCTGAATTTCCCCCTCTGCTGTAGGTAGCCTATCATTTTCAGAAGTTCTACTTTCACCACCCTGACCCCCTGTCTGTCTCATCTGCTGTCTAGGAGGTTGATAATTCATCTGCCTTCCTCTTCCCCTTCCCTGACCTCCTCCTCCCCTATTCCTAGCACCATCCAACTGTCTGAACCCCTGATGCTGAAGATTAGGAGGTGGGTGTACCTGAGGTTGGCCTGGGAAGTACCCATACTGAGGTGGCGGCGGCTGGTTGTAGAAGTGCGGCGGCGGCGGCGGCGGGTGAGGGAACTGGTATTGATTCCAGCCTCCTCCCCCCCAAGCATCCCAATCATCCTCTGGGCTTCTAGGTCTAGCACCATGACCTCGGCCTCTTCCTGCCATCGAACCTTTGATGGCTTGGACGAAGCTCTTCCGCTTTCCTTCCCCCCAGATCGATTCCGCGAAGCTTAGCTTGGAATGGGGCGCATCCCACTTGTCTCCGGTGCCAACAGGGTGACAATCCTTCACCTGGAAGGACTTGGCCAGCCACAGATCGCGGCGGATCCAGACGAGGTCCTCGACCCCCTCCCAAACCCTAGGTTGGGGGGAAGTGGACTTGGGGATCAGCCAAAGCTGTCCCCAAAACTTATGTACCTCTGCTTCGTCCTCCACCGGGTTGCGGGAGTTGGATCTCCACCCTCCGCTTCTCCTCGCCCGCACCCGAGACCCATCACCATGTGGATGGCGCGAAGCCACCTGGTCCTCTAGGGAGCATCCACGTTGCCCAGCGGCATTCGTTCGGTCTGCGTGTGGACCCCGGAGCTTCGACCCCCTCAGAGGAGGCGTTCCGCGCTCCCGAACCGGAGAGAACGGATGCAGGTTCGCTGCCGGCGAGCGCTTCCTCGGAGTCGCCAGGTAGTCGCCTCTCCAAAGCGCTTCCTCGGAGTCGCCAGGCATTTTCCGTTCCAGGTTTGTGAGGCTCGTTCCAGCGAGTTCTTGGGAGTTCCGATCATCGCCGGAAAGAGTTTCGGCTGACATGTGTACATGTCGTTGCCAAGATGGAGGCCGATGACATGGCTGGTCCGGTTGCTGCACCGGACGCCTCTGTCACCTTCCTGCCACGAGGCAGGCGCGCGCCGCTGGGTCGTCGTTGATGCCTCGCTTGAAGGCCAGCAGGGCGTCCCTTTCGCTGGGTACGCAGGCGGCGCCAGTGGCATGGCGACCAGCAGCAGCTGGCGGAAGCTGCAGTGCTTGCGACTGCGAGGTGGCCGCGGTGGCTGCGACAAGGAGAAGCAAGATGGCGGAGGAAACATCAGGTGCACTCTGTGTTCTGGGTCAGGTCAGGTGAGGTCGAAATGAGACGTGGATGCTGGTGTGGCCAACTCTTTCTGATTGATCGTGATTGTTGTATAATGCTAGCTCGCTGCTTCAGGCTGCGGCCAAGTCACGGTCGTCGTCGTCGCGCTGGCCCGTCAACGCGCCGTCCCACGCCACGCAGGCACGCACCGTAGCACAAAGACCGTACCTTTTCTCTTTTTGGCGTCCGTGTATACTGCCGGTATTGGGGCAGTGGGACAACATTCAACAGGGAGCCCTTCAACAATTGCAGTTCCATGCTTGGGATTAAACATGAAGGAAAAAGTCCCGCAAAACACATTACACTAGTTGAAAAATCATTTTTCTCGACACTACGGTTTTTTTTACAGGCGGTTCCAATTTTCTTGACGCCTGTACAAAGAAATCAGTGGGCCCAGAAAGAGAACCATCTGTACAAATCGATTTGTACAGGCGGATCTCTAAGACATCTGCCTGTACAAATCGACACATTTGTATAGGCGGATGTCTTAGAGATCGACCTGTGCAAATCGATTTGTACAGGCGGTTCTCTAAGACATCCTTTGTACAAATAATTTTAAATTTATTATTTTGAATTTTTCAAACGACACTGGGATGGAATTTTGACTAAAATGAAAGTTGTAGATCTCAAAAAGTTATGAACGTTTGTAGTTTACAATTTTTTGAAATCATTTAGGCTCCCAAAATTGCATTTGAATTCCTCAAATTTGAAATTCGAATTTTTTTGTAAATGACCTCGGATGAAAAAACTTACAACACCAAAGTTGTAGATCTCGAAAGGTTATAAAACTTTGTAGTTCTAAACTTTTTCATTTGAATTCATTTAAGGACTCAAACAGTCAGTTTAGTATTGGTGAGTATGGAATAAAACCAAGTAGTATCACAATATGACACAAGTGACATATGAGTGGAGTGGTTAGAGGAGGGTAAGCGTGAGGCTGAGGTTGCAGGTTCGAATCTTGCCCGGTGCGTAGCACATGAATTTTGCGTGAAAAATGCCGCGACTTGCGACTTAACTTAGTGAGCTGCCTTCCACCATAAAAAATATATTTTTTATTTTTAAAACACAATTTACAATTTTTTGTTATTTTCTGAAAAACAACCCACTTTTCCTCGAAGGGAAAAGTCACGTTTTCGTACAATAATGCAATGGCCTCGAAGGGCTCATCGCCATCATCGATAATTCAGCGGTCCAAAGTGCGCATACAGCGGAATAATTAACTTAGAGAGTACAAGTAGTAGGATTTAAGTACTTTATTACATCGCCTTCAAGACGGAATCACACTCACACACACATACAGAAAAGCATAAGGTGGGTAGAAGCGGATCGACACGTCATCCACTTGCGCGTAGCTCGAGACACCTACTCCTCCTCGTCATCCTCGTCGGTCTCCCACTCGATGTTCTCCCCTGAACCACAATGTATCAGTACGATTTGTACTGGTCACTAATCCCACCCATATGAATGAAGCTTGCTATGTGGAAGGTGGATGCAAGGGTAATCAAAAGACCTATTTGAGGCTCTGGGTTTCCTATGCAATTGCATAATTAAATAATATTTGTCAAGTTTTAACCCATTTATATCCATAAACCTCCCATCCATCCCACCTATAACCATCCACACATCACACCACACTCTCACTCAGTTCGACGAGGAAGACTCCCGCTCCTCCTCGCCTCAACGGCCCTAGGCCGGAAGACACCACACCCAGGGGGGAGAGAAGAGAAAGGACTCCGCTCACTATAACGAATATGGGGTATACTCATAGGATTGTCCGTAACCGGGGACACGGCTATACGTATAGATCGATCAACTCTGCAGAGTGTGTACACCTGGAACCACAAGATCGCCATCATCGGCGATGCGCCTCGCCTAGGCGATACCGAGCCGCCGACTACTAACAGGCCCAGTGCCACCCTACCACTCAGCTACGGGGCACCCGGAGTCCACCGGCACGACCGAGGCGTGTGAGAGGCGTGGTGCCGGATCCCCGTGGGTACCACGCTGTCTCGGGGAGGGTGTGGGTCCCGACACCCGTACCTCCCTACACTATCACCTAACCACCTAGTAGTGATGGCGGGGGGGCCGGCTAGCCGTCAAGTCGTTTCCCGCCCATCGAGGAGCGAGTGGTGTGCACGAAAGGGTCCCATGAACCGCACCTTCGCCCAATCGGTCCTTAGCGGGGACCGGGACGGGATAACTTCACCTGGGGTCCAATACCCCGTGCCTCGACGGCACCTCCCGTTCCGGCGATTCATACCACAAAGGCACTCCTCCCGGAATCTCTCCCAACACATATACCCGCCACAGGTACTCTCATGTGGGGAGTGCCCAGATCACACTCCCCCGGCATGGCTCGTCCTCATGACTTGCCTAGATCCCGCCTTGATCGACACGACCCTCACCACACACCCAAGACTCACGCCAAGATCTCTCCCAAAATCCCGGTGTCCCCATTATCGGCACCATGTGCCTTAGCCACTCACAGACATAATACATCAACAGAAATGATAGTAATAAGTGAGTAGCATCAAGATATCATGAGGAGCGCGAGTCTAATCCTAGCAGCGGGTATGCAGGGGATCGGTTTCGACAAGGCATAGGCTGAGTCAAACAATCTACCAAACATCCTATCAACAGCAGCAACAAGTAAAATAAAGCGCTAGCATTTCTAGTTATTGCATGTCTAAATAGGAGCTAAGAGGTTGGGTGGGACGTGGCACCTGCAGTCGGGTCGTCTCCCAGGTCCTCGGTGTACTCGTAGTCCTCTCCTTCCTCAGTCAGCGGCTCCTCCGTCTCTGAAAAGCGTGACATAACACCGCGTTTAGCGGCTCCTATAGAGGTGCACAAAGAAGCAACTGAAATCCAAAAGAAGCAAATGCACTCATGGATAAGCCTATGACCTAGAGCTCATTTTTAGAAAAAATTGGGCACTAGTTTCATATTTTTCGGAGTTAAAATGGATTTATTATGATTTTCCGAAGATTAAATTCAAATCTGAAAAAGAGAAATTCATTTTATTATTTCAGAAAAAGGTGACACGTGGCAGGTTGTGATTGGCCGGCTCTGGTGGGGTCACTGACTGGTGGGGCCAGGTCAACGGTCAACGTTGACCGGTCAACGGTCAACGCCGACCGGGCCCGGTGTGGGCCTAGATGGGCCGGATCAGGGCCGGGTTGGGCCGGCCCGGCCCGGACACGTGTCGAGCAAGGAGGGCGGCCACGTGGCGGGCTTGGGCCTCAACTGGGCCGCGGCTCACGGAGCTGGTGCACGGTGGACCGGGCGCTGGTGCACCGTAAGCCACTCTCCCGGCTCACGGTGGACCGCGCCCACCTTCTCTCTTTTTCCCTCAGCTCCCCATGGACCGAGCCCACGGAACCCGCGGGGCTCTTCCTCCCCTCCTCTGTTCTATGCCGAGCAGAGCCGCCGGCGGCGAGCTCACTCGCGCGGCTACTCGGGTGGCCCTCAGCGGCTGTCCGGGGGCTCGTTGGCTCCTCCACTCTCCGGCGCGTGTACCTAGGGGTGAAAAGGGGCGGCTTGGTCCTCTAGACGGTTCACAAAACACCGTCTGTACCATTGTCGATTTATACTGGCTCTGGTACAGGCGGTGGACTGTGCCGACTGTGCAAATGCCTAAAGCACCGCCTCTACAAACGTTTTATGTAGTAGTGTTACTTTTCGCATATGAACAAAGATATATATATATCTGCAAGACCAAAAAAGTTGGTAAACGACAATCAGTATAGGGCCGCTGTCACTGGCCCGATAAGATAGTAGCTTTATTTGCTTATCAATGTTTGAGCCATCGCTTTATTCGTGATTAGACTAATTGTTAGTCAAGGATAACAAACTTTAAAATTAGAAATAGGTGCACGCATTATATTTTAATATATGGGGAGAGTATATTATGAAAATATATTCTACGATGGATACACATCCTTATTCTTTAACATAAATGTTTGTAGTTGTTTGTATAAATTATTTGGTTAAACTTGAAATGACTTAATACGACACCATACTTGCAGCCTTTCTCAATTTTTTTTAGATAACTGAACGAAGTTCTAACCTCTACCATTTGAAGATGACCATCATTTTTATTGGAGGTAGCATTAGCTTTGTAGTTCCAATAAGTAAAGTACGATGCTCTTTATCTTTATTTGTATTTTTATCTCCATCTCTACTATATATATATATATAACTAGCAAGGTGATCCGTGCAAATAGCGTGGTCAGCTAGTTTTTTCTAAACTTGAGGGATACATAAGAGAAGCAAAACGGCGGAGGGATACATGAGGAGCACTCTGTTCTGTTCTGGTCTGGTCGAAATGGGACGTGGATGCGCTGGTGTGTGGCCGTCTCGATCTTGCTTTTCCTTTTTTTTTTTTTTTTTTTTTTGGCGAAATGTGGCCGTCTCCATCTGATCGGTCGTGAATGTATAAAGCTAGCTAGCTGCTTGCGGCCAAGTCACGGTCGTCGTCGCCGTAGATCCGTCAAAATCGTGTCCCACGCACCGCCGCACAAGCACAAATACCGTACTTTTTGCATCCGTATATACTGCCAATAGTGGGGTTGGTGGGACAAAACTCAACAGACAACAGGGATGTGCTGGGTGTGCCACAACATCGTGTAAGCCAATGTCAAGGAAGAGGAAGTATGTTGAACGAAGCCCTGACTGCATTGCAAGCAGGCTGCGGTCTCCGCTCAACATGTCACGAGCCCATGAACAGTGATTAGGATCATGGATCTCTTTTGCTGCCCTACTGCAGGCTCAGCCCCTTTTGGGACGAAGTTCTGGCTCTTTTCACTTGCAAGCAGTTTATGGTATGCGAGTGAAGATGTTCAGTTTCAGCAGGTGATGGATGCGGCAGTTTTTTGCTCTGCTATGTTGCATTAGTGCCAATAGTTTATTGTGGATTTGTTGATGTGAGGTGTTGCAGTAGCCTGCAGTTTAATGTACAATTCATGTTATTTGAGAGAAGATGTTCATTTTCAGCTAATTCTTAGATGTAGACTATACCTGTCTCATGGATCTATTGTTTTGGTTCAGATGTATTGACGCTAAACCCTTAACTTTCTCATGGCATGACTGCCATGGCAGCAGATCAGAGTTGTCCGAGCTGGTCAGGTGAACTAATATCTTGTGTTACAGACTAGTTGAAATATGGCAACATTACAAAATCATTATTTTATACATCGCGAGGAAGTAGCCAATTGCTCAACATATTAAATATATGGTCATAGACAGACTAATTGAAATTAAACCTGGTCATATCGACAGTAATCATTTCCTTTGCCTGGCCAGTGCACACATACATAACAGGAATGGAAGAACATTCAAGATGTATGACTTCAAAGAAAACTATATACAACCAAACATAAGACTGGACACCTTTATTTGTAATGCATATGCGGTCGCTTTGCCCAATCTTACTGATTGGCTTAATTTGTAGTTGTCTGTTTGGCCCATCTTGCCCACGTAACAATGGCAAACACATAGACCTTGTCAAATGCTTTGTCGGATAGACAAAAGTGAGAAATCCTCCATGATTTATTGAATAAGATGAGACAGAACACCACCCGGAGACCAACCACATATCCTATAACAAGTCCAAAGGAAAATGTAAGTACCATATGTTCATCTCCCCTTTGATTGCCATGCTTTGGTTCTCTGTTGTCATAGGTGCAATTCTTGCGAAGAGGATATCCACAAAGACCAACGTTGCCATCATATATAAGAGGATTCTGTGTGTAAACGGTGTCAAGCTGCGCCCCTGATGGGATTCTTCCGTGAGATTGTTGTGTGACAAGTCCATGGAGCTTAAATATGTTATATTTGATAGACTTTGTGGGATTTCTCCATAAAGGTCGTTCCTTGAGAGGTCCAGCGATTCTAGTGATTGCATAATCCCAATCCTTTCTGGAATTTTTCCAGTCAAATTATTCCTTGATAGATTCAAATTTACAACTGCATCTAGAGCGGCTATTTCTTCTGGAATTCCACCGCTCAAGTGATTTGATGACAAGTCAATGAACACCGTGTCATAAAAAGCTGAACTATAGTAATAAAGATCTTGCCCCTTCATGGTCATAGATATGTTAACCTTATCATAGTAATAGTCAGATGTATTATGTCCTGTTTTCATCGCCCTTAAATTTGACAAATCATGGGGTAAGCTACCTGATATACTATTGCCTGCCAAATTTAGATGAAATAGGCTTCCAAGACTCGTAACAGTGGCCGGAATGCTTCCTGTAAAATTATTCCATGCTAGATCAAGTATATGTAGTTCTGTGTATGTTTCTAAAATCAGTTCTAGCTTTCCTGATAGCATATTGTTACCTAATATTAGTGTTCTGGCTCTGCCTTGCGGATAACACACCGGTAATTTTCCCTCCAAATGATTGTTGGCTAAATTCAATTCATCTACATTCAGATCACAAATGTTTGATGGTAGATGCCCTGACAAATGATTCATGGAGATATCCAATACTTTGAGATTTACAGGCAACAGAGGTATTGGGCCTGTTAGCTTGTTTGAATCAAGTAGAGATACTGTAATGATTTTATATTTTCCAAGTTTGTTGGCAATGTGCCATTGATTCCATTGTTCGAAAAGGACAACGATGTTGCCTTGGAAAAGGTCGAAGCAAACCAGTCTGGAAGTCTGTCAAATATAGATGTGTTGCACAAGTCTAGCTCAAGAATATTTACTTGGGACTGTAACCAGGTAGGAAATAGAGGACCTATCTGGCAAGATTGAAGATATGCACTTTCGAGCCTGAAGGGTGCTTGCCACTCAGGATCCATTGCGATCTTCAACGAATTATGTGACAAATCAATAAACTTCAATGCTTTTAGTCCAGCAAAATGTTGTTGAGTGATTACACCGTCGAGATTGTTGTTGCTGAGGTCAAAGTACACCAAACTCTTGAGTGCAGCGAGCTCAGAAGGCATAGGTCCACTGAGATGGTTACCATAGAGATAAAGAGTTTGTAAGGACATCATACCTCCCAGCGCATCAGGAATTCGTCCGTATAAGGAAGTTGCTGCAAGGTCGAGATGCTGGAGGTTGGTCAAATTCCAGAACCAACATGACGCAACTGGGTGGTCAAAGCCGTTCCCAAAGAGTTTGAGCTCCACTAGGTCTGTAAGATTAAGATTAGGGAGAGATTGGTTTGCACTTGTAAGCGAACAATCAGGAAGACTAAGGACCTTCAAAGATGGAATGGTGTTGACCACGTGAGCCCAATCAGCTATCCTGCTGAGATTCACGGAGCCCATACTGAGGTAT
This sequence comes from Chrysopogon serrulatus, assembly GCA_015844335.1. Classification (NCBI taxonomy): domain Eukaryota; kingdom Viridiplantae; phylum Streptophyta; class Magnoliopsida; order Poales; family Poaceae; genus Chrysopogon; species Chrysopogon serrulatus. The sequence goes on from JADLZL010002855.1 coordinate 623,630, forward strand.
ATCAGAGGTAAATTTGATAACCAAGAGATATCCGCGGAGTACAACTCTAGAACACCCCATGTGAACTCATAATAAGTTCCACGTGATAGGTCAAGGTAGTGTAAGTTTGAGAGATTTCCGAGCTGTGGTGGCACTCTCCCAAACAAGGGCATGCCAGAGAGGTTGAGATATCTCAAGTTGCTGAGAAGCCCCAAGAACTCTGGCACTCGACCAGCTGGCCCAGAAAGGTTGTTCACGCTGAGATCAAGGCTCTCAAGATGATGCAAGGAGAGCAAGGAGGGACTTATCTGGCCCGACAGAGCCGTGTCGTTGGCATGAAGGTAATCAGTGTACATGTCATTGCCAAGACGGAGGCCAATGACATGGCCGGTCCGGTTGCTGCACCAGACGCCTCTCCACCGGCAGCAGTCTTCGTCAGCTTCGTGCCACGAGGCAAGGCGCCCTGCTGGGTCGGCGGTGATGCCTCGCTTGAAGGCCAGCAGGGCGTCCCTCTCGTGGGCTATGCAGGCGGCGCCAGTGGCATGGCGACCAGGAGCAGCTGGCGGAAGCTGCAGTGCTTGCGACTGCAAGGTGCCCGCGGTGGTTGCGACAAGGAGAAGCAAGATGGCGGAGGGATACATGAGGAGCACTCTGTGTTCTGGCCTTCTGGGTCAGGTGAGATCGAAATGAGATGTAGATGCTGGTGTGGCCAACTCTATCTGATCAATCGTGATTATTATATAAACTTATAAAGCTAGCTCGCTGCTTCAGTCTGCGGCCAAGTCACGGTCGTCATCGTCGCCGGTCCGTCTAGTTTTTTTACATCCGTGTATACTGCCAGTATTGGGGTGGTGGGACAACAACATTCAACAGGGAGCCATTCGACAATTACAGCTCGGGCGACATGGACCCCCATCTATAACTCAGCCCCTCTCCTAAATCATTCCACTGTTTATGAGCCTCATGTCTGCATAAATTAAGTTTAGAGAGAGGACCAGGGCGGTCACTTCTTACATGTGAAGGGTTTGAGAGATTGTTGATGTTTATTTGATCATTTGTGTGGTTATGTTCAATTATCATTGGAATATGCCCATAGAACATGCTTCATCATAGATCACCTGACCGCCAAATGGTTGCTCATTCCTATTATGTGACAGATTTAATTTGTGACATTTAGATCCCACGATTTTACAAAACTGTGTGAGCAAACAAAATAAAGTCTTATTCTTCCCACAAAAACAGTGATGAGCATCCTGGAATACAACATATAAAAACAAGAAAGAAAAGATACAAGAGAGGAGCAATGGCCCTGAACACCCAATATCTACCAACTGTGTCTGGAACCTGCAAGGAAAATATATCAACACAACGCTGCCAACAAGGTCGATGAAGCTGCGGTGGCAAAGTATCCACCGAGAAGCGATGACATACGGTGCCAAAGAATCTGCCCAAACGCTAGCTGCCAGGTAGCCGCTGCGAAGAACCAAAATCAAGCAACTAGGAAGCTGCTGCGAGAGCTAAACGACAGTAGCAACAAAAACCATGTTGGACAGACCAAAGCAAAAAACAAGCTAAGGGTGTTTGGATGGATAGACTAAAGTCTAGTAGGTGTCACATCCGAATGTCGGAGGGATGTCGGAGGGGGTGTTCGGATAGCAATGAAAAAACTAATTACAGATTCCATCAGTACTCTGTGAGATAAATTAATTAAGCATAATTAATCCATCATTAGCATATGTTTACTGTAGCACAATATTGTCAAATCATGGACTAATTAGGATTAAAAAAATTTGTCTCACAAAATATTCACAAACTATGTAATTAGTTTTTTTAGACTATATTTAATACTTCATGCATGTGTCCAAACATTAGATGAGATAGGGACTAAACTTTAGGAGGAGTAACCAAACACCCCCCCAAGACAGAGCAGCGGGGATCCAACTCCAGTGAAGCGGTAGCAGTAGGGCCCTTAACGAAGCCTCGGGGAAGGGGATGACGTCCATAGACGCCACCAACATTGGAAGAAGCATGCACGAGCTGAACTTTGGTCCCATGGCAGCCCCAACGACATACGTAGCAAATAGAATCTTCAACGGCCCTGGCAAACGGTTTGCCATCGCCGTCGGCCCGATGCAAGAAGCTGGGCAGAGCTTTCACCCAGAGACTGTTCGGTGCCGCCATAGGATGCCAGCCGCGCAAAGGACACAGACTGTGAGGGAGCACTGTCGGCCAGCAGCAGTCACCCCGACCACCTGCGAGCACCAAAGGAAAGGCCGCTGGCACCGCTCCCAGGGTCCAGGCAACATGGTGCCAGCCAGCCCTGGCCGCCTTGGAGCACCACTAGCAGAGCCAGCTAGCTCCGCTAGCAAGCATCCACTGCCCACTAGGAGGTAACGTGAGACCAGCTGCCACTGCCACCCGACATGCGAGCCCCGGCCAGAGACAAGCAGGGATGCAACGGCCATCCACCTTCTGCATGGACCAACCCCTACGATAGCGGGGCCAACACCAGAGTCACCACCGAAGTCCCTGTCGCCGAAGACCTAGGAAGCGCGGACCATGATGCCTACCACTGTGTGGAGCTAGGTGAGCTCGCAACAGGAGCCGGAGCGGACCAGGCCAGCCAGCTCGAGCACCAGTGGCTGCAGATCCAACGCCGGAACTTGTGGATCCAGCACCGGTGGCCGTGGATCTCACCGTTGATGAGGGAGATCTTGGGGAGGGCTTCAAGGAGAAGGGAGGGAAGAGACGGGAGGAAGGCTGCCGCAACCCCGCCTTTTTAGTAGAGACCGTTGGCCGCCGCAGCCGCTCGTCGGAGGGAGTAGCGGCGGTGGCCAGAAGGGCTGCCCGGAGTGGTCCTCGTCGGTGGCGCTCAGCATCTCTCGAGTCGCCTCTGGAGAGACGACGCGAGAGCCTATTCGCCCGAATAATAGTAGTCCATCAACCCATGCTCCTACACAGACTATCTTTAACATACTTAAGGCATAGAAATTCATGTTTAATATATATGAACTAATAAAAAATACTTCATACAATTAACTTTCTTTTGAATCCACATGTGTATAGGGTTGCTATTGGCATGAACGAAAGTGATCATCGTGGAACAACTAACGATGTAACATTAGTTTGATTCAATGATTGGGTGTTTTCTTTCATTTAGTATAGGTGACTTTGTGCAATATAAGGGTGTGTTGGATGTCCCTCTTTAGGAATCGATGTACATGGATAACAATTTAAAAATGTTAGTTCACGTACAAATTTAAAAGTACTCTCTCTGTCTCAGGGTATAAGGTGTAACTACATTTTATTTGTGTCTCATGATATAAGACGTGCTCTCTCTAGGCATACGTACATCGATACTCTCATAGAGAGAGAATTAAATGTGTTTTCTTGGTCTTTGAATCAGAGGTGGTCACGCCTTATATCGTGGGGACGGAGGGAGTAATAACATGGTTGAGTACTGGATTTTCAAGTTTGTACCTTTAATTTGTTTTCATAAACTGTAGTCTTTCTTTGATTTGTCTAATGAAATTTTGAGGTTAATCTAAACGTGCAGATTACTAATGTTTGGTTTGTCCTTTGTTGGTATCTAATACTTTTCTCACTGAATGGCTGTTGTCGACGTAATTAAGTCATTGCTCAGATATCCTTGATGCATTTTTCTTGTATTTTTGAAATTATTTGATACGTATGTTCATAGTTTCGGTGCCTCTCTCCCGTCGCTTAGTCGCATCCAACCTTTGTCGGGTATAAAGCTAGTTATCCCGCTAATCGCAGCAAGTTATTTTGTGTTCTTCGACCTACTGTCGTGAACATCGGCCGATCCTCAAGAAGGTTCCATATCATAATTAGAGCTAAAACGACGATTTTCTAAACAAAACAGTACATGTAAATAAGTAGAACTTAATTTCAAATTAAATAAAACAAGATCAGAATTTTGAATCAGCCAAGGGCTGCAAGGGACTCTTTAGCAAGAATGGCAGCGAAGGGGTATGGGGGTTTCTGGCCGCCGGATTTGAATTGGATGGATCAGATTAGATCGAGGAAGGGAGAGAGGAGGGCCAACGACTAGAACAGTGACGACGGCGGCTTCCTCCATGGCCGGCAGGTGGGAGCTTAGCGGCGCGTGTTCTCAGCCAAACGAGGCGCGGTTCGGTGAGCCAAGAGCACCAGCTGGAGAAAAGAAGAGAAGGAGGCAAACCCACCTTGAGGCATGGCGCAGCCGGAAGAGGCCCGCACGAGGGGGGAAGGGGCCATGGCCGGCAGCGAGAAGAGCTTGCCGACGCTCGTAGCAACGGCTCTAGAGGCCTCGGTTTTGAATGGAGAAGGCACGGGAGGAAGGGAAGGGGATGGGAATCTCACTGCGGTGCTCGGCACGGCCGGAGACGGAGCGGACGGAGCTCGCGGCCGTTAATGGCGTATGGCAGCCCCTGCAAGGTTCGGCGAGGATCGGCGGTGGTCGGAAACGAAACAAGGAGTGGAGAGCAAGGCCAGTGGCTTTGCAAAATCGACACGATCCCATAGTTGAGCTTATGGCAGCGGAGCGGTCCTCGACAGCAGTCCTTGACGATGAACACGGCAGCGGCGGCGGCTCGAGCGGTTCGAACGATGGCGCTGCATGGAGCGAGGGAGTGGAAGGGAGCAGAAAGGGAGAGGGGAGAACAGCATGTCCGCTTGTGGGGCACGGATGAGTGCAGGAGGAGCAGGGTGCGTGGATCGTGGGAGCGGGGTGCGGGTACTTGCGCGGTTTCGGCCGGGAGGTTGGGGTTGGCATCGACAGGCGGGCCCCCACCGTCAGCAAGAGAGGGAAGGGAGGGAGTGAAGGGATGGGCATGGCGCCAGCTGAGCTGGGCGGCCAGGAGGAAAAATGGGAAGGGGAAGTGGCAGCCCGCACGGGAAGAGGAGAAAGGAGGAGGGGGACCGGCTGCCTCAGGCCTAAAAGGCCGAAAGGGAGGAAGGGAAGGAAGAAAGGTTTTCTTTTTTATTTCTGCAACCATTTCCAAACAAGTTTTGTAATCATTTGAACTTTGGCAAATCCACACAACCAAAATAAAAAGATGCAACAACATGTATGCATCAACATGTAGCTACACCTTATATTTAATTTTAATTTGATAAAATTTATTATTTTCCTTAAGTTAGGATGCTCACAAAATGCATTAATTAAATCATTTAAATCTTTTTTTTAAAAGAGGGAAAAATGTAGGGTGTTACGTCCATCCATGTGGTTATTAGAACATTATTAGATGCTATAAGGATTACAATGTCAGGTTTTATATATAAATGTGGGTGTTATATGATTAACCCTTAATATGTTTAGGGGTTATGTAAACTTTTAATATGTCATATCAGCAAAACCATTTTCAAAACTGACTTGGGGTCATCTAAACATTTCAATCGTTAGAGGGTATGTAGATTATACTGTTTTATAGGTGAGTGGGCGAAGTAGAGAACATCTAATAGGTTGGGGTGTTAAGTAGACTTTTTCTTATTCATTGCTATAGATTTTTGTCCTTAAGTATTGCTAAAACTCTTGCGCTTTGTATCTTTCATTAAGTCCCCTTTTTATATTTATTAAATAGACTGCACTCTTAATCACTATAATGGCATAACCTTTATAAAACTTGTACCATGTCGCTTAAGATTAGTGGTAGACCTTGAGTATGATCTAAGATACAGTATACGTGCTAACTGCAATCAAGAGGATATCAATACTTAAAAGGAATCTCGAAGTCATTATTATATCCACATTTGGTCTGTATAAAACCCCCTTCTTACTAACATATTTGAATTTTCTCATCAAGATGATTTTGATTTTTTGCGAATTCCTAGGACTTATTTATTTTCCTAGCATGTCTATTGTGGATTATCGTGGAGATCTCCTTTGGGACCTCCAGTAAGAATATCTATGATTTATTCTTTTAGCGAGATATATGTTTAGCTAAAACCTAATTCTTGTTTACAGGGAGGTTATGCTGAAATTTTCAATAAATTCCAATCTTAGTAGAAAATAACTGTTGTTTCGTGGCCTATGGTTGTTCTTTTAGCCGGTGTAACACACGCAGCGGGAGGGTGGATTGGGGCTAGTAGATCGGAGGAGGAAGATGGGAGGGAGGAGGGGTGCGCACCCTAGAGGCGGCGGTCCTCGGTGGTGGCGGCCGTGGCGGCAAGGCGGCGGGCGCAGGGGGGCGGCGTGCGGCCAGGAGTGGAGAGAGAGAGAGAGAGAGAGAGAGAGAGAGAGAGAGAGCCCGAGAGCCGAGAGCTGGGGCAAAGAGCTTTTCGCCCAATTCCTTTCTTGATCCCAACTTATTACGATCCTCTAATATTTATAGTCCCAAGTGGACTCTAACAGGGAAAATTCTTATCGAACACGGACTTTCCAGATTTTCTAATCTTAATTTCATAAATAATAATAATAATAATTAAGGTAACTTGCGGCGAAGGTGGCGGCGACAGGCTGCGGCGGTAGCGGCTAGGGCAGCCAGCCGCCCCCCTTCGGGGGCGCGCGCCCCTAGGCAGGCCGCGAGGCCCGTAGGGCGGCAGCAGGGCGGCGGCGCGCTCTTTCTGGGCCTAGACCGCCTCAACCGCCCCATTTATTGCAATGTTTGTCACTGTCCACATTGTGCGTGTGACAGAACTCCCCCCCTCTCCACTCGGTAGCGTCCTTACGCTGAAATTTGAGTGGTGACGTTGATGTTGTCGAATCCCGTGTCGGTGTAGCCCGCCGGTTTTCATGCTGAGTGCATGGCCATCTCCATCTCATAGAGCATGAATCCCATGGCATAATTGTTGATGTTGCTTGTGCGTTCTGGGGGAGGTGCATCACCAATGGTCAAGAAGTTAAGGAACCACAGAGGGGCTTTTCCTGCAACCGTTCCATTGATTATCCATTGCTTGCTACAGCCCGAAGAGAAGCCCCATTTGAAATAGCCATAGTATCCTTTTGAGCGTGCCAATGTCCGTTGGTGTATCCAGCCTGGCATGCACAAATTGCTGTCATGACAGTGGTTGCTCCAACAGCTTGGCCGCCACGTCTATCGAGGAGAACTCCCACATTGGTTGCTCCAATTTATCAGCTCTGTCATACTTGAGTTCAGGAGTATATAGTTGCCGGCGCTGAAGGTGACGCCTGCCATTGTCGATATCTCCATGTCCGTTGCTAGCTTGATCTCGATCAGGGGCATGTACAATAATTGTGAGTTTACTAAATCAAAGATTGCATACCTAATTTGTCAGTTGTAAGTGGCCTCAGCTTGCTTGTAATTGTCATCACTGCCATACTTACGAACTAGGTCGTCCCCTTCCTTCCATGGAGGATATAGTGTATCCACAATCCGAAGTAGATCTCCAAAGCCATTGATGACTAGATAATGCGGGCCAGTCTCACTGCCAATACTAATCTCACTTTATGGTGACCAGTTGAGTGGTGTCAGTAGTACCTTTGCAAATGGTGGCTAGGGTGGAGTAGCCCCGAGTGCCTGGTTCACCGGTGGCCAAATAGCTGGCTATTGAGGAAAGTAAGCATCCGTTATTGCAGCCATTAATGGAATCTCCCATGTCGAAGACGATGATTAAAATAGGGTTCTCCGCACTGCCGCTTGACTGCAAGCAATTCGGCGATAGTGTCTTTCTGTACTAAATCTACATTGAGGGTGTTGATTGGTACCTTCATGTCACTGACGGCGATGCCCTTGGGGGTATGACCCTGATCTATAGCGCTCAAGCTGTTAGTAGCATCATACTGAACTGTGTTTCCAGTGTCATTGAAGGTGTTCGCCTGATCCAATTTGGGTTAGATCTTAGTGATGACATTGTTCCCAGTGAATGCATGATTCCTATCTGAACACTCCAGAGATGCAATTGTAGTAACAAAACTGGAAGTGATTTGGGTGTCAAACCTATGGCCGGATCAGCATCTTTGAACAGGGGGCTATAGCGAGCGTTGACGGTGGCATCTCCGGTGTCCTCCGGCTCAATTGGATCTATTGCCGGTGGCGAATTACTGCTGATGACCATTGCTTTGGTACTGAAGGCCACCACGCCCGTGAGGGCACGCTCCTCCATGACGTCCAGCGAGGTGACGACGGTGCCGTCCTGCTGAGTGTTGATGGCGACGGGTTCCCCCATCATGGTGTTGACGAAGATTTTTTTGGCGACGATCTCAACTTGCTGAACCAAGATTGTCATCAATGGTGGCATTTAGATCTAGTCTAGCTCGGCCCTAGTGACGACGGTATCGCTGACGGTCGGTGGCAGAGCTATAGGCGCAGGTGGCGCCGTGCTCTTCTCTAGCATGGCGAGGAAGCATTGCTCGTACACGCAAACAAGTGATTTAGTGAATCCATTCGGACTCACCTCTAGGATGTTGATGGCGTCCTCGATTTTGACCGGCAGGAGCTCCTTCTTCCCGCGGGTGGGTTCCGCGGGCATCCCATCTGCGATCATGACGTTGGTGAAGTCGCTGACGCGCGTGGAGACATCGGCGATCATCGTGGGGGCGTCAATGGTAGGGGGTGCCCATGGGGGGCATGCCCCAGCCCCATGGCATGGAGGTGGCTGTCGAGGTCGCGTAGATTCATCTCATAGGCAAGGGCTCGCTCCTTCGCCATAGCGCGCTCCATCTCCATATCCTGGTTGTTGAGGTCGGTCAATCCACGGAGCAGCTCACGCAGTTCAACGGCGGTGGTGGAAGCCATTAGATTCAATCTATGAATCTTTCTGGACTCGCAATACCAGTTGTAACACATGTAGCAGGAGGGTGGATTGGGGCTAGTAGATCGGAGGAGGAAGATGGGAGGGAGGAGGGGGCGTGCACCCTAGAGGAGGCGGCCCTCGGTGGTGGTGGCGGCGGCAGCGCAGGGGGCGGCAGCGTGGGGCTAGGGAGAGGGGAGAGAGAGCCTGAGAGCCGAGAGCCGGGGTAAAGAGTTTTCGCCTAATTCCTTTCTTGATCCCATCTGATTACAACCCTCTAGTATTTATAGCCCCAAGTGGACTCTAACGGAAAAGTCTTTATCGAACACGGACTTTCTAGTTTTTCTAATCTTAATTTTCTAAATAATAATAATAATTAAGATAACTTGTAGCGAAGATGGCGGCGGACGGTTAGGGCAGCCAGCCTCCCCCTCCCTTGGCGCGCGCCCCTAGGCAGGCCGCGAGGCCCGCTAGGACGGCAGCAGGAGCAGCGGCGCCCTCTTCTTGGGCCTGGACGGCCTCGACCGGCTCGTTTATTGCAGCGTTTGTCACTGCCCACATTAGACGTGTGACAGCCGGACTGTTATATAAACTATCAATCAAGTTGACAAAATAAATACCCAAGCTCCAAGTTTATCTATATTTTTCTAAGTGAATATTCATCGATCAGGCTCAATGTCAACTGTTGTCATTCAGCTCAAGAATACTTTTTGGTCTTTTCCTTCCTTTCCGTCCATAGTTTCTTTTTTTTTTTTTCTTTTTAACAACGTTGTGTTTCTCTCCACAGTTTGAACGAATTCCTCTCCACAGTTTGAACCAAATCTGCCAAAAGCTCACGAAAAAGAAAGAAGCTGACCGATGGGAAAGATCATTGACTCTCAATTGAAGAACAGGAAATATTATAGGAGGATAAAAAGAGAACCAACTGTACGGACCGCGGCTGACCACATTCATATCTTTCTACGGCTCAAAATTCCCGACTAGCCAGTTAAGGAGCATCACTTGTTCAAAGGCTCCACATAGTTCTCACGCATGCACGAATAATCCCAGAAAGATGCAAAGTTTGAAGTGAACCAGTTGACGTGTGTGTCCACACTGTTGCCTACCATAGATCGCTATGGCTTATTCTCTTTTCCAAAAGCTGGCCGGATCGGATCGGACCAGGATAGGTGTGTGGCTTATTAGCAGCACACCTTCCACTTGGTGCGTGCTGATACCACTGCTAGAACTACTATCAACCACCTGGAGTGCACTTGCCAACGAGAGGTGGTCGTAATCCTATGATTGTAAAATACTTGTTCACATATTTTATTTTTTCCTTCTTCATTGAAAATAAGATTGAGAGAAAGCTAAATAATTAAAGACTACTGCAAGTCCTTATTTCAATGACTATTGTGGTTCTATCTCCTTTTGCAGGGAAATGGCGGAACAGTGATAATAGTTTTGTTGCTGCCAATGCTAGAAAATTTTTGAAAATATTGGGGAATTCAATCTCTATTCCTATTCCTCTTAATAACATATTATAGAAATAGAAGAGGATCTCCCAAAGTCTAAATCATCATTCGGAAAGTATTTGAAAAAAAATTGCTCTCTATATCTTTCCACGCTCCAATCTATATCTTGTGCGAGAGCCAGCACCACTCTTCTACTTTAACTATCGAAAAATCCAAAACAGAGGATATTTATATTTAGAGATCTAATCAAATAAAAATATTGGAGGTTTATTCATCAAAATTTCTATTCCTATATTAATATTAATTAAAGAGGTTCTTGGTGTTGCTTTTAGGGTGGGCTTCATCAGGCCCTGTCAAATTTTTAGGGCCCCACTGTCACCAAAAGATATGCTACTTTCACTAGTACAGAAATGATTTCTCTTGGTGCTAGGGTTCTATTTGTACAGGCGGTTTCGTTTAACAGACGCCAGTGCTAAAAAACACGTGGGACCAGCTTTAGAACTGCCAGTGAAAACGCATTAGCACTAGTGGTTTGCTAAGTAAACCGCCAGTGCTAATGGCTTCATTCATACTGACGGTTGGCTTAGCTAACCGCCAGTGCTAATGACCTTTTAAGGCAACCGCCAGTGCTAATGTATTTTCACTGGCGGTTAGCTAAGACAACTGTCAGTACTAATTCGGCTATAAATACCCCTTCTTTCTCCCCGACCAGCACTGTGTCTCGCGGCCAACCTCCCATCATTGGCGATTTTCCTCCCCGACCAGCACTGTGTCTCGTGGCCAACCTCCCATCGTTGGTGATTTGGAGGTCCAGATTTCATAAAATATAAGGGCGGAGGTTTTGATCTTCAATTCTTGGAAGGAGATTGCTAAGAAAGGTTAGTTTATGTCCCTCTTGCTTCTTTTTAACCATTATTGCTCAATTCTAGCTATTTTTTAGATCTAGGGTTTCACCATAAGTGAGAGAGAAAAAAGTTAGGGTTTTGCCTCTATTTGCTTAGATGAGGTGGTTCAAGATGGATTTTTTATGTCTCTCCTAACTCTTTTGCTATGATTATTTTTCAATTGGAGTTTATCCACTATATATTTAGTGTGTCATGAATAGGTTCACTTAGAGAGAAGAAATTGAAGATTATTTCTTATTTAATTGCTAGGGTTTATTTTTATTAGGTTTAATTTAATTAATTATTTTTGTTTAGTTAATTAGTAGTGTTTAGTTATTTAGTTTTGTGTATTTAAGAAGTATCTGAAGTATAAGAAGTAGTGTTTAATTATTAATAGTTTATTAAATTAATTACTATATCTTTCTTCAATAGTAGCCTAATTAATTAGTTGGTTTTATTTTACTAGTTTGTATTAATTTTTTTGATATGGTTTAACTAATTAGTAGTGTTTAATTAAGTAGTTATGTTTAATTGATTAGTAGAGTCAAACTAATTAGTAGGTTTGATTAATTAATTACCTTGCCTCTCTCATACTTAGGGAACCTAGCCTCGAGGTCTATAATTTAGAAAATATACAAGTGGGAGGTTTTCATCTATATTCAGAAAAGAGGTTGTTGATCATCAAAAGGTTAGTAAATTAATACCTCAAGATAATCATGTTTGAATTCCATTTGATTCTAATAAATTTGTTATATATATAAGTAACCGATGGAAAGGTTATTCCAGATATATAATTTATCAAGAGTAGATCCATCAGACATACCAGAGACCAATAGATTTATTGACGCCGCTAAGATGCATGCATGGAGAATCCAATAAGCATATAGCTTGTCCTTGCGTAGACAAAAAAAATATTGCCGTCTTTGATGACACAAAAATAATATTTTTTCATCTCATTTGTCGAGGATTTATGAAGGATTATTTGATTTGGACAAAGCATGGAGAGGGTAACTCTACGCCATATCTAGCTAGAAACTCTACGAATATCGACACCAATGGCCCTGATATGCTTGTTGATGACGGATGCCAGTTCATACATGAGACACAATATTATTGTCCCCCCAGAGTGAACATGTTATGCCAAATGTTGATGATGAAGGCAACAAAACTCATGTGGTGGAAGAAGGGGATGAAGACGCAGAATTCATGGCTGCATTATTGCGTCGTCATACGGATCCATAATGTTCTTTATGAAAGGTATGGAGACTTTGAAGAAGATAGCAGCAGAGCCATTTTACGATAAGACTAAAAGTTGTACCAAGGAGTTCATGACGTTGCGATCAGTGCTTAAGTTGTTGATGTTAAAAGCGAGATATAGATGGTCCGATGCTAGTTTTGATTCATTATTGAGTACTCTCGGAGATATGCTTTCAAAAAAGAACAAAGTGCCTGCTAACACGTACTATATAAAGAAGCTCATCAGTCCGCTTATTATGGATGTACAGAAGATCTACGCGTGTAGAAATCATTGTATCCTATATTGAGGTGATTATAAAGACTTAGACAACTGTCCAAACTGTGGTGCAAGTCGATACAAGATGAAAAAAGACTATCTACAAGAAAAGAATGCAACTTCAGTTTCCAAAGCGAAGAAGAGAAAGAACCAATAGAGTTCAAAACCAAGCAACAAAGAAAAAGAAGAAGTAGACTATTATGCACAGAGAAGGATTTCTGCTATGGTGATGTGGTACCTTCCAGTGGTTGATTGATTAAGGTGTTTGTTTGCAAACCCTGAGGACGCAGAGCTTATGACCTAGCATGCTTCTAATAAGCACAAAAATGATGGAAAGCTTCAACATCCAGCCGATGGCAAGCAATGAAAAAAATTCAATGATGACCACCCAGAATTTGCTAAGGAGGCAATAAATGTTAGGTTCACACTGTGTACTGACGAAATGAATCCCTTTGCCAAAAGGAGCAGCTAGCACAGCACGCGGCCGGTGATCCTCACCATCTACAACCTCCCTTCACACCTATTGCAGAAGCAAAAATACCTTTTGCTAACTATTCTTATTTCTGGACCTACACAACCTGGTGTTGACATAGATGTATTTTTAGAGCCCTTAATGGAGGAAATAAAAATTTTGTGGGACACAGGTGTTGACATATTGGATGAATATCGAAAAGAGTCATTCACTCTGAGAGTAATTATTTTTATTACGATCAACGATTACCCTGCTCTCTTTGTATTGTTAGGCCAGTTTAAGGGAAAGGTTGGTTGTATAACATGCTTGGATGAAATCTTTTATGTGTCCCCTGATTGCATCCAACAATTAGTGTACATGAGGCATGTTGACGGTGGATAACGTCAACTTTTATTAGAACTTTAAACATGAAAAGGCACATGAATACATACTAGTCTAGGGTTTTATCTAATAATTTTTATGAGTTTTGCATATTCTGTATTTTTCAGGGAGTATTCTAGAAAAGTATAAAAGAGGGATTAAAGTGCGTAAAAGCCATAAAACTTAACGCCAACAAAAACCTCGCAATCAACTTCTAAAAGGATCGAGAGATACCATGATGAAGATGGGCCCGAAAACCCACACTTGGGCGCCGGGCGACGCCAGGGTGGGGCTGGCCGGCCCAACCTTGCTAGGGTCTGCCCCTGCCTTCTGGAGTCTTCCTCCACCGCCTATGAGGAGTCATCTCGGCCCTTGGTTAAGTTGGTTTAATCCTGTGGCGCACGTTTATCCCACTAGGCTATAAATAAAGCGGCAGACCCGCCCTCCCTGGAGGCATCCCCTATTCCTGAGTTTCAGTTCAATATCTTCAATTAGGGTTAGATGTAGCAATTAGCAGAGACTAGTTCTTCTAGATCTAGTCTTGTTTAGAGAAGTAGAGAGATAGAGTAGAGGAGTAGAGTTCTGGAGGAGTTTCGGCCTGTCGGTGCTTCTCCATAGCTGTATTCTTCGGGATTCGGCTTCCCCGCCCGGAGCTGCATTTTGAGGTACTTTTATAACCAACACTCTAATTCAAGTAAGCAGTTGTTCTTATTTGTTCTTCAGTTTACAACTCATATTGAGTGCTTTGATCTTGGTAATTACTTGATTGAAGTAGTATTTCGTAGTGTAGACGTGGTGCCTACGCTAGAATTACTTGTGAATGCCCCTGATTAGCCGGATAGTGGTAGTTCGCGAAGGTGACTTTATAGCTTCGTTGATTCTTCTGTTGTCCACTTCCCGTTGATAGGATAGATAGACATATAGGTGCTTGATACGAGAGAACTCTAATTTCTGCTCTTATTTAGGTTACTACCCAGTTAGAACGGTATTATTCAAAGCTTACCGGTGGTTGGGACTAGATAGTCAATAGCTATTTCCTCTGTCTTGATATTATCTAGCCTAATTATTGGGTTAAGTCTAAAGCCTTTGTCATCATCACCTACTGTTCCTTGTGGATACGATATTTAACACCTCTGGGTAATATGCTATAACGGTATTGTATTTGTGCGCTTGTGGATAATCTTTTTTAATAGTGTGCACTTAATTTATACCAATAAGCATTTTTAGCGCCGTTGCCGGGGAACGGTTTGCTGATTTTAACTTAGTTTAGCTTAATCTTGTATTATTATCTTATGGATACTTTAAATTCCACGCCTATCTATCTTTATGGCATGCACAAAAGCTTCAGGCCATCAAAATCTGTAGAACCTATCATAACACCTGGCTATGAGCTGCGCCCATGTCTAATTAATATAATTTGGAATAAACCCTTCTTGGGACAAGGTAACTAAAACCCATACTTACGCCTACGAGAATTGAAAGCAGACCTATGCATGCTTGCGCATTCTTTGGCATGTCCGATAAGACTATTAGATGAAAGCTTTTTTCCGTTCTCCTTGACGGGAAGAGCTAAACGTTGGTATAACCAAGCCGTAGGGAGTATGCGAGGTGATTAGAAAATATTATGCTCTAAATTTTATTTATATTTCTTTCCCATCCATAGAGTAGTTAACCTTCAGAAAGAGGTTCTAACTTTTTAGGCAACTAGAACAAGAATCTCTTAGTACATCACGGGATCATTTTAATGAACTTGTTATATCATTACGACCTTGGTTTTCCGGACCTCGTGTTATTCAACATTTTTATTTGGGTCTTACCAAGAATTCTAGGGAATCCCTTGATTTATCCTCCGGAGGAGCCTTTCCTTATTTGCCTATAAGTAGAGCAAGGACTATGCTCGAAAAAAAGTTGCTCTAGCCAATTCGAGCTCCCCGATGAAGAAAAGGACTCATCACTCGAACTAAAAGCGAAGTTTTGGTAGCTAAAACACAATCACTTCATTCCCAAGATTTAGCTGTCAATCATAAACTATTGAAACCCCACTTTGATGATTTAGACTTTCAATTAGCTAAGATACTCATAAATCAATGCACATCAAATCTTCTTAGAAGAGCATCTTGAAAAAAAGTGTCGTCAACTTTTTCCCCCGAAAGACATTGGAAAGAATGCAACGATGGCTATCGAAAGTGATGCCATAGAAGGAGAGCCAAGCCACTTAGAAATTAATTCTATCTTCTCCCCTTCTATGCTCACAGTAAATGTTTCATCTGAACCCATCTCTAAACCCATCATTGACCCCAATAATCCTTTTTATGCTCTCTCCTAAGTCTCATAATGACCCTAGGAATCCACTAAGACATCCAAAGTGTGGAAGTCATGAAGATAATAGAAATGACCAAGAAGAGCAACGACAATAGCAGGAATGCGTAGAACATACTAGAAATACATATGCTATTGTCAAAGAATGGATGGAAGAGGACGAAGCCTAACTTGGTCTAAATTCAAATAGTGAGCTTAAATCAATTTCTTTAATAACCATAACTCACACAAGTTTAGAGGAAGCTTTAGATGAGACCAACCTTGGAGACATCAATTCATGGGAAATTCTAGAAAATAAAACATCCAATAAATGTCATAGGCATGAAATAATAGAGACAAACTTGTTGCCTACAGACATCCATGAAGAAATACCTTAAAGTTTGAAAAGGGAGATCACATCGATGAGTATGGGAATTATTTCATTAACACTTCATCGAATCCATGCTCATATGAGAAATCTCCTAGATCAATTAGTCTCTCTAACATTACCACACACGAGATCTTCAATCCCCTCATTGTACCTGTTCATAAAGTCATTGAAAGGGTAGTTATAGATGCATATGTTTATCATAAATATTGTAGATCTCGTTGTAATCTTGATAGGTGCATAAAGGCTAGTGTTCTAGAGGAAACCACCACACGAACTCAATATACAATAATTAGAAGGTTTTCCAAGAATGACCTTGTATCCTAAAATAACCACTTTTAAAAAAATAACATAGCTTGTACCTTTTGCTATAATACCCTTGTAAATTGAGCATAGAATTATAATAATAAAAATATTCCTTTGGGTATTTTTGTCACTAACCATTTTAGGTTTGAAGTGAAAAATAACTAATGGCAGCGCCAGGTATGACCAACCTATCATAATGCAACATTATTTCATCCAAACTTAACATTGCTTTGCAAAATTCAAGCTTGGGGGAATGGCCTTATTTAGAAAATCCTATGTTGCTAATATTGGTTGTATCTACTTTTTAATCCATGTTCAATTGTTCACCTTTTTGTCTCTAAATGAATAAATCTCTATAAGTGCTTCCATGTCACCTTTGTCTGCTACAGTAAGATTTGGTTTGGAAGTACTGCAAATACTTCCATTGGTATTTAAATTGAGCGTGGTGCTCAGGTTAAAAACATCTTCCTTAGTTGAAACTAGACATAGAGTTTAGTTTGGTTATTGAATTAGAAATTGCTGTAGTAGACATTAGATATTTTGTGGACTAACCCCTGCAGGAAACTTTCAAAATTAACTTGGGAAAGTCATGAGATGAATTTGAATTAAAGATAAGGCAGGGGGCACATGACGGGCTTCAATAACTTTATAGAAGACACAGCTCATTCATCATGGATGGAAGAACTGTGAGTATTAATGATTTATTCACTTGATCTTCTACTTCAAGTTACTTTCCCTCAAGCCATATCTGTATGAAGCATGATCTATGCTAAAATAATATCAATACTATCTTTTCATTAGCATAGACAGAATAAAATAAAATACTAGACAAGTAACCTATGTTTAAAAGTTGTATACTCCTTTAGATATGTGTTGTCCACTAATCTATTTCTGGCATAATAATGACTGGAGTGAAAAGAGTCAAAAGATCAAAGAAGCAAAAGATGGCAAAAGAATGAGTGCAACAGAGGAGACAAGATATTCATGAATAACTCAAGATGCAAGAGAAGGAAAGGACCACCAGTCATCTACCCTTCATCACTTAGTGCCATCACGCTCTAATAATGAAGGTAATATTTTAAGGTAAGTGGTCACTGCTCTTCTCTTGATCTTGGTGTGCACATAAATAAAAACACAAATATGTTAGAGTTACAGTTTTAATTGATTAACCTAATTAACTTAACATGCTTTGTTCTTTAAGATTGTTTGTGGCACCATTTTCTTAATCCTAGTCTTAATCAAACGAGTTAAAATATTGTATTCTATTGGTTAAGCAATTTTATTCTTTTTTCTGTCATGTGAAAATTTATACAGAGATAGATAATTCTTCCATTGGTTAAGCAATTTTATTCTTTTTGCCATGTGAAATTAAATGCAATATTAAATGCTTAATCTTTTGATCTTACCACTCATGTCATAAGTAAACAAATCATGTAACACCAACTTTGTCTTGTTTAATGTGTCTAAGGATAGAGAAAAATAAATAAAGGGATAGATTTGGTTCTGTTGGTATTTGTCCACCAGCAGAGCCCATGCACTTGATCTCTACCTTGGTTTTGCAAGCAGGACACACTTCGAGCAAAAAAATTATTAATTTTTAAAAATTCTACAAGTGAAAGTTCTACGTGAACATGCACAATGAGCAAGATACTGCCAGCTTCCACTATTGATGCTCTAATTCAACCTGTTGGCCAAGCAAATAACAAGTGGCATAGCCATCCCAAGAGGTGCAACCATCAAGATCTCCATCTTTAAGACGAAGAGATACACAAGAATAGAAGAAAAAGTCCTGTCGGTAGACTTTAAATTCCGCACTCTTGTCATAAGGTAATATGGTAGTTATCTAATTAATTAATATTTCTATCTACATTAGTAATTTCACTTTAGCATATTCATCTTTATGCATATTAAAAAGAAAAAAAAATTCTTATTGCCTTATTTCTTTGCATCATATTAAAGCCCCATGTGAATAAACTTATGGTAAACCCATAGAATATTTACTGTGGTGGTGGCATAAAAAATGATAGTAGAATCTGCATTTACTTTCTTGTAGTATAAAAATCCTAAGCCCCATGAGAATAAATATTCTTCGTGGTGGCAAAAAAAATAAAATATCATGCATACATATTTGATTGCTGCATAAGAAAATTAGAAAATCCTAAAAAGAATCATGCTAAAACTTGTCAATTTGAAATTAACTCATAAGAATAACCAATTACTTATTGGCTGATCGCTAACCTCTTATTAAATTCGAGCCTCAAGTTTTGGTTTTTTTGTTGGAGTATAATTATACAGGATAACATTATGACTAAGGAGTGAGTCTATCAGTGGAGCCCACTAGGACTGTTGCTGACAAGCTTGCTCTAAAGATCATCAACACTAAGCATTGCAAACATCTAGCTTGGAGGAGGAGCATCCCCTAATTTTTAGGTAACTATACCTAGGCGATTATTGAGTCTATTTAATATAGTTATAAAATACTAAAAAATATGTGAGCACATGAATGTTCACAATAGTATCATAGGAAAATCTAAAATACTAAAAATATATGGGCACATGAATGTCCATGTATTTAGAGTCTTGTGAGTCCAATAGAAATAAAAAGAGAAATAACAAATTAAAACCAAACAAATATACTTAGCTATTTACTAAGGTGTGATCATAGAGTGTGTCTATCGGGTCTAGTTTAGAGTCAACTAAAAACTAGAGATCATTAAAATTTTGTCTTGGAGATGATGAATAGTTGCTCTGTCGTAATTCCTTTCAAGTGTCTAGTTTTTTAACCATGAATTCTCCTATGTTTTAGACATGACTATTTTGATATAAGAATTTACTCTGAACCTGAAATTTGTGAAGGTATATACTTGAGCTGAGTCTAGGTGATTGATTGATATGATACATAAAGACCTGAGCTACTATTTATCTTATCCCTAGCAATACTAAATTCTAGAAATTTATTTTGAAAAACCTAAAATCTTACATGATGAGCTCTTGTATGATAAAGTTTAAATTCCTACCAAAGCCATATATGATTTATTTAGAGTTAGAAAAACCTTTGCGCATTCATGCTGCTTGCTTTACATTGAATTTAGTCAACCTTTGTTGTATACCTTATGACAGCCTTGTCATGCTTTTAAAATCAAGATCACTTACACACTCCACCCACATATGCATTACTCGTACTCTGGGATGTAAGTGCAATTATTTTTCACTTTCATCCAGATCCACCTTAAAAATATTTTTCTCCTACACTGAGAGTAAACACCCAAAAATATACCCTATAGGACAGCCCCCATTTAATTGCTCTAAGTTCTTATCATTATCTCTCTAATTATTTATATTCAAAGGATGCATGTGGCTATGCAAAAGTATTGAAAAAAAGAAAAAGGGGAGTAAAAGATGGACAAGTGTCCCAGCAATTAAAATAATGGGTACATAGATGTCCGCCTTCAGAAAAAAAAAAAAAAAAGAAGAAGAAGAAGAAAAAAGAGAGTAAAGATAGCCCATGTTTTCCCGCGAAAAGTTCTAAGTTTTAAAGGGGGGAGTTATTTTCAAAGAGCAAAAGTAGAATTAGGATTAGCCACCATATATACACCTATCCACTATATTCCATACACATGCACATCTGATTTGATTGTATACCTCGATTCTCTGTAGATCCATTGTTTGACTTTACAACATATGAATTGCAAGCATGTTCATCCTTGTTATAGCCACTCCTATAAGCTCCACTATGATCCTTAGTTGTGTGACGGCATAACATCATTAATGCCTCAGTGAGATCCATAAATACTACATATATTAAGAGACTTGAGGGTGTCATACAATTAACCTCTAAGTTTTATTTTGAAAACTTACAAAACTTTGGAATATTGGTACTGTGAAGAATTTGAGACATGGTGCTTGACTTGATTGTTCTGTTTTTGATTGCTCAAGACTTATGCATAAGCTGTAAAGCCCCATGGTTAAAGGTAAAATGGGTAAGTTTAGAGGTTAGAGCAGTTATTGTCTAATCCAGAGGAGAATTTCTGTTTGAAAGCAAGTGTACTTAAAGGGAATAAAAGCACTGCAGCAACTCCTGATCTAAATATATTAATAATTAGGCTTAGGTTGTTTGCCAAGGGACTGACAAAATGTAAGCTTGGGGGAGTTGTTGACGGTGGATAACGTCAACTTTTATTAGAACTTTAGACATGAAAAGGCACATGAATACACACTAGTCTAGGGTTTTATCTAACAATTTTCACGAGTTTTGCATATTCTATATTTTCGGAGTATTCGAAAAAGCGTAAAGAGGGATTAACGTGCGTAAAAGCCATGAAACTTAA